>JAPVLO010000390.1:0-692500 GCA_027257055.1 Cephalopachus bancanus
GCCACCGCAGCCTCGACCTGCTGGACTCCGGCGATCCTTCCGCCTCAGCCTTCCGAGTACAGGCTGGTCTTGAACAGACAATCCTCTCTTCTCGGCCTCCCAAAGTATTTGGTTTACAGGCGTGAGCCGCTGCATCTGGCCTCTAGTCTGCATTTTATTTTTTATATTAAATTTTATTTTATTATAGAGATATGGGCTACAAGTAAGGATTAACTGCACTAGTAGGCTGCATTCAGATGAAGTCTGGACTTCCAACTGGCCCTCACTCCTTCTGGTATAGGACAGGTACCCTTTGTGTTGTTGTTAGACTACATTTTTATTTGTTTTATTTTATTTATTTTTTGAGTTGGAGTCTCACTCCATCTCCCAGGCTAGAGTGCAGCGGCATGATCACGGCCACCGCAGCCTCTACCTACTGGGCTCAGGTGATCTTTTTGCATCAGCCTTCCAAGTAGCTGGAACAACAGGTGTGCACCACCACACCCAGCTATTTTTTTTTTTTTTTGAGTTGGAGTCTCACTCTGTCACCCAGACTGGAGTGAGGTGGCCGCCCCCGGGCCACCGCACCTCGACCTGCGGGGCTCCAGCGACCCTTTCCGCCTCAACCTTCCAAAAAGCCAAAATTACAGGCATGCGCTATCAGGGCCCGGGCTGATTTTTTGATTTACTGTAGAGATGAGGTCTCCCCCCTGGGTCTCGAACCCCAGGCTCAGGAAATCCACTCACCTCAGCTTCCCAAAGGCGGGGGATTACAGGCTGAGCCACCAAGCCCCTTGACTACTTTTAAAAAAACCACAATTATGACCAAAAATTTTAAATCAGAGTTTAGAGAAACAGAACCAATAGATATATAATATATACCTATTATATATAATATGTCATACTATTATATATAATATGTAATATTTATTATATATAATATGTAATTTGTGTTATATATTAATACTTATATATAAGTAATATAATACAAATTACATATATTTATTGACATATATAATGCAAATTACTTATTTATATATATAATACAAACTACATATGTACATATAATATATACATAATATGCAATTTGTATTGCATATTTTATATTATATATAAATAACTAATAATGGCCGGGTGCGGTGGCTCATGTCTATAATCTCAGCACTTTGGGAGACCGAAGTGAGAGGATTACCTGAGCCCATGGGTCCGAGACCAGCCTGGGCAACTTGGCAAGATCTCATCTCTATAATAAATCAGAAAATTAGCTGGGTGTGGGGACGTGTGCTTGTAGTTCCAGCTACTTGGAAGGCTAAGGTGGAAGGCTTGCCTGAGCACAACAGGTCGAGGCTGCGGTGGCCGTGAGCATGCCACTACACTCCAGTCTGGGTGACAGAGTGAGACTGACTCAAAAAAAAATTAATAAAAATATGTGATTGTGATATTCATGTGACCATGGAGGCTAGGAAGTCCCACAATCTGTTGTTTGCAGGCTAGAGACCTCGGAAAGTTGGTGGTATAAGTTCCAGTACAAGGGAAGGAGGAAATTGATGTCCCAGCTTCAGAAGTCAGACAGGGAAAGCATCTTCCCTCTTCCTTCACAGTTTTGTTCTATTCAGGCCCTCAATGGACTAGGACGCCCATCCACACTGGGAGGGCCATTTGTTCTACGCAGTCTGCTGTTTCCAATGCTACCTCATCTGGAAACACCCTACAGACATACCCAGAGATAACGTTGAACCAAACATCTGGGCACCTCGTGACCCAATCAAGTTGATACCTAAAATTCACCACCACAGACTGTACCTGGGTGCCAAAAAAATGTATACACCTTTTACTTTTTTTTTTAAAGAAAGCAGGATTTATTGAGCAGACAGGGAAGCCCCACAGTGGGAGGGGAACCTAAGGGATTGCCTGTATACACCTTTTAAAGGTGATCTTTTCTATGTATTACTGTTTGAAGTTGAATTGAACTACAGTAGCAACGTGTAGTATGACGTTCGCTCAAAAGATGGCGTTCATCAAATGAATGCTAGTGTCACCATGGGGCAGGTAGGACAAAAAAGATGGCAGAAACATGGTGGTCGTTTGAGGAGCGTGAGACCATTTTGAAGTGGTATTTGAAATTTGAGAACGTTGTGAAGTTCAATGACAATGGAGGCGTGATCATGCAACAGAACTTCCAACACACCTAACAATTGCACGCATTCATGGTACGTGTGAGACACATGGTACTGTGTGTGATGTGCACAAGGGAAGATCTGGGAGACCTCGCATGGCAACAAGTCCTGCAGTCGTTTGCCGTAATCAGAAGTGTCTGGTCGCTGATGGTAACCACTTGGAGCACCTCTTGTAATTGCAGAAATCAGATCTCCCACCTCAGACTCCCAAGTAGCTGGGATTGTGACAGGCATGTGCCACTAAGCCTAGCTAGTTTTTATTTATTTTTATTTTTTTGTAGAGATGAGGTTTCACTATATTGCCTAGGCTGGCCTCGAACTGCTGGGCTCAAGGGATTCTCCCATCTTAGCCTCTCAAAGTGCTGGGATTACATGCATCAGCCACTGCACCCAACCACTCCATATATTTTTTAAATAAAATGACTGAATAACAAGACTGAGTCTTTTTTTGTAATAGGCTTGTACTAAAAAGTTGGGGGGGGCACAACATTAACAAAGGTACCTGATCTCAAACCAGGTAAAGTAGGGACCAAAGGGAGGTCCAAACTATTATTTTTTTTTTTTGAGTTGGAGTCTCACTCTGTCGCCCAGACTGGAGTGCAGTGGCATGCACTTGTACTCACATTTTGTTTTTGGTATATATTGAGTATTACAATTTCAACACAGGTTTTTCTTTTCTTTTCTTTTCTTTTCTTTTGAGTCACAGTCTCACTCTGCCACCCAGGCTGGAGTGCAGTGGCATGCTCATCCCAGCCTCAACCTGCTGGGCTCAGATGATCCTTCCACCTCAGCCTTCCAAGTAATTGGAACTACAGGCGCACCCCACTATGCCCGGCTACTATTTTGATTTATTGTAAAGATGAGATCTCACCAAGTTGCCCAGGCTGGTCTTGAACCCCTGGACTTAGGCAATCCTCTTGCCTCGACCTCCCAAAGTGCTGGGATTACAGGCTTGAGCCACCGCACCAGGAACAAAATGAAATATTTTTAAACAAAAAAGCATATTCTGGATGAAATTAAAATTTTGAAAAGCCGTCATGAGCCCTCCAACTTCAGGATGGTTCGAGGTAGAGCATGCGATGGGGCCTTCTTCATGGCCCAGACAGGTGAAAATGTGTTTATTCGGAAAAGTGGAGCAAGAACCAAATAAATGCTAACTGATAACAACAGTCTGCTCTGGTAAAATAGAGTAAAAACTTCACATGCATTTCAAAGATAAAACGTAAGACCTAAAGAATGTCTCCTGCTTGGCAATTGCTGCTGTGGCCATTCAGATCACACCCCTCAAATTCTCCATTAAGATGGGTTCTGTGTTTCCCGGTTTCTGCTGGCTATGGGTTGCCTGCAGCAGGCCTGGCAGTGGGTTGAATAGTAGATCGGAAGATAAAGTCTATGTTAGAATCATGTTTTCATTCCATGGTTTGGTTAATCCACCAAAGCTCTGTGCCTTCATGGTTCACCAGTTAAATAGGTAGAACACCTAACACCATTCGCAGAGTGACACGACTGTTGGGTCAGATTCCTTTCTCCAGCAAAGGTTTACTAAGAGTCTCCTATGTGCAGGCACCTGGATGACACTGGC
Organism: Cephalopachus bancanus; assembly: GCA_027257055.1. NCBI lineage: Eukaryota > Metazoa > Chordata > Mammalia > Primates > Tarsiidae > Cephalopachus > Cephalopachus bancanus. The sequence continues at coordinate 3,739 of JAPVLO010000390.1, forward strand.
AAAACTGGCATGACGACTGAGCACTGTGGCTCACGCCTGTAATCCCAGCACTTTAGGAGTCCAAGGTGAGAGGATTGCCTGAGTACAGAAGTTCGAAACCAGCCCAGGCAACTTGGTGAGACCTCATCTCTACAATAAATCAAAAAATTAGCTGGGTGCGGTGGCGTGTGCCTGTAGTTCGAGCTACTTAAAAAGCTAAGACGGAAGGATCGCCTGAGCCCAGCAAGTCGAGGCTGTGGTGACCGTGAGCATGTCCCTGCACTCCAGCCTGGGCTAGAGAGTGAGACTCTAACTCAAGAAAAAAGAAAGAAACTGGGATGACACAGGCCCATGAGGAGAGACACAGGCAAGTCGCTGGATACTCACTGCACACGTGACAAGCAACTGGGCCTGTGAGGTCCAGAGGCTTCTGGGAGGAAGAGAACCCTAAGCCAAGAAAGTGTTGACCAGGGAAAAGTGCCCAGGGCAGGAAGAACAGCGAGAGGCCAGAGTGTGGGCATGTAGGGGAGAGAGTGAGTTGCAGACAAGGGCGTGGATGGCATCTGCCCTTGTCTGTCTCCAGTCTCCAGGGGACGCTCTCTCTGTCTCTCTCCCCTCTGTCTTTCCTCTTCCCATGATGATCCTGCCCAAACCATAAGTTATTTTGTATTTTTCACAATATTTCATGTATATATACGTGTGTGTATATATTTATACATCTCACTCACTGCAGTCTCCAACATCTGAGCTCAAGCAATCCTCCCACCTCAGACTCCCAAGTAGCTGGGATTGTGACAGGCATGTGCCACTAAGCCTCGCTAATGGTTTTTTTTTTTTTTTTTTTTTGTAGAGATGAGGTTTCTCTATATTGCCTAGGCTGGCCTCGCACTCCTGGGCTCAAGGAATCCTCCCATCATAGCCTCTCAAAGTGCTGCGGTTACAAGCATCAGCCACTGCACTCAACCACTCCGTATATATATTTTTTTATTATTTTATTTTTTATTTTTTGAGTTGGAGTCTCACTCTGTCGCCCAGACTGGAGTGCAGTGGCCGCTCCCGGCCACCGCAGCCTCGACCTGCTGGGCTCCGGTGATCCTTCCACCTCAGCCTTCCGAGTAGCCGGAATTACAGGCATGCACTACCATGCCTGGCTGATCTTTTGATTTATTGTAGAGATAAGGTCTCGCTGCCCAGGCGGGTCTCGAACCCACGGGCTCAGGCAATCAACTTACCTCAGCCTCCCAAAGGCGCGGGATTACAGGCTGAGCCACCGAGCCCGGCTCACTCCATATATTTTTAAATAAAATGACTGAATAAAAAGACTGATTTTTTTTTATAATAGGCTTGTACTAAAAAGTTGAGGCCGGGCTCGGTGGCTCAGCCTGTAATCCCAGCGCTTTGTGAGGCTGAGGTGAGTGAATTGCCTGAGCCCGCAGGTTCAAGACCTGCCTGGGCAACTTGGCGAGATCTCATCTCTACAATAAATCAAAAAAATTAGCCGGGCGTGGTAGCACGCGCCTGTAGTTCCAGTTACTTGGAAGGTTGAGGTGGAAAGATCGCTGGAGCCCAGCAGGTCGAGGCTGCGGTGGCCGGGGGCGGCCACTACACTCCAGTCTGGGCAACAGAGTGAGACTCCAGGTCAAAAAAAAAAAAAAGTTGAGAGGCAGGAGGACACAACATTAACAAGGGTACCTGATCTCAAACCAGGTAAAGTAGGGACCAAAGGGAGGCCCAAACTTTTTTTTTTAGTTGAAGTCTCACTCCGTCACCCAGGCTGGAGCGCAGTGGCATGCTGATGGCCACCGCAGCCTTGATCTGCTGGGCTCAGGCGATCCTTCTGCCTCAGCCTTCCGAGTGGCTGGAACTACAGGCATGTGCTACCATGCCTGGCTGATTTTTTATTTATTGTGGCGATGAGGTCTCACCAAGTTGCCCAGGCTGGTCTCGAACCCCTGGGCTCAGGCAATCCTCTCGCCTCAGCCTCCCAAAGTTGCTGGGATTACAGACTGAGTCATGGAGACCGGCCTCTTTTGGTAATGAGATAAAATATGTTGTCTGCTTGTCTCAATTACAGTTTTGCTGTTGAAGTGGATATAGTTAATTCAGATTGGTGTCAGTTTCTGGTTTCCTGTTGGAATATTTCTGAACAATTGCATCTTCTCTTTTTTGCGTCTCTCCTGTTAAAACATTCACAAAGAACTGTAATCTACAATGGATATTTAAATACTCGAATATTCCAGGGAACACCATTGGGTGGTTTTCAAACAATGTAACATCTGAATCTCCTAGTAAGATTAGCTGTGCTACTCAGAATCCTGTGTCAAAGTGACCAACTTAAGAACTCATTTTGCCCAACCTGGACAGCAAAGTGAGACCTCTTCTCTACAAAAAAAAAATTTTTAATTAGCCAGGCATGGTGGTGTGTGCCTGTAGCCCTAGCTACTTGGGAGGCTAAGGTGAAAGGATTACCTGAGCCCAGGAGGTCGAGGCTTCGGTGAATGGTGATTTGCCACTGCACTCTAGCTTGGGTGACAGAGTGAGACCCTGACTCAAAAAAAAAAAGCCCTTAAAAACCAAAGAAAACCCACTTTATTTTGCCTCCTAAGGTGTTATTTCTTAGAATGGCATTAATGGAATTTCTGTAAGGATACCATGGGCTGCACTCAGTGATGCCCCTATAATCCTAGCACTTTGGGAGCCTGAGGTGAGAGGATTACCTGAACCGAGGGGTTCGAGACAAGCCTGGGCAACTTGACGAGACCCTGTCTCTACAATAAATCAAAAAATTAGCCAGGCATGGTGGCGTGCATCTGTGGTTCCAGCTACTTGGAAGGCTGAAGTGGAAGGATCGCCTGAGCCCAACAGGTTGTGGTTGTAGTGACTATGATCATGCCACGGTATGCCAGCCTGTGTGACAGAGTGAGACTCCTACTCAAAAAAAAAAAAAAAAAAAAAAAAAATTCCGGGCTCGGTGGCTCAGCCCATAATCCCGCGCCTTTGGGAGGCTGAGGTGAGTGGATTGCCTGAGCCTGCGGGTTCATGACCTGCCTGGACAGTGAGACCTCATCTCTACAATAAATCAAAAATTAGCTGGGCGTGGTAGCGCATGCCTGTAATTCCGGCTACTTGGAAGGCTGAGGCGGAAGGATCGCCGGAGCCCAGCAGGTCGAGGCTGCGGTGGCCGGGAGCGGCCACTGCACTCCAGTCTGGGCGACAGAGTGAGACTCCAACTCGAAAATAAAAAAAAAAAGGACACTATGCATGCAACCTTATTAATATTTATTTTAGGTGCAGGAATGACTCACTGATATGGTATAATCATACAATGGAGTATTATTCAGCCTTAAAAAGGAATGAAATTCTGACATATGCTACATGAAAGAATCTTGAAGACATTATTTTTTTTTTTGAGTTGGAGTGTCACTCTGTCACCCAGGCTGGAGTATAGTGACATGATCATGGCCACCGCAGCCTTGACCTGCTAGGCTCAAGTGATCCTTCAGCCTTCCAAGTAGCTGGAACTACAGGTGCACACCACCACGCCCAGCTAATTTTTCTTGATTTATTGTAGAGATGATGTCTCGCCAAGTTGCCTAAGCTGGTCTCAAACCCCTGGACTCAGGCAATCCTCTAACCTCTGCCTCCCAAAGTGCTAGTATTACAGGCGTGAGCCACCGTGCCCAGTCAAAGACATTATTCTAACTGAAGTAAGACTGATGCAAGGAACAGTTATTATATAATCCCATTTATAGGAGGCACCTAGAACAATCAAAATCATAGAGACAGAGGGGAATGGTGGGTGCCAGGGGCTGAGGAGTGGAATGGGAAGTTTAGTATTTAATAGATACAGAGTTTCTGTTTGGGAAGATGAAAAAGTTTTCAATGATAGTTGCACAACAGTGCAAATGTCCTCAGTGCCACTGAACTAACTATATACTTAAAATGACCTCTTGTTCAAAAATTATTATTGTTATTATTATTTTTGAGTCAGTATCTCACTTTGTTACCCAGGTTGCCATGCAGTGGCACAATCATGACCACTCTAGCCTCAATCTGCTAGGCTCCAGTGACCCTTCCACCTCAGCCTTCCAAGTACCCAGAACTACAGACACATGCTACCATGCTTAGCTAATTTTTTATTTATTGTAGAGACGAGGTCTCGCCAAGTTGCCCAGGCTGGTCTCAAACCCCTGGGCTCAGGCAATCCTCTCGCCCCTGCCTCCCACAGTCCTGGGATTACAGGTGTGAGCCGCCGTGCCCGGCCTCACTACATTCTTGACCATGCTTCAACCTCTAGCCAGCTTCATCCTTGCCTCATAGCTGTTAGAACCTTCTAGCTGGACTCAAGCTGCAGGGCGGGCCCTGGCTTATCAAGAGAGGTGGTCTTCGGAGATCCCTTGCCACAGGCACTGGCTGAGGCAGACACAAGAGGAGAGGCACATGCTGTAACATGGTTCAATCCAAGGGAAGCCCAAGACTTTCTTCCCACGATTGGGGAAGAGAGTGTTCTTCTTGCAAATGATTGCAGACACACGCAGACCCTACAGCCTTGGCTGTCTTTTGAGCATAAGCGAGACAGTCTACCTGTGGAAGAAGGTAACCCTGAGTAGGACAATGTGGAAAGACTGAGTCCCCAGAGAAAGCCATCCATGAAGCTGGGCTACCTGCTCTGAGACTTTTCCTTGCTTTGGTAGGCAGCCATGTAGCATGAAGCATTAAACAAAACGATCCTTCCGTCTTTTGATTTATTGTAGAGACGAGATCTCGTCAAGTTGCCCAGGCTGGTCTCGAACCCCTGGGCTCAGGCAATCTTCTCGCCCTGGCCTCCCAAGGTGCGGGATGACAGGCATGAGTCACCGCACCAGGTCTGTGCCCAGCCTTGTATAACTTTTTTTTAAATAGAGAAGTGGGGGTCTCGCTATGTTGCTCCATCTGGTTTCCAACTCCTGGGCTCAAGTGATCCTCCTGCCTCAGCCTCCCAAGTAGTTGGTACAAAAAGGTACGCCTCTGCAACCTGCCCAAGGTGACATTTGAGCAGAGACTTGAATGAATGAGGCAGAAAGCCAAGTGGATAAATGGGGAGAAAACGTGGCAGGCGGGAAACAGCAAACGACCTGGGAAGCAATTGCCTGTTTTGTCCTAAAACAACAGGAGGCCAATTTGACTGGAATGCTGGAAGCCAGGGGACAGTAGGAAAAACTGAGGCAGAGCAGTAAGTGGGAGCGAGAGAGGAGGCAGCTGGATTTGTGCGAAGACTTGTCTTTTTAGGTAAACGAGAAACCGTTGGCGAATTTTGACGTGGTCTGAATTATATTTTTATTTTATTATTATGACCTTGAGTCGGAGTCCCACTCTGTCGCCCAGGCTGGAGTGCAGTGGCACACCCATGGCCACCGCAGCCTCCACCTGCTGGGCCCAGGCAATCCTTCTGCCTCAGCCTTCCAAGTAGCTGACACCACAGGCATGCGCCACCATGTCTGGCTAATTTCTTGATTTATTGTAGAGACAAGATCTTGCCATGTCGCCCAGACTGGACTCGAACCCTTAGGCTCAGGCCATCCTCCTGCCTCGGCCCCCCAAGGTGCTGGGATGACAGACATGAGCCACCGCGCCCAGTCCGAATTATATTTTTCGAGGCTCTCTCTCGTTCCTATGTTGGAGGCTGTTGCAAGAGTTCTAGGAAGGATGGTGGTAGTTTGTATCAGAAAGGCAGTGATGAAGTCAGAGAGAAGTGGTGGAGTTAAGAACATTTGCTGACAGACTGAACGTGAGGGAAACAGTCAGAGATGACTTTGAGATTCTTGGCCTGCGAGGCTAGAAGGACGAGGTCGTCATGGACAAGAACAAGAAAGACGTTAGAGAAGCAATTTGGGAAAGAGAACCAGGCATCTGGTTTTGGATATGCCCTTAGACAGTCGCCTGGAGGTGCCAAGTGGGTGTGAGTTTTGTTCAGAGGGGAGGTCTGGGCAGAGGATACCATTGGAGAAAACTTAGCAGGTGAATGATATTTATTTATTTATTATTGTAGAGATGAGGGCTCACCAAGTTGTCCGGGCTGGTCTCGAACCCACAGGCTCAGGTAATCCACTTGTTTTGGCCTCCCAAAGTGCTGGGATTACAGGCTGAGCCACCGAGTCCGGCCAGGTGGATGATATTTAAAGCCATGAGCCCCAAGGGGATCAAAAAGGGCATGATTGTGAATACAAGGATGACATCCAGGACTGAACCTGGGGCCTGTGAACACTTAGAAATTGGGGACCGGAAGGGGAACCCGCAAAGGAGCAGCCAAAAAAGTACAAAGGAACCAGGAGGGTTTGATGTCCTGGGATGCCAAGGAAAGAGTGTTTCAAGTAGGAGGGTATGGCCAATGCATGCCAAATGCCACCGGTTTACCACTGAGGACTGGGAAGTGGCCAGTGGACTGGCAATGTGGGAGGCCACTGACGACTTTGACAAGGTGCCAGGGACCAAGACTGTGCTTGCTGCAATATTCAGCAGGCCATGGATAAACATTTACAACTATGGTCAGTGAGTGGTCAGTTTCAAAACTTCCGGTTGATTTCTTGTTCTGGTCTTACCTGCTCCGATCCAAGAACACTGTCACCAATGTGGTCCTTCTAACATGTAAATAGAACCTGCCCCACTTACATCTTCAATGCAAATCATGCTGGGATTAATATGTGGAAAGTCGTATGTATAAAGATGTCATTGGTGGCACTGTTTGTAATGGGAAACTACTGGAAATTATTTGAATATTCAACAACAGGAAATTGGTTATAGCAGCTAAAATGCATTTATTTATTTATTATTATTATTATTTTTTGAGTTGGAGTCTCACTCTGTCGCCCAGACTAGAGTGCGGTGGCCGCTCCTGGCCACCGCAGCCTTGACCTGCTGGGCTCTGGCGATCCTTCCGCCTCAGCCTTCCAAGTAGCTGGAACTACAGGCGTGCGCTACCACGCCCGGCTAGTTTTTGATTTATTGTTGCTATGAAGTCTTGCCAAGTTGCCCAGGCGGGTCTCGAACCCGCGGGGTCAGGCAATCCACTCACCTCAGCCTCCCAAAGGCACGGGATTACAGCCTGAGCCACCAAGCCTGGCTTGCATTTAAATAACAAAACACTACTTAGCCATCAAAATGGTGCTATGTTATATTTAGTGACGAGTGCTCAATTTATGTTGCTAAGTGAACAAGCTAATCACAGAACAGTATACACATTAAAAACCATTTTTACCAACTTTTTTGTTAAACAGATAGCATGACAGCCTAAAGCAGGAGTTGGCAAACATTTTTTTGAGTCAGGGTCTCACTCTGTCACTCAGGCTGGAGTGCAGTGGCATGATCGTGGCTCACCGCAGCCTCAATTTCCCATATTCAGGTGATCTTTCCATCTCAGCCTTCCAAGTAGCTGGGATTGGAGGCACACACCACCATGCCCAGCTAATTTTTTTTTCCTTTCTGTAGGGACGAGGTCTCGCTATGTTGCCTAGGCTGGTCTCCAACTACTAATCTCAAGGGATCCTCCTGCCTTGCCCTCCCAAAGTGCTGGGAGTACAGGTGTGAAGCCACTGCATCTGGCTGGCAACCATTTTAGCTAGCTAATATTTTAGGCTTTGTGGATCATATGTATCAGGTGCAACTATTCAGTTTTAACCAGAAAGGCGTCATAGACAATATATAATGAATGACTATGACTCTGTTCTAGTAAAACTTAATTAATGGACACAAATGCAAATTTCATGTAATTTTCTTTTTTTTTTTTTTTTGACTTGGAGTCTCAGTCTGCCACCCAGACTGCTACTGGCCACCGCAGCCTCGACCTGCTGGGCTCCGGCGATCCTTCCGCCTCAGCCTTCTGAGTAGCCAGAATTACAGGCACGCGCTACCACGCCCGGCTGATTTTTTTGATTTATTATAGAGATGAGGTCTCGCCAAGTTGCCCAGGCAGGTCTCGAACCCGCGGGCTCAGGCAATCCACTCACCTCAGCCTCCCAAAGCACGGGATTACAGGCTGAACCACCGAACCCAGCTTGTAATTTTCAAATTTTGAAATATTCTTTTGATTTTTTCCCCCCAATCATTCAAAAATGTAAAAATCATTCTTAGTCCATGGACTGTAAGAAAATAAGCAGAGGGTTGGCTTTGGCCAACAGGCCAGTTTTGCCCACCTCTGGTCTACAAGACACTGGGTCAAAATGTCCATTTTGGACATTTCCCCGCAATGATGTGAGGCTACACTTTTCTCTCCCTTCTTGTGATCTGTTTTTCTGGAACATTTTCCCCCAGATACCTGCATGGCTCACCCCTTCACGCTTTTTTTTTTTTTTTTGAGTTGGAGTCTCACTCTGTCGCCCAGACTGGAGTGCAGTGGCCGCTCCCGGCCGCAGCCTCACCTGCTGGGCTCCGGCGATCCTTCCACCTCAGCCTTCCAAGTAGCCGGAATTACAGGCATGCGCTACCACGCCCGGCTGATTTTTTTGATTTATTGTAGAGATGAGGTCTCGCTGCCCAGGTGGATCTCGAACCCACGGGCTCAGGCAATCCACTCACCTCAGCATCCCAAAGACACGGGATTACAGGCTGAGCCACTGAGCCCGGCCCCTTCACCCTTTTAAACCTTGCTCAAATAATAGATTTTCAACTCTGACTGCCCTGAGTATTCTATTTAAAATAGTGACCTTATAGTGTCCTGCTGAGGTGAGTGGATTGCCTGAGCCCATGGGTTCGAGACCCGCCTGGGTAGGCGAGACCTCATCTCTACAATAAATCAAAAACTTAGCCGGGCGTGGTAGCGTGCGCCTGTAATTCCGGCTACTCGGAAGGCTGAGGCGGAAGGATCGCCGGAGCCCAGCAGGTCGAGGCTGCGGTGGCTGGCAGCGGCCACTGCACTCCAGTCTGGGCGACAGAGTGAGACTCCAACTCTAAAAAAAAATAGAAATTAAAAAAATAAAATAAAACAGTGACCTGCCTCCCAGCTCCTTCACCTTGTTCAGTTTCTTGGTTTAACATAACACTTAAAACTCTTTAATACTGTTAGGTTAAAAATCCCAGCAGGGGTTCCAAAAAGTTAGGTCAGACCCTTGGGTGGGAAAGGGGTGGTGTGTGCTTGCTATCCGGTGCTGTGGGAAGAATGCAAAAAATTGCACAGAAGTTAGTATGGAAAAAATAGCATCATTAAAAAGTGGGCAAAAAGCAGGGCTCAGTGGCTCAGCCTGTAATCCCACGCCTTGGGAGGCTGAGGTGAGTGGATTGCCTGAGCCCGCGGGTTCGAGACCCGCCTGGGCAACTTGGTGAGACCTCATCTCTACAATAAAACAACAACAACAACAAAAACTACCTGGGTGTGGTAGCGCACGCCTGTAATTCCAGCTACTTGGAAGGCTGAGGCGGAAGGACCGCCAGAGCCCAGCAGGTCAAGGCTGCGGTGGCTGGGAGCGGCCACTGCACTCCAGTCTGGGCGACAGAATGAGACTCCAACTCAAAAAAAAAAAAAAAAAGGTGGGCAAAAGACATGAATAGACACTTCTCAAAAGAAGATACATGGGCAGCCAAGAGACACAGAATAGGCACTCGGTCTCACTCATCGTCAGAGAAATGCAAATCAAAACCACATTGAGATACCACCTAATCCCAGTAAGAATGGCTGTCATTAACAGAACAAACAACAACAGATGCTGGCGAGGATGCGGAGAAAAAGGAATGCTTCTACACTGCTGGTGGGAATGCAAACTGGTGCAACCTCTTTGGAAGACAGTGTGGCAATTTCTGAAAGAACTAGAAATTGACCTTCCATATGACCCAGCAATTTCCCCTATTGGAATATACCTGGAGGAACTCAAATCATTCTACAAAAAAGATACTTGCACATCTGTTTGTTGCAGCTCTATTCACAATAGCAAAAACATGGACCCAACCATGTTGCCCATTGTAGCTGGACAGGATAAAACAATGTGGTACATTTACACAATGGAATATTAGGCAGCCATAAAGGACAGACACATGGACTTTGCAGCAACTTGGATGAATTTAGAGTTGATCATACTCAGTGATCTATCACAGAAACAAAGAACAGGGTACCATATGTTTTCACCCATAAGCGGACCCTGAACAATTATTATAATACTATAGGAAAGAAATTGGCAGTAGTAGGAAACTGTCAGGGGAGGGCGGCTGGGATTGGCAGTTGAGGGAAACTGCTAGGGGAGGGAGGGGCACACCTCATCAAGGGTATTTGCATAATCAACGTTTGTATACCTAACTCTGAATTGTACTCCACATCTTTATAATAATAAAAAGAAAAAGAAAACGCAGTTCATTTAGAAAGTAAATTAGAGAGCGAGGAGATTCACCTCCCCAAGGTAAGGGAGGGGGCCAAATCTAAGAAAACATGGTGGCCATAGTTCAAAGAGCACATGGCCTGGCCAGTGCTTAACAAAACAATGAGGACTGCTGTTTGAAGTTGAATGCCTTTTATACCTTTCCTTTGATAGGGGATCCCATGGTGGTCTGCTTTACATCAAGGACAGGTAAGCACAGATAATGTCATCAGATGATGGACAGCAGGTGGATAGGTGGGTCAGTCACATGACTGCTGCCATGGTGGTGGGGGTCTGTGTCATGTAGGCCAGAATGGATTAACTTGGGTCTTATGGGTGAAGGCAAATACTTGCAATAGAAAAGCTAATTAGTAACAAGCTGGGGAGGGGATGGTAAAGAAACTGTCAACAGCTACCTATGAGAAACCGGTTCTGTCCTTGGCTAGTGATTAGAGGGTAAGTGAAACTGAACTCTTAGAAAAACATGACAAAACTAAGTGATGTTAAAATGGCTGCTCATTGGGCATACTGACTCCACGTTATGTCCTTTCAAATACGCTACGCATTGACTTAATATATTCCTTGCTTATTACCTATACCAGGTCTCTTCCCTCCCAGCACCCATGAGTGTAAGCTCCGTGAGGACACAGGTCTTTATTTTGTTCAGGGACGTTTTCTGGGCACCTAGAACTGTGCGTCGCATACGGTAGGGGCTATTTGTTGACTGTACGAACGAATAATGCAAGTCCTATCTTTATTTTTTATTTTATTTTATTCTGAGTCGGAGTCTCACTGTGTTGCCCTGGCTGGAGTGCAGTGGCACGCTCCCGGCCACTGCAGCCTCGACCTGCTGGGCTCAGGTGATCCTTCAGCCTCAGCCTTCCAAGTAGCTGGAACCACAGGCGTGAGCTACCATGCCTGGCTAATTTTTGATTTATTGTAGAGTCGCGGTCTCGCCAAGTTGTCCAGGCTGGTCTCGAATCCCCGGGCTCCCAAAGTGCTGGGATAACAAGCGTGAGTCACCGCGCCCGGCGTCCTATCTTTGCAAGCAGAAACCTATATACAAAACAACAAAGTGAGAAATCTTCCGGACGTCCTCCTGCAGGCCTGCAGGACGAAGTCCACAGACTGACGGAGCCTTCAAGCCCCTATACCCTACTCACTTCTCCTGTGTCCCAAGCAGCGGCTTCCCGCCCTCTCCGCCCCACCCCGCCGAGCATGCGCAGTTCACTCCCACCGCCAGGAGCCGCCCAGTCAAGCTAAACACTAGCGCCACGTGACCGGCGTCGCACCCGGCGGGCGTCACGTGACGGACCCAGCTTTTCTCCAATCGCGGTGCACGTTGTGGGGGGTTCCACCCAGGATCCCGCCCGAGGCTTCAAACAACCTATTCTCCCCCTAGCCGGGCGGGTCGTCTCCCCGCCTGAGGCCGGGTGGCAGTATCACTTAGGGGTCCTCTTCCAAAGCGGCTTCGGAGGGCCCAGGCCTGCAGCACACCCCGTCCCGGAAGTGACGTACCCTAGAGGGGCCGGAAGTGGCAGTGGAGGGAGGGAAGATGGCGGAGGTGGTGAGTCCGGTGCCCGGGGCGGGGCGGAGGGAGCCAGGGGAGGTGGGTAGAGCCCGAGGCCCCCCAGTAGCCGACCCTGGCGCCGCGCTGTCTCCCCAGGGGGAGATAATCGAGGGCTGCCGACTACCCGTGCTGCGGCGGAACCAGGACAACGAAGATGAGTGGCGTGAGTGACGTCGGGGGGCGGGGCTAAGGAACCTGAGGGCGAGGGGCGGGAGGGAGTCAACTGAACCCCCGGGAGGGGGAGGGGCCTCCAGAATCCTGAGGCGGGCGGGGCGCTGATACTCCGAAGAAGGGGCGTGGCCTTTATCCGCTCCGCGATGAATAGGGCGGGGCTTGGGGAGCGGGTGGCATTTGGTGACTGAAGGAGGTTTGGATGAGGGTTTTCAAGTGCTGGGGCTTAGAGATCTGGCACAGGGTGGAGTTCAGGTCGTGGAAGGGTGGAGTCTCACGGCCTGGCCCGTCTGAGGCCCCTGCCTGTGCTATTCCCACAGCCCTGGCCGAAATCCTGAGCGTGAAGGACATCAGCGGCCGGAAGCTTTTCTACGTCCATTACATTGACTGTGAGTTCTGGGCCTGGGTGAGATGGGGAAGAGGGCGGGGTTGGGGGCAGTCTCTGGCATTCCTTCCTGAGCCAACCCCACTGCTACAGTCAACAAACGCCTGGATGAATGGGTGACCCACGAGCGGCTGGACCTGAAGAAGATTCAGTTCCCCAAGAAAGAGGCCAAGACCCCCACCAAGAACGGACTTCCTGGGTCGCGTCCCGGCTCTCCAGAGAGAGAGGTGGTGAGTAGGTCCCCCACTTTACGTCTTCTCTCTTTTCTCCTATTTCTTTCATCTCTTGGCCTTAGGAGGCGGCATTATCCCACCCTGACTTCAGCTTGCAAAGGATGGGGGCTAAATTGCATTTGTTGCCCCCAGAGTCCAGTAGCTATTCCTGTGTCCTTGAAAAGGCAGAGGGTGGGGTTTGATCACTTTATGCTTAAGGGCCCCACCTCCCCTTCCCCATCCCACCACCACCCCCGCCCCAGAGGAAGACCCTGGACCTATCTCTACAGCCGGCCTCCGCCCAGGCCAGCGGGAAGACCTTGCCAATCCCGGTCCAGATCACACTCCGCTTCAACCTGCCCAAGGAGCGGGAGGCCATTCCCGGTGGCGAGCCCGACCAGCCGCTCTCCTCCAGCTCCTGCCTGCAGCCCAACCACCGCTCAACGGTACCCTCAGCAATTCCAGGGACCTTGCTTTCCTCTCAGGTCCCGCCTTCTCTACCTTCTGACCCACCTTTCTTGGTTTCTCTCTGCAGAAACGGAAGGTGGAGGTGGTTTCGCCAGCAACTCCAGTGCCCAGCGAGACAGCCCCAGCCTCGGTTTTTCCCCAGGTGAGTTCCCCAAGCCATTTATTTTTCCTTCATCTCTTCGACCCTCTGGCAGCCTTTTTCAGGCTTATCTCATAGCCCTTTCATTTCTGCCATCTCATCTACAGAATGGATCTGCCCGTAGGGCAGTGGCAGCCCAGCCAGGACGGAAGCGAAAATCGAATTGCTTGGGCACTGATGAGGTGAGTCTGGGGGTCAGCACAAGTGGGGAGCTGGGGGAAAAGGAGGGGATGTAGGCAGGTTGGAGAGTTTAGTGACTAGTTTAAGAACAAATAAGGGGTGGTGGACAGTGACGGTGTTGGGATTGGGGGACTCTTTTCTAAGTTGTCACTCCCTCAGAGTTTGTTTTTTAATCTGGAGAGTGGCAACTGTGGCACCTTCCCCATAGGACTGCTGTTAGGCTTTCAGAAGGAAAGGGTTGTGAGCTGCGGTGTGCCTTTGCTGTCCCCTGTAACCTGGTGTCTTCTACTGGCCCTGGGCAGGACTCCCAGGACAGCTCAGATGGAATACCATCAGCACCGCGCATGACTGGGAGCCTGGTGTCTGACCGGAGCCACGACGACATTGTCACCCGGATGAAGAACATTGAGTGCATCGAGCTGGGCCGGCACCGCCTCAAGCCGTGGTACTTTTCTCCATACCCACAAGAGCTCACCACACTGCCTGTCCTCTACCTGTGCGAGTTCTGCCTCAAGTATGGCCGTAGCCTCAAGTGTCTTCAGCGTCACTTGGTATGAAGGGTCCAGGGAGGCTGCCTTCCCAGCACCCCTTGCTCTGCTCTTGTGCCTGATCCTTCTCTCTTCCTCAGACCAAGTGTGACCTGCGACATCCTCCAGGCAATGAGATTTACCGCAAGGGCACCATTTCCTTCTTTGAGATTGATGGACGTAAGAACAAGGTTAGCAGCTATGGGGCAGTGGGGCCCTGGGCTACTCAGGAAAACACTGACTCGCCGGGTCAACAGTTCAGCCCATTTTTATTGAGTCCTTGCTGGAGGCCAGGTGCTAGGGGGCATGCAGATGACCAAGAATTAGACACAATCTCTGTCTGACAGCTTAGTCCATAGGTGAGAGAGACATGCCAAGGGTCACTTAGGAGGTGGTCAGCAAAGCTTCATGGAGGAAGTGACCTTTGAGCCTTGACATGGAGGATGGAGTAGCTAAGGGAATTGCAAGCAGTGGGGTTGTGAGGGGCAGAGATGGCCTGTGTAAAAGATAAAGATTGGCTGGCCTTGGTGGCTCAGCCTGTAATCCGAGCACATTGGAAGACTGAGGCGATTAGATTGCCTGATCCTAAGGGTTTGAGACCAGCCCAAGCAACTTGGATGAACTGGATGTGGTAGCACGTGGCTGTAGTTCCTGCTACTTAGAAGGCTGAGGTGGAAGGATTGCTGGAGCCCAGCAGGTCAACACTGGGGTGGCCATGAGTGTGCTACTGCACGCCAGCCTGGGCGACAGTGAGACTCCAACTCAAAAAACAAAACAAAATACAAAGATCATTCTGGCTGAGGAACAGAAGAGGAGAGAAGACTCTTACCAGGGACAGAGGTCAGGTGATGAGGATGCCGTTAACCACTGTTCTGTATTAAGTATGGACCTGGGCATTCAGTGGCAGAGCCCGGCAGGTGGCTAAAAACTCATCTGAAATGCAGAATTTGCGTATAGAGGTAACGAAGCAAGTTTGAGCCGGGCACAGTGGCTCAGCCTGTAATCCCGTGCTTTGGGAGGCCGAGGTGGGTGGATTGCCTGAGCCTGCGGGTTCGAGACCCACCTGGGCAACTTGGCGAGACCTCATCTCTACAATAAATCAAAAATTAGCCGGGTGTGGTAGCACGCGCCTATAGTTCCAGCTACTTGGAAGGCTGAGGAGGAATGATCGCTGGAGCCCAGCAGGTCGAGGCTGCGGTGGCCAGGAGTGGCCACTGCACTCCAGTCTGGGCGACAGAGTGAGACTCCAACTCAAAAAAAAGAAAAAAAAAAAAAAAAAAGAAGCAAGTTTGTAACGTTGCTAGACGAACCCCCATGGCTGTTATCTTGTTAAATTCTAGAATTGCTTACCTCCATGGTAGAACAGCAGATCAGTTCCCAGGAGGTAGGCCTGTGGGTACGGTGGTATTAGGTTGTGTTTGTTTTTGTTCTTTTTTGAGTCAGGGTCTCTGTCACCCAGGCTGGAATGGCACCACCATGTTTCACCCCAGCCTTGGTAACCTGGGCTCAGGGGTCCTTCTGCATCAGGTTTGTTTTTTTTTTTTTTTGTAGATATGTGGTGTACGTTGCCTAGCCTGGTCTCTAACTCCTGGGCTCAAGCAGTCCTCCTGCCTCAGCCTCCCAGTGTTGGGATTACAGGCATGAGCCATTGTACCGGCCTAGAGTGTTAGGTTTTTTGACAGCCAGACTCCCAAGATTATCAAGCAGGGAAAGCTTTTCTCAGGAACCTTGGTCAGAGTCTGACTTCATGTGAATGTGTCAGTTAGTTGACTGTTGTTAAATACAATAGAGGGCAGTGGAAGCACCTGGCCAGGCTTAGACGGAGGTGTGGGGAACAAAGGGGATACTGCCCAACTCAGCATGGAAGCTGGTGGTCAGACACACGGAGCTGGTACATGGGTTCCTCAACCCTGAGAAGTGGCCCTGCCTTAGTGGTGTGGACATCCTGAGTGGTAGGATGGGTCAGGCCCTGGGAGGAATGCTTGTCACCTATCGGCTTGGGGCCCAGCCAGGACAATGAAGCTCCCGGCTGACCCTGGACCAGGCTGCTCAAGGTGGGGTACCCAGAGTGGTAACATCTTTTCCTTTGCAGAGTTACTCCCAGAATCTGTGTCTCTTGGCCAAGTGTTTCCTCGACCACAAGACGCTATACTATGACACAGACCCGTTCCTCTTCTATGTCATGACAGAGTATGACTGCAAGGGCTTCCACATCGTGGGCTATTTTTCCAAGGTCAGTGTTCACCCAGGCTGACCCTCGGCCCTACCCTGAGCCAGGCCCCTTCCGTCATGCTCACCTGCCCCTCTTTTCTAGGAGAAGGAATCAACAGAAGACTACAATGTGGCCTGCATCCTAACCCTGCCTCCCTATCAGCGCCGGGGCTATGGCAAGCTGCTGATTGAGTTCAGTGAGTATGTGTGCTACCCAGGCAGGGGGCAGTATACCCACAGTGCCTCCTGTACACATGAGCTGGATGGCTGGCATTCTCAACCCTGGCTGTGCAGCTGTCACCAGGGGAGCAGCCAGAAATAAAGGAGTGGCATTGTAAGGTTTCTCCATTCTCAGGGTGACTGCCCTGCTTGGCTGCAGTAGGTTCTCAGCTCCACACTGTTCCTTGGCCAAGGTTTTCTTTTTTTTTTTGAGTCAGAGTCTCACTCTGTCACCCAGGTTGGAGTGCAGTGGCACACTCACGGCCACCCCAGTCGACCTGCTGGGCTCAGGGGATCCTTCCACCTCAGCCTTCCAAGCAGCCAGAACTATAGGTGTGTACTACCATGACCGGCTAATTTTTGATTTATTGTAGAGATGCTTGGTCTTGCCAAGTTGCCCAGCCTGGTCTCAAACCCCTGGGCTCAGGCCATCCTCTTGCTTCAGCCTTCCAAAGTGCTGGGATCACAGGCTGAGCCACTGTGCCTGGCTGGCCAAGGTCCTAAGGGCCACCTGACTGCCCCCAAATCTGACTCATCTCCTGCTCAGGACCATGGGCAGCTCAGTGATCCCCTGCTGCTCATCTGTCTGGTACTGTACACCATGATACAAATTCTTGGGCAAGGACTAGTTGTTGTCTCCTGAGTCTTGTAGGCAGCAGCTGTTCCAAATACTGTTAACAGATTATGTGTGGACTTGTCCCCTGTTCTCTGTTAGTCATGACAGCCTCTTCAAGCCAGAAGGGACTCTCCCTCATCATACATGGCCTCTCAGTGCCCTTCCTAACCCTGGGGCTCCCTCTTCTGCCTCCCAACCTCCTACCCCCTTCTCACCTCCCCCATTTCCACCCACCTCACCACTCACTAAACTCTTGAAATAACCAAGCTGTGAGCTGGGAGACAAGGAAGTTTTTAGCTGTTTGCCTAAAAGGCCTAAAAGACATGGGAGGCTTGACTTGAGCAAGGTCATGGTCCATTTGAGAAATTTTATTGGTCAAATGATGCCCAGATGGGGTCACAGCCTCAGGAAGTTCTCAGCCTGGTAGAGCAGGTAGATGCTTAACAAAGCTCAGTCTAATCCAGTCATGGAGCTCAGACCTCAATGGAGAGGGGATGTGGGTGGAGCCGCCAAGGAGTTCCGCTCAGTTCTACTGAACTGGGTCCAGCAGGGCACCAGAAGCAGCACTCTCAGGAGCTCAGGGGTGGGTGGGTGTTCACTCCGGAGGGACCAGGAGTACCCTATAGCTGAGGTGAACATGGTGGCTCCAGTGGGCCAGGACTCCACATGTGCCCCTACCCCTTTTGTGCCTCTCTCTCTAAACACCAGCCTCTGTTACTCTCGCCGCTGGGGTATTTGGTGGAAGCCACAGGAAATGGGGCAAGAGGGCAAGACTAGCCGATACAGATGTACCAACAGCAGGAACACAGAAGGGGCTAGGTCTATTTCATGAGGCAGATTGGAGGTGAGGGCAAGAAAAGGCTTCTAGAAGTAGCAGACATCCCAGGACCCTGATGGGGGATAATGAAGACCCTGCCACAGGGATGGACAGCCACTCGGGGCTCTCTGGAGCCTGGGGATCTTGCCAGGAACTGCCTGCCGGTGTCCAGATGTCAATGGAGTAGGAGGGAAAGAGCCGCTGGAGAGGTCACCTGGCTCTCAGGAGTGGCCTCCCTCCACCCTGGGAAGCACCCTTCACCCCCCACCCTCCACCACCCGTTCAGGCCACCCTTGGAACAGCTGACACTCCCAAGGTCACAGCTAGGAGGATTGATCTGAGCATTCAGGCATCGTCAGACCTGGACCACAGATGGGGATCTGCCCTCCTTTCCCCGCCACATCCCCAGACAGAGTCTGGAATGGCAAAGAAAAGTTGGCACTTTCTTTCCACTAGCCATTTCTTGCACATTCCCTCTACCCATGAGCTCGCACTGGTTCCTGGGCATCCTTCACAGTTGACTGCAGTTGCTCTTCTCAGCGTCCTTCACTGTGCTCAGTACACGGGTGAAGAGTAAATACTCATTGGTCCTGAATTAGGAAACTGAGGCACAGGGCAGAGAGGCCACATACCCAAGGTCACACAACTGCCAAGTGGTGGGGCCAGGACAGGACCTAGGCAGCCTGCCTCAGCAGCCCATGCTCTGAGATGTTTGTGTTCCGTGGCTGCTCGTTCACCCTCTCCTGCTTCATTGCTTTAGGCTACGAACTCTCCAAAGTGGAAGGGAAAACAGGGACCCCTGAGAAGCCCCTCTCGGATCTGGGCCTGCTGTCCTATCGAAGTTACTGGTCCCAGACCATCCTGGAGATCCTGATGGGCCTGAAGTCAGAGAGCGGGGAGAGGCCACAGATCACCATCAAGTGAGCCCGGCCCTGCCTGCCTGGGGGTGCATGGCATGGCCTGTCTGTTCCTGGGCGTTCTCCCCCCGGGGCTCCTGGGGACTGGCGAAGGCCCTCAGGAGACCTGACCTTTGCCCTCCCACAGCGAGATCAGTGAGATCACCAGCATCAAGAAGGAGGACGTTATCTCCACCCTGCAGTACCTCAACCTCATCAACTACTACAAGGTAGGGAGGCGGGTGGGGGAGACGCGTGGGGTGGCCGTGCAGGCCTGGCGCGGGCTGACCGCCTGCTGGGCCGTCTCTTCCCCCAGGGCCAGTATATCCTCACGCTGTCGGAGGACATCGTGGATGGGCATGAGCGGGCTATGCTCAAGCGGCTCCTCAGGATCGACTCCAAGTGTCTGCACTTCACTCCCAAGGACTGGAGCAAGAGGGGAAAGTGGTGACCCGGCACGGCCCGTTGAAGTGCTGAGATGGCCGCAGGGCCGGGGCTGGTAGCCACCTTGCCCCTGCTGGGGCTTCCAAGAGGCACTCCAAGGGAGACCTGCTGAGGACAGCTCCAAGAGGAGAGGACAGGCCTGGCAGGGCCTGCTGGTGTCCAGCACGGAGGTGCACTCGGGGCCCAGGCCAGCTCCACGGTCAGCTGGCTGCAGGCCCAGGCCTGCTCTGAACCAGGGACCAGAGGGAGCCAGGCAGCTGTGTACAGTGAGATCGGGGATGGGCGCTCTGTACAGAGGGCTTGTGATTGTAAAAATTTCTTTTGTAAAGTAGAAGTTGGGGGTGGGGTGGGTGCTGGCCACAAAACTCTAGCCTCTGCTGCCCCCGGGCCCGGCAATAAATTGTTTCTATAGGCCAGAGCCATGAAAGGGTCTTGCTGTGAGAGAAGGGATCACGTCAGCTTAGGGGCCCCAGGGTGCTCACGGACTCACGGGCGCTGTGAAGAGCGTTTATTGGGGTGATGGAATCAGTGGCTCGGAGGCGAAGAACTGGTTTGTTGCTGTGACGGGATCCGGCTTTAAGTTTCAAGCTCCAGTTCTCAGTCCTCGGGCACCTGTGCGTGGATCTGCAAACAGGCGACACCTCTACGGTTGGACGCTAAGATACAGTGGCTGGGTGGCCCACACGCCCGGGGAGGGACCCAGGTGCTCCGAAGAGAACCCCCTCTAGACAGGCCAGAGAAGAGTGACGGGAAATCCGGATTCCCAAGCGCTGCCCGGCAGAATCTCCCAGCCAGACCCAGCTGCCCCGCCGTGCTCCCAAGCCCAAACGCTCCGAAAACCCGCTCAGGGGCAAGCTTCCAGGAAGGGGCCCGTCGTCTACTCACCGCTGCCGCGAGGCTGGGCCAAGTTAGGGCCCCGCGCACTTTGGCGTCAGGGCCCGGGACGGCTTCCAGGCCCCACAGGGTGAAGCCGCCGAAAGTGGCGGTGGCTCCGACGAAGCGGTCCTGGGAAAGGGGCCGGGCTCAGCACCGGGGCGGAGCACCCGCCCGCCCGCACCCCCTTCCAGCCCGACCCTCGGCTCACGAAGTCCCGCTCCAGAGGCTGCTCCTCTTCCTGGTCGTCGTCCTCCGAGCGTCCCGAGAAGTCCGGCTTCCCCGCCAACCCCTCTGCTTTTTCTTCCGCCTCCATCACGAACCCCGCGAGGCCGGGCGGCACCGCCACCTCCTCGCCCCGCAGCCTGCGGCCCCGAAACGACGCTTCGAGTCCTGGCGGGGGGGGTGCAGGGCCTCATCAGGGTCCCACCCAGGCCCTCGGTCGGCCCCCGCCACCTCCGAGCGGACTCCGATCCTCAAGAGCGCGGGGGCCGCCGGGAGCCGTAGTCGGCGATGCTCACCGTCCGGACCCCGGCGGATGGCGGGCGTGAAGAAGCGTCCCACGGGGGCGGGCCCGCTCGCCAGGACCCCGCAGGGCAGCAGGTGCAGCGTGGCGGGGGCGGCGTCGCGCAGCGTGGCGGGGCGCAGGTGGACGCGATGCTTCTCGGCGGCCGCCTCGTCGCTGTGCTCCATCCTCCGTCGCCGCGACCGTCGCCGGCGGGTTGAGGCCAAAGCTGGCGCGTAAAGTGCGCAGGGCCTCTCGGGAGCTGCCGGCGCGGAGCCTCATGGGAAGCGTAGTTCGCCCCGCCCCTCCCGCGCCCCGCCCCTCCCGCCCCCGCCCCTCCCGCGCCCCGCCCCTCCCGCGCCCGCCCCTCCCGCGCCCCGCCCCTCCCGCGCCCCGCCCCTCCCGCGCCCCGCCCCTCCCGCGCCCCGCCCCTCCCGCGCCCCGCCCCTCCCGCGCCCTGCACCCACACCTCTGCAAGCCCCGCCTCTCTGTGTGCAAGTCCCCGGGTTTTTACTAAAACATGGGCTCTTGGGCTCTGGGTCCAAATGAAGCTTTAGCTTTCTTTTTTTTTTTGAGTCGGGGTCTCACTCTGTCGTCCAAGCAGGAGTGCAGTGGCACGATCTCGACCTTCTGGCCCTAGGCAGTCCCTTCCACCTTATCCTCTTGAGTAGTTGGGACTACAGGCCACCACCGTGCCACCACGGCCCAGCTAATTTTTTTTATTTTTTGTAGAGAGGAGGTCTCGCTATGTTGCCCAGGATGATCTCGAACTTCGGGGCTCAAGCGATCCTCAAGCCTCTGTCTTCCAAAGTGCTGGGATTACAGGCGTGAGCCACCATGCCTGGCCGGAATTTTTTTTTTTTTTTTTTGTACATGACCCTTCCGAAAAGTACACTTTTTACGTTGATTGGTAGGTAGGTTATACATTTTTTTTCTTTTTTTTAATTGGGGTCTCACTCTGTCGCCCAGACTGGAGTGCAGTGGCCGCAGCCTCGACCTGCTGGGCTCCGGCAATCCTTCTGCCTCAGCCTTCCAAGTAGCTGGAACTACAGGCGTGTGCCACCATGCCCAGCTAATTTTTGATTTATTGTAGAGATGAGATCTCGCCAAGTTGCCCAGGTGGGTCTCGAACTCGCGGGCTCAGGCAATTGACTCACCTCGGCCTCCCAAAGCGCGGGATTACAGGCTGAGCCACCGAGCCCGGCCAGATTATACAGTTTTAGTTTATTAGGGGCATCAACCTTTTTCTCAGTGCATTGAAAATATTTTATCCGTTTGTGGTTTGTCTTGCAAACCTGTCTTACTAGTGATTTTTGCTGTACAAAGACTTCTTTTTTATAGTCCAATTTATTAACATTTTCGTCTTATGTGTTGTAGATTTTGAAACTCTGTTTTTGGTTTCTTGACTCTCTTCTCTATTTGTTCTGATACTCAACTTAGATATGTTTTGTCACATTCTCCCATAAAGCAAACGCATATGAAACTGGAAATTTGGATTAAAATCGCATTTAATGTATACATTTGAGAAAGAAAAAAGCATCCCTGGACATCCAGAGCTGACCTTGATGTTTTTCACATAAGAAAATTTGCAGAACGTCAACATTGGACAAGGTCATTCTGGGACCGTGAGGAAGCAAGACGAAAATGAAACCACTCCATAGTCAAGTCTGAACCCCCAGCATAAACATTGTCCAAACCACAAAAATGACAAAACATCCCTTTTTCTTGGATGATATAGTGACTGTTGTTTCATTACCGATTACAGCCTTAGTCTCCCTCTAGCCTTTTCTCCTTCTAGGCAAGATTTGTTAAGATAGTCCATTCACTTCTGACAGAGAGAAGCCCGGCTTCGTTAAGGCCTTTCCCAAATCACTGAACCCAGGCATAAATACTCCTATAAGTCCTTTGACACCTTCCTGTGATGCCCCATTGTGCAAGAGTAGTAAACCCAATTTGCTCAACTAGATGTGTTCCTGGCAGTCTTTGGCTGGTGTGTAGTGACAGAATGATTTAGAAAAAAAATCATGCCTTTATGGAAAGACACAATTATGGACTTTGCAGCAACTTGGATGGACTTAGAGTCTATCATACTCAGTGATCTGTCACAGAAACAAAGAACTGAATACCCCATGTTCTTACTCATAAGTGGACCCTGAACATTCATCATGATACTACATGAAAGAGATTGGCAGTATCAGATAACTGCCAGGGGAGGAATTCGGGGGAGCATGTAGCATCAATAAGTGTACCTGATCCAAAACCAGGCGGAATGAGGACCCATGGGAAGCCGAAGCCTCATCTGTACAGTGACCACTTAGGTACCTAACCCTGAATTGTACCCCATATCTTTAAAATTTAAAAACTAAATAAATCATATAGGTATGCCTACAAAAAAAAGAAAAACTCGTGTTTTCGTTTTCTAAAAACAATTTTTTTTTTGAATTGGAGTCTCCGTCACCCAGGCTGGAATGCAGTGGCACGCTCGTGGCCATCCCAGTGTCGCCCTGCTGGGCTCAGGCGATCCTTCGGTCTCAGCCTTCCAAGTTGCTGGAACTACAGGTGCACGCTACCACTTCCACCTAATTTTTAAATTTATTTTAGAGATGAGGTCTGGCCAAGTTGCCCAGGCTATTCTTGAGCCCATGAGCTCAGGCAATCCTCTCACCTCAGCCTCCCAAAGTGCTGGGATTACAGGCTTGAGCCACCACGTCCGGCCTGTGCTTTAGTTTTCTATCAAGAATATATACATAAGTTCATTTCGCATTTCCTTTTATGTCTATCTGTGAGGTTTTGTTCATATATAATAGTTATTGCATATTGTAAAGTTTATTCCTAGATATATTTGTTTCTAAAATTGAGTCTTTTTCCATTTATTTTCTAACTGATTTTTTAATCTATAGCAGAAGTTGTCAAACTTTCTCTGTGAAGGGCCAAATAGTATTTTATGTTTTTTGTAGACCTTATGATCTCAGTCACAGCTACCCGACTTTGCTGATACAGCATAAAAGTCACAGACGATGCATACATGAATGAGCATGGGTGTGTTCCAATAAAACTTTATTTGCAAAAACAAGCAATAGGCTGGATTTAGCCCATGGGCCATATTTACAAACCCCTTGTCTATGGCAAAGTTGCTTGATTTTTATATATTAACTTTTTAACAAGATATCTACTGAATTCTTTTGTTGTTCCTAGCAGTTTCTATTTTTTTCTTAAGTTCCCAGAATTAGTCATCTCACGTTCTTTTTTTTTTTTTTCTTTGAGTTGTAGTCTCACTCTGTTGCCCAGACTGGAGTGCAGTGGCATGCTCACAGCCACCGCAGCCTTGACCAGCTGGGTTCTGGCGATCCTTCCACCTCAGCCTTCCAAGTAGCCGGAACTACAGGCATACACAATTACACCCAGCTAATTTTTGATTTATTGTAGAGACGAGGTCTCTCCAAGTTGCCCAGGTGGGTCTCAAACCCACGGGCTCAGGCAATCCTCTTGCCTTGGCCTCCCAAAGTGCTGGGATTACATGCTGAGCCACCAAGCCTGGCGCTCACTTTCAAATAGTGATAATTTTGCCTCGCCCATTATATCTTGTAATTTGATTTCTAATTGCCTTGGCCAGTATTTGCAGAAGAGTTTCAAATGTTACTGATATCAGAGGACAACATTGTCTTTTTCCTGAATCTTCCACAGGACTGTTTTTGCTATTTCGCCAATAACCATGAAGCTACCTTTTGATTTTTTCATATAATGTCTAATTAAAGCTATGTTACTAACAGTTTTTAAAAATCAAGAGTAGATGTTGAGTTTTTTTTTTTTTTTTTTTTTTTTTTGAGTTGGAGTCTCACTCTGTCACCCAGGCTGGAGTGCAGTGGCCGCTCCTGGCCACTGCAGCCTCGACCTTTTGGGCTACAGTGATCCTTCCACCTCAGCCTTCCAAGTAGCTGGAACTACAGGCATGCACTACCACATCTGGCTAGTTTTTGATTTATTGTAGAGATGAGGTCTTGCCAAGTTGCCCAGGCGGGTCTCGAACCCGCGGGCTCAGGCAATCCACTCACCTCAGCCTCCCAAAGGCGCAGGATTACAGGCTGAGCCACCGAGCCTGGCTAGATGTTGAGTTTTATTGTTTTATTTTATGTTTTTGGTCTTGTAAGTTTCCCATAGACTGGATATTAGTAACAGCCTTTCTGTAGTGTCAAGTTCATCTGCTTCTAAACTTCCTGTAAATGAGTAATTAGATCTAGGAGCTTGGAGGGGAGCAGGGGAGAAAAAAAAATTATAGATTATACAATATTACAGCATGCTGCATCCAACAACAGCAGATACACATTCTTCTTTAGTGCTCAGAGAACATTCACTAAGATAGACCACATTTCTGGCCATAAATGTTTCTGAGTGGTTGTATTTTTTTCCTTCAAGAGGGATATAATAGCTCATGTCTTTCTTTTTATGAAGTTAGAAACTATGAATGGTCTTTTTTTTTTTTTGTCACCCAGGCTGGAGGGTAGTGGCACGCTCCCGGCCACCACAGCCTCGACCTGCTGGGCTCTGGCGATCCTTCCACCTCAGCCTTCCAAGTAGCTGGAACTACAGGCACGCACCACCATGTCTGGCTAACTTTTTGATTTATTGTAGAGATGAGGTCTCACCAAGTTGCCCGGGCTGGTCTTGAGCCTGTAGGCTCAGGCAATCCTCTCACCTCGGCCTCCCAAAGTGCTGGGATTATAGATGTGAGCCACCGCGCCCGGCCTGGATGATCATTTCCTATGCTTTAATTCATTGGAGTTTACAAAACTGATACTCTAAATTCAGCATTTCTTCTTCATTTACTATCTGCAATCGCTTATAAAGAAAAATTCTCTTCATCAACCATTTGACTGTCCATTGGAACAGTGAGTATAAGAAAGACAAAAGAGCCAGGCACAGAGCCTCACACCTGTACTGGAGGGGCTGAGACAGAAGGATCACCTGAGCCCAGAAGTTGGAGGCTGCAGTGAGTAGAGAGCATGCCACTGCACTCCAGCCTGGGCAACAGAGTGAGACTCCAACTCAAAACAAAAGCAAAAAAGAAAGACAAAATAGGCTGGGCACAGTGGCTCACGCCTGTAATCCTAGCACTTTGAGAGGCAGAGGTGAGAGGATTACCTGAGCCCAGGGTTTCAAGACCACCCTGGGCAACTTGGCAAGATGGCATCTCTGCAATAAATCAAAAGTTTAGCCAGATGTGGTGGTGCACACTTGCTTGGAAGACTGAGGTGGAAGGACTGCCCTTCTCAAAAAAAAAAAGGGGCCGGGCTTGGTGACTCAGCCTATAATCTCAGCACTTTGGGAGGCCGAGGTGAGTGGATTGCCTGAGCCCGCGGGTTCAAGACCAGCCTGGGAAAGTTGGTGAGATCTCATCTGTACAAAAAAATCAAAAAAATTAGCTGGGTGTGGTAACCTGCACCTGTAGTTCCGGCTGCTTGGAAGGATGAGGCAGAAGGATCGCCTGAATCCAGCAGGTTGACGCTGGGGCAGCCGTGAATGTGCCACTGCACTCCAGCCTGGGCGACAGAGTGAGACTCCAACTCAAAAAAAAAAGACCATTAAAAAAAAAATAGGCCAGGTGCGGTGGCTCATGCCTATAATCCCAGCACTTTGGGAGGCTGAGGTGAGAGGATTGCCTAAGGCTCAAACTTTACCTATACGATGACCCCATACTTAAAAAAAAAAGCGAGAGGATTGCCTGAGTTCAAGCCCAGCGGGACGAGTCTGCAGTGGCCAGGAGCAGCCACTGTACTCCAGTCTGGGTGACAGAGTGAGACTTCAACTCAAAAAAAAAAATGTATTGTGGAGACAAGGTCTTGCCAAGTTACCCAGGCTGGTCTCTAACCCATAGGCTCAGGCAATCCTCTCACCTTTGCCTCCCAAAGTGCTGGGATTACAGGCATGAATCACCACATCCAGCCAATAGTGTCCTTTAATACACACATCTTTACATTTTAGTGGAGTCCAGTTCACCTATTTTTTACTTTTGCTGCCTATGCTCTTGGTGTCATATCTAAGAAAACATTGCCAAATACAAGGTCCTGAAAATTTTTACCCCTTCTAAGCACTTTATAATTTTAGCTCTTACATTTAGGTCTTTGATCCATTTCGAGTTAATGTTTGTATATGGTGTGAGGTAGGAGCCCAACTTTATTCTTTTGAATGTAGATATCCATTTGTCTTCGTTCCATTTGTTGATAATACTGTTCTTTCAACATTGAATGGTCTTGGCACCCTCACTGAAAATTAACTGACCAGGCTTCTGCACTAGACTGGAGTCCAGCCTCTCTCTCTCTCTCTCTCTCTCTCTCTTTCTTCCCCCCAATTGCCGACGCTGTCTCCACCTTCGGGGTTCCCTGAACCTGGCTGGAGCTGGTCTCCAGCATTTCCCCTTCTTCAAAAAAAAAAAAGAAAATTAACTGACCATAAATGAGCATTTATTACTTGTCACTCAATTTTATGCCAGCAATACTGTTTTGATTATTATCACTTTGTAGTAAGTTTTGAAATCAGGAAGCATGAGTTTTTTAAATAAATAGATTGTATTTTTAGAGCAGTTTTAGATTCACAGCAAAACTGAGCAGAAGATACAGAGATTTCCTATAGCCTATTGCCACAGCATCCTCAACTCTCGATATCCCACACCAGAACACCAGAGTGGTACTGTTTCATCCTGGGGGAATCCGAGGCTGCAGTCACCCCAAAAGTGAGAGGAGCGTTATCACCAGGAGATGCCCCAAACTGTCCCAAATGAGGCCAGTTGAGATTCCAAAGAAAGAAGCATTCAATACCAGGGTGATCTGTCCAGTGCATTTTTATTTTTGTATTTTTTTTTTTGAGTTGGAGTCTCACTCTGTCGCCCAGGTTGGAGTGCAGTGGCACGCTCACGGCCACTGCAGCCTCGACCTGCTGGCATCAGGCGATCCTTCCACCTCAGCCTTCCAAGGAGCTGGAACCCACAGGCGTGTGCCACCACGCCCAGCTAATTGTTTGATTTATTGTAGAGAGGCGATCTCACCAAGTTGCCCAGACTGTTCTTGAATCCCTGAGCTCAGGCAGCCCTCTCACCTCGGCCTTCCAAAGTGCTGAGATTATAGGCATGAGCCACCGCTCCCGGCCCCAATGCATTTTTAAAAGGAACTTATAGAGTGCTATAACATAGTATCATGATAGACAACAAGAGAAAGGAATATTCTACGTAGGTATGTCTGCAATGAGGGAATTTGAGTATGGAGTTTTTATGACTAATTAAGGACGCTGGCTCAGGGCTGGGGCTACTTTCTCTCAGTGTTTTGGGCAATAGTTAAACACCTTGATCGGTGCCTTGGAATGTTCAGATTCTCAGCTTGGGTTCAAGCCTGCAGGGTAAAACATGCAGCTGGCCAGGTCAGAGAAGGCTCGAGGCACTCTGTTTTTCAGTTAGGACACGAAAAACACTGGAGGCAGCTGAGGGACCCTACAAGTACATTTGTTAAAATTGATGAACCTTGGCCGGGCTCAGTGGCTCAGCCTGTAATTCCACGCTTTGGGAGGCCAAGGTGAGTGAATTGCCTGAGCCTGCGGGTTTGAGACCCGCCTGGGCAACTTGGTGAGACCTCATCTCTACAATAAATAAATAAAAAAAAAATTAGCCAGGTATGGTGGTGCGCACCTGTAGTTCTAGCTACTTGGAAGGCTGAGGCGGAAAAATCACCAGAGCCCAGCAGGTTGAGGCTGCGGTGGCCAGGAGCGGCCACTGCATTCCAGTCTGGGTGACAGAGTGAGACTCCAACTCAAAAAAAAAAAATTGATGAACCTTCATTGACACTTATTATCATCCAAAGTCCATAGTTTACACTGGGATTCACTCTTGGTGGCGCACATTCTAAGAATTTTTTTTTTTTTTTTTTTTTTGAGTTGGAGTCTCACTCTGTCGCCCAGACTGGAGTGCAGTGGCCGCTCCCGGTCACCGCAGCCTCGACCTGCTGGGCTCTGGCAATCCTTCCGCCTCAGCCTTCCAAGTAGCTGGAACTACAGGTGTGCGCTACCACGCCCGGCTAATTTTTTATTTATGTAGAGATGAGGTCTCGCCAAGTTGCCTAGGCAGGTCTCGAACCCGCGGGCTCAGGCAATCCACTCACCTCAGCCTCCCAAGGCACGGGATTACAGGCTGAGCCACCGAGCCCGGCCTAAGAGTTTTGACAAATGTATAATGGCCTGGATCCACCATTAAAGTATCATGCAGTGTAGTTTCACAGCCTAAAAGTCCTGTTCTTCACCAATACCTATTTCTCTCTCTCTCTCTCTCTTAACATCTGGCAACCACTGAGTCTTTTTTTATTTTGGAGTCTCACTCCATTGCCCAGGCTGGAGTGCAGTGGCACACTTTTGGCCACCCCGGCATTGACCTGCTGGTTCCCTATGATCTTTCCGCCTCAGGCTTCCAAGTAGCCGGAACTATAGGCGCGCAATACCACACCTGGTTAATTTTTTAATTTATTTTTATTTTTTATTGTGAGATGTGGTCTGACCATGTTGCTCAGGCTGGTCACAAACTTGCAGGCTCAAGCAGTCCTCTCGCCTTGGCCTCCCAAAGTGCTGGGATTACAGGCTTGAGCCACCTAGCTGGGCCTGATTCAATTTCTGTTTTGTTT
This sequence comes from Cephalopachus bancanus, assembly GCA_027257055.1. Taxonomy (NCBI): domain Eukaryota; kingdom Metazoa; phylum Chordata; class Mammalia; order Primates; family Tarsiidae; genus Cephalopachus; species Cephalopachus bancanus. Next base: position 32,921 of record JAPVLO010000390.1, read on the forward strand.
TTGAGTTGGAGTCTCACTCTGTCACCCAGGTTGGAGTGCAATGGCATGCTCCCGGCCAGCATAACGTCAACCTGCTGGTCTCAGGCAATCCTTCTGCCTCAGCCTTCCAAGTAGCTGGAACGACAGGCATGTGCCACCATGCCCAGTTAATTTTTTTTTTAAGAAAGAAAAGTTTATTTAGAAATAAATTAGAGAGAGAAAGAGAAGGAAAAGAGAAGATTCACCTCCCCAAGGTGGGGGAGGGGGACCAAAGCCAGGAAGCATGGCGACAGCCATGGCTCAAAGAGCACATAGCCACGCCAGACTCTAGCAAGACAATGGCCTAATTTTTTTATTTATTGTAGAGATGAGATCTCGCCAAGTTGCCCAGGCGGGTCGCAAACCCATGGGCTCAGGCAATTCTCTCACCTCGGCCTACCAAAGTGCTGGGATTATAGGCGTGAGCTACCACGCCTAACTTCAATGTCTTTAATAGATATAGGACTATGCAAATTATCTATTTTTTCTCATCTGAGTTTCAACAGATTGTGCTTTCTAAGAATTGATCCATTTCATCTAGTTTATCAAATCTGTGGGCATACAGTTACTGATAATATTCCTTTACTATCCTTTTAATGTCCATAATATCTGGGGATATCTGGGGAGATGTCCCCTTTTTCATTTCTTTCTTTCTTTCTTTTTTTTTTTTGAGTTGGAGTCTCACTCTGTCGCCCAGACTGGAGGGCAGTGGCCGTTCCCGGCCACCACAGTCTCGTCCTGCTGGGCTCCAGCGATCCTTCCGCCTCGGCCTTCCAAGTAGCTGAAACTACAGGCGTGAGCCACCATGCCCAGCTAATTTTCGGATTTATTGTAGAGATGAGATCTTGCCAAGTTGCTCGGGCTGGTGTTGGGCCCCTGGACTCAGGCAATTCTCTCACCTCAGTCTTTCAAGATGTTGGGATTACAGATGTGAGTCACTGTGCCTGGCTTTCATTTCTGATATTAATAATTTGTATCTTCTCTAGTAACCTGGCTAGAAGTATATCAATTGTATTGATCTTTTTAAAAGCCCAGCTTTGGTTCTGTTGATTGTCTCAATTGATTTCTTCTTTTTAATTTCATATATCTATGCTCTATTTTTTATTATTTATTTCCTTCTGCTTACTTTGACATTAATTTACTCTTCTTTTTCTAGTTGTCAGAATGGAAACTTAGATGCAGGCTGAGTCACCGAGTCTGGCCTAATATTTTGATTTATTGTAGAGAGGAGGTCTCGCCAAGTAGCCCAGACTGGTCTCGAACCTGTGAGCTCAGGCAATCCTCTCTCCGCCTCCTCCCAAAGTGCTGGGATTACAGGTGTGAGCTACCACTTCTAGCTTCTTCCTTTTTAATATATGTATTCAATGGTATACATTTCCCTCTCAGCACAGCTTTTGCTGCATCCTATAAATTTTGATAAGTTGAATTTTAATTTTCATTTTGCTCAAAATTTTAACCAATTTCTCTGAATTGTCTTCTTTGACTCATTTGTTTGTTTATAAGTGTGTGGCTTGATCTCCAAGTATTTGGAGATCTCTCACCTTTTTGGCATTGATGCAGTTAAGACTCAGATCATTTTCATTACAAGAGTTTATCCTATTGTCTTTCTGTTATTGGAACAGTTGAGATGATAATTGACCCGCAGTTGAGATGATAATTGACCCGCAAATTCTAAGATTCCTTTGGCTCTGAGTCTGTTGCAAATGTTTTCTCTCATTTTGTCAGTTGCCTTTTTCAAAAACTTAAGCTCATTATTTTGAGATAATATAGATTCACATACAGTTGCAAATAATAACAGAGACCCCTTGTAACATTTACTCACTTTCCCCCAATGATAACTTGTAGCAAAACTCTAGTAACCAGGATATAATAACCAGGATATTGACATGGATACAATCTAGACACAGGCCATTTCCATTGCAAGAGTTTCTTGCCCTTATGTAGGGCACATCCCCTCCTTAACCCCTGGCAATCACGAATCCGTTTTTCATTTCTATCATTTTGAAATTCTGAGAATGTCATATGCATGGAATCATACAGTTTGTAACGTTTTGGGGGTTGGCTTTTGCTCACTCGACATAATTTCCTGGAGATTCATCCAGGTTGCAACGTGTGTCAATAATTTGCTCCTTTTTATTATTGAGTAGTATTCCGTGATATTGAGGTACCAACATTTGTTAGTCATCTAACAAACGACAAAGTGCTGGGATTACAGGCTTGAGTCACCACCCCAGACCAGTGTTTTATAATTTTTAGCATACATATCCTGAATGTGTTTTGCTATGTTTATACCTGAGCATTTCATTGTCTTTGGAATAATTGTAAATAGTATTGAGATTTTTTTTTTTTAATTGGAGTCTCACTCTGACACCCAGGCAGGAGTGCAGTGGCACGCTCACGGACACCGCAGCCTCAACCTGCTGGGCTCAGGTAATCCTTCCTCCTCAGCCTTCCAAGTAGCTGTACTACAGGTACGTGCCACCACACCTGGCTAGATTTTATTTTATTTATTTTATTTTTTTGAGTTGGAGTCTCACTTTGTCGCCCAGACTGAAGTGCAGTGGCCGCTCCCGGCCACCGCAGCCTCGGCCTGCTGGGCTCCGGTGATCCTTCCACCTCAGCTTTCCGAGTAGCCGGAACTACAGGCACCCACTACCATGCCCAGCTAATTTTTTTTGATTTATTGTAGAGATGAGGTCTCACCAAGTTGCCCAGGCAGGTCTCGAACCCGCGGGCTCAGGCAATCCACTCACCTCAGCCTCCCAAAGCGCGGGTTTACAGGCTGAGCCACCGAGCCTGGCTTTCACTTTGTTTATGGTGATTTTTGCCATGTAAATTTTGACACAGTCAAATTATCAATCTTTTCTTTGATTGTCTCTAGATTTTGGGTCACAGACAACCTGCTGGGTGCGATGGCTCTTGCCTGTAATTCCAGCACTTTGGGAGACTGAGGCGAGAAGACTGCTTGAGCCCAAGAGTTAGAGACCAGTGTAAGCTACATAGTAAGATCTCGTTACTAGAAAAAAATAAAAATGAAAATAAATAGCTGGGCATGGTGGCACGTGCCTGCAGTCCTAGCTACTCAGAAGGCTCAGGAGATAGAGGCTGTGGTGAGCTGTGATCGTACCACTGCACTCCAGCCTGGGCAACAGACCTTGACTTTGATGGACGTCAAAGAAGAATTCATCCAAGTTTTTTTTTACCACTACTTGTATAGTTTCACTTTTTACATTTAGATCCCTGATCCACTTGGAGTATGGTATTGTGGAAGGTGTGAAATATGGATCTAATTTTATCTTCTTCCAAAAGTCTACTGAGAAGTTTCAGTGCCATTTGTTAAACAAGTTCACTTTTGATTGGGCATGTTGGCTCATGCCTGTCATCCCAGCACTTTGGGAGGCCGAGGCGAGAGGATTGCCTAAGCCCAGGGATTCAATACCAGCCTAGGCAACTTAGCGAGAACTCATCTCTACAATAAATAAAAAAATAGCTGGACATAGTGGCACGCGCCTGTGGTTCCAACTACTTGGAAGGCTGAGATGGAAGGATCACCTAAACCAGCATGTCGAGGCTACAGTGGCCATGATTGTGCCACTGCACTCCAGCCTGGGTGACTGAGTGAGACTCCAACTCAAAAGAAAAAAAAAAGTTCACTTTTGTCCCAGTGATTTGAGACGTCACCTTTATATAGACTGAATTTCCTGTGAACTTGGGGTCTATTTCTAATCTTCCTATTCCAATCCACTGGTCTTTGCTTCTACACAGGGACCATACTCTGATAATTTTAGGGTTTTATAATTATATGGTGGTTTTTGTTGTCTGTTTTTTTTTTTAGTCTTAGAAAGTCTGTTGAAGATCTGAACAGTTCTCTAAGACAGCTGTTTTTAATGATCTATGCTTCTTTGATTTGGGGGTTTTTGAGGCCCTTTCTTGTCACTGTGGCAGAAAAAGAAAGTGCCAGAGGGTCTCATACACAATTTCTTGCATTGGCCTGCAAGTGGCATTTTCACTCACAATCTTTTTTTTTTTAATTTTTATTGTAAAGATGTGGGGTACAATTCAGGGTTAGGTATACAAACATTGATCATGCAGGTATCCCTGTTCATGAGGTATGCCCTCCCTCCCCTAGCAGTTTCCCTCAACCGCCAATCCACCCCCCCACCAACAGTTTCGCATTACTGCCAATCTCTTTCTTACAGCATTATGATTGGTCAAGGTCCTCTTATGAGTGAGAACATATGGAACTCTGTTCTTTGTTTCTGTGATAAATCACTGAGTATGATCGACTCCAAATCCATCCAGGTTGCTGCAAAGTCTATATATTTGTCGTTCTTTATGGCTGCATAATATTCCATTGTGTATATGTACCATTTTTTTTTTTTTTTTTTTTTTTGAGTTGGAGTCTCACTCTGTTGCCCAAACTGGAGTGCAGTGGCCGCTCCCGGCCACCGCAGCCTCGACCAGCTGGGCTCCGGCAATCCTTCCGCCTCAGCCTTCCAAGTAGCCAGAATTACAGGTGCGCGCTACCATGCCCGGCTAATTTTTTGATTTATTGCAGAGATGAGGTCTCGCCTGCCCAGGCGTGTCTGTACCACATTTTTTTAATCCAGTTCAGCTTTGATGGGCAACATGGCTGGTTCCATGTTTTTGCTATTGTGAATAGAGCTGCAACAAACATACATGTGCAGGTTACAACATTTTATTATTATTATCATTATTATTATTATTTTTGAGTTGGAGTCTCACTCTGTCACCCAGGCTGAAGTGCAGTGGCATGCTCACGGCCACTGCAGCCTCGACCTGCTGGGCTCAGGCGATTCTTCCGCCTCAGCCTTCCAGGTACTACAGGAATGACAGGCACATGCCACCATGCCTGGTTAGTTTTTGTGATTTACTGCAGAGACGAGGTCTCACCAGGTTGCCCAGGCTGGTCTTGAATAATATTATATAATAATAATATAATAATAATAATAATAATAATAATAGGCCAGGCACGATGGCTCAGCCTGTAATCCCAGCACTTTGGGAGGTCGAGGCTAGAGGATTGCCTGAACCCAGGGATTACAGGCTGAGCCATCGTGCCTGGCCTATTATTATTACTATTATTATTATTATTACTATTTAGAGTCAGGGTCTTGCTCTGTCACCTAGGCTAGAGTGCAGTGGCAGAATCATAGCTCACTGCAGTCTTGAACTCCTGGACTCAAGTGATCCTCCCACCTCAGCCTCCTGTGTGTGCCACCACACCAGGCTCACTTTTTGTTGTTGTTGTTGTTTTTTGGAGAGATGGGGCCTCACTATGTTGCCTAGGCTGGTCTCAAACTCCTGGTCCCAAGTGTTCCTCTTGCCTTGGCCTCCCAAAGCCACAGGATTACAGGTGTGAACCACTGCACTCAGCCTATATTATGTTTTAATGTCTGGCAAAACTAGTCTTCATGATAGTTTTATTTTTAATTTTCCAGTATTTTTCTGGCTATTCTTGCATTTTGTCTGTATACATTTTAGATCAGTTTATCTAATGCTATATAAAAGATTGCATTAAATTTATAAATTAAGAAGGAAAACATCTTTATAGTGTTTAGTTGTTCTACCCATTTTTTTAAATCCACCTTTGTTTTTTAAAGTTTTCCTCATACAGATTTTGCACACTTCTAGTTGGGTTTACTTCCAATATTTAATCTTCTTCAATACTATTATAACAATTATATCCTCTGATTATTGTTTGGTATATGAAAGCTATTGGGTAGTGTATGTTATCTGGGTTTTTGGTATGTTTTTTGTATCTCATTTGGTTTTTGTATGATGCTGTCACTTTAGTGAATTTTTTGCTGAGTTCGTTTTATATTGATTCTGGATTTTCCAGTATTGTTGGCAAATAGAGACAATTTTACTTCTTCTCTACCATTCTTATGCCTCTAATTGATTTATCATGTTGAATTGCAGTGACTAGTACCTCTAAGACTATGCTGGATAGTAGCGGAGGTGGTGAGCGTCCCTTACTTGTTCACGATCTTAGGGAAAATGCCTTTAGTGTTTTCCCATTAAGTAAAATGCTGTCTTTAGGGTCGTGGTATTGTGATATAATAAGATGCTATCTATCTTCCAGAGTGGCTGTATGATTTTACATGGCCAGGTGCAGAGGCTCATGCCTGTAATCCCAGCACTTTGGGAGGCCAAGGTGAAAGGATTGCTTGAGCCCAGGAATTCAAGAACAGCCTGGGCAACATAGCAGGACCTCATCTCTACAAATAAATAAAAAAATAAGCTGGGCATGGTAGTGCATGCCTGTAGTCCCAGTTACTTGGGAGGCTGAGGCAGAAGGATTGCCTGAGCTCAGGAGGTCGACTGTGGTGACCTGTGATTGTGCCACTGCACTGCAGTCTGGGTAACAGAGCGAGACCTTGACTCAAAAAAAAAAAAGAAAGTGTATGACCACTAACAATATATGAGCACACAGTTTTTTTTTTTTTTCTTTTTTTTTTGAGTTGGAGTCTCACTCTGTTGCCTAGGCTGGAGTGCCATGGCATGCTCATGGCCACTCCAGCCTCTATCTGCTGGGCTTGGTGATCCTTCTGCCTCAGCCTTCCAAGTAGCCAGAACTACAGACACGTGCTACCACACCCAGCTAATTTTTTTATTTATTGTAGAGGTGAGGTCTCGCCAAGTTGCCCCAGCTGGGAGCACACAGTTTCTGAGCAATCTCACCAGCACTCAATGTCATTTTTTTTTTTTCCTGTTCTGTTAGTGTTGGGAGCCGGCCTTGGAGGTCCACCTGATTGACAGGGTCCTGGTGGGCCGAAGACCCCGGGCCGCAGGGCGAGCCCGGGAAGCTGAGGCCCTTCTGTCTTCCACCTTTGCTGTTTGATACGGCTGAAGAAATTCTGTGCAGTCGTGGAAGAAGAAAATGGCATGTTTATGCGAAGTACTCACACCTAACCTGAGAATGTCATGGTTCATTATCCCATTTTCCCACTATGCCGCTTGGCCTTTTCTAACATATGCAAGGGTTAAACTCTGAAGCACATCAAGAATGCTTTCTTTCACTTGGTTATAAGTTACTAGATATTGCTTGAATAAAAAATGATATAAGTATATTCACTCCTTATTTGATTTAGAATTATGCAGTTTAGTGTTTAGACATAAGGTTTTATAAAAGCACAGGTTTATAGTAAGTTCATTATGAATTCATTATAAGTTCTAACACTTATCTAGGAGTTATGTAGGTGATTTATAACACTGTCTTCACAGACTTAGGATAAAGATTAATCGTTAAGGTTTTTACTTAATTCTATAGTTAAATTTTAAGTAAACGTTTATACAGTGGGTTTTCACTGAATTCATAATATACTAATTAGATACTTTTATAATAATTAACTAAATACAGAAAGCAACCTTGGGGGCCTAGGAAATGTCATTAAAAGCTTCTTTTGATTTTCTTTAGAAATAAACACTGCAGGATAAGAGAAAAGTAACGAAGACACCTGGACAAGAGAGGCGATTACAAAGCTCTGAAGGTCATAGAAGCCCCAGATGGGAAAACTGCTACATGAAGAACTTTGCACTTGGAAACTTTCTTGAGACATTTCAAGGACTGTAATTCAGGACTTTGAACTAAAACTATCATTTTTGCCTTTATGATAATGACTCATTAACTAAAAGTAGATAGTGTTCTTGGCTTGTTTGTTGCTTCTAGATTGCTAGATGGTGGTAACTTTTAAAACATATGTACGTGAAGGAATTTCTTTGTCTTGTCCCTTTATGAATGGTATAAAAGATCTGTGTTAACTAACATTAAATTGTCATCGGCTCAGGAAGCAGGTGTCCGAGAATAAGATTTTCGTCTTTCGCCTATCTGTCTCTCCTTCAGGAAATCTCACGACCCTTGTGGGGCTGGACCCCTGCATGTTAGGTGTTTAGTGATATCTCATTGTGACTTTAATTTGCATTCTCCTAATGACTAATGGTATTTAACATCTTTTTATGTGCTATATTCCATCTTTTTATTTTTATCTATAGCTTACCTATATTTTTATGTTTCTACAATGTATCTATATTTCCCATATCTTCCATGAAATGTCTATTTATGTCTTAGTTATATAGTTGGTTTCTGTCCCCATTTTCTGGCATACAGCCTATAATCCCTTGGAATTTCCTGGGGGATAGGAATGTATTTTGATTTTTCTTGAAGCTATATATTATGAAGAATTAATTTTCTTTTTTCTTTTTCTTTCTTTTTTTTTTTTTTGAGTCAGAGTCTCACTGTCACCCAAGCTGGAGAGCAGTGACACACTTATGGCCACCACAGCCTTAACCCATTTATATACTTTAAAAAATGATAACCGGCCGGGTTCGGTGGCTCAAGTCTGTAATCCCAGCACTTTGGGAGGCCAAGGCGAGAGGATTGCCTGAGATCAGGGGTTCAAGACCAGCCTGGGCATCTGGGCAATTTGGTGAGACCTCCTCTCTACAATAAAAAAAAGCCGGGCATGGTAGTGTGTGCCTGTAGTTCCAGCTATGTGGAAGGCTGAGGTGGAAGGATCGCCTGAGCCCAGCAGGTCGAGGCTGCCATGGTCCTGAGAGTGCCACTGCACTCTAGCCTGGGCAACTAAATGAGACTCCAACTCAAAAAACAAAAAAAAGTAACTAAGCCCACACACTGCCTGGAAGTATACTAAGGTGCAGGCTTTTGGGATCCAGCTCTTACATTCAGTGTTTTCTAATTTTTTTTTTTTTTAGTCAGAGTTTCACTTTCACTGCTGCCTCCAACTCCTGGGCTCAGGCAATCCTCTGCCTTATTCTCCTGAGTAGCTGGGCTACAGGTGCGCACCACCACTCAGCTATTTTTTTTTTTCTGAGTTGGAGTCTCACTCTGTTGCCCAGGCTGGAGGATAGTGGCACTCTCCCAGCCACCGCAGTCTCGTCCTGCTGGGCTCCAGCGATCCTTCTGCCTCAGCCTTCCAAGTAGCTGGAACTACAGGCATGTGCCACCATGACCGACTAATTTTTGATTTATTATAGAGAGGAGTCTCGCCAAGTTGCCCGGGCAGGTCTCGAACCCACGGGTTCAGGCAATCCACTTGCCTCGGCCTCCCAAAGAGCTAGGATGACAGGTTGAGTCACCGAGTCTGGCCAATTTTTTTTTTGTAGAGGCACACACCACTGTGCCCAGCTATTTGTTTTGATTTTTTGTAGAGACAAGATCTCATTATGTTGCCCAGGCTGGTCTTGAATCCCTGGGCTCAAACAATCCTCCTACCTTGACCTCCCAGAGTGCTGGGATTATAGGCATAAGCCACTGTCCCCAATTTTTTTTTTTTTTTGGAGTCTTACTCTGTTGCCCAGGCTGAAGTGCAGTGACATGCTCACAGCCACCACAGCCTCAACCTGCTGGCTCAGGCAATCCTTTCACTTCAGTCTTCCAAGTAGCTGGAACTACAGGCATGCGCTACCACGCCTGGCCTATTTTTTGATTTATTGTAGAGAGGATGTCTCACCAAGTTGCCCAGGCTGGTCTTGAATGAACCCCTGAGCTTAGGCAGTCCTTTCGCCTCAGTCTCCTAAAGTGCTGGGATTACAGGCTTGAGCCACCGTGCCCGGCCCCCCGGCCCATTTTTAGACTTCTTGGAAGTATTTCTAGGAGTACAAATGTGAATTCCTAACAAGTCCCTTTTCCTCCAGATGGCAATATTGTTGTGAGGTTACGAGCATCTTTTGTTCTAATGAGGGGACCCTTGGTGGCTTCTAGATGGGGGCTGATCACCAGAAAGACCAGAACATGATTAGAAGCCCGGAGCACTCAGTCTCATTGCCCATCCCGCAGGAAGACTGAGTTAGTAATCGCTCATGCCTGGGTGAGAAGGTTCTTGAACAATCCTTGGACTGCAGGGTTGGGAGAGCTTCTGGAATGCCAAACCTGCGAAGGAGCCTGAACGGTGGCACATCCCAGAGAAGGCACAGGAGCTCCATACCCCTTCCCACATGCCTCTTCCATCTTTATCCTGTGTAATAGCCTAATAAATAGGTGAACATAAGTCAAGTGTGTGCCTAGGTGGTGTGAGCTGTCCTAGAAACTATCAAACCCTAGGAGGAGGTTTGAGAACCCCAGTGGACAGCCCATTGATCAGATGCACAGGTCATAGCCGAGAGCTTTTGACTGGCATCTGAAGTGCGGGCAGCCTCGAAGGACCGAGCCCTTACCCGGTGGGATCTGACTCTAACTACAGGTAGATAGTGTCAGAAGGAAGGAAAGAAAGAAAGAAAAGTGATCATGGTTAATACTGGAAGTGAAATTGTATGTGATTAGATTTGAAAAATGGCAGTAGCAGGCCAGGCTCGGTGATTCAGCCTGTAATCCCAGCACTTTGGGAGGCCAAGGCGAATGGATTGCCTGAACCTGTGGGGTTCGAGACCAGCCCGGGCCACTTGTCAAGACCTCCTTGGTACAATAAATCAAAAATTAGTCGGGTGTGGTAGCATGCACCTGTAGTTCCAGCTACTTGGAAGGCTGAGGTGGAAGGATCGCTGGAGTCCAGCAGGTCGATGTTGGGGTGGCCGTGAGTGTGCCATTGCATTCCAGCCTGAGCGACAGAGATTCTGACTCAAAAAAGAAAGAAAGAAAGAAAGAAAATGACAGCAGCAAAGTGAGGGTAAGACAAGACCTTCAAGAAGCTACATGGGATGGTGGGGGAGGGGGAGGGACCAACACTTTTTAGTGACCAGCAGTGTTCTGTGTTGAGTGTGAATGTAGAAGAAAAAATAGTTCCTCGCAAATATTTCTTTTTATTTATTTATCTATTTTTGTAGAGACAAGTTCTCACTATGCTGTCCGGGCTGGTCTTGAACTCCCGGGCTCCAGTGATCCTCCCACCTCAGCCTCCCAAAGTGCTGGGATTACAGATGTGAGCCACCCCGTCTGGTCCTGTATGCACATATTTCATTTACATTTCAGTTAAATAACTCTGGTTTCCCCAAAAACATGGCTCAAAGTCCACTGACCATGGCATACTAGCTGGGAGTAATTGCAAAAGGTGCAAATCTGGCCACTGGCTCTTTAGTCCAAAAAATATGGCATAAAGAATGAATGCCCATCATGGTCAGTGAGTGGCATCACTACTTTCAAAGTCTGCTGGCGATTGGCTGATGAGTACGTACGTTATTCAGTTTATGCAGACGTCAACCAAGTGTTGTTTCCCTGTCCCTCAGTCATAAACCTATATGATATTCTACAAAAATGGATAATTAGAAGAGACAATGGCTAATAAATATAAAAGTGCAGAAAGAAAGAAAGAAGGGAGAGAGGGACGGAGGGAGGAGGGGGAGGGAGGGAAGGAAGGAAGGAAGGAAGGAAGGAAGGAAGGAAGGAAGGAAGAAAAGCCAGGTGCAGTGGCTCATGCCTGTAATTCCAGCACTTTAGAAGGCCAAGGCGAGAGGACTGCCTGAGTCCAGGGGTTTGACACCAGCCTGGACAACTTGGTGAGACCTCATCTCTACAATAAATCAAAAACATTACCCAGGCATGGTGGCGCATACCTGTAGTTCCAGCTACTTGGGAGGCTGAGGCGGAAGGATCGCCTGAGCCCAGCAGGTCGGAGGCTGCGGTGGCCATGCTGCACTCCAGCCTGGGCAACAGCGACTCTGATGAGAGAAAGAGAGAGGGAGAGGGAGGAGAGAGGGAGAAAGAGTGAGGGAGGGAGGGAAGGAGGGAGGGAGGAAGGGAGAGAAAGAAAAGTGATCATGGGTAAAATTGTAAGTGAAATTGTAAGTGATTAGAAGATTTGAAAATGGCAGCAGCAGCCAGGTGCGGTGGCTCAGCCTGTAATCCCAGCACTTTGGAAGGCCGAGGTGAGAGGACTGCCTGAGCCTGTGGGTTCAAGACCAGCTTGGGCAACTTGGTGAGACCTCGCCTCTACAATAAATCACAAAAAAATTAGCTGGGCTTGGTGGTGTGTTTCTGTAGCTCCAGCTACTTGGAAGACTGAGGCAGAAGACTCACCTAAGCCCAGCAGGTCAAGGCTGCGGTGGCCGTGAGTGTACCACTGCACTCCAGCCTGGGTGACAAGGGTGAGACTCCAACTCAAAAAAAAAAAAAATGGCAGCAGCAAAGTGAAGACAGGACAAGACATACGTCTGCATGAAGCTACAACATGAACTATGTTAAAGTTTGATGAATATAATAAACAAGGTCAAGTTGCTTTAACACCTTTTAGTTTAAATTACACTCGGAACAGAAGTTGTTTGTGGTTGAAACGGAATGTTTGCTCTTATGTTGAACTGAAGACTATAATTTGTTAAAAATCCCCATCAGTTTGGCTTGCATTCTGGTCAAAACACTGAAGTTAATTGCCACCTTGAAAGAGAACGGTAATTGCAAGAGGATTGAAGAAGAAACTTGAACAGTAAAGGCTGGTTTCATCATTTCAGAAGCAGGCATGAATTGATTAATGTGAAACTGCCAAACACAGAGAAGAATGTTGCTGTGAAATCTCCCAGATGTCAAGGAATTTTTTTTTTTTTTGAGTTGGAGTCTCACTCTGTCGCCCAGACTGGAGTGCAGTGGCCGCTCCTGGCCACCGCAGCCTCGACCTGCTGGGCTCCGGCGATCCTTCCGCCTCAGCCTTCCAAGTAGCCGGAATTACAGGCATGCGCTACCACGCCCGGTTCATTTTTTGATTTATTGTAGACATGAGGTCTTCCTGCCCAGGCGGGTCTCGAACCCACGGGCTCAGGCAATCCACTCACCTCAGCCTCCCAAAGGCGCAGGATTACAGGCTGAGCCACCGAGCCCGGCTCCCTTCATATCTTAAGTTAAAGGACAAGAAGACAAGCAGTATTCAAACTTTTTAATTTTTTATTTTTGAAGCAACGTGTTGCTCTATTGCCCAGGCTAGAGTGTAGTGGCATGATCACGACTCACTGCAGCCTCAACTTCCTGGGCTCAATTGGTCCTTCTACCTCAGCCTTCTGAGCAACTGGAACTACAAGCATGCACCACCATGCCTGGCTAATTGTTTTGATTTTCTGTAGAGACGAGGTCTCGTTATGTTGCCCAGGCTGGTCTTGAACTTCCAGGCTCAAGCAATCCTCCTGCCTCAGCCTCCCAAAGGGCTAGGATTATTTTGCATGACTTCAGTTTGCATGTTCATTCTTATGGTCCCACATAACTCTGCAAAGTGAATTTTGCTGAATATTTTTTAAGAATCTATGGAGCTAATCATATATTTTTCCTCTTACATCTTCACTATGGTACGATGGAATGGTGTTGTAACATTGAACCAACTTCATATTCCTGGAATAAATCTCACTTTTCTTAGTGTGGTATTATATTTTGTTTGCTAATATTTGGTATTTTCACATTAATATACATCAGTAATTGGCCTGTAGAGGTTTTTCTTCTCTTTTAATCAGGTTTAGGTTTCAATATTATACTTACTTCATAAAAGGAACTAGGAAGTTTTCCTTCATTTTCAATACTCTGAAAGACTCATAGAGCACTGATATGATCTGGACTTTGAAAGCTTGGTAAAAATCCCCTATGAAACCACCTGGGCCTTGTGCCTTTTTCTGGGGTAGTTCCATTTCTTCTATGGGACATTAGTCTGTTTAAGTTTTCTAGCTCTAATGGGGGCAATTTTGGTCATCTGTTTTCCCTGATAAATTATCCATTTCATCTAGATTTTCAAATTTATTTGCATATAGTTCTGCAAAGTCATCTCTTAAATTCGGTTTTAATGGTCTTCTCCTCCTTATCATTTCATATTTTGTTTATCTGTGATTTCTTCTGTTTCTCTCAACCACTAGTTCACCTACTTCTATGCTCAGCAAATCTTTTCTATACAGGGCCAAATGAAAAATATTTTAGGCTTTGTGAGCCATTCAGTCTCTGTCAGAATTGCATAACTCTGTTGTTGTACAAAAATAATATGTAACCATGTTGCAATAAAACTTTATTTATAAAACTTGTGGCAGGCTAGATTTGGCCTGCAAGCCATAGTTTGCCAAACTCTGGTTTACTAATTTTCTTCAAGTAACCAGGATATTGATGTATTAACTTGGTCTACTTCTTTTATTCTCTGCTTTGTTCATTTCTATTTTTTATTATTATTTCCTTCTTTGTTTTTGGTTTACCTTGTTGTTCTGTTCCTGCTTTTTTTTTTTTAGTTCTTCTTGTTCCTGATTAAAATATATTCCATAGTTTCTGATAAGTAATGTTTTCATTATCATTATTTTTTAAATTTTCATAATTTTAATTTGTATTTTCCTTTTCCCTCAAGGTAATTAAATTTCCTGATGTTTCTCCTTCACTTTGATCTGTGAGAGGAAAGCTTTCCTGATGGAAAGTCCTTTCAACTTTTGTTTGGTAACAATTTCTCATTTTATTGCATGATGTGGATTTTCCTTGGTTGATATGTGGTGAAATTCATTTTCTGATATGTTGTAATAACTCTATATAAACCTGTCTTTCGTTTCTGTGGTATTAGATGGCTTACAGACCAGGCTTGGTGGCTCAGCCTGTAATCCCAGGTGAGAGGATTGCCTGAGTTCGAGACCAGCCTGGGCAACTTGGCGAGACCTCGTCTCTACAATAAATAAAAAATTAGCCAGGCGTGGTGGCGTGCACCTATAGTTCCAGCTACTTGGAAGGCTGAGGCGGAAGGATTGCTGGAGCCCAGCAGGTCGAGGCTGCGGTGGCCGGAAGCGTGCCACTGCACTCCAGCCTGGGCCACAGAGTAAGACTAACTCAAAAAAAAAAAAAAAAAAAAAAATGCCTTACAAGCGCCCTAGATCATGCATCCTCTTCTGTCAACATTGCAAAGTCCAGATACTTTAGCGAATGTGTTTATTTTGAGAGTGGCAGAAGGGGCTGTGGGTCTTCTGATTTTGTTGTCTTGGAGGAAAAGAACTTCTCCATCTGCTTCTCTCTACACACCCAACGGGCACTTCTTTCTTCGTTTTTGTGTAGTTGCTCCTCCAGGATCTACGTGCTTCCAAGACTGTGGCCTTACATCTCATGTGTACGTTTAAATCCTTCCCCTGTGGTCCAACTCTGACCTCCTACAGACACATTTGAACATTTTCAGGCTCCAGGTGGACTTGGTGTTTATAGCGAGGTCCTAGGTCAAGCTTGAGCCCCACTGTTACCCTCTCTTCCCTCTCCCGTTTTTCTCAGCAGGTCTGGGCTTGCCACAAAGCCCACGGCAAGTGAGCCTGGAACGAGCATCCGAGAGACCCTGAGCTGTTATTTGTTTGTTTTTATTTTTTTCTAAGTTTGAGTATTCTTGTCTTTAAGGTATACTGAGGCTTGGTTTTGTGATTTTATCTTTCTTTTTTCTTCATTCCATATTGTTTTTCTTTTTTGTAGGGGTCTCATTCTGTTGCCTGGGTTGGAGTGCAGTGGCACAATCATAGCTCATCACAGACTCGACCTCCTGGTATCAGGTGATCCTTCCACCTCAGCCTCCCAAGGAGCTGGGACCACAGACGTGTGCCACCATGCCTAGCACATTTTTTAATTTTTTTAATTTTTAAGAGACAAGGTCTTACTGTGTTGCCCAGGATGGTCTAGAACTCCTGGGCTCAAGCGATCCTCCCACCTCAGCCTCCCAAAGTGCTGGGATTACAGGCGTGAACCACCATGCATGTCCCATATTGTTTTGCTAGGTAACATTGGGAGATGGGGACCGACGCTGCCACCATTGTCTTCCTAAGTCTTTGATAAAATATTGCCTTCCCATCTCATCTAACGTTTACAAGCCTCAGTGTCCAAGGGATAATGCTGCCATGAAGGGATACACTGCATGGACCTTTTGAACCAGAAGTGGAGGCAGCCCTCTGTCATTTTACCTTCTCGTGTCCCAGAACCAAGAGGGTGTGACTGATCCTGATTATTAAGGAAGCAACTGTTGTTGCCACACAATGGGAACAAGGAGAAGTCTGCTACACCCAGGGGATCCTGAGACATCTCTGAGGACTGCCAGGTTCAACGATAATGAATGACTCAAGTGACCCAATACAGGCGAAATCAACAAAGACTCAGACTCTTTGAGAACAAAGTTCTGGTGACCCCATTATGATCTCTGAGGACAAAAAAAAAAAAAAAAAAAAAGAACGAGTGTGCAAGAAAGAAGTTATAAATACCAATCTAGGGTTAACAGATAAAATACAGGATGCCAGTTAAACATGAATTTTGAAAAACAGCAACTGACATTTTTTGTTTGTCCTATTAACAACTAAAAAATTACTTGTTTTTCTAAAGCTATAATTGAACTGAACATCCTGTATAATTTTGTTTGTCTAATCTGGCAACTCTTTTTTTTTTTTGAGTTGGAGTCTCACTCTGTCACCCAGGCTGGAGTGCAATGCCACACTCACGGCCACCGTGGCCTTGACAAACCTTCCGCTTTAGCCTTCCAAGTAGCTGAAACTCCAGGCATGTACCACCAAGCCCAGCTAATTTTTCTGATTTTACTGTAGAGGCAAGGTCTTGCCATGTTGCCCAACCCATGGACTCAGGCAATCCTCTTGCCTCAGCCTCCCAAAGGGCTTGTCTTACTGGCATGAACCACTGCGTCTAGCTAAATCTGGCAACTCTTATTGTGGCCTTGTAACTCATGGCACAAAAGATTCACACTTTCTTCCTTGGATGTAAAACAGAGATTAGCCGGTATCTTTCCCCATGTCTTTTCCCTTATTACGCACAACCAGCTTGGTAATCTGGAGCATTTGTTACAGCACACTGAGGTACGATTAGGACTGACTACTCAGCATCGCCATAGCAGCATGGATTCTCCCAACTGCCACCGCAAGGGGAGAAAGGGCTGGAAGAGCAAGTATCGGCAACAACAGCCCTGGAACTGACCCTTGCCACATTTTACTAGCCAGAGCTGAGCCTGTGACCAGGCCACCTTCACAGAGGTGAGGAAGGACACTGGTGTATCCGGAAGACCAGTAATTGGTAAACATTAGCAGTGTCCACACAGGTGGGCAAAGTGACCCATGGGACTGTGGGCCTCTCCTTTTAGGGAGAATTTTTGGTTGAATGAGGGATCGTCACACAGGAGACTGTTACTGCTGCTGTGACCTTTGGAAACTCAAGTATGAGCAGCCATGTGTGAGGCTGAGGCCACAGAGGGGCGGTGTCTGGTGGACATCACGGGTTGGCTGCTCCTGCGTCCATCCTACCTCATTGTGTCCTTCCTAGACATGCTGAGAGGCAACGCCAAAGCTCTGACTGAAATTGCTTAGTCTAGGTGAGCACACTCATACCCTGCGATCCAGCAATTCTGTTCCTTATGTATGTCCCAGAAAAACTGTCACATAGGTCTATAAGGGAACACAAAAATGGCCATTGCTTGGTTCTGGTGGGGGAGCTGAGGTCTCTGGCACCCAGCATTGGAGGAGTGACTGGATAAAATGGGATGGATGCATGTGTGGGTGGACAGACAGGTGAAAGGATGCTCATGGACCAGTTATCTCAGTTCTAGGCTGAGGACTAACACCACCTTCTGCATCTAAGGGCAAAAAGAAAACATTTCTGGACTCCCTTGCTGCTAGAGTCTGTGTGAGAAAATGGTTCTGTGCATGAGGCACCCTCAGAATGATGTGGAGGAAACAAGGCCAAGGCCATTTCCGCCACAGCAGAAGCTTCAAGTCTGGGGACAGGCGGATTGTTACGTAGTCGCTGGTGGGTGGCTGGACTGCTACCACACAAGGCTCCAAGTGATAGGACACCAAAGCCTCCAGCCCCTGTGGCCCAAGTGGACACCACACATGACTCTCGGAGCCCTTTTGCAGGCAGGCCCACAGACCAAGCCTTGAAGATATTCACTCTTTCTGCCGCAATGCCAGGTCTCTGGCTGTCAAGAAGCCATGGTCAGCCCCACCCTGCGTCCCAGGGTCTAGGCCTAGCTCCCTGGGTGCTGAGAGGGGCTGGAATGCAGGCAGGGCAGAATGTTCTGGAACTCAGCTCCAGTGGTGGTCCCCAGTAGCGCTTTTCTCCAGCCTTCCCAGGGACTCTGTAAGTACCTGATTCTGCCTTGAATCTCTTTCGGCTGAAAATAGCTGTTTCCTGAAACTAACCCCTTCCTGATTGGGCAATGGCTTGCAGGGGTGATAGAGCAAGTTACTGCTGTGCTCAAGTTTGAGACAGGCCTCCTGATTTGACCTATACACTCTCTTAGCCCACCCCAGTCAGGAGGGACAAGGATGACCCACAGGGAACTTGTGGACTGGAGCCCCAGAGGCAGGGGCAGCGGAAGTCCCCTCCCCAAGGACTGCATAGGCCAGTCACTGCTGCTTCTGCAGCACCCTGGGTGGGGCTGGCCCAGGGCAGGGCTCTGCTCTGATGAAGTGGTAATGGAGACTTGCCACAGGATGACAAAGCAGTGTCACCAACCAGCTGGATGACCTTAGGAAAATCACTCAAACATTCTGGCCTACAAATTTCCTCATCTGCGGGGCTCTGCAGTGCTGTTGTAAGGATGAAATGAGCCAACACACATGTGCCTGGCAGTAGTATTGGCTTACACATCAAGGTATCATAGACATTTGGAAAAAACGAGGGAAACTAGTTCTTATCTGGAAGATCTCTAAGTATAGCACTGATTGGGGTCCTCAGGGGCCGAGGAGAGCAAAAGCCAGTTTAGTTTTAGCCTTGATCCTGTGGCCCCTCGTGGCCCCCAAACCTCCCAGCAGGCCCTCCCAGAGATGGCTTCAATCTGCACACCTTGGGAAGCCTCTCTCCCTCAGGTAGGGGCCACTTGGCCACATGTCACTATTTCTGGCTGTCATTCCATCATCCCTGCCTGAGCTCCCTGGGACAGGGACCCTGCAAACCTTGGGAGTTGAAAAGCACTGGCCCATGGGTCAGGAGAGCTATATCCTGGCTCCAGCCTCCTTCCTAGAATTGCTGGGTAGCCTTGAGCAAGGCCAGATCCTCTCTGAGAGGCGGAATGTTTTTCCTTCTGCCTCCTGGACAGGAATCCCGGAGAATCCTAGTATATCGGGGGCAGGAAGGAACTATGTGGCCCTGTGGTTTGGTCTGGAAGCTTTCTTGGGGCCTATGACCCCGCTATGGTTGAATGTCCATCCCTTCCCAAACTCATGTTGAAACTTGCCATTGTAACAGTATTAGGAACTGACACCTTTAAGAGGTGATGAGGCCATGATGGCTCACGAATGGATTAAAGCTGTCATCACAGAGTGGGATCGTTCAGTCCCTGCTTGCCCTTCTGCCACGGGATGACGCAGAAGGCCCTCGCGGATGCTGGCTCCTTGACCTTGGACTTCCCACCTCCAGACTCGTGAGTCAATGCATCTGTTTGGTATAACTGATCCAGTCTCAGGTGTCCTAGTATGGCAGCGATCAGACTAAGATCCCCGCTTATAAGCCTGCTCCCAACCAGGGCCCCAGAGAAAACAAGCTAGTGAGGGTTGTTGGCGAATGTAGGATTTTTGGTGTCCTGGCCCTGGCCCACCCCCTTAGGCAGTCCCCCCAAGGACCACAGTCCTGTCCCCACCCGGCCTCTCCAGGCTCAGACAGTGGCTGACAGCCCACGGAGGTAGTCCCCTGCCAGGGGCAGCACGGCCCAGTCATCGGTCCGCAGGGCCACGGGCACTCCGTCCGTCTGGGCTGCCTCCAACCGCAGTAGAAGCTTCGAGTCTGGGGGCAGGCGGATTGCTACGTGGTAGCTGGTGGGGGGCTGAGATGCCACCACAAAGGGCTCCAAGTGGCAGGACACCAAAGCCTCCAGCCCCTGCAGCCCAAGTGGACACCACACACGACTCTCAGCGCCCTTTGGCAGGCAGGAGTCCCAGAGCTCCTCAAAGAAGCCCGGTCCGGCCCCCTCTAGGGGCTGGGGAAAAGGCAGAAAGAGGTCGGAGAAGTTCACGAACAGGGGTGGCAGGTGGGCATGGCACGTGAGGCCGGCAGGTGTAGTGTAGAGGGCGTGAACATCCAGCCACGCGGGGACCGGACGTCGGGGCTGGAGTGGCAGGAGCAGTGGGCGGGCAGGGCGACCCGGGCACAGGCAGGGCAGGTGCACAGCCTCCACGGGTGCATACAGCTGTCCTTCCACGCGGAAGCGAAGTTCCAGAGAATACACCGGCTCCAGCGGCTCCACCTGGAGCTGCAGCACGGGGAGTGGGCCCTTGACCCCGCGGGGCCCCACGCTCAGCCTCATGGGGGCTGGGGCCTCCTGCACCATCAGCGACGCCACAAAGCCCTGGTTCTCGGCCACCAGTGAAGAGGCCAGTGCGGGTGCTGCCAGAGAGGGGCCTAAGGCCACGCCCAACTTGGGCCTTGCCAAGTGGGCCAGGAGGATGTAGTAGAGGCGAGCGTGGTCCCGCCCATCAGGGTCCTCCAGCTGCCTGACCAGCGCCTGCAGCAAGTCCGCCAGGCCGCCGCCTCCACCTGCCCGCAGCAGGGCCCGGCAGACTCGAAGCAGGGCCTGCTGCAGATCCCAGCCCGTGCAGTAGGCCGCTGCAGCCTGCAGGAAGCTGAGGGTGGCGCTCTGGGCATCCCCATCTGCCACCTTCGCCACCATCTGTAGGTGCCAGCGAAGAGCTTCATCCCTGCCTGGCCTGGATACCACCTCCTGCCGCAAGGCCACCCTCAGGGGCTCCCCCAGCTCGGGGCCCACCCGATCCAAGAGGTCCACAAAGTGGGGGGCCAGCACAGGCCGGGCTCGGTACAGCTGGGCCAGCCCCTGGATCAAGGGGGTCAGCACTGCAGGCTGCCCGGCTAGGCAGTGGGCAACCAGGTATGAGGCCTGGAAGCAGAGAGTGGCCAAGGCCTGGGGGCTCCCGGCCAGGGCTGCCCTCTGACGCAATCCAGCCAGTAGCTCCTCCAAATACTGCCGTGGGCTGGGAACCTGGCCTTTCTCCTCCTCTTCCTCGTCTTCCGTACAGAGCAGGCACAGCAAATGCAGGCGGGCCAGGAGGGACATTGGATCATGCAGGAGACTGGGCAGGAGACCTTGGCACAGCTGGGGTCTGAGCAGCAGCGGGGCGGCCTCCTCGCCTTCGGGGCCCAGCGGCCAGTTCTCAGGAAAGCTCAGGAGGCAGTGCAGGTGAAAGAGGTGGGTGGGCGTAGGCAGGGCTGGGTGCTGGGCGGCCAGGGTGAGCCGTCGGAGCAGCAGGGCTTCATCCTGGGCCGTGAACAGCGCCTCCCCGAAGGCCGCCTTGAGCGCAAGCACGGCATGCAGCAGTGTCAGCTGTGCGGTGCCCAGCAGCCGCACCAGCTGAGGCTTGAAGAGCGCTGGGGGCTGTCCCTGCAGCCCCCGCAGGGCCCAGCCCAGCAGCCACAGAAGCTGGGCCTGGGCTGCGGGAGTGAGCAGATAGGAGGTATCCAGAAGCTGGACCACCGCAGCCCGCACTTCCCGGGCCTCCTCGGGGCTGGGCTCCCGCATCACAAGGCCACGCTCCCCCCCCTCCGCTGCCGGCCAGCTGGGCGCCTGGGGCTGAAGGTGGCCGTCACCCCCTTCGGCTAGCGTCCAGTCCCAGGGACCGCCCCGGGCGGCGGAGACTCCGGCCATCAGCAGGCCCTGCAGGCCAGCCCCGGCCTGGGGCTGCAGCGCCAAGGCGTTCCGCAGAGCCAGCGCCAGCAGCAGGCTGAGCGGCTGGACGGGGCCCTCCTGGCCCAGCAGACCCCGCAGCAGGCCCAGGGAGCCCGCCAGCAGCCCGGGCATGCAGCTCTCCAGCTCACGCAGGCACTCGCACGCCGCGGCCTGCAGGGGGCGCTGCTCCGAGGCGGGGCCGAAGCCTCGCCCCAGGTCGCGGCCCGCCGCCAAGCCCAGCAGGAGCGGCAGGAGCCGGCAGGTGGCGCCCGACGTGGAGCCCAGGGCGCCGCCGGCCGCCAGGACCGCGGTGGCCGCCAGCAGCAGGGGCCTCCGCAGGGTTGAGGGCCGTGGGGGCAGGAGGACCAGGGTGTCCAGCAGGGAGGTGGCGGCCACCTCGGCCGCGGGGGCGTCCGGCCACAGATGGGTTGGGTACTCCAAGGTCAGGGCCAGCAGAGACACCTGGACGGGGACGCAGGGGGGAAGCGCGTTGAGGAGGTTCCGGGCGTGGCGGGCCGGGGGAGCCTCGGGCGCGGGGTGGGCAACACTGCGGGGCCTACCTTGGTCTGTTCGCTCAGCTTCTCGCTCCGCAGGTCGCTCAGCAGCTCGCGACCCACATCCTCCCCCTCGGGGCCCGCCACGAAGGCGGACGGGCTGGCCCGGAAGGCCGCCAGGCGCTGGGCCCAGGCCTCGCGGCTCGGGGGCCCCATATCCGGGCGCGCGGGTCCCTGCGCAGAGGACGGGGAGCGTCGGGCCGGCGGCCGCCAGAGGGCGCCAGGCACCCCCCCCGCCCCCGTCCCCGCAGCGCCCCCCGCCACCTAAGCCCCGCCCCCGCCCCCAGGCTGTCCTGCAGGGCCCAGCAAGGACCCCGCGCCCGGGCCCGAGATGAAACCCACGGCTTCCGGGGTGACGCCGGGCCCTGCAGGCGCGCGGGCGGGGCAGGTGCGTGCCGAGAGCTCGTTAGGCGCCCGCCCGCGGCCGGCACCGAAACCACAGCGCCGCCCCGGCCGCCGGCGCCGCGGTAACGGGCCGCGCTCTCCCCGCCTGACTCAGCCGCCGCGGGCGCTCGGCCGGCCGGCTCCTTCCGGGGTGGGCGGGGCGCGGCGGGGGCGGGGCGTAACGGGGCCACCGCCTCCCCGCCCGGCGGCAGGTGCCGACTCGCCGGTTTCGCTGGGCTGAGTAACTGTCCCGCCGCACCGGCCCCCTTCCCGAAACCGCCGCAGGCCCGGGCAGGGGCGGTGGAGGCGGGCGGGCCCGGGCTTCCGGATGCAGGATCGCTCGGCGCGGGGGCCGCGACCCCAGGGCCCCCAGGCGGGCCGCGTCCCGGCCCCGCCGGCGCCCGCCCAGCCGGTCTCAGGCTGGCGGCCGGCGCGCTCCCCCATTCCCCGCCGGCGCCCGGGCGCCGCACGCCCAGCGCCGCACGCGCGTGGGCCCCGGGCGCAGCGAGGGTGCGGGTCCCGGGCTGGCGGGTGGCCGCTGGGGGTGTGCGAGGGCCGATCCCCGGGCGCCCGCAGCCCGAGCGCGCCGCGGCCCCGCGGAACCGGTCTGGCGGGCGCCGCGGGGCTTGGCTTGGCTTCCCCGACGCCTGCCCGGCTCCGCTTGGGGGCGAGGAGCCGGCGCCAGGGTCGCCGCCCTGCGGGCGCTGCCGACCTTTGCCCGAGGCCGCGCGGCCTGCCGGCAGGGGTCGGGGCGGCGCGGGTGGAGCCGGGCCGGCGTCGAAGGGGAGCCGGAAAACAGCGGGATCTGTCCCCGGGAAGTGCGGGCTGGCAGGGCCTGGGGGGTCCCGGGGCTCGCGGCGCGCTGGCAGACTAGGACGCGCAGGCCCAGGAGGAGAGCCAGCGCCCGGGACTCCTGACTTCCAGGGGCTAGATCTGGGCTCTTTGGGGGGCTCCAGGGGCAGGGCCTGGGGCTCACGGAGCAGCCTCTCCTAGGCCGGACGCCCAGGCAGCAGATGCCCCACGGACCGCAGCTTTCCAGGGCACAGGACCGCGGGCGTCCAAACCCCACCACCCACCAGCCTGACTAACACCTCTGGCTCTAATGAGCCGCTTTGAAGATGAAACGGGTCTGAGCCCCCATGCCAGCTGCTGCCAGCTCACCCCTCCCTACCCCATCCTGCTGCTGCCCCAGAGGGGAGGGGTAGGGAGTTGAGGGTAGAGCGTGCCGGAAAGGAGACGGTCTGGGTGCCCAGGGTGCTAACTGCGGGAATGGAGACAGACCCACCCAGAGGGACAGGTCCAGCCAGAAGGCCCGGTCCGGGCTCCTGCGGGCCCTGGCTTCACAGTTGACTCACAGACGGCAGCCCCAAGCCACTTCCCTCTTAGGTGCCTCAGTTTCCCCATCTATAAAATGGGAGTGATGACTCCCTTCCAAGAGGCTGTGGGGTGGGGCAATGTGGCTAATTAAGCCTAAGATGAAAGAGGCCAGGGTGAGAGCCGCCTGGGGAGGGGAGGCCACTTGGAGCAGGAGCCTGTCTGGTTTCCCCGTCTGAGGCCCAGAGGGCTGCACGTCCCCAGCCCTCCCCACTCACTGGGAGGCAGGAGTGATTATTAAGCCCCTTTTACAGTTGAGGACACAGGCTTCCAGGGGTCAGGAGGCCTGACGCTAACTCTGGCCACAACTCAGCTTCTGCAAACCTTCAGCCTGTTGGCTCCTTGGTTCCAAGGATCTGGAAGGAGGAACCCCTGTGTGTTGTCCAATACCATGATGGATGCATGCACATGGACTCACCGAGGCGCACAGGCACCCCAAGGACCCAGGGTGGGTGCCATTCACAGACAAAAGGAGGCCCAGAAAGGGCAGTCGCCCGAAGTCAGAGAGCTCCTCAGAGGTGGAGCTTGGACTTCAGCAAACAGGTCCTCACTGTGCCTGACCCGGCCCTCCCCCAACACCAGCTATCCTCAGCCCAGACCCAGGTCCCTGGATGGGCCCTGCTCTCACCTGCCTGCCCAGGTGTGTGCTCCCCCACGGCAGGGTGGTGCTGGCTGTCCCTGACACAGGCCAGGCATAGAGTCGAGCGCAGCCCAGTCCATCTGGGAGAGTGACATCCCAGCTGTCAGGGTCCAGGGCCACCGCCAGGCTGCTCAGGGAATTCCCCACTCGGTACCCTCCCTCACTTTTCCTGAGTTGCTATCCTCCCATGCAGTCTAGTTCGGGGGTGACACTAGACACTAACCTGGAGAGGGAAAACCAGCTTCCCAAGGGGTTCTGAGCCTCAGTTTTCTCATCTATAAAATGGGGGCTACAACTTAACACATCCTCATAGCACTGGGCACCCGGGATACTTAAAAAAAGAACAAGTCCACAGGTAAATCCCTAGAGATATAGCATGGATGCCAGGGTAAGGGTGGGGGGACAGAGTAACTGACTTCAAGGACCAGGTTTTCTTTGGGGTGATAAAGATGATCTGGAATTGGAATTAGTGGTGATGGTTGGACAACTCTGAGTTGAATTGCACTTTATAAAAGGGCAAATTACATTTAGATAAAGCTATTAACGTGTTTATGCAGGGGTCCCTCGGGTACGGAACTTGCACTGGTGGAGAAAACAGATGACAAACAAGACAAACCAACACGTCACAGAGGGAAAGATGCTACAAAGAAAACAGAATAGGGCAACGGGACAGAGGTAATGGGGTGGGCAGCAAGGATTTAGTTGGGGTGATCAGGCCTCTTGGAAGAGGGGGCATTTGTGTGAAACCTGGCAGCCGGTTGTCAAGTAAAGGAAAGCATCAAGCAGGGGAAAGCGTTTGGGACAGATGGCAGCAGGAGAGGTCTGCACCAGGCACAGGCTGTGGCCTATTCAGGGAACCAGGAGCCACGATCGTCCAGGCTCGAGTGTAGTGGCACGATCACAGCTCACTGCAGCCTCAAACTCCTGGACTCTGATGATCCATTTCAGCTTCCCAAGGAGCTGAGACTACAGGCTCATGCCACCATGCCTTGGTCATTTTTTTGTGTGTTCTGAAGAGATGAGGTCTCGCTATGCTGCCCAGGCTGGTCCCAAACCCCTGGGCTCAAGCAGTTCTCCCACCTCAGCCTCCCAAAGTGCTGGGATTACAGGTGTGAGCCATTGTGCCCAGCCTGGCTTGGGTTTTAACAGCACCTCGGGTGACGTGGCCAACCTGACTCTCCAGTCTTGGCTCCTCCACCCTCCCTTCCCCTTGCCTTTGGGTTCTTTGCACGCACACTAGGCTCCCTCATGCTCCAGGGCTTTGGCATCAGCTGTTTCTTCCACCGCTCATTCTCCTCCCTGCTCTCACTCAGACTTCAGCACCCCCACCCGCTACTGTCACGTCGCTCTGGTCACGTGTTCTTTTTTAACTTTTTTTTTTTTGGTAGAGACGGAGTCTGGCTATGTTGTCCAGCCTTATCTCAAACTCCTGGCTTCAAGCAATCCTCCCGCATCTGGTCAAATGTTCTGTTGCGCACCATTTCTTTATTTTTTTTTTTTTGACTTGGAGTCTCACTCTGTCGCCCAGGCTGGAGTGCAGTGGAACACTCATGGCCACCACAGCCTCGACCTGCTGGGCTCAGGCAATCCTTCCATGTCAGCCTTCCAAATATCTAGAACTACAGGCACACACCACCACGCCCAGCTAATTTTTCTATTTATTGTAGAGACGAGGTCTCACCAAGTTGCCCGGGCTGGTCTCGAACCTGTGGGCTCAGGCAATCCTCTTGCCTCCACCTCCCAAAGTGCTGGGATTACAGGTGTGAGCCACCGTGCCCGGCTCATTTCCTTATTTCTTTGTACGCCTCACTTTGCAGAACCCCAGTGCTCAGGCAATGTTTGTTGACTGATCTGAGAAACAAGTGAATGATATCTAGCTGGCACTGCGCTGGCTGTTATTGGGCAAACAGTGGTGAATGGAGCAGAAGGTGCCTGACCTCACAGAGCTCACAGTTCAGCTCTCAGTCTCCCCACATTCACACACATCACTGGCTCCGGGGCTGCCCACGAACTCCAGCCCACACTCCATAGCCTGCAGGTCAAACCACACCCACAGAGGTGTTTTGTTTGACCCATTCCATCTTCTTAAAAAAATTAAATGTAAAAATCAGTAGATTTCACTTACGAATCTGGATTTCTGACTTCTCTTGCAAAACAGAAATCTGTTGGCCACGTTGGATTTCTGTACCCGAAAGACATAATGGCGACTGCTTTTTAGACAGGCACGTTCTTCACAGCACCCTCCATTCTAGTCTCTCCCTGGCACCAGCATCAGTTTACTTTGATCACTGAACTTGTGGTACTGTGTTCCTTAGAATAAGGAAATCTGCTGTGTTGATTCCTGTTCCAAAAGTTGAAACAGGAACAGCGAACAGGTTACATGAGTCAAGAAAACCAGATATCCATTCACTCAACAGCTATTTATTGATAAGCCCACTTTGTACCAGGCAGAGTTGTAAATACTGGGATACAGCAGTGAACAGCGCAGAAAAAAACTCCCATTCCCAGGGCCTGTTCCACACACTGTACTCTTCTGTGTAAGGGGAGAGGTTCCCCTGGCTAGGAACTCATTTTACTTACCCCGTGGTGGCTCACACCTATAATCTCAGAGCTTTGGGGGGCGGAGGCGGAGAGGATTGCCTGAGCCCACGGGTTCGAGACCAGCCTCGGCAACTTGGTGAGACCTCATCTCTACAATAAATAAAAAAACTAGTCAGACATGGTAGCGTGTGCCTGTAGTTCCAGCTACTGGGAAGGCTGAGGCAGAAGGATCGCCTGAGCCCAGCAGGTGGAGGCTATGGTGGCCATGAGCGTGCCACTGCATTCCAGCCTGGGCGACAGAGTGAGACTCTGACTCAAAAAAATAAAGACTGTCCCTTGTGTGTGGGGTCATCTATGAAGACTCACCATAGCATCCACTGAGCACCTACTGCATACCAGCCTATCAGGGTCTGGCACAACAAAAGTGCTCAATCAATATGTGTTGAACGAATGAACTAAATTCACCTCCCTCGTAGACAGTTTGTCAATGAATTTACCTCAAATAATAAGCACGTAGTAGGTGCTCACTTAATGTCAGTTGAACAAAAAGGTCCAGGGTCAGGGTGGAGGGCAGAGTCCTGGGAAAGTCCTGGGAAAGGCATGCCCCCTGGCAAGAGCTCACATCACCCTCCCAGTAACCCCAGGAGGTAGAAGACAGGCAAGGAAAACCCCTTGGCCAAATTCACAGGCTCCAGGAGCGAGCCAGGAAGAGACCCATCTGCCTCCAAAGTCCAGGCTCTCCCCACCCCTCAGTGGGCACTCCTCAGAAGTCCTGCGGGGAATAGAAAGGGCCACTGGAAGCCTCCCTGGTCTTGAAATAAGATCTAAAAGTCCATCAGTGGCTACTCCTGCTTTTGACTCCTGACTTTTGAACTGTGGAATTCCCTTATCAGACTCAGTTAATTTCTTTGTTGTTTTTTTTTTTTGAGTTGGAGTCTCACTCTGTTGCCGGGGCTGGAGTGCAGTGACACGATCATGGCCACCGCAGCCTGGACCTGCTGGGCTCAGGCGATCCTTCCATCTCAGCCTTCCAAGTAGCTGGAACTACAGGCACGCGCCACCACGCCCAGCTAATTTTTATTTATTGTGGAGATGAGGTCTCACCAAGTTGCTGGTGCTGGTCTCGGACCCTTGGACTCAGGCAAGCCTCTTGCCTCTGACTCCCAAAGTGTTGGAATTACAGGTGTGAGCCACTGCACCGGCCTTAGACTCATTTTCTCCTAATCTGTTCCAGCAAGCATTGAATATGTGAGAAAGGTGGGTGTGTGAAAGGGGCTGTAAAATGATAGCTTATTTCTTTGGGGGTGGGCGGTGGAGAGCTAGAAGAGGAGGAGGGTCTCATCCCCGCCCTCAGCAGGTCAGCTAGTGCAGGAAGACCAGCCATAGCCATGCACAGGAAAGGGCTTCCTGGGAGCACGGAGCGCTCCTGGGCTTTTGAGGAGGGTGAGCACCCCTCCAAACCGGTCTGGGGGTGAGCAGAGCATGACGGATGGCTGGGGTGACGGATTCCAGGCTGAACCTCGGCCGGGGCAGGCAGTGTGCGGTGGCCACGGCAGGACGCAGGAGCCTGGGCCTCTTCCCATCCGGGGTGCTCCTCCAGCCTCGCTGCACCCGAAATCCACCCATTCGGGGCAAGGGGGAGAGATTCCGCGGATGGGCAAGCCCCAGTGGCCGAGACACTGGGGTTTTTTGGGATCTCGGTGGACTCGGCGAAGTTTCAGCGCCTCTTTCTCCAGGAAGCCTTCCCGGGCTCTCCGCTGGGTATTCGCGCCCGGGCCTCGCGCTGCGGCCTCCCTGCGTGCCTTGGCGCCCGGAGCCGGCGCCCAGCGATCCCCCCGGGGGGCGAGCCATGGTCTGCTCGTCCGGGCCTCGGGGGGCCCGGCTCATCAAGCGAGGGCCGGGCCGCCCGCTGCCACCCGGCGGCTTCGCGCCTCCCCGGGCGCCCCGGGCGCGCCGGGTCGGGCCGGCCCCGGCTGGACGAGTTTCGTGCCGCCGCCCGCGGGGCGTGCGAGCGCCGCTGCGAGTAACGTTGCCCCCGCCCTCCCCGGCTCCGCTCCCTCCGAAACTCCGGTTTGCCCACGCCTGCACGCCCGCTGGGAGGTCCCGGGCGGGGGCCGGGCCGGCCGGGCGCCGGGTGCCCGCCCCCCGCCTCCGCCCGGCCGCCCCGCCCGGGCCGCGAGGCCACCTCGCCGGCAGCGGAATGGAAACCGGTTCGACAGGTAACAAATAGGTGGGTTGTCACCGTTATTTCCCAACGCATGCGCCGTCGCTCCCCGGGCCACTCGGCGCTAATTAGATCGGATCACCCCCCGCCCCCGCCCCAGTCGCCGACACTCACCGCCGCGAGCCAATAAAGCGCGAACCCGTCCGGCCGGCTCGCACTTGAAGACTTGCCGAGCGGCCGCGGGACGCCAGTCGGGCCGGGAGACGCGTACCTGCCGCGCCGCGCCTGGCCGCCAGGGCCCGCGACCCGAGGGACGGCGACGGCGACACTCGGCGGAGTCGGAAGGCGCGCGCCGTCGGGCACGGCCCTCCCTCCCGCGCGGCGGCTCCGGCCCCGACGGCGCCCCTCCCCCGCCCGGCCCCCGGCCCCCGTCTAGGAAGCGCGCCGCGCCCCCGCCCGCGTGCAGGATGCCCCGCGCGTTCCTGGTGAAGAAGCCGTGCGTGTCCACGTGCAAGAGGAACTGGAGCGAGCTCCCCGACGAGGAGCGCGGCGAGATCTACGTGCCAGGTGCGGCGCGTCGAGGCGGCGGCGGGCGCGCGCGGGCGCGGGGACCCGGGTGGCCGCGGCGGCCGCCCATGGCCCGCGCGCGGGCTCCGACCCGGGCCGGGGACGCGGGAGGGGGCAGGGCCGGCGGAAGGGCGCGGGGTGGGGGCGGGGGCCGCCTCTGCCCCGCCGGCCCGAGCGGCGGCGCGGGGGAGGCAGCGGGCTGTGTCACCGCCCGGGCGACCCTCGGCTCTCGCTCGTAAATCCTGAAAGCCGGGACTTCCACGAGGCGGGAGGAGGGCACTGGAGCGACGCCACTTGGGGGGGCAGGGAGCGAGCGGGCGTTTCGGCGAGATCTGGGTCGAGTCTCCGGCCTGGAGGTCGGGGGAGCGGAGAGGGCCGGGCAGGCGGGGGGCGCCGGGCCCTCGAGTTTCCCTGGGGCTGCGGCCCGGCTGTCCCGAGCGGTGCGCGAGACGGCGGGGCTGGCGGGCGGGCGGGCGTGCTTCCGCCGCGGCCCGCTTGTCCTCGAGACGAAGGTGGGATCGGGTCTCGCCTCTCCGGGACGCACTTCCTCCCACCTTGCAGAGGACGGGCGAGCGGAAAGCGGCTCCAAGGAGCCCACCCCACAGCGGGGACCAGGCCCCCGGGAAGCTGGCGCACCCGGTTTATTTTTGGCAGACGCCTTGACAGCGTCAACTGTGAATGAGTAACCCGAGTTGTTTCTTCCTCCGGCGGCATCTTCCCCGGCAAGCCCTGAGAACGCTTCTGCCCCTTCGGTCCTCCCCACCCCCACCAAAGTCTTTGGTCCGGAGAAAGCCAGCTTCCTTCCCGATTCCTCCTCCCCAGGCCTTGGGGGAGGGGCGGGGATGCACTGAACACCCTGCCCAGCCCCTCCGAGGGGGGGAGGTTGTAATTAACCAACCGACTTTGACCCTTGATCTGCAGGCTCCCTGGCACCGTCCCAGGCCTTGTAGGCAAAGCGGGGACGTGAGGGCAGCAGTGAGGGGCCCCGCAAGGGCTCTCGCCTCAGTTTCCCTCCTGAATAAGCTGTTGAAGGCAGTGGGTGTAGTGATAAGGTCTTTGCGGCCTGACCTGCCAATCGGATGGCGTTCGGGGCTGGACGGGTGTTTCACAGCTTCACCTCATCTCAAGTGTCAGGGTCTCTGTCTTAAAGCCAGGGAGTGGCTAGAAGCCCAGCGGGGAAGCTGAGGCAAAAGGGACGTGTGTGTGGGCTCCTGACCCGAGGCGGATTAGGGTGTGGGCTCAGGACTGGTATGGTTTCCCGAGTCACCAAGGTCCCTAGCTAGCTGACCGCTCTCCACCTCCAGAAGGGCCGAGGAACGGAGCACCTTCCCTGCTCCTACCTCCGCCCTCACCTGTGTTTGACTCGCTGCTTAGCTGCTCCTTGGGATCTGATAAACTGAACTTGGACTGTGTTAAAGGTGAACTGAGCCTTGATTCAGACTCGGTGTGCTGTTATTTTTAGTTTGATTTCACGTCCCAATCAGTAACAGATCATGTGTTGACTTTTACAAAGGACAAAGAAATTCCGTTTGTTCCAGTCATTGACTTCCTTGCATCCCAGTGATTCCCCCCCCCCACAGTTCTGGTGGCCACAGGGGGAGTGGGGGGAGAGACTTGGCGCCCCAGGGGCTGTCCCATCAGGTGCTGGGGAGAGCTGCTGGGTGGTCCTCGCCACCTGCTGTTGCCATGGTGGGGGGACCTGCCGGCCCATCACTGTGCAGAGTCATCCAGGATGTTGGGCGGGACATCTCATCTCGGGGTGAGGGTGAGAATCTGCCCTCATCGCCCTGGCGAGGGGGGAGAGTCCTGCGGGGTCAAATAAAGATTAGAAGTTAAAGAACTTGGCCGGGCGCTCACGCCTCTAATCCCAGCACTTTGGGAGGCCGAGGTGCAAGGATTGCCTGAGCCCGCAGGTTCGAGACCAGCCTGGGCAACTTGGCAAGACCTCATCTTTACAATAAATCAAAAAATTAGCCAGGCATGGTGGTGCATGCTTGCAGTCCCAGCTACTTGGAAGGCTGAAGTGGAAGGATCACCTGAGCTCAGCAGGTGAAGGCTGCGGGGGCCATGAGTGTGCCACGGCACTCCAGCCCCGGCAACAGAGTGAGACTCCGACTCAAAAAAAAAAAAAAAAAAAAGTTAAAGAACTCATTATGTTGCCCAGACTGGTCTCAAAATCCTGCCCTTAAGCGATTCTCCTGCCTCAGCCTCCCAAAATGCTGGGATTACAGGCGCAAGCCGCTGTGCCTGGCCGGGAACTTATTTTTACCTCTAGAAGCCACGCGGCCCACTAGAGTTTTCCTACCGTTTTTGGAAATGAGAAAGGGAACGGCCTCACGCTCGGGTGCCTCAGGTGGCTGGAGAGTGCAGGGTGTGTTTTGTGGTAGCCTGTCCCCTGGCTGGGCCATTCCATCACCAGCCAACCATGACCCCAGGAGCCGGCTGGGCACGTTTCAGTCACCACACCTTACAGACTCCTGGCACGTCGTGACCAGCTAAGCATTGACCCCGTTCCCCCAGGGAGCGCTGGGGAACATGGGAGTGTTTGGGTTTTGACCTTCCTACCAGGTTCCGCTGAGACCCTCGAGGCCTCCCAGAGGAGGAGAGATTTTTTTTTTTTTTTGAGTCGGAGTCTCACTCTCGCTCAGACTGGAGTGCAGTGGCCGCTCCCGGCCACCGCAGCCTCGACCTGCTGGGCTCCGGCGATCCTTCTGCCTCAGCCTTCCGAGTAGCTGGAACTACAGGCGTGCGCTACCACGCCCGGCTGATTTTTTGATTTATTGTAGAGATGAGGTCTCGCTGCCCAGGCGGGTCTCGAACCCGCGGGCTCAGGCAATCCACTCACCTCAGCCTCCCAAAGGCGCGGGATTACAGGCTGAGCCACCGAGCCCGGCTAGGAGGAGAGATTTTACTAGCCGAGAGGGCACTGGGCCCAGCCTGGCAGCACTGACTCTAGGGCCTGTCTGACAGTCACACCAGGCTTTCTCCTCCAGGCAAAATTCTAGAGGTTCCCACCTCTAGAAGCAGAAGTAGAATCCTTCCCCAGGGAAGAGGCTCGGTGGCCCTGGGAGACTTGAAAGGATTGTGGTTTGGAAGCCACCTTGAGGCTCCTGCTCCCCCCCCACCCTCATCTCTCCTTTGTTATGTCAATATTGACTGTGGAGTAACAAGGAGTAATGCTGGTTCCTTGAGGATAAACTCCCGCACCTGTACCCAGGGGGTAAATTCCACTTTGTGGACTGCCGGGGCGGGGCTCCAGGAACCGGGATGAAGCCAGTTCCTCCGAGCCCCGGCCCCTCCGGGCTTCGGGCCCTGCGGGGGGGAAGGAGCTTGAGGCTAGACCGAGGCTGGAAGGCGGGGTTTGAGAAGCATCCCAGGGCCTCCTTCCGGCCTGCAACCACCCACCTCCCACCCTCCCATCGGGTCTCCGGGTCTCCGCTCTCTCTTCCAGCAGAGGCTCCAAGCCCGGGAGGCCAGGGGCTGAGGGGAGGATACTGGAGCTCTCTTCAGGTGGCCTGGCTCAGCCTGGCTCTGCCACTCGGTTGTGTGGGAAATCGGCAGCTCTTTCAAGCCTAGTCTGAAAGGCTGATAACGTCAATTTTGGGCTCAGAGTATGTGGGGAGGGGAGGCTGGGAGGACTTGGGCCTCCAATGATTCTTTTAATCATTCCTGGGAAAAGTTGGGCAGCAAAGGAATGTTTGCTGTGCCCACCAGGGAGCAAGGCTGGGAGAGTGGATTGCGACAGAAAAGCAACTTGGTCCCAGGCAGTGGACTGGATGGGACGCCTACCTGTCCCATGGGGTGCTGTCACCCAGGCTTGCTAAGCTGTTTGTCCTGAGTTTGGGTGCCCCAGGCAGAAACCTGCCAGACTGTCCCAGAAAGAGAGCAGAGAGGGAAAGTCCTTTGGATGCAAGGAGGATGGGGAGGAAAGCCGGCCATTGTCGGTGTCAGGGTTCCTCCGTATCATGGTCCCTTGGGGTGCTGGGGGTACACTGGGCTGCAGGCTAGGGGGTACAAGGAAGCACTGGGCACCCTGGTGAGAAGCAGAGGTTCACCACAGACACTGAATGAGAGCAGGTGGGAGGGAGGAGAGAGGGTCTGAGAGGCTCTGGCAATTCACGGAATGGACATGGAGAGCCCAGAGACCGGCTGTTTTGTTCTGGGGCTGCCCGCCTCTCGCCAGTGCTGGCTCCTTTCTGGTGATTGCTGGCTGACCTGCAGGGACCACAGGGGATGGGTGCAGATGGCACCAGCCTTTCCTGATAAGGGCGCAAGTCTGATTGATTAGGACGCGCTGGGCTGAGCTGACATGCTGAGCTCCTGCCTCACATCCAGAACTGAGTTGACTACACGTCGTGGGGCAGCGTGGGCACCAGCCCCATGGTCAGCTGGGCGCTAGAGACTGGGCGTCCTCACATCTGCTGCAATGGCTTCCCCCAGAAAGCTGAGGCCCGGCCTCATGCCCAGCCCCGTCCTGAGGCCTTGGGCAGGGGGTCCTGGCACTCTGTCCACTATTTGGACCAGCAGAGTGCCATCCAAGAGAGGGGACTCGCAGAGAGCGGGGCAGGAGATGGGCCTGGGATGGACAGCTGCCTGAGATGCCCATTCCTCTGCTCTGGGCGCGGCCCTTAACATCATCCCGGTGGAGGCAGGTTGGGCCAGCAGGAGGGGACCCGGTAGCCCCCAGGGAGTGGGGATAGGGACAGCTGGTTTGGCCTTGCCACACTCCACGGCTGTGGGCAGGTGAAAAGTAGCCACAGTGCCGCCGCCTTGCCGGAAACATCTAATTAGGAGACAGGCAGGGCCCAACCAGTTCTGCGTCCTGCCTTCTGACACTCAGTGACGGGTGGCACGCCGATGCGCGCTTGCTCCCCGTGCGTGCGGCAGGGACATACTCATGGGGGTGGCAGGGAGACCGGTTTGGTGAGGTGAGTGGGATGAGGCAAACATCCCCGCCCAGGCAATAGTGGCCGCCTGTCCAGCCTCACCTGTCCCTCACTCAGGCTAGAGGTGGCCCGGCGAGCCCCACCAGGCAGGATCACTCCCTGTCCCCCGTCCCCCCAGCACCAGCGTGGCCAGGTTTGTGTGGAACAGCAGAGGCAGGCAAAGGACACTGTCTTGGATCTCAGGACCCTAACCACGCATCTCCCTTGCGTGGAGCAGTGACAGCGGCCACTCGTGGTGGACTCAGCCAGTCCCACACCTGCTGTCTCCTGCCCTGACGGCTGGGGGCTCCGCTCACGCCATCCAGCGCTGACAGACGGAGGGGAGGGTAGAGGTTCTTGTTTGTCTCCACCTGGATTGAGAAATGGAGACTGTCATCAGCTTTGAATTCTCAGCCAAGGTCTCCAATATCTGGTGAGCTGGCATTAGGAGCCACTGACACCCCGCCCGTCCCCGCCCCAGCCCCATGGGCACGGGCAACTCCCGCTATGGGGGGACCGGCTGGCTGGACAGCTGGATCCCAACAGCCCGGGCCTGACACCCCGGCCTGGAGAGATATGACGCCACTTCAGAGGGCAGGCGCTGATGAATCAACGCCCAGAATGAGGTGGCTCATTAAAGGCCCCCGGACAGACGGACGCCAGTGCCTGCAGGACGGGTTCTGCGGCAGCAGGCGCATTCTTCGCCTCTCAGGCCTTTGTTGTGTTTTGAGGGGGCGAGGGCCCGGGCCTCTCCCGAAACTTCGGTGCTCTCATATGCTCCCTTGCTCTGTGATCACGTTCCCCTGCTTCCCCCCACGGGCCCATCCTCCTGGGAGAGGAGGTGAGGCAGCAGCCCTCCTGCCCGGGCAAGCCCGCTCTCCGCCCCACCAGCTGTGGGGCAGAGGTTTGCAAAGGGCCTCGCTCATGGTTCCCAAATCCTAAGTCCGCCTCCCTCACCCCGCTCTCTGAAGCTCACTTATCCTCTCTGTCCCTGACTCCTCTTGATTTTTCCTTCTGAAGCTTGGAGCACGTCCCTAGCTTGTCGCTTTGTTGGGGGGTTTTGGTAGAGATGGGGTCTTGCTGTGTTGCCCAGGCTGGTCTCAAACTCCCGGCCCTCAAGTGATCCTCCCGCCTTGGCCTCCCAAAGTGCTGGGGTTACAGGCGTGAGCAACCATACTCTGCCCCCTTATGGGTTTTAAGTACAAGAGTTTAGACTCTCTGGAAGAAGAACGCTGACTAAATTGAACCATCAGACCGTTGGCCCAGCCCTGCTGGCTTGGAGACCTGTCTCCTGTGGCCCTCAAGAGCACGGCTCTCCTTGTTCTTCTAGTCAGGACTAGGGCTGAAGCCAAGCCTCCCGGCCCGTTCGGTATGAGGTGTCAGCCATGGGGAGTGGCTGCGTCAAAGGGCTGCCAGGTATCGGTGTTGCCGCCACTGCCCGAGGGAGCCTAGCCCCACAGTGCCACGGCGAGCGGTCCAGGCTGTGGGGGAGGGTTGCGTAAGCCCGGGCAGGCAGCCGAGACTGTTAGGCCGCATCCACCTGCTCCTCCCTGACCCCCTCCCTGCTCCACCCACCTGGCCTGTTTGCCTGCAGAGCTGGGCCCACCCGGCCCAGAGAAGGCGGGGGCACCAGGACCACCTGAACCCCAGGGGCAGCAGCTAAGTCCACCTGGGGGAGAGGCCGGGCGTGGCCCATGCCACCAGAGCCCCTCTGGGGTAAGGCTGTGCTCCAAGCACCCAGGGCCTCCACTGGTGGGTGACTCTGTCCCCGCAGGAGTGGACACAGCAAGGATCCAGAGGGACCGTCCAAGGTGGGGCAGGCAGGCAACTCTGGAGGGATAATTGGCAGGGCAGGTTGGTCCTCCCAGTTCCGCTAAGACACAAATTACTCAGCGGGCAGTGGCGCTTGGCTGGCGTCACCTGCAATTACCTTAATAGGGCGGGAGGGAGGTGCCGCGCCCGGTGGGCTGGGGGCAGCCGTGTTCTGCCACATGCCTGCATGGGGAGGGACAGAAGCTCCGAATTCCAGCCATCCCACTGCTGGGGAAGCTTCCAGGAATTCCCCTGAATCCTCTTTTCTCTACCAAGCCCCTCACCTGGCCGTTCTCTCCACAGTCAGCCTGGGCTTCTGCCCCCCACCGCCCTACCGGGAGCCGGAACCCTCCGTAGCCGAACCACCTTCCTGCCCCCTGGCTTTGGACATGAGCCTCCGGGACTCCAGCTATAGTGTGGCCCCTGGGCCCTGCGTGGTAGCCCAGTTGCCCTCCGAAGACATGGGCCACTTGACAGACCCCCAGAGCCGAGACCACGGCTTCCTGCGCACCAAGATGAAGGTAACAGTCCTCACACTGTCTCTGAGGGTCGGGGCACGTGTGTAGACCTGTGTCCAGCCCACGAGACTTGGCACACATGAGACCTGGGCCAAGGTTTCTGTCGCTGACTGAAGTTCGCTAGGGCAGAGGTGGGTGAGGGAGAGGCCCGTCTAAGGTTCTTTGGGTCCATGTCCACGGGTCGTCACATTGGCTTTCTGTCCACAGCAGCAAGGGGACCCACAGAGAGCCCCCTCTTCCCACAAGCCCCGGGCTAAGCGGATGGAGTGAGCCTGGTTCAGCTCCTCTCCCAGGCTCCTGCCTGTGCCCTGTTGCGAGTGAGGTCTGGAGTCTGGCACGGTGGTTAACGGTTCCCTGAGGCTTCTGCCCGGCGATCACCTCACCCAAGCTTGCTGTTTCCAGCCCCCGTCAGCATCCAGGCCTCGCACCAAGGGCATGGCCTGGACAGCCACCCCCCCACCCCCGACTCAGCAGCACACGCGGTGAGGAGAACATGAGGCAGTGGAAATGTCGCAGCTTCCAAGGAGTGCGCAGGCAGGGCTGTCCTGGCGGGGCGTGCACTCCAGAAAGCTCCAGGATCTGGACGCATCTGCCGACACGGTCTAGCAGAAAGGCGGTCCTCGGAGCAGAAAGACCAGAGAAAACTGGAGGGGGTGCTGGGCCTGCCTTGCCCAGCTGCAGAGGCCAAGTGTGGGTTGTAACCGGAAGAGAACAACCAAGATCCGGGCCCGTGATTGGCCGGAGTCCCGAATCCCCTCTTGGGCCCTTCCCTACCCCTTGGGCCCTGTGGGCAGAGAGAGCATGAAGAGAGAACAGAGGGGACCGGACAGGTCCTCCTGAGCTGGAGGGAGGAATCCTGACCCAAAAGGTCTTGACTAGCCAGCTACAGGGGACTTTCCCAGGTACCAAAAGCATGACAGAATGAGGGACACTGTCTGAGGAGGTCCCGGGGTGATGCATGCCCGGGGTCTCAGGAGAAGTCGCCAGGGACGGGACCACCCATGGAGCAAAGCCACCTCTGGAATGTCAGCAGAGGCAGAGCACCAAGACCATTTCACCCTGGCTGGTGGCACCTGGAGCAGCACACTCTCAGAGGTGGCTGGTGGCATCCAGGGTTTGTTTCAGAAAATCCAAGCTGGGCCCTGAGTGACAGTGTGGTGCTCATGGTACTAGTCTCCACTTCTGCATAAACGTGAAGTTTTCCATAACTAAAAACATCCAAAGGGTCCTCAGAATGGCAAAGTGGTTCAAACCATGCCTCGCAGGCCTGGCTCAAGCAGAACTGGGGAGCTGGACAGGCCTGTGGGTACTCCAGGCTCCCAGCAGTGTGTCGGCCTGGAGAGCTGGCCACGTGGGCATTTTCCCTGTCCCAAGGGGCTGAACAAGAAAGAATAAGCAGATACCACAGAGGCAGATTTGGCCTCAGTTCAGGGAGAACTTTCTGATGATGCGCTGCCTAGTAATGAAACATGCTGGCCAGGCTCGGTGGCTCAGCCTGTAATCCCAGCACTTTGGGAGGCTGAGGTGAGTGGATTGCCTGAGCCTGCGGGTTCGAGACCTGCCTAGGCAACTTGGCGAGACCTCGTCTCTACAATAAATCAAAAATTAGCCGGGTGTAGTTGTGCATGCCTGTAGTTCTGGCTACTTGGAAGGCTGAGGCGGAAGGATCGCCGGAGCCCAGCAGCCTGACACTGGGGTGGCTGTGAATGGGCCACTGAACTCCAGCCTGGGTGACAGAGTGAGACTGCAACTCAAAAAAAAAAAAAGACACAGATGCTTCTGTAGGAGGTTAAGTTGCTCCCCTCTAGAGATGGTGAAGGTGGCCCGTGTCAACCTTGACAGGGACTAGTGACCCAGAGGTTCCTTCCGCTCTCTGGGCAGATGGCACAGAGCTGTGACCTCAGAGGGTGGGCACCGCTTTCCTCAGGGGCACCAGTGCTGGCTGGCACCTGTGTCCCCCAATCTGCCAGGCTGCAGCCCCTTCTTCTGGATGTCTGTCACAAGTACTGTCCTCGCCCACAGGTGACCCTGGGAGACAGCCCCAGCGGAGACCTTTTCACCTGTCATATTTGCCAGAAGGCCTTCACGTACCAACGCATGCTGAATCGCCACATGAAATGCCACAACGACATCAAGCGTCACCTCTGCACATACTGTGGGAAGGGCTTCAATGACACCTTTGACCTCAAGAGACACGTCCGAACCCACACTGGTGAGTGAAAGCCCAGGGATGGAGCCAGGAGCACACCGGACCTGCCAGGCTGAAGTCATATGGGAAGGTTCTAGCACCCCCACTCTCCCTCAGTATTGGGCAGCTCGGGAGGGGGGTCGTGGAGCTCAGAGCAGAACCCTCCTGAGTTGTCAATTAAGAATTTTCAGGCCGGGCATCGTGGCTCAAGCCTGTAATTCCAACACTTTGGGAGACCAAGGCAAGAGGATACCCTGAGCCCAGGGGTTCGAGACCAGCCTGGGCAACTTAGTGAGACCTCACCTCTGCAATAAATTAACAAAAAAAATTAGCCGGGCTTGGTGGTGCACACCTTTAGTTTCGGCTACTTGGAAGGCTGAGGCGAGAGGATCACCTGAGCCTGGCGGGTCGAGGCTGCGGTGTCCGTGAGCGAGCCACTGCGCTCCAGCCTGGGCAACAGAGTGAGACTCCAACTCAAAAAAAAATTTAGGAATTTTCATCCAAGAGTCACTTGGGACACTGGTGTCGGATGGGCCTCCGTCCATCCCTCGGCTCTGGCATCAGGTGTCCTGTCCTGTGTGTCAGGAAGCTGCTGGCTTCCTGGGTCCCTGTCCAGTCTCTGATGCTGGGCCCTGTCCCTCCTGCAGGTGTGCGGCCCTACAAGTGCAGCCTGTGTGACAAGGCCTTCACCCAGCGCTGCTCCCTGGAGTCTCACCTCAAGAAGATCCACGGCGTGCAGCAGAAATATGCCTACAAAGAGCGGCG
The DNA here is from genome assembly GCA_027257055.1 of Cephalopachus bancanus. Taxonomy (NCBI): domain Eukaryota; kingdom Metazoa; phylum Chordata; class Mammalia; order Primates; family Tarsiidae; genus Cephalopachus; species Cephalopachus bancanus. The sequence goes on from JAPVLO010000390.1 coordinate 72,922, forward strand.
GGCCAAGCTGTACGTGTGCGAAGAGTGTGGCTGCACGTCTGAGAGCCAGGAGGGCCACGTCCTGCACCTGAAGGAGCACCACCCCGACAGCCCGCTGCTGCGCAAGACCTCCAAGAAGGTGGCCGTGGCCCTGCAGAACACTGTCACTTCCCTGCTGCAGGGCGGCCCCCACCTCTGAGAGGCACGAGCCCCAGGCATGCTCCTGGAGACCCCGAGAGGGTGCGGGTTCGCCTCCCTGCTGCCCGGCCAGGCCACCCTCTTACGGCTTCCTCTTGTCTGAACACTTGTGATCAGGACTGGAGTCCCTGTGCCTCGGTCTCCCCCTCAGGCACGCGTGCTCAGTCAGGCCCGGCAATGACCTCTGCTCATTTCTGCCGTTCTGTCTTAAGGGTAGAGGCTGCCCTGAGCCTGGGAAGATGTGCGTGTTTCTGGGAAAGGAATGAGACCAAGGCATCCTTCAATGAAAAGCAGTTGGCTGCCTCTGGAGACAGGCAGTTGCCCTGGCAACAGGACTTCCTCCCCAGAGGAGGGGGAGACAGGACACTAGGCTCTGAGCACAGGGCAGGGGCCGCAGGTCCTGGTGGACAGAGAGTCAAGTGCACTGGCAAAGAGCACCCTGCAAGCAACTGCAGTTGGGGACTGGCAGCCCACCCACCCGACAGAGCTTCTGATGCTCAGGGTTCCGGGGCCTCTGTCCTTCCAACGGGAGAGGCACATGTGTGCACAGCCGTGTGTGTGTGCATGACTGTGTGTGCACTCACAGGAGGCCTTTCCACATATCACCTCATTTCTAAGAAGTCAACTGCAGGCCGGGCACGGTGGCTCACACCTATAATCCCAGCACTTTGGGAGGCCGAGGCAAGAGGATTGAGCCCATGCGTTTGAGACTAGCCTGGGCAACTTGGTGAGACCTCATCTCTGCAATAAATCAAAAAATTAGCTGGACATGGTAGCACGCGCCTGCAGTTCCAGCTACTTGGGAGGCTGAGGTGAAAAGATCGCCTGAGCCCACCAGGTTGAGGCTGTGGCGGCCATGAGCGTGCCACTGCACTCCAGCCTGGGCGACAGAGTGAGACTCCAACTCAAAAAAAAAAAAAAGTCAACTGCAAGATACCAAGGAGGTTTTATTTCCTTTTTTTGAAGATGACAAATGTACAGATATTAATATATTTTTGGTGCCAATGGCAATGTTTTTAAGAGAGGAACGGAGCTGGCTTTTCTCCATTCCCATGTAAGTCTATTTATCCCGGACATTTCAACCTCCTCTGTGCCTTGGCTCTGGGGTGGCTGCCCCAACACACCCCTGTTCTCTGTACCTCTTGAGATGGTCACCCAAGGACCTTCCTCCAGCCCGCTTTGGCCAGGGGCCTGCTCCTTCTGGGGACAGCTCATCGCATCTTCTCTGTCCCCAGATCGTCACATCTTTTCAAGGCAGGCCCCAGGTTGCCTGGAGTCCCCGCCTGCATCCTGATGGCGGGCTGCTTGTAGAATAACTCACCTCCGAGGCTTGAGAGTGTTGACCGCTGGGGCTCTAGGGACCTGCCAGCAGGGTGGTGAGTATGACACCAGTCCACTGCTCAAAGCACTAAGATAAGCACAGGGCCAGGCTAGAAGGCTGGCCCTTTTCCTTGTTGAGTGAAAGCCCTAGCACTGCAGAAAAAGAAAAAAAAAATGGGAAGGGTAATAACTAATACCTCAGAAACTTCCAGAGGGAGCAGAGTATTAGGTGGTTACCAATCTTACCTGTAGCCTTTTTTCTGATTTTCTCACGACGAGGCTGGGTCTGCGTGCCTGTGAAGAGGACCATCCTGGGATGATGGCTGTCTTGGCGTGACTGGGTTTGCGCTGATAATGGAAGAGGGGTTATGGGTCTAAAGAGGTGTGTGTGTTGGAGGTCAAAGGTTAATACAGGCAGGGACTAGAGCCCGCCTGCCAGGCAGCGAGGGAGACAAACTCCAAAGAGGGTCACAGCAGGTGGGCAGCCCCTTGAAGCCAAACTCCACTCCATGCAGAAACGGCCTTGGCTTCCCCTACCCAGAAAGGGCAATGTCTGCACAGCCACCAGCTCATTCCCAGTCCTGGGCTGACCTGGGAGGAAGAAGCCTGCCTGAATGCCCTCCGAAATGTGTGTTGAGGGATTCTGAGACTCTTTTTGGGCTTTACTATAGAGTGTCTGTCTGGGAAGCTTCTGTATTCTGAAAGGTATATAGTATATGATAACATTACCTGGAAGCTCTGTTTTTGTTTACATTTCTGTATCCTTGGGTTTACTGCCAATCTGAGGCAGGCATGAAGCTCTGTGTTGTCTGTTTTATTTTATAACCTTCCCTCAACTATTAAAAACCTGAGAACGAATGTCTCCTTTGTTTCTGAATGTTTTGTCTTATGGGCCTCTTTTTCCCCATTCAGGAAGATTAATCAAAAGAACTATCCGGCCAGGTGTGGTGGCTCAGCCTGTAATCCCAGCACTCTGGGAGGCCGAGGCGAGAGGATTGCCTGAGCCAGGGGCAACTTGGTGAGACCTCGTCTCTATAAATTAAAGAAAAAAAATTAGCCAGGCGTGATAGTGTGCGCCTGTAGTTCCAACTACTTGGAAGGCTGAGATGGAAGGATCGCCTGAGCACAGCAGGTCGAGGCTGCGGTGACCGTGTGCATGTCACCGCACTCCAGCCTGGGAGACAGAGTGAGACTCCAACTCAAAAAAAAAAAAAAACTATCCAAATCCTTCCACCATTATGGTTATCAGTGGACCCAGGTCAAGGTAAGCAGCTAACCAGTTAGATTAAGTGACCTTGACCTTCCCAGGGTCTCAGACAGTCATTGCCTGCCGACTTCTGGTCCAGCATGTCTGCTCTTGAAGTAGGGAGCACAGTTCCAAGCTGCCTAGTACTCCTACACCTGGATGGCTCCATTAAATCCAGAACTTTGGGCCCTCTGCAGTCACTCAGGATTCCAATTTTGTCCCCTCCTCCTAGCAGCCTTCCAGAGTTAGACCATAAGAGGAGACACAGTCCCCAGTAATAAGGTACAAAGTTCACGTCACTTCTGGCTAGACACCTAGGGATGGCAGTGCTCTATACCCACACACCTAGGGACGGCCACACTCTCCACATACCTGGGGTTAGCTATGTTCTATCCATGTTCCTAGGAGTGGTCACGTTCTGTGTCTACACATCTAAGGATGACAACCATGCTCTGTCCACATACTTAGGAGTGGCCACGCTGTGTCCATATACCTAGGGATGGCCATATCCTGTCCACATGCCTAGGGATGGCCAAACTGGGACCACACACTTAGGGACAGTCACGCTCTGTGCTCACACACTTAGAGATGGCCACACACTCTAGGCACACACCTAGGGATGGTCACACTTTGACCACACACCTAGGGATGGCCACTGTTGTGCCAAGTCTACTTGGAAGTGTGTTATGTGTTTGGCTCACTTGATCCAACCCCCTCTGAGATAGATGCTGTTATCAGCCCAACCCCAGCAGAGAGAAGCTGGCCCCAGCATCTCACAACTAACTGGCTGATGGCAAAGCTGGAATGCCAGTCACCTAACTGGCTCAGGGGAGAAGCCAGGGAGGACTCAGGGTGCCCCAGGCCATTCAGACCACAAGGAACTGTAGAGGTTGCCTGGCTATCCCCATCACTTACCCACAGTCGCAAGGGGGTTGCTGATCACTCTGGGGCTCCTGATCTCTGAGTCTCAGGGTTTTTCCACCATGGCCTGGCCAGATGGACGAGGGAGAGGAGGCCTAGCAGGCCTGGGCCATCAGCATCACGTTCCTGGAGGCGTGAGAAGGGTTGCCACTGGGTGCTGAGGAGAGAGGAAAACGCAGTTCTGACCTCCAAGTCTTCCTGTGGAAAGCCCAGAGGACTGAAAAGGGTCCCTAACCCTCCTCTGTCTCTAAGGAGTCAGTCAGGGAGGAGGATTTCCTCCCTGTGAAAGGCCAACCCCATCCCACTGGACTACCCCAAGATATGCAGACCCACTGTGGGAACCCAGGTGATGAACTGTGGCGCCAACTTTAGAAGGAGGAATGGGCTGGGTGGGGGCGAAGGGGTCTCCCTCTGAGCTTCTGCTCTCCCTCCAACTTCGGGTGAGCTCAGGTGGGACGCTGCATCCCGTGCCACTCAGCATAGCCCTTCCCTAGCAGGGTTGGGCCAGCAGTCACATTTCAAGGGTCCATGATGCTCTCCAGACTCTGTCGGATGGGGCCATGAGGGAAGCAAGAAAGTGCTGGGCCCTCCACTTAATGGGAAGAGAGAAGAGACAACTGCAAGTCAGTACCTGGCCAGGCGTGGTGGTTCACACTGTAATCCCAGCACTTTGGGAGGTGGAGGCAAGAGGATTGCCTGAGCCCAGGGGTTCAAGACGAATGTGGGCAACTTGGCAAGAACTCGTCTTTACACTAATAAATAAATAAATAAATAAACTAACTGGGCGTGATGGCATGCACCTGTGGTACCTGCTACTTGGAAGGCTGAAGCAGAAGGAATGCCTGGACCCAGCAGATCAAGGCTGTAGTGGCCGTGAGCTTGCCACTGCACTCCAGCTTGGGCAACAGTGAGACTCCAACTCAAAAAAAAAAGTCAGTCTCTAACTCGGGACCTGGGAAGTGGCTCACACCTGTAACTGCAATACTTTAGGAGGCCAGCATTGAAGGGTCACTTGAGCCCAGGAGTTCAAGCTTACAGTGAGCTATGATTGTGCCACTGCACGCCAGTCTGGGCGACACAGTGAGACACAAATGGTGTGGCCAGACTACAAATACCATGGATCCCAAATGGCATCATTTGCAGACTCTTAAAAGAACAAAGGCTTCCTGGCAGAGGTAGGGCTCTGGCTGGGCTGGAAGAACAGGAGGATTGGACTAGAACAGAGGATGGACAGGAAGGGAGAGGAGTGTGGCAACGCGTGGGCCGAGGGGCCTCTGTTTCCACTAACAGTTGATGCCACTTCCTCCAGGCAGCCCCACCGCAGGCATTTCTTTGAGCCCTGCCTAGATGCCAGCAAGAACTGGTAACCAAACAAGCTTCTGAGACGGGAGAGCTGGGTGGGACCGGCCTAGACAGCCTTATCAAGGATAAAGCCCGAGTCCTGTCTTTACACCTCAGAGCAACCAAGTACAGGGTGTCAGAAACTACAACCACAGTAAGAGCTATTAAGATTTATACACCCTGCGTGGATGTCTTCTGTAATATTTTTATAGTGAGCACATATCATTTTTACAGTCAGAATAACATAAAGTTATAAAACAATTTAGAGGTTTTAGTCAACTTGAAGTTCAATGCATCAATAGGAAGATGGGCTGCTCCCCCCCACCCCCTCCCCAAAAGGCTAATGTGATCTTGGACAATATCAGAAGTGTGGTGTCAACAGCCAGGTTGCCTCCCTCCACTTGGGCCAGTCACCAGAGTCAGTGGCACAGGGGACGAGAGGTGGCCTAGAATCAGGAGCCTGGGTCTGAGCCCTGCCGGTTCCCACTGTCTGTGTGACCCCAGGTGAGTGACGACTTGATTCCTCATCTATAAAATGAGGTGGGTTCCTAAGTTCGAAAGTCCCTTTTTGTTATAAAGACTTTATGCATCTAGGCCGCCATCTTGATAAAACCCTTGAGGAATCTCGCTGATGAACGGCGGCAGAGGTGGGGAGGCTAAGAGAGGAGAAGGTTGCCCCAGAGGAAGGGAGCCAGCAACATGGCTGCAGGCCCAAGGCTGAGGGAAGGGCCTGCTCCGGAGAGAACCTGGCTTACTCCACCTCAGAGAGTAGTCCTGGCACTGGGTTGGAGGCTGGGACTAAATCCTGGGCCTGCAGGCTGGACCCGGTAACCTTCAAGGCTATCCCACGCACAAAATCCTGGGTCGAGGTGCAGTGGCTGTGACTTCCAGGCCTAATCGCCATTCCCAAGAAGGTAGCGCCAGGGAGAAAATGTAGGGAGCAGAATGGGATGAAAAAGAAAATCCTAGAAGGAGTGAGACCAGTGGCAAGGCCACACCCACTCCCGGGGCTTGGGGCGGTGAAGGTCTGAACTCACTGTGGGGACGGGCTTCCCTTTCACTGTCTTCTGGGTCCATTCCCCCAGGTGACGACAGCCATCAGACCCAAGATGGCCCCCATTTGTGTTCAAAGACAACCTCTTCCTTCGCCCCTCAGACAATCTCCCTTCCCAAGCGCCTGGAGTCTGTTTTGCTCTTGTTCCCCCAACCTGGGCTAGCACGGCCCAACTTTTTAAGTCCCTAGAAGCGGCCGGGCTCAGTGGCTCAGCCTGTAATCCTGCACTTCGGGAGGCCGAGGTGAGTGGATTGCCTGAGCCCACGAGTTTGAGACCTGCCTGGGCAACTTGGCGAGACCTCATCTCTACAATAAATCAAAAATTAGCTGGGCGTGGTAGCGCGCGCCTGTAGTTCCAGCTACTTGGAAGGCTGAGGCGGAAGGATCGCCGGAGCCCAGCAGGTCGAGGCTGCAGTGGCCAGGAGCGGCCACTGCATTCCAGTCTGGGTGACAGAGTGAGACTCCAACTCAAAAAAAAAGTCCCTAGAAGCAATCCGTCAGCTCCCAGTTCTGGCTCCCACTGCCCTCCTGCCTGGCAGCTCTCCCATGTGAAGGCAGCCTGGGGGCTTGGGCACCACGCCACTATGGGGCCCATGTTGGAGGGGACGTTGAGTCAGGTGCGGAAGTCGCCGTCTTGAGCAAGGACAGAGCAGGGTCTCAAATGAGCTCTTCCAGGTTTTGATTGTAAGAGCATCAGGGATTGATTTCCTCTGCTCCCTCTTTTTCTCTCTCTCAAAAACGATTCCGTACAAGAAACCCCCTACCCAATTAATTTTTTAAAATAGAATAAAGCACAAATCAGGTACCTTAAAACGTGCTTAGAAGGCTGGGCACGGTGGCTCAAGCCTGTAACCCCAGCACTTTGGGAAGCCGAGGCGAGAGGATTGCCTGAGACCAGGGGTTCGAGACCAGCCTGGGCGACTTGGTGAGAACTCATCTCTACAATAAATCAAAAAATTAGCCAGGCGTGGTGGCATGTGCCTGTTCTAGCTACTGGGAAGGCTGAGACAGAAGGATCGCCTGAGCCCAACAGGTTGAGGCTGCGGTGGCCGTGAGTGTGCCACTGCGCTCTAGCCTGGGTGACAGGACTCCAACTCAAAAACAAACAAAAATGCCCAGAGATGTCAGAGGTAGGGAGCCAGGTACTTGGTGTAACCTGTCTAAATGGGGCAGACATACTTGACTGCAGGGGCAGCAACACGCCCCCTTCCCACCTCCACCCACCCTTACCCCACACTCCCCACGGAGAGGAAGCCTGGGCCACGCCGCAGGGCCACCCTGCCTGCTAGCATCACTGCGACATGTCCCACTCCATAGCATAGAGGGACCACAACATTCAGGTGTGAGATCAAGCCCAGCAAGGCTCCCAGGACACTTCCTACTAAACCGAGAGTTCTTGGGACAAGATTTGGCCTTAGGGACACACGTAAACAGGCCTGTAACAACAGTTAATCATGGCTTCCGTTTATTGAGCTCCTACTATGAGCCAGGCATCAGCGTGCGGGGCGTCTCTCTGACATCACCTCTAATGCCCACAACAACCCTAGGAGGTAGCAATTATTGCTGCTATTTTTAGACAAAGAAATTGAGGCTCGGGGAGGTTAACCGTCTTGCTCAAGGTCACATGGTTAGCAAGTGAGGAAGTCAGACTCTGACCTAAGGTCTACTGTGATTATGAAACAAGTGATTCTTCTGTTCATTTCTTCACTTATTCTCTGGACACTGAGCGCCTGTTTGGTGCCAGGCATAGTGCTGAGGCTTGAGGGATGCAAAGATGATCTCTTCTCCAGAAGGTCACCTTCTGGAGGAAACAAACATGGCCCCAGTCAGGCACGGAAGGGAGAGGTGAGAACCAAATATGGCAAGAGGGAGTTAGGCTCAGGGCATGGGGACTAGTCTTACCATGGACCCAGTCCTTGAGGAGACATCTCTTAAGCTCCTGAATGTCACCCTATGTCAACAGAGTTGAGGAAAGAGAAAGGAGGTAGAAATATTAACAGGGGTGAGCACCCACCTACCATCTGTCTTGTGTATTGTCCACGGTATCTCACTTAATCTTCCAACAACTTTGAGAGTTGGTACTGGTACTGTCTTTTCTTTTCTTTTCTTTTCTTTGAGTTGGGGTCTCACTCTGTTGCCCAAGTTGGAGTATAGTGGCACAATCATGGTTCACTGCAGCCTCAACCTCCTGGGCTCAGGCCATCCTTCAGCCTCAGTCTCCTGAGTAGCTGGGACTATAGGTGCGTGCCACCACACCTGGCTAATTTAAAAAAATTTTTTTGTAGAGATAAGGTCTTACTATGTTGCCCAGACTTTTTTTTTTTTTTTTGAGTAAGTGTCCCACTTTGTCACCCAGGCTGGAGTGAAGTGGTATGCTCACGGCCATGGCAGCCTCGACCTGCTGGGCTCAGGCGATCTTTCCGCCTCAGCCTTCCTAGTAGCTGGAACCATAGATGCACACCACCATACCTGGCTAATTATTTGATTTATTGTAGAGGTGAGGCCTTGCCAAGTTGCTCAGGCTAGCCTTGAACCCCTGGGCTCAGGCAATCCTCTTGCCTCTGCCTCCCAAAGTGCTGGGATGACAGGCGTGAGCCACTGCGCCCGGCACCTAGGCTGGTCTTGAACTCGTGGGCTTAAGCAATCCTCTCGCCTTGGCCTCCCAAGGTGTTGGGATTACAGGCATGAGCCACCATGCCCAGACAGAGGTTGGTACTGTTACTGTCACTTTATAGACAAGGACAGTCAAACCTAAGGTGGTTAAGAAACAGCCCAGGTCACCCACACGCTCCCTGCAGAGAGGAACGTCCTGGCTCCGGGTCTAGGTTCTCTCCGGGGCATCACACTGCTTCTAGGGATCTGTGAAAAAGGAAGCAGGACAAGCCCAACTGAGGGAAAAGGAATCAAAGGCCTTGGAGGGAGACGGCAGGGGCTGGGGGCCAGCACCCACGACACCAACTCCAGGTGGGTTTGTTCCTGCTAACGTAGTAGCCACAGCCGTCTTCAAATGTCCCATACCTGGAGGAAGGGCGGGTTGGGAATGCACAAAGCAAGCTACTCAGGAGACCCAGAGTGGGTCAGGACATTCCAAACCCACAGCCCAAGTGAACTCCCAGCATCCGCCCCCGGACATACCCTGACCTCCTCCCTAGAGTCCCAGTTTTCCAGAGTCACAATCTTGGTCAGGTAAGAAACCCATCCTGTCCTCACTGCCTCAGCTGGGCCAGTCCAGCCGGCTTCTGGCCGGTCCCTCCTGCCTCCCCCGTCTCTCCCTCTCTGGAGACTTCAGGTAACAGGCCTGGGCACCTCCCCACGTGCAGCGGGTGAGTTGCCGAAGGAGACCAGGAGAACTGGAAGGACTTGCGTCCCTGTTGCCAGCAGCACAAACGAACCTGCCAGCAGTAATAACAGGGCAAAGGAACGGACCCGCCTGGGACTCAGGAGGGGAGGACAGGCTGGCCGCCAACAGCCCCATGCCAGCACACCCTGCCACTCAGAAACTTGCTCTGAAGGAAGGGAGCCGCTCAGAGAGTGGGGTTCTCTGTCTTCTTGCCAGGCTAGTGCGTGTCCTTGAAGTTATGGAAGGGTCAATCCCACAGTGTTTACTAAGTTCTTCCTTATTTTTTGTTTGCCTCTCTATATTTTGTACATTTCCGACAATGTTCCCATATTGCTTTTATAATGAAATCACCTTGGTGACTTTTTTTTCGAGTCAGCATCTCACTCTGTTACCCAGGCTGGAGTGCAGTGGCGTGATCACAGCCACTGCAGCCTTGACCTGCTGGGCTCAGGCGATCCTTCTGCCTCAGCCTTCCAAGTGGACGGAACTACAGGTGTGCACCACCATACCTGGCTAATTTTTTTATTTATTGCAGAGACGAGGTCTTGCCAAGCTGCCCAGGCAGGTCTCGAACCCCTGGGCCCAGGTAATCCTCTTGCCTCCGCCTCCCAGAGTGTGGGAATTTCAGACATGAGTCACTGCATCCAGCCCATCTTAGTAATTTTGTTTGTTTTTTTGTTTGTTTGGTTTTTTGATTTGGAGTCTCACTTTGTCACCCAGACTGGAGTGCAGTGGCCGCTCCCGGCCACCGCAGCCTTGACCTGCTGGGGTCCAGCGATCCTCCCACTTCAGCCTTCCAAGTAGCTGGAACTACAGGCGCGCGCTATCACGCCCAGCTAATTTTTTGATTTATTGTAGAGATGAGGTCTCGCCAAGTTGCCCAGGCGGGTCTCGAACCCGTGGGCTCAGGCAATCCACTCACCTCAGCCTCCCAAGGCGCGGGATTACAGGCTGAGCCACCGAGCCCGGCTTCATCTTAGTGATTTTGAAAGAGTCCTTGGTGGAAGAAATAGAATCGTTTGATTTACACAGATGTTATTCACTGAGAAGTCTAAATTCTTCACCCATTCGATGGTCATAGAAATGTTTGAGGAAGGAGACCCAGGAATCCCAACTTTGATGTTACTATGAAATCTAAAAGCCAGGCACAGTGGCTCACACTTGTAATCCCAGCACTTTGGGAGGTGGAGATGAGAGGAATGCCTGAACCCAGGGGTTCGAGACCAGCCTGGGCAACTTAGCAAGCTCTCATCTCTACAATAAAATAAAATAAAAATTAGCTGGGCGTGGTGGCACATGCCTGTAGTTCCAGCTACTTGGAAGGTTGAGGTAGAAGGATCACCTGAGCCCAGCAGGTCAAGGCTGTGGTGGCTGTGAGCATGCCACTGCACTCTAGCCTGGGTGACAGAGTGAGACTCTGGCTTAAAAAAAAAAAAAAAAGAAATCTAAAGGGGGCCAGGCGCGGTGGCTCACGCCTGTAATCCCAGCACCTTGGGAGGCGGAGGCAAGAGTCTGAGTCCAGGGGTTCGAGACCAGCCTGGGCAATTTGGTGAAACCTTGTCTCTAAGAAAAAAAAAAGGGGCACCTGTAACACTGGGAAGGCAGAGAAATGGCATCAAAGGTAGACACCTGTGACCTCCTTCACCTCCACTTGTTTACTGATGTTTTGGCAAAATGCTTGGGGGCTGAGTTGGGTGGACCAAGGATGCCACGGCTCGTCATCTAAGGAGCTGGGAGAGGCTGGGTGGTGGTTCCGGTTGGATGGGTCCCCACCCTGCACGAGACAGGTAGGCGCACACATGAATCATAAGCCCCTCTGGTTTGTAACCAGGCGGCTGGTTCCTGCAGTTCCACTCTCGGCTTGCACGTAGCCTGGCCCCAAACGTCCTCAGAGAGCACCACTTTCCTCAGTTTCACCCGGATGGAATGGATTTGCATATCAAACGACAAGATTGACTGTGTTCGAAGACTCATCATGACTGTCCCACTCTGAGTCCTTCAGATGAGGGATAATCTTAGCTCTTATTTGTCCCATGCTGCACCTTCTAGGATGTTCCACCCCACCTTTCCTTCTGCTCTCTTTTTAAATTTTTTTTTTTTTTTGAGACAGGGTCATGCTCTGTTGCCCAGGCTGGAGGGCAGTGGCATGCTCATATCTTCTCCTGGGCTCAATCAATCCTCCTGCCTCAGCCTCCTGAGTAGCTGGGATTACAGACATGCACCACCACATCTGGCTACTTTTTCGGTAGCGTCGGGGTCTCGCTATGTTGCCCAGGCTGCCTGTGATCAGTGGCACGATCCTATCTCCTCCTAGTCTCAAGCCATCCTCCCACCTTGGCCTTCCTAAGTGCTAGGATTACAGGCCTGAGCCACCATGATAGGCCTCTTTGGGGTATCACTTTAATTGTACTTCCTCTCCTTGTTCCTCAGTTTCCCTCTCCTCCTTCCACTGTTCTCTCTCTGGTTCTGGATCTAGCCAGCACCTTCCTCTGTGGTCTTCGTGTCACAGGCACCTGCTGCCAGCAGCCACCCGATGCCAGGCTGTCCTGAGCTAAAGCCCTTGGGGGAGTGTGTGACAAGGGAGGCCAGCAGGGTGGGAGCTGCCCGTCCCGCCCGGCCCCTGGGCTATGGGTTCATGGGCTCTTTTAGTCCTAGCCTCTGTCTACATTCCCCCGCAAGCCTTTGACAATCTTTCCATAACTGAGTTTTTCTCCCCATCCTCTTGCCAGCGCCCCCATCCACCCCACAGAGCCCTCTGATTTATCTACACCTTGCTGGTGCCGACATGCCCTGGACTGAAAGCGCCCTTCCCATCCCAGGGGTGGTTTCGCCCGGTGAGTGGAGAGGCTTGGGCGCCTCCGTGCCCAGGGTGGGGAGGGCATCAAAGAGCAGCCCCTCCGTTCTAGACTCTTCTGTTGATCCCCGCTATCCAGCGGAGCGTCGGACGGGAGGCTTTTCGTCTCCTTCATGCCTTAGAACCTCACCCACTGTGTTTTTTCTCATCTGAATCTCGTTTCGAAATCTCCTGCCCAGGGGGTTTCCCAACACCTTAACCTGCTGATGACAGCACTCCCAGAGGGGGAAGAGAGAGATTAGGTGGGACCCGGCTGGCCCTGCGCCCTGAAGGCGCTCCTGTGCCCGCAACAGTCACCGACCGGTGGCATCTGGACAAACAAATCCCTGCCCCTCCTTATCTGTCATGAAGGAAAAAGCCAAGCAGGCACAAGCTGAGAACGCGGACCGGTCGGATGGCTGATGCCAACCCGCTGGGCTCCTCCCAGGGCCACGGCTATGTGTCCGGCCTGCACTGGGCGATGCTCTACCCCCGAGAGTGTCTTAGTGGAAGCCGTGTCCAGGGCCTTTCCAGTAACCATCCACAGGAATACGCACTTTCTGGTGATAGGGACCCTGGTGATAGGGACCCTGGCCTGGAAGCAGCCTCTAGTGGAAACACAGAGAACTGGGTCAGCCTTCCTCTTGGTTCTGCTGTGGCCATGGGGGACAGTTCTCCTGAGGAAGCTGAATGACAGTAGAGGGCTGGAATGGCGACTGGGGTCTCTGCCTCATGTTCAAAACATTTCATCTTGATTTTTTTTTTAATTTAAAAAATCTACAGCTGGGTGCGGTGTCTCATGCCTATAATCCCAGCACTTTGGGAGGCTGAGGTGAGAGGATTGCCTGAGCCCATGGGCTAGAGACCTGCCCAGGCAACTTGGCAAGATCTCGTCTCTACAATAAATAAAAAAATTAGCTGGCCATGGTGGCGCGTGCCTGTAGTTCCAGCTACTTGGAAGGCTGAGGCGGGAGGATCGCCTGAGCCCAGCAGGTCGAGGGTGCGGTAGCTGGGAGTGTGTCATCGCCCTCCAACCTGGGCAACCCAGTGAGACTCCAACTCAAAAAAATAAAAAATGAAATGCAATTAAAAAATCTATTCAAAGCCCTGTTTCTGCATCTACTTCCCAGAGAGCCACGCCTGTCGTCCAAATGGGCAGAGTGGGACAGTGACAGCAAGCCACCTCCGGAGACTGGCAGCACCCTCTCGTTGAGGTGAGCGCTGTGGACAGGGACGGCTGTGATTTGAGGAGAGGAAACACCTGATACTGCAGCAAGCACTTGCTCTTGGCAATTGGCATCACTCTTGCTTCACCCTGGCTCAGCTCAAAGCCTCCCTCTGACTGGGGGCGATCACCACAGAGAACTCCCTCCTCACCACCCCACACAGCATGTACACACACACGCACACACGAACACAAGCATGTGAACACACACACACGCACACACACCCTCCAGGGCAAGAGCCCAACAGGCAAGGGTCAGGGTAGAAGGATGAGAGTTAGCCTGTGGCACAGGACAGCCACGCGATGGATGGCGATGGGCTCTATGGATACGCAGGGGTGGTCCCAAACCAGGGCCTGGGTAGAACCAAGGCTCCCAAAATTGCTGCTTGTTCACTTCGCCAACATTTGTTTGTGTGTGTGTGGGGGGGGGTAGGAATCTCACTGTTGTCCAGGCTGGAGGGCAGTGGCATGCTCACAGCCACCACAGCCGTGACCTGCTGGGCTCAGGTGATCCTTCTGCCTCAGTCTTCCTAGTAGCTGGAATTACAGGCATGCACCACCACAACTGGCTAATTTTTTTTTTTAATTTGTTGTAGAGTCAAGGTTTTGCCAAGTTACCCAGGTTGGTCTCGAACCCCTGGACTCAGGCAATCCTCTCGCCTCTGCCTCCCAAAGTGCTGGGATTATAGGTGTGAACCACCATGTCGGGCCCTCCAACATATTCTCAAAACCCACGATTGCTCAGAAGACAATCTAACAGCCCAAACGTGTACACATAAACAATAAGAGTCACTTGGCTTCACGCTGGTGGATTGCAGTGGCAGACACAAGAAAAGAATGCATCTCTGAGTGTGAAGCTTGTTGTCTCTCCCCTTCCGATGTGATGGCTACCAAGCCTTTGTCAAGCCCTAAGCAGCACGTCACAGATTTTTCTGCTGAGAACACCTTCTGGCAGCCAAATGAACGTGAGACGTCTTGAGCTGGTATAATGAATCAGCTCAACGAAACTTCTCTCGGCTTCAGAGTCCTGGCTCCATCTTCTTGGTTTCTCCCAGCCTCCACCCTGTCCCCGCTTTCCTCACTCAGACAAGTGCCAGTCTCCTCTTGACAAAGATTTAATAAGCTCCCACTGGATTTGCGGCGCACGCCAGAGTCCCCTTCTGCAAACACCCTCCTCCCTGGTAACCATCGTCTCTGAAAGATTCCTCTGTCCTTAAGGCTCTCCTGTGGGTGAATGACCCTCACAGGGAAACGGTTCTTCCTCTGGGGTACACAGCCATAACATTTTTCCACCCACAAGGGAACAGTGAAGGAGAAGTGTGACAATCCCTAAACATCACAGGTTTATGAAGAGCCATTGCCCAAGGGAGAGTTGGTGTGGAAAGGGCTGCCTGCCCTGGACATAGCTGTCCTCTCACCACACGCCTGTCTGCAGCAGGTCACGACACCATCAGCTGAGAAAGCACAGTGACATCTAGGTTACAAGGCTTGAGGTGGCCTTGATGTTCCCTGATTCCTGACTGTCAAACAACTGGGCTGTCCCCAGCAAGAGCGCTCCTCTGTCACTCAGACACCTCCCCACACAAGTAACAGGTTAACCACTTCCCTGCCGCCTCATCTTTGAAAACCTCTCATAAAAGTGCATCAGAGGAAATGCCACCTATTATTAAGTCCCCAGAACAGGAGCTAGAAATATGTGCTCACCCTGGAGATGACAGTGTTTGTGGGATGAGGTGACACAAGCGACTGAACTGCCATTTATCCTATTTTTGGAGTTGGCTTGTTGATGTCACAGTCAGGAATGACCAACTCCAGCACACAGTACCCTGTGGGACCATACCTTCGGCATCCTTTCTCCTAGGCATTGCCCCAGGGCAGCAGACAGAAACCCTGGACTGTAAGGATTTGTGAACTGACCCACGTATAATAACGAGTTGGGCTGCACGCTTCTTGAGTACTTCAAAGTACTTTCTATTATCTCATGGATCTTACCAACATCCAAGGAAGGGAGGGAGAGATGGAGAGCCTTAGAGCCTTCTCATTTCTTTTTCTTTTCTTTTTTTTTAATTGAGTCAGAGTCTCCCTCTGTTGCCCAGGCTGGAGTCCAGTGGCACGCTCATGGCCACCGCAGCCGTGACCTGCTGGGTTCAGGCAATCCTTCCGCTTCAGTTTTCCACGTAGCTGGAACTACAGGCATGCGCCACCAAGCCCGGCTAACTTTTTGATTTAGTGTAGAGATGAGGTCTCATCATGTTGCCCAGGCTGGTCTTGAACCCATGGGCTTAGGCAGCTCTCTCGCCTCCACCTCCCAAAGTGATGGGATTACAGGTGAGAGCCACCACGTCAGGTAGCCTTCTCATTTCATCAAAACAACGGGGAGGGGAAGCTTTTAGGTAAACAAGACATTATTTAGACACAAAGTCAGTGAAGTTCAAATACACACAATAACATTTATTTGGGGGAAAAAAGGTACAAATGAACTCAAAAGCCCTGACCCCTTTGGCCAAAGACCACTGATTTGGGGGGGTGTCCTCAGCTCTGGTGGTCTCTGGTCAAAAGATGGGTTGAATTTCAGCCCTCTGTGCTGGAAAGGGTATCCAACCAAAGTCCCCCAGCCCCGACTTCACCAAACTTTGTAAATAACAGAGATGCACATTTGAGTAATTAGAAGAAAACACAGTCAGTGAAGTGGTTTGTGAAGGTTTAGGTGTGGCTGGAAGCATTCTGTGTATTTTCTCTAAAGCCAAACATGTGGACAGTCCAAAATACTAGTTTAATTAGCTTATAAATCTGGAGTGACTCTTTACATCTGACAGTGAGGTCCAGGGTTCAACTATTTCACTTTGAAATCAAGAGGCAGCCATGGGGTATTCAGCTCTGACCACTTCCTCCAGAAGGTTCCACGGGCTTCCTCCTCACAGTTGATGATTTCACCCAGTTAACTAACCCAAACAATTCGACCTCTAGTGTTTTATAGAAATGGATAATAACTCCTGGTATTTGAAGACGTTTTCTAATTTTTGTTTTGTTTTGTTTGAGTTGGAGTCTCACTCTGTTGCTCAGGCTGGAGTGCAGTGGCATGCTCACAGCCACTGCAGCCTCGACCTGCTGGGCTCAAGTGATCCTTCCACCTCAGCCTTCCAAGTAGCTGGAGAATTACAGGCATGTGCCACCACACCTGGCTAACTTTTTTATTTATTGTAGAGATGAGGTCTCGTCAAGTTGCCTGGCTGGTCTCGAACCCATGGGCTCAGGCAATCCTCTCACCTTGGCCTCCCAAAGTGCTGCGATTATAGGCGTGATCCACCACGTCCGACCTTCTGATGTTTTATTTCCTTCTTTCCCTCCTTAGACTGCCCTGAGCTACCCGGAATAGCTCTTAAACAGTGCTGTATCCCTTACAAACTGTGCACTTCTTGTAAGAGATGGGTAGATTATGATGTTAGCTGTGAGCTTGCAAAAGAGAAGAAAAAGGGAGGGTCCAGGCATGGTGGCTCAAGCCTGTAATCCCAGCACTTTGGGAGGCCAAGGTGAGAGAATTGCCTGAGTCCAGGGGTTCTAAACCAGCCTGGGCAATCTGGTGAGACTTCAATTCTATAATAAATCACAAAATTAGCCTGGTGCATGGCACATGCCTGCAGTTCCAGCTACTTGGAAGGCTGAAGTGAAAGGATTGCCTGAGCCCAGTAGGTCGAGGCTGCGGTGGCCGTGAGCGTGCCACTGCACTCCAGCCTGGGCAACAGAGTGAGACTCTGATTCAAAAAAAAAGGGACAGGTACCTGTCCTGTTTAACTCCCACAAAGCCACAGAGCTCTCCAATGCTTAAGTTCAAAGCCCTGTAATCTCAGTAATCACTGCTTGTTATAGTACTTTTTAGATTTTTCTATCTACAGCATTTTTAAACATTAATTTAATTGAACTTAAAAGAGATTGTGCTTAATGTGCTGTGACTTGGCAAACCCATCGTGTACAGTGTCTTGCTGACAGGGTATGTCTAACACAGGAAGCGACCCTGTCAGCAGCACTGGCCCACATGTGACTACAAATCCATGACAGCCCCAGGGGCTCCCCGCGAGGCACACTGGGTGATGGATTCATCTGGGGCTTTGCTAGGCCATGGCTGGATCTAGACATACTCTCTCTTCCCAGTCTGTTTTTTATTTTATCTTTTTAAGTTGGAGTCTTACTCCATCATCCAGGCTGGAGTGCAGGGGCACGCTCACAGCCACCGCAGCCTCGACCTGCTGGACTCAGGCGATCCTTGCGCCTCAGCCTTCCAAGTAGCTGGAACTACAGGCGCACACCACCATGCCCAGTTAATTTTTGGCTTTATTGTAGAGACGAGGTCTTGCCAAGTTGCTCAGGCTGGTCTTGGGCCCCTGGGCTCTTGCCATATTGCCAGGCTGGTCTCGAACTCCTGGGCCCAACCAATCCTCTCGCCTTGGCCTCCCAAAGTACTAGGACTACAGGCGTGCGCCAACATGCCTGGACCATTTAGTTTTTAAAACTAATATGTCCTCTATTTCTGATCCATGCCAGCCTGGAGACTAAGGTACAGCAAGCCAGTAATCGAGCATGTCGTTACCAGGTTTTTTTCCCCAGAGCCTCAGGATAGCGTGGCTAACATTCAGGGCTATGCATGGCCCTGCTGTCCTGCATCATGGAGCCATCTATTAATTACACAGACACACAGACAACCTTATAATTAGGTCAACCTCAAATACTCCGATGTAAGGCCTGGGTTCCATTCCTTTCTCTCTAAGAGTAGAGTACTCAGAGGGAATTTCTCAATCACCAATAATGCAGAAATGGTCTCCTCACAACCCCAGGTAGCCTCCCTAGCTGACAGCCACCCCCTGAATACCCCATGACTCTTGACATCTGCCCTATAACCTGAGCCTCCTATCTGTGAGCTTTGTTTTTCAGACCTTGTTTTTCTTTTCTTCAGTTCTTTTTTTCCGTGCCTGTGAGGATGGAACCTGGACAAAAGACAAGTCCCAAGCCTGAATCTGCTGGTGGAATGGGTAAAAACCTTCAGATAAGGAAAGTTCCAAAAAACCGTCATGTCATGCTAAGAATGCAAGGTGTCAAAGCTCTTGATCCCATTTTCAAACCAGGTGAGACACAGGCCTGCCCTCCCGAGGTCGAATGAGACACCACTAGAAAAGAACCTCCCATCTATGCTAGCTCCCTTCCGTGGAATCCGAGAAAGGCCTGCGAGGTGAGGGGGCTTCCGGACACCACAGCACAGGTCTGAGCTGGACGGCTGTGCTGGAACCTGTATGGTGAAACAGAAACACATTCTTAGCAGCGATGGAACTCCAGATTAGCTTGGTTGTCTTTTCATTTCTTTCTTTTTGTTATTCATCTCTGTAACATCTGTTTTCCTCTGGGCATGTAGAACTTTTGCTTTCTCTCTTCTTACAGAGGCAAGAATATGTCTGAAACACCGAGTTCTGATGCTGCGATGAGGTCAGAAATGACAAATCAAGGCCAGCTGCAGTGACTCACGCCTATAATCCCAGCACTTTGGGAGGCCGAGGTGAGTGGATTGCCGGAGCCCATGGGTTCGAGACCAGTCTGGGCAACTTGGCGACACCTTATCTCTACAATAAAAATAAAAATAAAAAATTAGCCGGGCATGGTGGCACGTGCCTGTAGTTCCAGCTACTTGAAAGGTTGAGGCGGAAGGATCACCTGAGCCCAGCAGGTCAAGGCTGCAGTGGCTGTGAGTATGCCACTGCACTCCAGCCTGGGTGACAGAGTGAGACTCCAACTCAAAAAAATAAAAATAAAAATAAAGAAATGATGAATCATAGAATCGTTCTCCTAACACACACCGGGCATAACCAATACATGTACTGATCTGAGATCCATTTTTTTGAACAAGGAGGCACAGCAGGGACCAGCTGTGAAAGACACAGCCCCGGTCACTCGTGGCTTTGTGGGATTGTGCAGCCCAGCAGGACACACCTGGTTTTATGCATGTGTCCTTAGAAGAGTCTGCACAAGGTCAGATTTTAGAAGCCTCATCTCTTACTGACTGAGTAATCAGATTGTTGACTTTCATTTAAGACTGGTAACAGCTTCTGATCATTAGTCTCTGATTTTTCTGTCCTCAGTCTTACTTAAATGTTCTAGAAGCCAGGCACAGGGTCACTCCTGTAATCCCAGCACTTTGGGAGGCCGAGGCAAGCAGACTGCCTGAGTCCAAGAGTTCGAGACCAGCCTGGGCAACATGGTGAGACCTCATCTCTACAATAAATCAAAAAAATAGCCGGGCGTGGTGGTGCATGCCTGTAGTTCCAGTTACTTGGAAGGCTGAGGTGGAAGGATCACCTGAGCCCAGCAGGTCAAGGCTACAGTGGCCGTGAATGCACCACTGCACTGCAGCCTGGATGAGTGAGACTTCTACTCAAAAAAAAAAAAAAAAGAGCTCTGTATTTCTTTTCTTTTTTAATGAGAAATCAAGATTTATTGAGAGGACATAAAAGCTCCCACAGTGGGAGGGGACCCGAAGGGGTTGCCTGAGCTCTGTATTTCTGGTAAAAACTGAATTTCTGGTAAAGATTATTTCTATTAAACGAGCATGTCTTTCCAAATTCACTTGCCTCAGCTAGGACTAGCATAAGTCATTTTTTCTAGAATTGCTCTCTATCACATGTCCCATTTTCTTTTCATTTTTGTTGGTTTTTTTTAATTGCCAAAGAAGTTTGCCACCTAAACTACCAAAGGGTAGGTAACCTGTTTTTGTCTTGCTGCATCAAAAATTTTTTAAGGTTCTAAAATATGAGCACGTGTTACCAAAGGGCTTGCACCATAGGGGAAGAGAAATCAGAACTGTGCTGGCCAGCGTAGAGAGCTCTGGGGGGTCCCAGTTCTGCCTCGCTGCGCAGGTCAGGTCATTCCTGGGAGATAATGTCTACCGCTGCTGATAGGCCTCTCCGGGGACCATGTTTTCGGGACTGGGAACCAGTGCTGGTCTGATGCAAAGTCTGACAAAGGGCCAGTGTGTCTCTGTCCCAGAAATTGTGATTGTCCCAGAAAACAGAGGCTACATGGTTGCCCACAGGACAACTCTCTGCTTCATTCAGCTTAGTGGCTGCTCAGGGCCCACTTGATGGTTTCTTTCTCGATTGTTTCTCCTTCGTTCCCCAGACTTCATGAACCTGATTAAAGCTGACCTTCAAACAGTCCTCCCAGCTCACCTGTCTGTCCACAAGTCTCATCACCCCCTAAATCAGTCTCCCCTTTTGAGAAGAGATACGTAGCCGGGCTCGGTGGCTCAGCCTGTAATCCCGTGCTTTGGGAGCCTGAGGTGAGTGGATTGCCTGAGCCTGTGGGTTAGAGACCCGCCTGGGCAACTTGACGAGACCTCATCTCTACAATAAATAAATAAAAAAAATTAGCACGGTGTGGTAGTGCGCACCTGTGGTTCCAGCTACTTGGAAGGCTGAGGCGGAAGGATCACCCGAACCCAGCAGGTTGAGGCTGCAGTGGCCGGGAGCAGCCACTGCACTCCAGTCTGGGCGACAGAGTGAGACTCCAACTCAAAATAAATAAATAAAATAAAATAAAATAAAATAAAATAAAAAGAGATACACTAGCAGTAAATGAACACAACTTAGCCTACATGTTCCCCTCAGGGGTTGTTTGTGGCTCTGTACCCAACTGGCCCTTTCCAGATTAAAAAGTAATTATTCCAAAAGAAGTTTTTATGGTTAAAATTAAATCACAGTCCAAAAGCTATTAGGACTGGACTTTGGACGAATGCCAAAGAGGAGCATTCTGGGCATCTTCCTGAGAGAAAGGGAAAGAAACCCACCGGAAGGAAGAAATCTTAAACCAACGACCACATTTAAAAATTAAATAAAACGTGGAAAGCTGTCCAACCACCCTACTTCAGTCAGAACGCACTTTTTAACAACGTTAGGAAAGCGAAACTAGCTGTGGGTGGGGTGGAAACGCTGCCAGGTCATCCGCCTGAAGAAACTCAGGCTGCACCTACCTGAGAGACGTGGGCTACCCAGCCAGGAGGCTGCCATGACCCCCTCCGGGCTGTGTGGCTCCCGCTCGGGGCAGCACCTGTTTTGGTGAGCACTAGTGCATCGCTCCAAGTGACTGGGATTATTTGCCCTGATTTGTTGTCCTACGACTTGTTTAAGAAACAATCATCTAGGAAAACACTGACGCAGGCATTGGTGTTCGGGGAAAAAGCCTGAGGGAGCTGAGCGTCTGCTAGGGCACGAGCCCCAGGTGTCCCCACGGGGGCGGGGTTGGGGGTGGCAGACGGCAGAGGGAGGCCGGAGAGGCGATCCGCTGCCAGCTTAGCAATGCCCCCTCCTGGAAGGCCAGGAGAACGCGGTGTGGGCTGGGTGAAGGCTGGCCCCATCCAGCTGTGTGCCAGGGCTTCTTCCAGCCAGGTGTGACACTGCCCTCTGATGGACAGAAGGCTTTTCAGTTTCACCAGACAGTTGGTTAAAGTGAAATAGTAGACATAAATCCTGCTAGGTGGCATTAAGCACCGCACAACCAAGGCCTAAGTTTTCACACCTACCAAATGGGTGGGTTATCAGGAGCAAATGAGCGGAGTGCCATTGTTCCCTGTGCCTGCCTACCTACCTATGCCCTAACAAAACCCAGTTCACTTCCCCAAGGTGATCTTTCCTGCCAGTCTCTGAACTGAGAGCACCATTATAAAAACAACATAGAAGGCACGGCGCGGTGGCTCACGCCTATAATCCCAGCACTTTGGGAGGCTGAGGTGAGAGGACTATCTGAGCCCAGGGGTTCAAGATCAGCCTGGGAAACATGGCAAGACCTCGTCTCTACAATAAATCAAAAAATTAGCTGGGCATGGTGGCGTGCACTTGTAGTTCCAAGTACTTGGAAGGCTGAGGTGAAAGGGTCACCTGAACCCAGGAGGTCAAGGCTGTGGTGAGCATGCCACGGCACTTCAGCATGGGTGACAGAGTGAGATTACAACTCAAAAAAAAAAGCAGTGACCTGCTGGGCCTCAGTCTTTCAAACAGCTGGAACTACAGGCGTGCGCCACCATGCCCAGCTAATTTTTTGATTTATTGTAGAGATGACGTCTTGCCAACTTGCCCAGGCTGTTTTCGAACCCATGGGCTCAGGCAATCCCCTCCCCTTGGCCTCCCAAAGTGCTGGGATTACAGACTTGAGCCACCATACTCAGCCACACAGCACTTTCTTTCTTTCTTTTTATTTATTTTTTTTGAGTCGGAGTCTCACTCTGTCGCCCAGACTGGAGTGCAGTGGCCGCTCCCAGCCACCACAACCTCACCTGCTGAGCTCCAGTGATCCTTCGGCCTCAGCCTTCCAAGTAGCCGGAATTACAGGCACGCGCTACCATGCCCGGCTGATTTTTGATTGATTGTAGAGATGAGATCTCGCTGCTCAGGCAGGTCTCGAACCCGCGGGCTCAGGCAATCCACTCACCTCAGCCTCCCAAAGGCGCGGGATTACAGGCTGAGCCACCGAGCCCGGTTAGCACATTTTTTCTTATGAGCATGCGTCATAATTTAAATTAATGTTCTAGCAGTATTCATTCAGTGTCTAAATCTCCCACTAGCTTAGAAGTTCCCTGAATGCAGGGGCTTACATGTCATCGTCACTGTTGTATTCCCAGAACCTACCTAGTATGGCGCCCACTGCAAGGTAGGTGCTCAGTAAATAGCTGTTCATGGATGAATCCAAGGAATTGGTGGAAGCCAGCCAGAAACAGAAAGGACAAAGTCATACATGGAAAAAAACCCATTTCCAGAGTGGTAACACAAATTAATATTGAAAATGAAGGGGGCCGGGCTCAGTGGCTCAGCCTGTAATCCTAGCACTTTGGGAGGCCAAGGCAGGTGGATTGCCTGAACCTGCAGGTTCGAGACCAACCTGGGCAAACTGGCAAGACCTTGTCTCTACAATAAATCAAAAATTAACCTGGCATGGTAGTATACACCTATAGTTCCAGTTATTCAGAAGGCTGAGGTGGAAGGATTGCTGGAGCCCAGTGAGTTGATGCTGGGGTGGTCGTGAGAGTGCCACTGCACTCCAACCTGGGCGACAGAGTGAGACTCTGACTCAAAAAAAAAAATGAAGGGCAGTGGTGATGAAAAAGTTTTGAAACTAGAGAGAGGTAGTGGTTTCACAACCTTGTGAATGCACTAAATGCCACTGAATTGTACACCTTAAAATTATTAATTATATGTTATGTGAATTTCACCTCAATAAAAAAAATGAAAGGGCAAAATTGTAATATAATTATGATCCCTGATGATTTAGATATGCCACAAATACCTGATGAAGTCAACACAAGTATTTTTTTGAGTGGGAGTCTCACTCTGTCACCCAGGCTAGAGTACAGTAGCACGATCATGGTTACCACACACTCAACCTCCTAGGCTCAGGCAATCCTTCCACCTCAGCCTTCCAAGTAGTCGGTCCTACAGGTGAATGCCACCATGCCTGGCTAATTTTTTTACTTATTGTAGAGATGAGGTCTCACCATGTTGCCCAGGCTGGTCTCAAACTCCTAAATTCAGGCAATCCTCTCACCTTGGCCTCCCAAAGTGCTGAGATTATAGGTGTGAGCCACCACACCTGGCGAGAGTAACTTTTATACAGTGCTTGACATTTTACAGAAATGTTTTCACAGAAATGATTTTATGTGCTCCTCCCTACAAGCCCATGGACTTGCAGATGAGGAAAACTCAGGACTGCAGGTCAAGTTAGTGACTTTCTATTCCTAAAACCGGGGACTCTGCCCTTGGGTGCCCCTCTGGAAACGACTCCTTCCAGATGCTGATTGGCTTCCCCCTGTCCCCCTCCCCGTGGGCTCTTTTTCTAGGGTCACCTCGTCAGAAAGGCTTTCCTCAAAGAACTCCCTGCTGTCATTTTCTCTCCCTTACACTGCTTGATTCTTCTTCAAAATCCTTAGAACATATTACATATTGACATGATTTGGGGGTCTCTTTCCATAATAATACAAGCTTCCAGGGAACAGGGTTATTTGTCAGTTTCGTTCTCTTTATAATCCTGACATCTGGAATGGTACCTGACAAAGAATGGGTGCTTAATAAATATCTTTTTTTTTTTTTTTTAGTCAGAGTCTCATCTGTCACTCAGGCTGAAGTGTAGCAGCATGTTCACGGCCACCACAGCCTCGACCTGCTGGGCTCAGTTGATCCTTCCGCCTCAGCCTTCCAAGCAGCTAGAACCACAGGTGCATGCCACCATGCCCAGCTAATTATTTCGGATTTATTGTAGAGATGAGGTCTTGCCAAGTTGCCTAGGCTGGTCTCGAACCTCTGGACTCAGGCAATCCTCTTGCCTCCACCTCCCAAAGTGCTGGGATTACAGGCGTGAGTCACCATGCCTGGCAATAAATATCTGTTAAATAAATTTGATAAGTAGTGGAACTTTATCATGAACTTGGCTGGATCTTTTGGGTAGTCTAGGCTTTTCAAGCCACACCACAAAAATGAAACAATCTTGTGACTGATATAAAATACCAGTTGTTAGAGGACTGTAACAAAGTCTGTCTAGTTCACCAATTATTCCCTGCAAGTGACAAGGGCATCCCCGCGGGCAGGGGACCTGTCTGTAGCGTCTCTAGCTCTCAGGCACTTGTCTGTACCAATAAGAAACAGTGGATTCTGAGCAATGTAAGTGAGAACTGAAGAACTGGCCACAACACATGTCTGGAACCCAGCCTATGTGTGCACAGGGAAGGACGAGGCGTCTCTGAGGAGGAGAGGAAGGAAGAAGGAGAATGGGCTGGACAGGGTCAGAGTCCAGGGAGCAGCAGTGTGGCCTTGCAAGCCCACGTGATCTGTGTAGAAACGGCTTGTGAGACCAAGCTGACCTGCAGTGTGAACCTCTCATTCCTTGGGAAAAGCCTGCAGGGCTGGCCTCTCACGAGCGGGTGGCTGTGGCCTCACAGGATGGATGGCCCTTGTGCCAGGGTCAGTGAGCCTCTGAGACACAGAAGCCACTCCGTGATTGAGCCCAGGGGCTGCTAAGAAATTCATGCCCAGCAGGAGCGGCTGCCTTCCTCAAGTTCTTTTTCTTTTTCTTTTTTCTTTTTTTTGAGTTGGAGTCTCACTCTCGCCCAGACTGGAGTGCAGTGGCCGCTCCCGGCCACCGCAGCCTCGACCTGCTGGACTCCGGTGAACCTTCCGCCTCAGCCTTCCGAGTAACTGGAACTACAGGTGCGCACTATCACGCCCAGGTGACTGAGATAAAATACCAGTTGTAGCCGGGCTCGGTGGCTCAGCCTGTAATCCCGCGCTTTGGGAGGCTGAGGTGAGTGGATTGCCTGAGCCCCCGGGTTCGAGACCCGCCTGGGCAACTTGGTGAGACCTCGTCTCTACAATAAATCAAAAATTAGCCGGGTGTGGTAGCGCGCGCCTGTAGTTCCGGCTACTTGGAAGGCTGAGGCGGAAGGATCGCCGGAGCCCAGCAGGTCGAGGCTGCGGTGGCTGTGAGCGGCCACTGCACTCCGGTCTGGGCGACAGAGTGAGACTCCAACTCAAAAAAAAAAAAACCAGTTGTTAGAGGACTGTAACAAAGTCTGTCTAGTTTACCAGTTATTCCCTGCAAGTGACAAGGGCATCCCCGAGGGCAGGGCATTTTTAGAGGGCAGGGCATGTCACAGGGTGACATTTTAAGAAAGTCTTATGATTTACTAAAGATTGAAAACATGTTTCTGTGGTATTAAGTTAAAATGTGAGGCCCACACTGGCAAACAGGCAATTTGTCTGTATTAAATATTTTGTTCCATTTAGGTTGTAACAGTAATCCCCGGTGGCCGTGGTCAGGTTGGACAGAAGGCCACACCCTTTGTTTGTGTGAGTTGGTTTACAGTCTGCAGACTGCCCTTAGCGAGATGGGCTCAAACAGGTGCAAGATTCACGGAAGTCACCAGAGTTGCAGGAGCTGACTTCTAGCCTGTGTTCTTCAGGTTACACCTGACAACTGCCCATCATACCTGGCTGCCTGTTTAAGAACTTGAATAAGGCCGGGCTTGGTGGCTCAGCCTGTAATCCTGCGCCGTTGGGAGGCTGAGGTGAGTGGATTGCCTGAGCCCGTGGGTTCGAGACCCGCCCGAGCAACTTGGCGAGATCTCATCTCTACAATAAATCAAAATGAGCAGGGCGTGGTAGCGTGCGCCTGTAGTTCCAGCTATGTGGAAGGCTGAGGCGAAAGGTCGCCGGTGCCCAGCAGGTTGAGGCTGCAGTGACCGGAAGCAGCCACTGTACTCCAGTCTGGGTGACAGAGTGAGACTCCAACTCAAAAAAAAAAAAAAAAAATAGTCCTGAAACTGGCTGGGCATGGTGGCTCACTGTAATCCTAGTATTTTGGGAGGCTGAGGCAGGAGGATTCCTTGAGCCCAGGAGTTGAAGACTAGACTAGGCAACATAGAGAAAACTCATCTCTGCAAAAAATCAAAAAATTAGCCAGGTTTGGTGGTGCGTGCCTGTTCCAGCTACTCGGGAGGCTGAGGTGGAAGGATCACCTGAACCCAGGAAGTCGAGCCTGTGGTGAGTAATGATCGTGCCACTGCACTCCAGCCAGGGTGACAGAGACCTCGACTCAAAAAATAAATAAATAAAAGTTCTGAAACTGAATTTCTGTAGCAAATTCCAAGCTTTGCAAGCTGTGGTCCATGTCTGCCACACGAACATGTATACACACATATCTTTCCTCAAAACTTCCTTATAATATGTCCAAAGTCCATAGCTCAAAACTCAAGCTGATTATTTATTACAGAAGAAATTAAACAATAAAAAAATCCCAACATGATTTGCACACTGGTAACAGGCCATCCCCTTTGCATTTGCCATGATACAGGTTAGATCTTGTTTTCATTTGTGCTGGTTGCAGGAACTCTGACCATTCACCTTCGTCCTGCAACTTCTGGACAAAACCCTCCTCTCTGTGAGCACTCAAGCCTGGGTGGGTATTTGGTTTTTCTCAATTCCCACAGCACGTTTTTACCGTGTGTTTCCAGAAAGGACATTTAGCCATCAATGGAGGCCTGGCCTTGGCATGGATTCAATGCACGAGCACAGCTGAACTACGGAGCACAGCTCACAGTGGAGCTGCAGAGATGCAGACCCATTTGCCTGCAGTGGCAGGTGGGAGCTCCAGGCAGGCCGGCGGGGCCTGGCTATCTGGGGACACAGGCTCCAAGCACAGACGGACAACTCCGGTTGCCCTATGGGTCCAGCCGGGCCAGAATCTCATTTTTCAAGAAAAGCCAGAAACCTAGTTTTTAATTTGGGGTTTGTTTGTTTTTTTGAGTTGGAGTCTCACCCCTGTCACCCAGGCTGGAGTGCAATGGCATGCTCCCGGCCACCGCAGCGTTGACCTGCTGGGCTTTAGGCGATCCTTCCTCCTTGGCCTTCCAAGTAGCTGGAACTATAGGCGTATGCCACCACACCCAGCTAGTTTTTGTGATTTATCATAGAGACAAGGTCTCACCAAGTTGCCCAGGCTGGTCTCGAACCCCTGGGCTCAGGCAATCCTCTCGCCTCGGCCTCCCAAAGTGCTGGGATTACAGGCTGAGTCACCGCAGCCGGCCAGAAACCCAGTTTTTTTTTTGTTTTTTGAGTTGGAGTCTCACTCTGTCACCCAGACTGGAGTGCAGTGGCCGCTCCCAGTCACCGCAGCCTCGACCTGCTGGGCTCCAGAGATCATTCCACCTCAGCCTTCCAAGTAGCTGGAACTACAGGTGCGCGCTACCATGCCTGGCTAATTTTTGATTTATTGTAGAGATGAGGTCTTGCCAAGTTGCCCAGGCGGGTCTCGAACCCACGGGCTCAGGCAATCCACTCACCTCAGCCTCCCAAAGCACGGGATTTCAGGCTGAGCCACCGAGCCCGGCTAGAAACCCAGTTTTTAATGTGAACCTCTAGATTTTTAAAAATTGGCAATCAGTTCTGAAAATGGTCTTAAAGTATTCTGTGGGCCAAACAACACACGTCTGCAGCCTGCTGTGGTGTCCAGAAAGCCTGATTATAAGCAGAAGGCGATTCCAGCAGGCTCCAGGTCTGCATCTGCCACTTATTAACCACTTCCCAGGGCGTCCACTTTACCTTCCAACCACCTGGCACTTGGCACGATGACCCAATCAGCTGGCGGAGCTGCTGCATAGGTTTAAATCCTCCTCCCTCCACCACTTCCCACCTTCACATGCCATACCAGCTGTGTCGCTTCCACTCTGGGCAGTTCCAACCTCCTGACCTCTAAAAGGCAGAGTAACACAAGCCCTCCCATAGGGCTGTTGTGGGATTACATAAGCTAATGTGTACAGGCACCCGACACAGAGCAAACATTTGATGGTCCATGTCAGTCATTACTATCTGCAAGCCAGGTTGTCCCTTCCTCACCACCCATTCATAACAGATCAGCCATCCCCATGAAATGGAACTTGTATAACTCTCTGCAATCTATCCCCTTGTTCTAATTCCCGTTCTTTCTGCCTTAGTTCATAACCTCATCCTCTCTACCCTGAACTTTTTATTATCATGATCTAAAATCCTAGATCTGTTTTACGGAGTGCCCTCAAACTACTCCCAGTTGACTCCATCTTTGCTTGGTGACGTCTCTTTCTTTTTCTTTTTTTTTTTAAGTTGGAGTCTCTGTTGCCCAGGCTGGAGTGCAGTGGCATACTCACGGCCACTGCAGCCTCAAATTGCTGGGCTCAGGTGATCTTTCTGCCTCAGCCTTCCAAGTAGCTGGAACCACATGTGTGCGCTACCACACCCGGTTACTTTTTTTATTTATTGTAGATATGCGGTCTCTCCAAGTTGCCCAGGCTGGTCTTGAACTCCTGGGCTCAGGCAATCCCCTCGCCTTAGTCTCCCAAAGCCACCACGCCAAGCCCTCCTTCCCCAACCCCCTTCCTTCCTTCCTTCCTCCCTCCTCTCTTTCTCTCTCTCTCTCTCTCTCTCTCTCTTTCTTTCTTTCTTAGTGATGGGGTCTTACTATGTTGGTCAGGCTGGTCTCAAACTCCTGGGCTCAAGCAATTCTCCCACCTCAGCCTCCCAAAGTGCTGGGATTACAGGCATGAGCTACCACACCCAGCCAGATTGGTGACTTCTCTAAGGAAAGCACTGATCTGATGGTGTCACCCTCCTTGTCACCTACAGAACAAAGTCTAACTTCCTTAATCCTGCCCTCAAGGCTCTCCCCAATCTGGCCAGGCTCACATTCTACCAGGCTCTATAAGATTCTCTCTGATCCAGTTACAGCAAACTCCTGTTCTTGCCTTTTCCTGAGCAAGCCATGTAGTCTCCTGGCCTTGCACCTACCTCAGCAATACTATCCTTGCTGACTATCATGTCTGCCCTCCATGTACACCTGCTCGACCCCTTCTTGCGCCGCCAAGTCTGGCCTAAAATGGTCACCTCCACCACGCAGCCTTCTTTGGTCAACCCCCTAACCAGCCCCCCCAGGCGGGCCTTCCTTTCCTTGTGGTTCCCACCACACTTAGCACGTAACTTTCTCCCAATCCATCTCACAGAGCCCCTTAGTCTAGTTGCGGAGACATTGGTCTCATCATGAGATAGGAGGCCAAGGGCCTGATCTTACACATTTTTTTTGGTATTGAAAGCAGGATTTATTGAGAGGAGGGGAGGGAACTCGAGGGGGTTGCCCAGTCTTACACACTTTTTGCCCTCCCAGCTGGCCCATAGTAAGTGCTCACGGTCTATTGAATGAATCAATGGGGCCAACTAAGAGAGCATTTTAACAAAAGCCAAAAATAATGTTATTTTTAACATACCCTCTTGCAAGAAACAAAGAATATGCAAATATTCTTTGGGAATATACAAAGAAAGAATAAGGTAATAAAAAATATATAAAATCACTAGGTATAATGGCTCATGCTTTTAATCCTAGTCACCCAGGAGGCTGAGGCGGGATCATTGCTTGAGGTCAGGAGTTTGAGACCAGCCAAGACAATATAGCAAGACCTGTTTCTAAAAATTTTTTTGAATCAGTTGGTTGTGGTTTGCACACACATATAGTTCCAACTACTGAGACGCTGAGGCAGGAGGATAGCTTGACCCCAGGAGTTCGAGGCTGCAGTAAGCTATTATCGCACCACTGTACTCCAGCTTGTCTTTAAAAAGAAAACATATATAACACACACACATACATACACACGTACACACACATATATAATATACATATAATCTCTCAGGAGCCCGCAATTCCCTGATTGTGTACATTTTGGTTAATTTTAGTAGAAAAGGATATTATATATGCAAAACTCTAGCTACCAAGATAGTTGAAAATATCTGCACTTACAAGATAGCTGGCATTTGTCACAGTGTCTTGGTCTTCACTTTTCTTTCTATGGCCTCGGTGGAATGCATCTGATCTCCCAAGAGAAAATGTAATCCAGCCAACAACAAATCTGATGGTTTGATTCATAATTTGTATACTGTGCAGTGCAATCTGAAAGACTTTCACTGAATACTGCCCAAGTCTTGGCCTTGTGCTTGTGCAGGCTTCTTGTAAAAGAGATAACAAATTTCTCAGCTCTCAGAGAGCTTCCAGAAGAGGCTAGGAGTGATGATCTCAGGGAGGCAAAGATCTGGGAAAGAAAATACACATCATGTTCTTGCATTTGTGTTCTTAAACACTTGCACTGAAGCACTCATTCAGCAAGCGTGCGCTGAATGAATGGAAGGATGGTTACATGCCTTGTTCCCCGTACCCCTGCAGGATTACAGAGCTTGCTTTGGCAGGCTAGGAAACTTGAGTTTTCAGGGCCTGTCTAGTAAGAACAGAGAGGGCTGTTCAGCAGAGCAGTTTTCAGCCAGCTCTGGGTCAGGCTGCCTGGGCTCAGGGAGTGACTCCGCCAGTTACTAACAGGTACAGAGACACAGTAATAGCTCCTATCTCAAAGCTGCTCGAAGGATTAGCTGATAGAGAACACATAAAGTATGTAGTGTGGTGCCTATTCAATTACTCTGATTATTACCAGAATTCAGTAAATGTTAGCAATCAAATAATTCCTCAAGAAGATCCTTGGTCAGGCACAGCAGCTCACGCCTGCAATCCCAGCACTTTGGGAGGCCGAGGTGAGAGGACTGCTTGAGCCCAGGAATTCAAGGCCAGCTTAGGCAACATAGTGAAACCTGGGCTCTACAAAAAAATCAAAAATTAGCCAGACAAGGTGGCATGCACCTGTGGTCCCAGCTACTTGGGAGGTTGAGGCAGGTGGATTGCCTGAGCCCAGCAGGTTGAGGCTGTGGTGACTGTGAGCATGCCACTGCCCTCTCGCATGGGCAAAAGAGTGAGACTCTGACTCAAAAAAAAAAAGGATGGCTGGGCTGGGTGGCTCAGCCTGTAATCCCAGCACTTTGGGAGGACAAGGCGAGCAGACTGCCTGAGCCCACGGATTCAAGACCTGCCCGGGCAACTTAGCAAGACCTTGTCTCTACAGTAAAATAAAAAAATCAGCCAGGCGTGGAAGCACATACCTGTAGTTCCGGCTACTTGGAAGACTGAGGCGGAAGGCTCACCAGAGCCCAGCAGATCAACGCTGGGGTGGCCATGAGTGTGCCACTGCACTCCAGCCTGGGTGATGGAGTGAGAGTCCAAATTAAAAAAAAAAAGATATTTTCAGGCTTCTGAGGCTTCAAAAAAATGTGAAAAACTCTAAGAAACAGGGTCAATTATTACAGCAATTTCTCAATAGAGGGTTAAATAACATTGAGATGACAAGGTCACTGAATAGGATGGATTCATTCATTCCACAAATATATGCTGGGAGACACGTGGAACTGGGGGTAACCAGACAGACATGGAACTTATATCCAGGTAGGGATGGACAGATTAAATAAACGACTGCAGGAAGAAAGCACTGAGTCAGAGGCTGATAAATGTGATGGAGAAAAAGAAGCCAGGGCCTCCAGCCCAGAGGATAGAAGAACAGACTAAGTGACACTGTCAGGACACAGCCCACTAAGTCCAGACTGTGAGATGTCTATAAGAAAACTGGCCTGAATTCTTTTTTTTTAAGTCTTTTAATTTTTATTACTCAAAGAAAGCTTCCTTTCCTTCTTTTTTTTTTTTTGTCAGAGTCTCACTCTGTCGCCCAGGCTGGAGTACAGTGGATCACAGCTCACAGCAGCTTCAATCTCCTAGGCTTAGATGATCCTTCTGCCTCAGTCTCCCAGAATCTGGGCCTACAGGCGTGCACCACCATGCCCAGCTAATTTTTGTATTTTTTTTGTAGAGGCCAAGTCTCTCTCTGTTTCCTTGCCTGGTCTTAACTCCTGGGCTCAAGTAATCCTCCTGCTTCATCCTCCCAAAGTGCTGGGATTACAGGAATGGGCCACCACGCCCAGTCCAAGATTTTTAACTTAATCATATCTTGTGCCATACTAAGATAATAGTCACAGCCGGGCTCGGTGGCTCAGCCTGTAATCCCGCGCCTTTGGGAGGCTGAGGTGAGTGGATTGCCTGAGCCCGCGGGTTCGAGACCCGCCTGGGCAGCGAGACCCCATCTCTACAATAAATCAAAAAATCAGCCGGGCGTGGTAGCGCATGCCTGTAATTCTGGCTACTGGGAAGGCTGAGGCGGAAGGATCGCCGGAGCTCAGCAGGCGAGGCTGCGGTGGCCGGGAGCGGCCACTGCACTCCAGTCTGGGCAACCGAGTGAGACCCCAACTCAAAAAAAAAAGATAATAGTCACAGGTTCCTTCTTAGGAAATGAATATATCTTTGGAGGGGCCACTTTTGTGCCTACCATAGGGAGCAAGAAAAATGGGGCAGTCGCTAGAAGAAAATGTGGGGTACAGAAAGGATTTTTTTTTGAATTGGAGTCTCACTCTGCCACCCAGGCTGGAGTGCAGTGGCACATTCACGGCCACCGCAGCCTCGACCTGCTGGGCTCAGGCGCTCCTTCCACCTCAGCCTTCCAAGTAGCTGGAACCCCTGGCATGCGCCACCATGCTAGGGTAATTTTTGATTTGTTGTAGAGATAAGGTCTCGACCAGGCTGGTCTTGAACCTCCGAGCTCGGTCAATCCTCTCGCCTCTGCCTCCCAAAGTGCTGGGATTACAGGCATGAGCCACCGCACCCAGCTGATATTTTTAAGACAGGAGAAATCACAGCCTGTTTATAATAAGGAACATGATATGGTTTGTTGTGCACTGTAGTAGGAAGAGAGCAATATCGTTTATTTGCTCACTGTGCTAACCACCGTCACATGAAAAATTTATAACGAAAAAAGCAAGATACCCTCAAGGAAAATTAGAGAAACTCTTTGATAATTCAATTAAGAACAATCAAAATGTAATAGACGAGACTTTCTGTCAAACATGGCAGACTGCATTTATCTTCAAGTCCCCACTAAGATGAAAATAAAGGAATAAAAATGGTATAAAGTTACAAAGACAAACAGGATAGGAGACGACAGCGGAATAAAAGATTCAAAAACTTTTGGAAACCAGGCTCAGTGACTCATGCCTGTGATCCCAGCACTTTGAGAGGCTGAGGTGAGAGGACTGCTTGAGTCCAGGAGTTCAAGACCAGCCCAGGCAACATAGCAAGAACCCATCTCTATTTAAAAATAAAAAAACTTCTGGAGACATAGTGGGAACTAACTTGGCAGAGTGGGGGAAGCCCAGGCTGGTCTCGAACTCCTGGCCTCAAGAGATCCTCTTGCTTCGGCCTCCCAAAGTGCTGGGTTTATAGGCATGAGCCACTGCACCCAGCCTAAAGAGGAGAATTTAAACAAAAGATGTTACAGTTTACTTTATCTCCCAAAAAGTTCAGGAACTGGAGGAACCAAATACCTCAGATGAAAGGAGAAAGGCATGGAGTTGAAAACAGGGAAATTGTTTAGAAGTCTGTATATGAAGCAGTTAAACTTACAAATCCCTTCCCTAACACTTTTTAGCCTGGTAACAACAACTGCAGGATACCAGCGGGTTTACTCTCTTGAATCCTCTAATTGAATCTGAGAAGCACCAACTTAGGGATACCAGGCATAACTGAAAGCAGAAACACAAAGGGACTGGGTGAAAACATGCCTGCTAAATGCTGGCCTGCAACCCTATCCCCCCTGCCCTGCTGCTGTAACCTCTACGGTGGTGGCCGTGTAAATATCCACCAGATAGACTGGAGAATTCTCTGGAGAAACCAAATGGTCCCTTTAATGTGATCTACAGATTCTGACATTTGGGGGTACCCAATAAAAAAACCCTACTTGCATCAGATGTGGTGGCTCATGCCTGTAATGCCAGCACTTTGGAAGGCGGAGGGGAGAAGATTGCCTGAGCCCATGGGTTCAAGACCAGCCCGGGCAATTTGGCGAGACCTCGTCTCTACAATAAATCAAAAAATTAGCTGGGTGTGGTGCACATGCCTGCAGTTCCAGCTACTCGGAAGGCTAAGATGGAAGGATTGCATGAGTCCAGCAGGTCGACACTGGGGTGGCCGTGAACGTGCCATTGCACTTCAGCCTGGGCAACAAAGTGAGACTCTGACTCAAAAAAAAATCCTACTTGCTCCAGTCACCATAACGTGAAGTCCATCAATCAACAAACCCTATCCATGCACACTGAGTTTCTAATTCATTCTGCTTAATGCCTAATTTTTTATTTTCTTAAATAGACAGGGTCTTGTTCCATCTGGAGGTGGAGTGCAGTAGCACAATCAGAGCTCACTGTAGCCTCAAACTCCTGGGCTCATATGATCCTACCACTTCAGCCTCCCGAGTAACTGAGACTACAGGTACATGCCACCACGCACAGCTAATTTTTTGTATTTTTTTTATTTATAGAGATGGGGTCTTTCTATGTTACCCAGGCTGTAATGCCTCATTCTGAAATATGAACAGACAGCGAGGGAGGAGACAATGTAAAAATCAGAAGTAAACTTAAAAACAGAAAAAAATCCTTGGAGAGCATGTACATGAAACAAGAACAAAAATTGTTACATATTAAAAAAAGAAGTTGGGCACAGTGGCTCATGCCTGTAATCCCAGCACTTGGGGAAGCAGAGGTGAGAGGACTGCCTGAGCCCAGGGGTTCAAGACCGGCCTGGGGAACTTGGTGAGACTATATCTCTACTATAAATCCCCAAAATTAGCCGGGCACGGTGGCGTGCACCTGGAGTTCCAGCTGCTTGGAAAGTTGAGGCAGAAAGATTGCCGAGCTCAGCAGGATGAGGCTGCAATGACTGTGAGCGTGCCACTGCACTCCAGCCTGGGTGACAGAGTGAGCAGAGTGAGACTCCAACTCTAAATAAATAAATAAGTAACAATTAAAAAAAGAAGCAATCAGTGAACACGAGAGAGTTAAAATTAAAACATTCAAGGACTAAAAAGAGTTAATGAAACTGAAAGCGGATCTCATGAAGATAGAAGATTGGTGGTTACCAGAAGCCAGAAGGGTGGGAGTGGGGAGGAATGGAGAGAGGCTGATTAATGGGTAGAAATAAACAGTTATA
This sequence comes from Cephalopachus bancanus, assembly GCA_027257055.1. Lineage (NCBI taxonomy): Eukaryota > Metazoa > Chordata > Mammalia > Primates > Tarsiidae > Cephalopachus > Cephalopachus bancanus. The sequence goes on from JAPVLO010000390.1 coordinate 108,873, forward strand.
TAGAAGACATAAGATCTAGTGTTCAACAGATCAGCAGACTGACTGCACTTAACAATAATCTGGCCAGGCTTGGTGGCTCAGCCGGTCATCCCAGGCGTGGTAGTGTGCACCTGTCGTTCCGGCTATTAGGAAGGCTGAGGCGGAAGGATCGCCGGAGCCCAGCAGGTCGAGGCTGCGGTGGCCGTGAGTGTGCCACTGTACTCCAGTCTGGGCAATAGAGTGAGATTCCAAGTCAAAAACAAACAATAATCTATGGCACATTTCAGAATTGCTAGAAGAAAATAATTTGGATGTTCTTGGCATAAAGATATATATTTAAGGTGGTAGATATTCCAATTACCTCAACTTGATCTTTATGCATTATATAATGTGCCAAATTATTGCATGTACCCTGAAGATATGTACATCTGTTATGTACCTTTTTTTTAAAGTTAATGAAACTGCCCAGACAGTAAAACAAAAAGAAACAAAAGGAGAAAAAAGATAAAAGCTATTGGCTGGGCATGGTGGCTCACACCTATAATCCCAGCACTTTGGGAGGCTGAGGTGAGAGGATTGCTTGAGCCCATGGATTCGAGACCAGCCTGGGCAACTTGGCGAGACCTCATCTCTACAATAAATCAAGAAAAACTAGTTGGGCATGGTGGCGCGTGCCTGTAGTTCCAGCTACTTGAAAGGTTGGGGTGGAAGGATGAACTGAGCCCAGCAGGTGGAGGCTGCAGCGGCCATGAGTGTGCCACTGCACTCCAGCCTGGGTGACAGAGTGAGACTCCAGCTCAAAAAAAAAAGATAGGCACTATCATTTGGGTTCCAATAGCCTCTAGAAGAACCAAGGAAAATGGGGTGAGGATGCAGGTTGAGCCAGGAAGTGGCAGCAAACAGGTAATTTACATAGAGACAGAAAACATATCCATAATGCAAAACAAAAGAATGCAACAACTTATGAACACTAATAATGGAAATTAGAGGACAATGAGGCAATGCCTTTAAAATTCTATGGAAAGGACATGCCTGGTGGTTCACACCTGTAATTCTAACACTTTGGGAGACCACGGCGAGAGGACTGCTTGAACCTAGGAGTTCAAGCCCAGCCTAGACAACATAGCAAGACCTTGCTTCTACAAAAAAAAATTATTTAAGTTAACTAGGTGCACTTGTAGTTCCAGTTACTTGGGAGAGTGAGGCAGAAGGCTCTCCTGAGCCCAGGAGTCTGAGGCTGCAGTGAGCTGTGATTGTGCTACTACACTCCAGCCTGGATGACAGAGTGAGACTCCAACTAAAAAAAAAAAAAACTAGCCTGGCTCGGTGGCTCAGCCTGTAATCCCGCATCTTTGGGAGGCTGAGGTGAGTGGATTGCCCGAGCCCGCAGGTTCGAGACCCTCTACAATAAATCTCTACAATAAATCAAAAAAATTAGCCGGGTGTGGTAGCGCGTGCCTGTAGTTCCAGCAACTTGGAAGGCTGAGGCAGAAGGATCACCGGAGTCCAGCAGGTTGAGGCTGCGGTGGCTGGGAGTGGCCACTGCACTCCAGTCTGGGCAATAGAGTTAGACTCCAACTCAAAAAAAAAAAAAAAAAAAAAAGTGAAAATATTTCCAGCCTAAAAAAAATTTTTGTTTGAATCAGAATCTCACTCTGTCGCCCAGGCTGGAGTGTAGTGGCACAATCATGGTCATCACAACCTCAATCTGCTGGGCTCAGGCAATCCGCCTCAGCCTTCCAAGTAGCTGGAACTACAGAAGCGCGCCACCACGATCGGCTCATTTTTTGATTTATTGTAGAGATGAGGTCTTGCCAAGTTGCCCGGGCTGGTCTTGAACCCCTGGGTTCAGGTAATCCTCTCACTTCCACCTCCCAAAGTGCTGAGCTTACAGGCATGATCCACCATGCCTGGCCTCCAGCCTAAAATTCGATACCTAGCCTAACTATCAATCAGATATAAACAAAGAATCCACATTTTCAGACAGTGCCACAAAGTCTACTTCCCATCTTCACTTTCTCTAGAAGTTATTGAAGGATGCAATTGACCCAAGTGAAGGAGTAAAGGAAGAGGAAGATTTAAGAACCAGGCAAGAGGAGACCCAACACAGAAGAACCAAGAGAGGTGAGAAGAAGCCCCAGAAGACCACTATGACGTAAACCTGGAAAGCAGCTATTCCACATCAGACTCAGAGGATGAAGGACTCCAAGAAGGAAATTTTAAAAAAAGATGCTGGGCTCGGTGGCTCAGCCTGTAATCCCGTTCTTTAGGAGGCTGGGGTGAGTGGACTGCCTGAGCCCGCGGGTTCGAGACCCGCCTGGGCAACTTGGCGAGACCTCATCTCCACAATAAATCAAAAATCAGCTGGGCATGGTAGCGCGTGCCTGTAGTTCCAGCTACTCGGAAGGCTGAGGCGGAAGGATCGCCGGAGCCCAGCAGGTCGAGGCTGTGGTGGCCGGGAGCGGCCACTGCACTCCAGTCTGGGCGACAGAGTGAGACGCCAACTTAACAAAATAAATAAATAAACAAATAAATAAAAATTTAAAAAAGACAAGAAGTGCATAGATCTTTTGCAGTCTTGGAGGAAAATTAGCTCGATATGTAGCAGTGGGCCAATAATATGTAGAAAACTTAACGATAAAAAACTTGAAGGCAACCCTCTTTCCGGTCCCCTCCTGCTGCTGGGAGCTTTCCTATCTTCTAATAAATTCCTACTTCCTCAAAAACAAAACAACAAAAAAAACCTTGAGGTTATTTATTATAAACTTGTATTATGATACTTATACTATGTTATGATACAATGAAGTTCCTACTTCTTAGAAATTTTGTAGCTGGGAACAGTGGTGTGCACCTGTAGTCCCAGCTACTCTAGAGGCTGAGGCAGGCGGATGGTTTGTGCCCAAGAGTTTGAGGCTGTAGGGCACTATGATTGTGAATAGCCACTGCACTCCAGCCTGGGCAACATAGCGAGACTCCATCTCTAAAAAATGTAACAGAAAGAAAAAAGACACAGAAAAGAAAGGGCAGTAAAGTACTTCTTTTAGCAGGGCTCAGTGGCTCATGCTATAATCCCAGCACTTTGGGAGGCTGAGGTGGGAAGATTGTTTGAGACCAATTGTTCAAGACTAGTCAGTAGTAAGACTCCATTTTAACAGAGAGAGGAGAGGGAGGGGAAGGGGAAGAGAAAGGGAGGCGGGGAAGAGAAAAGGAGTATTCCTTTTGTCTTACCTATCTGTGACTGCTTTTAGCCACCTGTTACATTCCTACCCAGGAGATAAACAGGATCTAAGAGTCTGCATCTTGACAGGAGGCACTCAGGGGGTCTACTCTCGTTCCCAGGATGAGGGTAGGAGGTGGGTAGCATGTAGAAGACATATAAAATGCTCCCAAAGAGACACAAAGGAAGCTGTGAAAAAGTCCTTGTGACCTGATGAATAATTAAAAGTCAAAGATGGAAATAATGCAGGTACAAATCACCGAGACACCTCCAATCAAGCACGAACAGTGGCAAATTTGATGGACAGGTATGAGAATCTGTGGCAATGGTGATCATGTGAGGTGATTCAAACAGCGGAGCCCGCAAGGATTCTGGACATAACTGAGGGTCTATTTAGAGGGAAGATCAGTGAGAACAAGCTTGGTCCACATACCCAGGTCCCTGCGAGAAGCCCATCACATCAGACTGTAAAACTGGCTACATGGGAGAGGCAAGTATAGAAATGCAAAGGAGTTAACTTTAAAACCCAACAAACATGGTCCCCATTATGGGATGCGGCTTCTTACTTTTCATCTTCACTTCCTTCTTTTCTTATTTCCTCTCCTCTTGCTTTTGTCACTCGGGAGCCCTTCGTTCTTCTGGATCCTCATTCAGAAACTTGGCTCGCTTCAACCTGCACCTTCTTCCACAGCCCTCAAAATCCACCCTTCACCCCACTGCAATTATCCCACACCTTATGTGCCCTATCACCTGCTGGATGAAATCCTTCCAGCCATCCTGAATCCATTTCTCAAGCATTCCCCTCTAAGTAGCTGTCACCATCCTCCTGCCAGAACCAACACCCAACTCTTCTCTCCCGGCATCACGTCGCCAGGTCTTTTCTTTCTCCCCCAAATGTTCCCATGCCCCTCTGTCCTCTTCTTCACTTCCTTTGGTCCTGGCCTCTGCCTTCACCCCCAGCATCCCTCCTTCATTTCCACTCTCTCTTCTCAGACTCCCCCCTTCCCTCTCTCATCTCTACCCCTTCAGGATCAATCACACTCTGCGAGGCTCTGATTTCTCCTCTTTAACTTTCAACACTTCCTTTCTGTCTTGCCTCTTGGCTTCAACCCCTCATCCGCCTCAGTCACGGGTACCTTCACCGATAACATCTTTCTCTCCCACAGAAACAGACTTGTCAATATTATCTTTCACTTCCTGCAAGAAATCGCCCTAGTCTTCCACCCCCTCCTCCATCCCCTGTTCTCTATCACTCCCTCTGACACTTTCAAAAGGAACTGCCATCTCCTCATCAGTAAATCCTATCACTCTTTCATCACCAGTAGCTTCTATCACTTTTTCAATTTTCTCATTTATGCTCCCCCTTGTTGAACCCTCCAACGACTCCCCACTGGTCCTCAGAATCTCCTCGCTAGATCCCAGCATCTCTGCACTTGACCCTGGCTCCTGTCCACTCAACCTCAGCTTCTCTCTACTTGGTCCCAGCTTCTCTCCACTGGACCTCAGCCTCTCTCCACTCGATCTCAGCTTCTCTCCACTCGATCTCAGCCTCTCTCCACTCGATCTCAGCTCTCTCCACTCGATCTCAGCCTCTCTCCACTCGATCTCAGCTTCTCTCCACTCGATCTCAGCCTCTCTCCACTCGATCTCAGCTTCTCTCCACTCGATCTCAGTTTCTCTCTACTAGATCCCAGATTCTCTCCACTCGACCTCAGCTTCTCTCTACTTGGTCCCAGCTTCTCTCCACTCGATCTCAGCCTCTCTCCACTCGATCTCAGCTTCTCTCCACTCGATCTCAGCCTCTCTCCACTCGATCTCAGCCTCTCTCCACTCGATCTCAGCTTCTCTCCACTCGATCTCAGTTTCTCTCTACTAGATCCCAGATTCTCTCCACTCACTCAGCTTCTCTCTACTTGGTCCCAGCTTCTCTCCACTCGATCTCAGCTTCTCTCCACTCGATCTCAGCTTCTCTCCACTCGATCTCAGCCTCTCTCCACTCGATCTCAGCTTCTCTCCACTCGATCTCAGCTTGCCGTCTCCACTCGATTTTTTCCCGCTTCTCTCCACTGGACCTCAGCTTCTCTCCACTCGATCTCAGCTTCTCTCCACTCGATCTCAGCCTCTCTCCACTCGATCTCAGCTTCTCTCCACTCGATCTCAGTTTCTCTCTACTAGATCCCAGATTCTCTCCACTCGACCTCAGCTTCTCTCTACTTGGTCCCAGCTTCTCTCCACTGGACCTCAGCTTCTCTCCACTCGATCTCAGCTTCTCTCCACTCGATCTCAGCCTCTCTCCACTCGATCTCAGCTTCTCTCCACTCAATCCCAGATTCTCTCTACTTGATCTCAGCTTCTCTCTACTAGATCTCAGTTTCTCTCCACTCGACCTCAGCTTCTCTCTACTAGATCCCAGCTTCTCTCCACTCGACCTCAGCTTCTCTCTACTAGATCCCAGCTTCTCTCCACTCGACCTCAGCTTCTCTCTACTAGATCCCAGATTCTCTCCACTCGACCTCAGCTTCTCTCTACTTGATCCCAGATTCTCTCCACTCAGTCTCAGCTTTCCTCCACTGGATCCCCGCTTCTCTTCCCTGTACACCAGCTCCTCACCATTCAGTCTCAGCTTCTCTACACTGGGCCTCAGCTCCACCTCATTCGGCCCCAGTTTATGCCCTCTGGATCTCAAGTCCGCTCCACTGGCCCCTATCTCCTCCCCAGTAGACTTCAAGCTCTCTTCAAACCCAGACTCCCTCCTAGACCCCGCTGTCATCCTCTCACTCTTGGATTCAGCCCCTACTTTGCGTCTGACCTTTCGCTTTCCCCTGGGGCTGTCCTTCCTCAAATCTGTGGAAGCTCGTAATGCACTTGTTACGGCACGCAGCAGCCTCACATCCATCCTTTCCTGAATCGGGCCTGACTTCTCTTCCAAGTCCGTCTTTCCCACGTTTTCCAGTCTCCAGGCCTCAGGCTCAAGCTTCGGCTTTGGCGCGTTTCTCCCCAGGAGCTCTGCCCTCCTCCCAATCACCACCAGCCCGTTCCAAGGCACCCACACTTTCTCTCGCGGCACCTGCTCCCCCTTGCAGCTCCGCCCCGGTGGCGACCGCTCGCGGACCCTGGCCTGACCTGGGACACCCTGGCCGCCAGCCTTGTCGCTGCCCCTGGCCCCCTTGGTCCTCTTACGCGGCTTACCCCGCCGCCCCCACACGGCCAAGTGCGGAAACCCTAACGGAATCCCTTTCTCCATAGACACTGGCCCCCGCCCTCACCCCTAACCCTCCAACCCCACCTCCACTCCCCATTCCCCGCTCCCCACCCTCTCCCTCGCCTCCCTTCCCTCCTCCGCCCTCCCACCCTCACTCTTCCCCTTCCCCTTCCCCTTCCCCACCGCCTGGTGGGCGCCAGACTGAGCTGATGCGCACGCGCAGGTCGCACGTGGCCGTTGGGAAGCGGGGTCCGGAACGGCTTGCGGGGCTCAGTCATCTGGGGGTGGAGGGGAGAAGAACGCGGGGGAAGACACGACACGTGACCTCTGCGACCCTAGTGCCGGGACCCCGGCCCCGACGCGCTCGCTTGCTCCCCGCCCACTCTCCGTTCCGCTCCGCCCCTTAAAAGCCAGGGCCAGGAGCGACAGACGCTGCAGCCAATGGCGTCCCGCACGGCAGACGTGGTGCCCAATCAAAAGGCGCGGCTGCGGGAGACGGGGGCGGGACCACCCCCGACTTCAGGTGCCTCCCAGGCGGGGACTAGGTGCGTGTCTCCGTCAGCTGATTGCATCCTCGCTGGGTCGGTTCGTCGCGGCGAGGTGCTGGGGACGCGGCGGCGGGAGCAGGCGGGCAGTGGCCGGTCCGGGATCCCTGCGTGCCGCAGCCGAGAAGCATGATGGAGGAGCATCCGGAGGCTGGGAAGGAGAGCACGGTAAAGAAAGAGTGAATCCCGCTGCCAGCCTCCGCCTCACTCCGTGATACCTAGCGGTACCCACGCGGGGAATGGCTGTGTGTGTGTGTGTGTGTGTGTGTGTGTGTGTGTGTGTGTGTGTGTGTGTGTGTGTCTCCGTGTGTGTCTGTGTCTCGTGTGTGTGCGCGCGCACGGGCGAGCGAGAGAGGGGACACTTTGGCAAGGGGGTGGGGCGCCTCTGCCGCACCTGCGTGGGAACCGGTGACAGCGCTAGGGGAGGCAGGGTCTTACTTTTGCCCTGACAGATGAAAAGGCACCCATCACTGGCACTTTTACCCTCCCCAGGACCGACATACGCTGGCTCAACGGGGAAGAAGAGAGGGGCGGGATGTTAGGGACTGGGAAGAGGCCGACGTCCCCTTCTCCCCTCCCAAGGTGGGGGAGTCCTGTCCGATAACGGCGTCACTTGTGTCTGTGTTCGTCTCATCACAAGGCCAGTCCTTCATCTTTTCCTTTTGACTTCATTCGACGAAGAGTTCTTAAGCGTCTCCTTGCGCCAAGGATGGCTAGGGCGTGCAGAGCTGCAGGCTTTTGGGCGATGGAGGCGTATGTGAGGATGAGGATGGAGCAGCCGTGAGTGGTGGTCCATTCCTGAGACCCCATCTTCCTCAGGCAGTGTTGGTCAGAACAGAGATACTAAGGCAGAAGGAGGGGGAAGAGGAGTTGGGGTCCTGCTGCACCGGTGAGCCAGACTGTGTGTGTGTTTGGGGTGCGGGGCAAGTTGGAAGGCTTGAGACTGTCGGAGAAGCCAGGAAGCGAGAAGCAGGCTTCAAGTGGAGTTTGGAGGGGCAGGAGTGGCTGAGAGACACAGCGTGGTACAGACAATGTCTACTTTATTGTTTATCTATGTTCATATTCATAGTTAAGTTAGTTAATATCTATAATGCTTAGAGCATATATACGAGGTCTGACCATTAGGTTTGTGAACCATCCTGGAAAAAGTGCTACATACCTCATTGCTGAATATCATTACGGTCACCTTCAAAGTCTTTCCCTTGGGAAGCTATGTGCCGACGTCAGCACCTCATTCACCTGGAAAAGCAATTTTGGAACTCTTTTCTGGAATAGCCATCAAGCTGTCGTCGCTATTTGTGGAGGTCTGACAATTAAGTTTGCGAACTCGCCACTGTGCACTTATTGTTGGTGGCACTGTAAAATTAACTGTATTGGAACGCCTTCCCTACTCACCTAATCTGGTCCCCGATGACTTTTTTCTTTATCCAAAGATAAAGGAACTACTGAAAGGAAGACATTTGATAACACTCGGGACATCAAGGGTAATATGACAACAGCTCTGATGGCCATATATGTATATATGTTGGAATATATACATATATATTCTTGGAATATATATATATATCTCCAAGCAAGTCTCAAACCCCCGGGCTCAGGCAATCCTGTCATCTCTGCCTCCCAGTGTTGGGATTACAGACGTGAGCCACCATGCCTAGACTTAATGTCTCTATATTTAAAATTTAAGATATATATATCTTCTCTAAGATCCTTCATATATATATTTTATATATATATATATTTGAGTTGGAGTCTCATTCTATCGCCCAGGCTAGAGTGCAGTGGCATGCTCATGGCCTCCCCAGCATCGACCTGCTGGGCTCAGATGATCCTTCGCCTCAGCCTTCCAAGTAGCTGGAATTGCAGGTGCGCACTACTGTGCCTGGCTAATTTTTTATTTATTGTAGAGATGAGGTCTCGCCAAGTTGCCCGAGCTGTTCTTAAACTGTGGGTGCAGGCAATCCACTCGCCTCGGCCTCCCAAAGTTCTGGGATTACAGGCTGAGCCACCGAGCCTAGCATATTAAATATATATAAAATATATATGTCTTCTCTAACCATTATATATATATAATTTATATATGTGTAAAAATGGTTAGAGTGGTGCTTAGCATATCTTAAGAAAAACATGTGGCTCACACCTGTAACTCAAAAAAAAAAAGTGTCTTAGCTATTATATTGCTATTGTTGTTGTTACTGTTATAATGTGGAATGCTGTATAGTCTGAGGGTGTGCAGAACTCTTAAACTGATGGGTGTACCCTCAACCTTTATAGGAGCTGCTTTCTGAAAGACCACTATTAATACTTAGCCTCTAGTTTAAGCATTGTCTTCTCTAAAATCCTTCTTTAAATATAGAGACATTAAGGCCAGGCGTGGTGGCTCACGCCTGTAATCCCAACACTTTGGAAGGCAGAGGCGAGAAGATTGCTTGAGCCCAAGGATTTGAGACCAGCCTGAGCAATTTGGCGAGATCTTGTCACTACAGTAAATCAAAAAATTATCTGGGCATGGTAGCGCATACCTATGGTTCCTGCTACTTGGAAGACTGAGGCGGAAGGATCTTCTGAGCCCACCAGGTCAAGGATGCGGTGGCTGTGAGCATTCCACTGCACTTCAGCCTGGGCAACAGAGTGAGACTCCAACTCAAAAAATAATTAATTAATTAATATAGAGATGTTAAAAGAATATATAAGTAAAAAATGGTCAGGCTCAGTGGCTCAGCCTGTAATCCCAGCACTTTGGGAGGTCTAGATGAGTGGATTGTCTGAGCCCGCAGGTTCAAGACTAGCCCGGGCAACTTGGCAAGACCGCATCTCTACAGTAAATAAATAAATAAATAAGCTGGGTGTGGTGGTGTGCATCTGTAGCTCCAGTTACTTGGAAGGCTGAGGCGGAAGGATCGCCTGAGCCCAGCAGGTTGAGGCTGTGGTGATCATGAGTGTGTCACTGCACTCTAGCCTGGGCAGCAGAGTGAGACTCCAACTCAAAAAAAGAAAAAGAAAAACAATGATTCAAATGGTAAATTTTATATATATTTTACCACAATAAAAATTGTCAAGAACAATTACAAGAAAGGAAAAATACATATTAATATCTCTCATAGTCAGGCTCAGTGGCTCAACCTGTAATCCCACGCTTTGGGAGGCCAAGGTGAGTGAATTGCCTGAGCCTGTGGGTTCGAGACCCGCCTGGGCAGCTTGGCAAGACATCATCTCTACAATAAATTTTTAAAAATTAGCTGGACGTGGTAGCGCGTGCCTGTAGTTCCAGCTACTTGGAAGGCTGAGGCAGAAGGATCGCCATAGCCCAGCAGGTTGAGGCTGCGGTGGCTGGGAATATGCCCTGTACTCCAGCCTGGGCGACAGAGTGAGACTCCAACTCAAAAAAATATGTATATATAGCCGGGCTTGGTGGCTCAGCCTGTAATCCCACGCCCTTGGGAGGCTGAGGTGAGTGGATTGCCTGAGCCCGTGGGTTCGAGACCCGCCTGGGCAATTTGGCGAGACCTCATCTCTACAATAAATCGAAAAATTAGCCGGGTGTGGTAGCGCGCACCTGTAGTTCCAGCTACTTGGAAGGCTGAGGCGGAAGGATTGCCGGAGCCCAGCAGGCGAGGCTGCGGTGGCCAGGAGTGGCCACTGCACTCCAGTCTGGGCGACAGAGTGAGACTCCAACTCAAAAAAATTTAAAAAAAAAAAAAAAATATATATATATAAAATGAGGCCGGGCACCGTGGCTCATGCCTATAATCCCAGCATTGGGAGGCTGAAGTGGGAGGACTGCTTGAGTCCAGGAGTTTGAAAGCAGCCTGGGCAACAAAGCAATACCCCAACTCTACAAAAAATGTAACAAGTCTCATGAACATAAATGCAAAAATCATAAACAAAATATTATCAAGTTAAATAAGCAACATATAAAAGGATAATACTTCATGAACAGTGTGTTCTTCCAGGAATGCAATGTGGTTTCACATTTGCAAGCCAATCAATGAAGTTCAGCACATAAACAGAATAACAGGAAAATTCATGTGAGTATCTCAATAAAGGGAGAAAAAAATGACAAAAATAGACACTCTCATCAAACTAGGCATAGCAGGGAGCTTTGTTAAGCTTTATTATGATCCCCTTGATAAAGAATATCTAAGAACATTTTCAGTGTTACATTTTGAATACATTTCCTCTGCGACCAGAAATAAGTCAATAATTTACATTATTACCTCATTATCACTTCTACATTGTACTTGAGGTCCAGGCAAGTGTAATAAGGCAAGAAAAAGAAATAAAGGTATAAAACTTGGAAAGGACGAATTAAATGGTCATTATTTTATGTTGTAGGATTGTATATGTAGGAAATCCCAAAGAATCTACAAACTATTAATAAGTAAATTTAGCAAGATATTTTAAGAATTTATTAAAATTAATAAGTAAATTAACCTGTACACAAGGTAAATATATAAAAATTTAATATGTTTCTATACGCCAGCAACAATCAGAAATTAAAACTTTAAAAAATACTATTTAAAAAGTAAAAAAAGGACTGGGCTTGATGGCTCAGCCTGTAGTCCCAGCACTTTGGGAGGCTGAGGCGAGTGGATTGCCTGAGCCCACAGGTTCGAGACCACCTTGGGCAACTTAGCGAGACCTCGTCTCTACAATAAATAAAAAATGAGCCAGGCATGGTGGCACATGCCTGTAGTTCCAGCTGCTTGGAAGACTGAGGTGGAAGGATCTCTGGAACCCAGCAGGCCGACGCTGGGGTAGCCATGAGCGTGCTACTGCACTCCAGCCTGGGCAACAGAGTGAGATTCCAACTCAAAAAAAAAAAAAAATACAACTCATCAAATATCTAGGAATAAATCTCACAAAAGATGTGCAAGGACTACACAGAAAGCTACAAAACATTACTGAGGAAAATTAAAGAAAACCTAAGTAATTGGAAAGATATTCTGTTTTTAGATTGGAAGAGTCAATATTGTATAGATGTTTATTCTTCACAAATTGATCTGTGTATTTGATGAAATCTCAATCAAAATCCCAGTAAATTTTGGGGGGGTAGAAATTAACAAGCTGAATATTTGTGGAAATGCATAGGCCCCAAAATAGCCCAAAAATTTTTTTTTGTTTTTGTTTTTTTTAAACTGGAGTCTCACTCTGTCGGCCACCCCAGCCTCGACCTGCTGGGCTCAGACAGTCCTTCCACCTCAGCCTTCCAAATAGCTGGAACTACAGGCACGTGCTACCATGCCCAGCTAATTCAAAAATTATTATTATTATTATTATTATTTTTTTTTTTTTTTTTTTGAGTTGGAGTCTCACTCTGTCACCTAGACTGGAGTGCAGTGGCCGCTCCCGGCCACCGCAGCCTCGACCTGCTGGGCTCCGGCGATCCTTCCGCCTCAGCCTTCCAAGTAGCCGGAATTACAGGCATGCGCTACCATGCCCGGCTGATTTTTTGATTTATTGTAGAGATGAGGTCTCGCTGCCCAGGCAGGTCTCGAACCCGCGGGCTCAGGCAATCCACTCACCTCAGCCTCCCAAAGGCATGGGATTACAGGCTGAGCCACCTAGCCCAGCCAAAAATCATTTTTTTTAAAAAAGAATAAGACGGGCTCAGTAGTTCATGCCTATAATCCTAGCACTTTGGGAGGCTGAGGCAGGAGGATTGCCTGACCTCAGGGGTTCGTGACCAGCCTGGGCAACTTGGTGAGACCTCGTCTCTACAATAAATCAAAAAATGTTCAGGCATGGTGATGAACACTTGTGGCTCCTGCTACTTGTAAGGCTGAGGTGGAAGGATCACCTGAGCCCAACAGGTTGAGGCTGCGGTGGCTGTGAGCGTGCCACTGTACTCCAGCCTGGGTGACAGAGTGAGACTCCAACTCAAAAAAAAAAAAAAAAAAAAAAGCATTCAGATGGCAGATAAGTACAGAAAATGCTTCCCAGCATCATTCCTCACCAGGTAATACAAATTACACCCCCAACACGCTGTTACCACACCTCTACTAATAAAGACTAACCAAAATAAAGACCAAAATAAAGACTAACAATTCTGAGCCATTGGAGTGGTGTGTGCCTGTACTTCCAGCTACCTGGAGGCTGAGACTGAAGGATTGCCTGTGGCCAGGAATTGGAGACCAGCCTGGACAATAAAGTGAAGCCTCATCTCTAAAAATAAAATAGGCCAGGGGCGGTGGCTCAAGCCTGTAATCCCAGCACTTTGGGAGGTGGGGGTAAGGGGATTGCCTGAGTCCACGGGTTTGAGAACAGCCTGGACAACTTGGTGAGACCTCATCTCTACAATAAATCAAAAATTAGCTGGGCATGGTAGCGTGCACCTGTCGTTCCAGCTACTTGGAAGACTGAGGCAGAAGTATCGCCTGAGCCCTGAGCAGGTCGACACTGGGGTGGCCATGAGCATGCCACAGCACCTAGCCTGGGTGACAAAATGAGACTCCAACTCAAAAAAACCCCCCAAAAAATAAAATAAATAATTTTTAAAAATAAAAAGAAAGTTAATGACAGTTTTATTCATAACAGGCAAAAACTTTAAATAATCCATATAACCATCAACAATAGCATGAGCGTGTATACATAAATTTTGATGTAACCATATCATGGAACATGACACAGCAATGAAAACAACTGCCACTCTACCACAACACTGATGGATCTCACTAAAGACAAGTGGCAAAAAAGAGTACATACTATAACACTGCATTCATATGAAGTTCAAGAACAGGCCAAAGTAACCTATGGTGATAGAAGTCAGAATACACACCTGTAATCCCAGCACTTTGAAAGACCAAGGCAGGAGAATCATTTGAGACCAGAAGTTTGAGAACAGCCTGGACAACACAGCAAGACCCCATCTCTACCAAAAATAGAAAAATTAGCCGGGCGTGGTGGTGCGTGCCTGTGGTTCCAGCTACTTGGAAGGCTGAGCCTGCGTGCAGCAGGTTGAGGCTGCAGTGGCCGTGAGTGTGCCACTGCACTCCAGCCTGAGTGACAGAGTGAGCCTCCAACTCTAAATAAATAGGGTTCAAATCTGGCCCTGTCACTTAGTAGCTGTGTGACCTTAGACAAGTTACTTCATCTCTCTGGTAGTCTTAGTTTCAACGTCTGTAAAATGGGACGCATTCTACCTGCCTCCAAGGATGTGAGGGAGGGGAAAATAATTTTGGTAGTTGTAAAGCTCAGATCAGTGACATCAGGATCCCTTGTTGGTGGCCCTGGGTCACTGCCCAAGCAGTGCTGCTGGGGAGGGCCCTGCAAGGGGGACCAGAGGCCTTTGGGGACAGGATGGGCCCAGGAGCCGTGCTCAGCCAACTCAGAGACTTCCCCTCCTCCTCAGCCTTCCTCCATGTCTGTGGATCTGCAGGGAGACAGCTCCTTACAGGTGGAGATCTCCGACGCAGTGAGTGAGCGGGACAAGGTGAAATTCACCGTTCAAACCAAGGTGAGGCAGCATGGGCACGAGGGGCAGTCCAGTAGGCACCGACCAGCACAGCCCTGGGGCCCTGTCCCTCCACCTGACACTCCTTGAAAGCGAGCATCTTGTGTCATCTCTGGTCGCCTTTGCCCGAGGCCCCAAGGCCCCACCATCCCCGTCCACCATCCTGCGTGAAATCACGGACCCCTGAGCCCCAGCCTGGGCGGTGGGATGAGGGATGCGGCGGCCACAAGTGGGTGTCCGGGATGCTTGATGGGAGCAGGCGTGGGGCGGGGCGGGGACCTCAGACGGGCCTCCTACTTCCAGAGCTGCCTCCCCCACTTCGCCCAGACCGAGTTCTCCGTGGTGCGGCAGCACGAGGAGTTCATCTGGCTCCACGATGCTTACGTGGAGAACGAAGACTACGCCGGCCTCATTGTGAGTGGGGCGGGTGCGGGCTGGTGGGGCGGGCCGGGCACTCAGAGGACCCAGGGCTGTGACAGTCTCCTGGGCAGTGGGAGGTCTCCCAGCTCTGTTCCTCCTTTGAGTAGATACCCCCGGCGCCCCCGAGGCCAGACTTTGAGGCTTCCAGGGAAAAGCTGCAAAAGCTGGGCGAGGGAGACAGCTCGGTCACCCGGGAGGAGTTTGCCAAGATGAAGCAGGAACTGGAAGCGTGAGTGCCACCTCCTTTCCCAGCCCTCCCCAGAGCCCCGGGGTTGCTTCCCCGGCTGTCCCTGCTGACTCCGTGGATGCTTAGACACTCTGACCTCTGACCCCAGGGCTGCCAAGTGGAAGGGGGCAGGCGGGAGTACAGGTGCTGAGGAGGCATGCGATCTGCCTGTCTGCCGCTCCTGCAGGGAGTACCTGGCCATCTTTAAGAAGACAGTTGCGATGCACGAAGTCTTTCTGCAGCGCCTGGCAGCCCACCCCACCCTGCGTCGGGATCACAACTTCTTTGTCTTCTTGGAATATGGACAGGATGTGAGCTGTGCTGGAATGCTGGGGTCACCCCCGGGGAAGGGGGCTAAGACTGGGGTGGGGGCGTCACTTGGCAGGGCTGGAGAAAGGGGCTTCAAGTGGGCTCAAGCTTCTGTGAGTGGCATGGGACTTGGCCTGGGAGATGCCCCCCGCAACATCACCCCCTTCCTTGGTGTGCCTCAGCTGAGTGTCCGAGGAAAGAACAGGAAGGAGCTTCTTGGGGGGTTTCTAAGGAATATCGTGAAGTCTGCAGATGAAGCCCTCATCACCGGCATGTCGGGGCTCAAGGTAACCCCAGGGCTCCCCTCTGGACTCAACCCAGGGCCTCAAGTCCACAGCAGGGATTGAGGCCGGGCCCGCCACGGGTGCCCGTGCTGCCATGCTCCTTGGTGACCCAGTGTAAGTGGCGTCCTGTCTGGCTCCCTCAGGAGGTGGATGACTTCTTTGAGCATGAGAGAACCTTCCTGCTGGAATACCATACCCGCATCCGAGACGCCTGCCTGCGGGCTGACCGTGTCATGCGCTCCCACAAGTGTATGCGGAACCCAAGGGGACCTGGATTCCACTGCTCCTCTCCTGGGGAAAAGGAGAGAGCAGGGAACACCTTGGCATCTGTCTGTGGCCACTGGCACCAGGGGTGGGGCGTGGTGTGCAGACCCAGGGGCTCTGATGCGAGGTTGTTCCCCAACAGGTCTGGCAGACGATTACATCCCTATCTCGGCTGCGCTGAGCAGTCTGGGAGCACAGGAAGTCAACCAGCTAAGGACGTGAGGACCCCCAGCCTCTCCCTATGCCTGCAATACTGTGTCTGCCCATGAGGGGGCCCTCTGTAGAGTCTGCTGTCAGCTCTAGGTGGGAGGTGTAGGGACTCCTGCGGGATTCGGGAGACCAGGGGAGGGAGATCCCCAAGGAGGGACTGCGGGCAGAGAGGCTTTGTGCTGGCCCTCAGCTCCCTGACCTCACTCCTCCCCACGGCCTCCTAGGAGCTTTCTCAAATTGGCAGAACTCTTTGAACGGCTGAGGGTGAGTACTGCCTCCTGTGCTCAAAGGCTCCAGAGTGAGCCTTTCAGGGAAGATGAGTCCTGGGAGAGGGGCGTGCTCCAGGATCGTTTCAGAATGTTCGGTGATAACTTGGAGCCAGTGACACCCTGGGCTCACACTCGAGTAGTTTAATAAGGGGTAGAGTGGAGAGGATCCAGTCTTCAGTGTGTGTGTGGTGGAGGAGACACAAGGATATGCCCACGCCTTGGGCAGGCTACATCAACTGCCAATGCACTGCCCAGACGCACACTTCTCTAACTCTTCCCCAAGAAAGTCCCTGGAGCGCCAGCCTTCCTAAATGGAAGCTACCCAAAACACACAGCCCCCTACTTTCAGCTCCTTGTGACCCAGCCACTGCCCTTCCCTGCTTTGCCCAAGTGCCCTCACTGCATGAACTAAAGGCTCCCATGCCAGGCTTGCACCAGCTGCAAAGCCCTCAGCCCTGTCTGGCCAGCTCCTACTCAACCGCCAAGATCTGAGTCAGATGCCACTTCCTCTGTGAAGCCTTCCCTGGCTTGCTCCCCGGAAAATCAGGGCCTGGCCTAGAGCGGTTACCAAGTGATTCTTTGCTGGATGTTTAGATGAAGAGGAGCCTGCCACCCCTTAGCTGCCCCTCTGGCAAGCTCCCTTCCCAGTCCCCACCTTCCTGATACAGAAGCTGGAGGGCCGGGTGGCTTCTGACGAGGACCTGAAGCTGTCGGATATGCTGAGATACTACATGCGAGACTCCCAGGCAGCCAAGGTGAGAGCCCCAGAGCGGAGGTCAGGGCTGGAGGCCAGTAAGAGAGGGGCAGCTGGGGAGGGCAGGGCTGCGGGCAGCAGCGACCCATGCCCGCCGGCCCTAGGACCTGCTGTACCGACGGCTGCGGGCGCTGGCCGACTACGAGAACGCCAACAAGGCCCTGGACAAGGCCCGCACCAGGAACCGGGAGGTGCGGCCTGCTGAGTGCCACCAGCAGCTGTGCTGCCAGCGCTTTGAGCGCCTCTCGGACTCCGCCAAGCAGGGTGAGCCCACAGCCCGCAGCCCTCCGGGTCACCTGCCTGCCCCGGGGCGCTATACCACTTCCCTCTGTCTCCAGAGCTCATGGACTTCAAGTCCCGCCGGGTCTCCTCTTTCCGAAAAAACCTCATTGAACTGGCGGAGCTGGAGCTCAAACATGCCAAGGTGAGCCCTCAGGCTTCTCTGAGCCCCAATGCCTCTCCACCTCCCTCTCCTAGGGCATGAGGATGTGTGTATTCTGGGGGTAGGGGGTCACACATGCCCATCTTTGGCCAGGACCTTCCCTTCTCCTCTGATCACTGGAAGGCCTAGTCAAGGGCAGCTGTTACTGCATATGACAGGGTATGGAGAGAGGAGAGGGAGAAGCAAGGAATTTCAAGATCTTTCTCCTCTTGCAGGCCAGCACCCTGATTCTCCGGAACACCCTTGTTGCCCTAAAGGGGGAGCCTTAGAGCAAGCAGCCAGAGGCTGGACAGACCCTGCTCTGGGACCCTCGGGGCAAGGTTCTCCCAGACCCTCCTCCCCAGCAAGATGCCTCCTTCCCTAGCAATGTGGCTACTAGCCACACCCTTCCACCACCCCACATCCTCTCAGGGCAAGCCCGAGCCCGACCCCCTCCCAAAGGTGCCAGGCCCTGCAAAAGCACCATACTTGGCCACAGGTCAGCTGAGCCTCGGGGACCCTGACCTCCCTCCCCAGGAGGCTGAGGGACAGCCTCTACCCACCCCTCGGGCCTTGTAGAAGTAAGCTCATTTGCTCCCAGCCTGTTCTCCTTCACAAATTAAAAGCCTGATTTTGTAGCAAGGGATTCTGCTGTCCATCCTTCCCACAGCTCAAGGGCCACCAGGCACACCTTCTGCCAGGGCATTGTGAAGACCAGGTCCAAGGGACACTACGGAGGGCACCACTACAGCACCCCCTGCCTTCTCCAGTGGCAGCAAGTTCCCCATGGAAGGCGTGACACCTGGGACTTGGGACTCAGAAGTCTTCAAGGTTTGCCCCCACCCCCACAAGCCCTAGCACAGACCACATTTAAGACTAATCCAAGTTCCCTACACCTATTTTCTAACCCTCCCTCCCTCAGCTGCTGACAAGCTCCAGGAGCTAAGGGGCCAACTCTCTAACTTCATGAGGTTTGCTCACTTTTTCAGTTCAGCTGATTAGGGAAGGTTAAATCCTGCATCGCCTGCCCAAATCCACCTTACCCTAAGGGCAGACTTCTTGGATTCCTTCACCTGCTGGACAGGTGAAGGTACTAGCTGGAGATAGCCCACAGCGATGTTGGCAAACACCTGGGACACTGGCAACACCCTCTCGGTTAAACAGAGAGGTGGTGCTCAAAACACCTGGGTCTGAAGTCCCGGGCTCCACCTGGTTGGCCCCACCTCGAATGGACTCTAGCCATGTCTACAGTAAGCCAAAGGCTCATTTTGGCCTGACTCATAGCAGCTGCTGAACCTCACCATCATAAATGTGAGTCAGCCACCCAGTGACAGAGCAAAGAAAATCAAACTTCCTTGAAGATGGAAAGTTCGCTACAGGCAACCTGGGGCCTGCAGTACTCAGCCCACACCTGGGCAAGACTAGCATCTCAAAAGTGGACCTCACTGCCCACCTAGGTGAGGCTACGGAAGCAACCAGCTCAGGCATGATCCATTCCTGCTTGAGGACCCCTGTAGCCAGTAACGGACACCCCGTGGGCTCAGCCACCCCTTAAACAGCAAGTCTGCTGCCAATCACAGCACTGCTCACAGAAGAGCAACAACCATCAGAAGGCTGTCAGTCAGTTTCTGGGCCCAGATGAGGGTGTGTTAGAGGAGAGAGATTCTGCTTGTTCTCTCTCAAAGGTCTCCTGGACCCCAACCCTGAAACAAACATCCCATTAATGAGCCTTTTTATTATTGTCTTTTTTTTGTTGTTTTTTAATCGAAGGTCCCTTACTGGTCCTGCTTCCATAAATGGCCATGACCAAGGGAAAAGGGAGAGGAACCAGCCGGCATGGGGAGGGGTCATCTCCACAACATTCCATTTGTACACAGAACTAAACAGACAAGCA
The DNA here is from genome assembly GCA_027257055.1 of Cephalopachus bancanus. Classification (NCBI taxonomy): domain Eukaryota; kingdom Metazoa; phylum Chordata; class Mammalia; order Primates; family Tarsiidae; genus Cephalopachus; species Cephalopachus bancanus. The sequence goes on from JAPVLO010000390.1 coordinate 128,320, forward strand.
CAGAGTCACTATGCGGTTAGAAGTTGGCAGCATGGGAAGGGAGAGGAACAGGTGGGGAGTGAGGGTTTTGTTAAAAAAAATACAGGCCCCCCCCAAACTGGGGTGCCCGGGGGGAACTTGGTCTGCTTCAACCCAAGAGGAATCAAGATCAAAAGCGGTTTGGGAAGGCCAGAACCGTCAGGGATGGAGGGAGGGAAATCCAGGGGGTGGGGGGGCTGTTTGGCAACTGGGGTGAAGGGATTGCCCTCCCCCTGCTGGGATCCCCCCAGCCCCCCCGGTCTGGCAGGGAGGGGGCAGCCTGCAACCCCCGAGAGCAGGTCTGGGGCTGCCAGATGCTCCAGGCAGGGGACCAGAAGGGGCTCACAAAGGCTTGCCCTCCAGGGAGATGACGGCGCTGCCCCCCAGTTTCTCTGCCAGGGTGCAGCGATCCTTGACCTCCTCGTAGCAGTTTGCTTGTAATTCGTGCTTGATTCCTGCAGGGAAGAAAGTGGACTATCTGTGAGCAGGAAGTACTGGGGTGGGGGTGGGGATTTCTGCGGCTGGGAAGGAGCCAATCAAAGCAGATGGGAGACAAGATCACCTCCCAGCAAGTAGGGAAGAGGAGGGAGAGGACCCCCCTCTGCCATGCCACTCACCCCACTCTGCAGCCAAGGCCTGAAAAGAGGGCACATGACACTGCCGATGTGGGCCCTTACCTGTCAGCTTCTTCTTGATGGCGTCCTTGGAGCTGGCATAAATCATTTTACTCTTAAGGGGTGCACACTCAGGAGCCCTGGAGAGAAGCAAGAGTCAGGGAACTGGCAGCAATGGCAAAGCAAGAATGACTTCGAGAAACCCTTGGGCCGACTGACAAGTGTTCTGTTGCAACCCCTTCCCCAAACCCACACCTCTGGGGCCAAGCAGGAGCTCACCAGAAGATAAACACCAGGTCCTCCTTCTTGCTCTCCTTGGTCTCATAGGTTGCATCATAGAGGGCATAGCGGCAGTCCTTATCTGGCAGCATCTTGACAAAGGTGGCGTAGGGGTCATCGACAGTCTGGCCCACATCACCTACCAGGATCTCCTTGCCCTCCTCCAGGATGATGTTCTTCTTGTCCTCACTCAAGCAGAAGAGCACCGCCTTCTTGCGCTTCTTCACCTCCTCTGGTGTGGAAGACTTGCGCACCTTCATGTCATTGAACACCTTGATGACGCCATCAGAGACAGCCACACCAGAGGCCTGGGGGACGGGGCACACACACATAAGGAAAAGGATTCTGGGGAATCGCACCCTTTGCTTTCTCAAGAACTCCCCAGTTTGGACACCAACAAGTATCAACACCAGCCTCACGTCAAGAGATCACTAATCCCCCTCCCCAGACGAATCTCAAGTCACTGTTTCCCACCCAAGCCCCTTCTCTCTCTCATGGAAGACTTGTAAAAAGCAGACCTGCGAGATGAACCTAAAATTCAAAGAATTCACAGGCTACTGATTCGTTTCCTACTCACAGCATCCAATGTTAGCTTTAGATAAAAATGCTGACTTTACAGGTCAGAGGAGGACCCAAACCTGAACCAGACTCGACTTCAGAATAAAGCAGGGCTTCACGATGCTAGACGGGACACCAACGGTGCTCAACTGTCCCAGCAAGTCCTTCCGAACTGCTGGAGACAGTTTGTACACAAACGACCCTCTGCCCTGCAGGGATCGTTCCCAAAAAGCCAAGATTCACAACCCCAAATAAGGACCCTACCCGACAACTCCCTATGCAATGGCTCAGGGTTCCAGAGATCGCTGACAGAAAGTAATAGGCCAAACTCTAGTGCTCGAGAGCTCTTTAAACTTCCACCGTGTGTAGAGCTGGGGGACGCCATAGCCAGGGGAGCGAGTGACTGTCCACAGCAAAACGCGCTCCCCCCCCCGGAACTGCAGAGGAAGCCGGTCACGTGACCCCGCCGCTTCCGGAGAGGGCGGGGAAAGGGGACCGCCGAGGCCCGGCCCCCTCCCCAAAGAGAAGTCCGTACCCGTGAGGCAGCAGGACCTTCAGGGCATCCGCCCCAGGGATCGCTTTGCCAACCGGCATGGGGATCAGACCCGTCGGCCGCGGGCAGGAGCCGGGGCAAGTCACACAACCGTCGGCTGTCGCAGCCCTGGGGCCTCGCACAGGACGCGGGGTGCTTTCCGGGCGGTGTCCGCCTGGGTCACTTCCCTAAACTCGGCTCCACCCTCAGGCCCCATCCGGGAAGGCCCGGCTAGCCCAGGGATTCAGCCCCGGCGGCCGGCCTGAGCGAGTGCGCACGCGCCGGCGACAGCGCCGCTCCAGCTAGAGCCCGAGGTGCAGGCGACAACCCAGCTCGCTTTGTGGGCTCGCTCGCTGCCGAGCAGACCTGCGGCCTCTGCGGGGATCCCCCGGGCCTTGCGGTGGGCGCCCCTACCCGCAGGGACTCGAGCCCCAGCCAGGCCCCCGTCGCCCCAGCATCCCTCCCAGCCGCGCCAACCCCCGCCCCTCCCGGGCGCAGGCATCCCTGCCACCTGCTCTTGAGACAGACCCGCCAGCCGAGGGAGGGCGACGCGGAGACAGGAACAGCCCTTGGGTGGGGCGCGCGCGCCGAGACCTCTCGCGCGCTTTTCCCTCGCCGCCCCCGGGCCGGGCCTGGACGCCGCGTGGTCCGGCCCGGCGCGCGCCCCCGCGGGGAGAGGCGCGACACCGGCTGCCGCGCGAGGGGCGCGCGGACGGGCGCGCGCTCCGGACCCCTCCCCCATGGCCGAGGTCCGCGCGGGCGCAGCAGCCCGGTGGGGGAGGGGAGGAGCAGCCCAGGGGGCGCGCGAGCGACGTCCGAGCCAGCCCTCGCCGGCGCCTATGGGCGCGCACGCGCATCCCGGCCCCGCCCGCCTCTCGGAGCGATACCCTTGTCGCGCCCGGGGCGCTGGGGGAGGGGGACCGACGTCGCCCCTCGGTGACCTCCCGCGCGCAGGCGGCCGGCCCGTAGCCGCCTCCCCTTGGGCGCCGTGGCCTGCCGCTCACCATGTTTCCGGAAGCGAGGAGGAGAGATGGCGAGGAGAGCCAGAGAACAGGACGGCGCTGCCGCTGCTGCCGGGACCCGACTGAACGCGGCCTCTCCCGGCCCCTTCCGTTTAGTAGGAGCCGCACAATGAGGGGCGGGGCGGGCTTCCGGCGCTCGCTCCGCTGGCCGACGGGATATGGAGTCCGAGGGGTCTGCGCCGTCGGCGGGCTCTCAGGGGCACGGCGTCTCGTCGGCTGGTCGCGCAGCTCCGCGTTGCATGCCGGGAAATGTAGGCCGAGGCCACCGGGGCGGGGCCACCGCACGGAGCGCGAGCCCATTGGTCGGATTTCCCAGGGACTGCTCTCAGCTGAGCCATAGGCCCCGGAGGTGGGCAAAATGACCCGAAAGCGATCCCCGACTGAAAGGCTCTTTATCCCAGGGCGAAACGGTTTTCCTAAGGCCTGTCTGGTATTTTCTAGATCCCTGGGTCTGCAATTTTTGAGAGGGGTTAGGATTTTGCGTTTCTGGAGCGAAGCAACTGCTCACTGGCCTGGAATTCTAAAGCGAGGAGAATCCGAAGTATAAATCCGTCTTCAAGTCAATAAACATTGAGTACTCTCCTTGTGCAAAGCCACTCTTTTCTCCTGAAAAAGGGTCATGTGCAACGTCAGTAAAACAAGTGTTCCTATAAGGCACGGGAAAGGCTGCTAGGGAATTTTTGGAAGGAGAGCTTCGTTCTTGTTGAAAGATGTCTGGCAAATTCATGAAGCAATAAAGGGAATGGGCCACCGGGGCTTGTGCATTCAATCCAAGGCTTGTTTATGTGCCTCTTACCAGGCAGTGAGAAGAGGAAATGGATATAAACCTAGACTTGAACCTAGTTCACGAGTTGATAGCCCGGCATATGGTTATTCTAACACCTCCCAAAATTGAGACATAAGCTCTTTGAGAGCATAAGCCTTAAAAAAAAAAGATACGGGTGAAGGACCCCGGGATGACTTTGTCGCCCAAGAACAATGACCATAGCTTCATTTTCTGCAGGAAGAGAATACAGGGTCGCAGACAAGTCAGAGGCAAAACCAGAAACGGAACTGAGGACCCCAATCCCATAAGCGGAATAAGGGGTGTAAACTGAGAGCGGTGCACGGGAGTAGGGTACCTCGCAGAGCATGCCGGGGGTTGTAGTCGGTGACATCTCACCGCACCGCCCACCAGCCGAGCTCCTGGGCGCTCCAGGTGGAGGGTGCAGCTTGACCTCCGCCTCCCAGCAAGCGCCCGGGCACGAAGAGGAGGCTAGCTCCACCTCTTTCGAGCCTTAGAGTATCCAAGAGCAACGAGGAGGGGGAAGGGGGCTTCGCAGTTACCCTGGAGACGAGCTCCTACCCGCCCCCAACTGCGGGATGCCCTAGATGTCCATATTAGGACAAGAGACTAGAGAGGGCGGGGCCAGCCCGAACGCTGGTTTCAGGCTCCTTATAAGGATGCGTCGGGCGGGCGGCGGGAGTCGGTTGCGGGCCGGGGCTGTAGCACCATAGCCTGGGCGGGGTCTTGGGGGGGCGGGCATGCAGCTCGGGCGCCCGCCTCTCCCTCCTCATAGGCTTGCACCTCGCGACTTCCGTTATAACAACTAGAGGCCTGGGACTATGCCAACTCCCGTGCCCAACTCAGCTATACGCCTCTCCACTTGGGGCCCTTATGCAGGGTTTTCATCTTCAGCCATCTCTTACGTGCAGTTAGCCACAAAAACGACGAAGTGTCCTCCCCTTCTACCTCTACCTGGGCTTCTTACACTCAGCCTGCTCCCCTGGCCTTTCACCTGCCAGGATGCCCAGCGCCTCTTCCGGCCCTCCTTCTACTTGGCCTCTGCCCCCTCCCCGAGTCCTACTTGGGCCTTCTCTGCTCGTTCCCAGCTTCGTCTCCTCACGCATACTACGCTCAGGATCACCATTTCTTCCGAGGGTCCTTCAGCTCCCGCTTTGCCTTTGTGTCTTCATCCCCTGCACCTCTTCCTGGGGGTCCCTCCCACAAATATTATTGCACCCGCTTGCCCTCCAGCCCCCGCCTCTCCTGCAACCTTCTCAAGCCCAGGCTCGATTGTCTCCAGCTGCCCCTGCCAGGACGAGGCTGAAACTGACAGTCTTAGAGACCTCAGAGCAGCCAAGCGCAGGTCACTCCGCTAAGCGCCGCTGCAGCCATTCCTCCCAGCCACAGGGGGCGCTGTCTGTCATCCTCTCACCTGCACAGAGATGACCCCGCTCTCGAATCTGGAGGGAGAGGAAGGGGCGGGTCGCGGCTCGGGGATGTGGGTGGGGCGCGGCCCCCAGGCTGGTCCCGGCCGGAGGGGGCGGGGGCCAAGACGCAAGATCGGTAGAGATGGCGCTCAGCTCTAACCACTTAGAGTAGCGCAGGGGCGGGGAGGGCGGCGGGAGGCTATCGCCTGGTTAGTGTCCCGTGCAGTCACGTGATCGGAGAGGTTCCGCCCTCACCCTCCCTCCCGCTCCTCGCCTCTCCCCCCCCAGCCCGAACCAGGTGTTCGAATCCCGACCCCTAAACGAGCGGCGTCCAAGTCCCGCGAGCGTGGGGCGCCGGGGGACCCGCCCCGGGGCTCATGGCGGCGCCGATTCGCTTGGGCCGGAAGCGCCCGCTGCCGGTTTGCCCCAACCCGCTCTTCGTGCGCTGGCTGACCGAGTGGCGGGACGAGGCGGCCAGCAGGGGGCGCCGCACGCGCTTCGTGTTTCAGAAGGTGGGTCCCGGCCGGGTCCGACGGGCACCGGCGCCGATCGAGCCTGCCCTGACCCGGCGCCTTCCCGCCCCCGCCAGGCGCTGCGCTCCCTCCGGCGGTACCCGCTGCCTCTGCGCAACGGGAAGGAAGCGAAGATCCTGCAGCACTTTGGAGACGGGCTCTGCCGGATGCTGGACGAACGGCTGCAGCGGCACCGGGCGTCTGTGGGTGAGCGCCTGCCTCCCCCGGGTGCGGCCTCCGTGCCCACCTGGGAAACCCTGGCTTCAGGCCCCCCACTCTTGTCCCCGCTGCTGGTGGCCGGCGGTCCCCGAGCCTACTCCGAGAAGGAACGGGCTGCATGCCAGGCCCTCAAAGCTTATCTGCTCCCGCAGGGGACCATGCCCCGGGCTCACCATCTGGAGAGAAGAGTCCTGCCCAGGAGGGGCCACCTGCCGAAGTCCAGGACCCTTCCGTGCCAGTGAGGAAGGGACAAGGGGAGCGTTGGGCAAAGTGGGAGTGCCCGCAGCGGGGTTTCCTGGCTTGGGAGATAGGCCTGGGTCCAAGTCTCACCGGTGATGCCTGGCCTTGGGCGAATGACTTATCTGGGAATATTGATAACAGCTGGGGAGAGAATCTCACAATCAAGCTATTTAGGAAGCGCAGCCCAGTGCGTTGCTGGGTCGCTGTTTTTAGTTTTCTTGTCTAATCACACTGTCCTGCAGTGGATGGTAGAACTGAGCCCCGGCGGGGCAGATACCCCCAACTCTTGCCCTGCAACTATCCACTCTCAACCCAGGTCCACGGGGGGGGGGTCATCCCATCACCTGGCTCATTTTACAGATACAGAAACTGAGAGGCACCTGAGTGGCTTGCCCAGGGCTGTGCAGCCTGCTGAAACCTCAGCCTTGCTGGGAATTTACTCGAAGGTGACTGGCTGGCTTTCATTCAGTGCTCCTCTCTACCCTTCAGGTGCTGGTCCAGCCCACAGCGGGAGGATCTGGCAGCTACTGGCCAGCTCGGCACTCAGGAGCCCGAGCGATACTGCTGCTGTTCTACCTTGAGCACCTGGTGAGGGCCAGTCTACACTGGGACTCGGGAACTGAGGCAGTGGAGAGGCAGTTCCTGGAGGAACCTGGCCTGGGCAAGGCAGGCAAAGATTATCTCAGGCAGGGTGTGGTGGCTCATGTCTGTAATCCCAACACTTTGGAAGGCTGAGGCGGGAGGATTGCTTGAACCCAGGAGTTGGAGACCAGCCTGGGCAACGTAGCCAGACCTTGTCTTTACAATAAAATCAAAAATTTAGCTGGGTGTGGTGGCATGCACCTGTAGTCCCAGCTACTCAAGAGACTGACGCAGTGAGATCGCCTGGTCCCAGGAGGTCAAGGCTGCAGTGAGCCATGATTGTGCTACACTGCATTTCAGCCTGGGCAACAGAGTGAGACCATGACTCAAAAAAAAAAAAAAAAAAACTGGCCGGGCTCCGTGGCTCAGCTTGTAATCCCAGCACTTTGGGAGGCCGAGGTGAGTGGATTCCCTGAGTCCACGGGTTTGAGACCAGCCCAGGCAACTCGGTGAGACCTCATCTCTATAATTAAAAACAAAAAACAAAACCTTTTCCTGGTAGGGCAAGGAGGGGCCCGAACACCGAACCTACCCTGTTTCTTCTTGGTTTTAGAATCCTAATGGCCACAACTTCTTCACCAGAGAGGAACTGCTCCAGAGGTGTGCTCAGAAGGCCCCCAGGGTGAGCACAGTGGAGCCCACCAGAGACTACCCTTTCTGGCAGCGAACTGTGGTGTGGGTCCTGGCCTGTGTGTGGCCTGTGGCTGGGAGCATAGGGAATGAAGGCTTGTGGTAGCACTAGAAGCTCTCTGAGAGTCTCCTCCCTTGTTGACAGGTAGCCCCTGGGAGTGCTCGACCCTGGCCAGCCCTCCGCTCCCTCCTCCACAGGAACTTAGTCCTCAGGACACACCAGCCAGCCAGGTAGGGCCAATGGCAAAGGGTTCAGGAGGCAGGAATGGGGCAGCGTGCATGACATTCCTAGCAGGGCCCTGCAGTCTCCCAGCAGTCCCCAAACCTGATGCCACTGAGGTTGGAGAAGGAGGGTCTTCCCTCAGGAGGCCACACTGTACCTTCTGGATGTGAGAGATGGGGTGGGGGTGGGGTTGCCATGGTTACTGGGGGAGCAGAAAGCTTTTGGAGGAGATGGCATTGGACACATTTTAGGACTTGGCAGGTAGAGATGCAGGAAAGGTATTCCAGTGGGGAGGAAAGAGCGTGAGTGAAGCCAGAAGGAGGTAAAACTTGTCTGAGACACACGCACAGCAGACCTGAGAAATGGCGCTGGGCAGGTCCCCAGGAAGCTGATTTGAGGGCCAAGAGGGTGGGGAGGAGAGGGGAGCCACTGGGTTTGCCGGTGCAGAGTTGCCAAAGGGGAGGCAAGGCCAGCCTAGCAGGGGGCAGCAGGATGTGACTGAGGGTGCGACTGAGGAAGGTGTTTGTCCCCTCCACCCCCCAGGTACTCACTGACCCCGCAGGGTCTGGAGCTGGCCCAGAAGTTGGCCGAGTCAGAAGGCCTGAGCTCGCTGGATGTGGGCACCGGGCCCAATGAGCCTCCGGGGAGGAGCCAGCTGTGCCAGGAGCAGCTTCAGCTGAGCTGTGAGGAGGAGGGAGGATGGGGGAGGATGGGGGAGGAAGGGGCAGGACGGGGCAGGACGGCAGGAGGGGGCTGGGAAGTGAAGCCAACACCTCACCCCATCTCTATCACCTGAGTTGGGGCTGCCACCCCTTCTGTGGGTTGCAGGGGGTAAGGAGGCGGGGACACTGTCCTGGCACTGGGGGTTTCGGCCTCTCACATACCACCCCCCCTTAGTGGCACCAGTGAAGGGGGCGTCCAGCAGCCAACGTTGGAACTGCGGCCTGGAGAGTTCAAGGTGCTGTTGTGTGTGGACATCGGCGAGACCAGAGGGTGAGTGAGATGGGGGAAGGGGAAAGACGATCAGAGGATGCTGTGGGCTGGGTACTAGCCTGCCCTGACCCAAGCCTCCCTCTCTGCAACTCCAGGGCGGGGCATAGGCCAGAGCTGCTCCGAGAGCTACAGCGGCTGTGTGTGACCCACACGGTGCGCAAGCTGCATGTTGGGGACTTCGTGTGGGTGGCACAGGAGACCAGGCCCAGAGACCCAGGTACAGGGCCAGAGGTGGGCAAGTGGGCAGGCGTCAGGGGTGGGGCCTGGTGGGTGGGAATGCAGCCAGCAGGACCCTCTGGCTTCTGGGCAGAGAGGCCTGTGGAGCTGGTCCTGGACCACATCGTGGAGCGCAAGCGGCTGGACGATCTGTGTAGCAGCATCATTGATGGCCGCTTCCGGGAGCAGAAGGTGACTCCGCTGACCTTGCCTTGCTTCTCGCTACCTGCCCACTCTAAGGTCTCTTTCTGAGTCCAGCACTTGTGGTGGCCTCCTCGAGGCGGAGCCCCCGTGGACTCCAGCCACACCCCCACTGCAGCCGCTCCAGGGTGTCCCAGGATCGGACCCCCTCGTGCCCATCTGGGCACGTAGTAGGAATGCAGGGCATCTGGGTTGCCCTTAGGAGCTCTTTAAAGACCCCCTGCTATACCCAGACCTGCACCCTTAGAGAAACAAGGCCCAGACCTCCAGGAGTGGGACTGCAGAGTCTGTACCTTGGTACCTCATAGTCAGAGAAGCCACATGACTTGAAGGATGGGCAGCTTCCAGAGACGGAGGAAGGGCTTTCCAGGCTAGATACAAAGCACCTTAGCACAAGCAAAGGTGTGGAGGCCTCTCAGAGACAGGTGGAGAGGCTAGGGAGGAGGAGGGGGAGGAGGAGGAGGAGGAGAAGGCTAACTGGTGGGAAAAGGGGTCCCATCACAGTTTTGAGTGTGACGTGACGGACAGCCCAGGCATGTGGGCATCCAGCCTGACCCTCCTGCCCCCTCTGTCTACTTCCCCAGTTCCGGCTGAAGCGCTGTGGCCTGGAGCGCCGGGTGTACCTGGTGGAGGAGCATGGCTCAGTCCACAACCTCAGCCTCCCTGAGAGCACCCTGCTACAGGCTGTCACCAACACTCAGGTGAGCAGAGAGGCCAGGGCCAGTTGGCAGGGGCCCCTGTGGTCCGTGGTCCGTGGTCCGGGCCAGAAGCCACCCTCCCGCTCTTGGGTCCTCTTCCCCAGGTCATTGATGGCTTCTTTGTGAAGCGCACAGCAGACATTAAGGAGTCAGCTGCCTACCTGGCTCTCTTGACGCGGGGCCTGCAGAGACTTTATCAGGTGAGCAGATGCACCTGTCTGTTGCTGGTCCCTGACCTTGGCCCTGTGCATCCCCATAGGAGGCAAGGTGGGTGAGATCCCCATTTCTCAGGCTGGCCCCCCGAGGCCTAGGACTGGACGAGGACTGGCTGGGAGTTGTCCCTTAGAGCTCCAGCCTGGCCTCAGTCCCTTCTTCCCTCAGGGCCACACCCTGTGCAGCCGCCCCTGGGGAACCCCAGGGAACCCCGAATCAGGGGCCAAGCCCTCCCCAAATCCTCTCTGCTCACTCCTCACCTTCAGTGATTTCAACGCGGGAGCCATCAAGAACAAGGTACTGTCTCCGCCTGATCTCTCCTTGCGTGGCCTGACCCCAGACCACCTGATGCAGCCCTTCCCCAATCCTAGGCCCAGTCGGTGCGAGAGGTGTTTGCCCGGCAGCTGATGCAGGTGCGCGGAGTAAGTGGGGAGAAGGCTGCGGCCCTGGTGGATCAATACAGCACCCCTGCCAGGTAGGCCCTCTGGATTGCCCCTCTGTGGTCCTCAGCCCCTGCCTCCCTGCATGGAATTCAGTTGAACCAATGCTTTGTGGAGGGGGGCTGGCTCTGGGCGGTACAGACTCAGCGATGGACAGATCTGGCTAAACCCCAGGGAGTTCATGGAGGTCAAGTGAGGAGGAATACAGCCAGCCAGGACCAGAGAGTCTTCCAGGCACTGGGGGAGGCCATAGGAGGGAGGAAGATGTTCTACCTGGTGGAGCAGACGCTTCCTGGAGGAGGGGGCTGGGCCCTGAAGACTAGAGGAGTGTTTGGAGCCTTTCCTGCCTTTGCCCCAGTGTCCCGACTCAGGGAGAGCAGGCGGGCTGGGGCAGAGGCCTTGAATACCGGGCTCAGGAAGTGCGGCAGTGTCCAGACTCCTTTGCCCCATGCCGACCCCTTCCTGCCTCGTCCCCCATGGTGCTGGCCAAGAGCCACTCAGAGTGGGCTGGCAGTCGGCCATCACCAAGTCTCAGAAACTCACACCCCACCCGCAGCCTCCTGGCTGCCTACGATGCCTGCGCCACCCCCAAGGAGCAGGAGATGCTTCTGAGCACCATCAAGTGTGGGCGTCTGCAGAGGTGAGGGCAGGAGGCAGAACCTGGGGGGTGGCCAGGGGTCTGGCTGCCCGAGGCCCAGGGTCTGACCCTCATCTGCCTGTCTTCCTGCAGGAATCTGGGGCCTGCTCTGAGCCGAACCTTGTCCCGGCTGTACTGCAGCCATAGCCCCCTGACCTAAGCATCGTCCTCCCTCCCGGACCAGCCAGCCTTTTAACCAGAATCTTTTGGGGTACAATAAAAAGCTAAGTGTTTGCAGCCATATGTGTTTTGGAGATGCCAGGCCCAGGGGCCTTGTGAAATATGCAGGAACCAGGGAGACCATCTGGTCCAGGGGTTCTGCCACCGGTTCCCTGGTCAGGGAGGTGGAGTCAATGGGGCAGTATACCTTCAAACCTGCTTTATGGAATCGGGGTCCCTGATCGCATAAAACTTCCTCTGATAAAAGGCTCTGTACCTTGGAAAAGAAAAGCCTGAAACCACTAACAGTCCAGTTGTCCCATTTTATAGATTGGAAAACAGGCCCGGGAGCTACGAGGGCTCATCCAAATACATGCAGGGCCTCATGGTGCTACCCAGAGGGGTTTCTCAGGAGCCCTGCCAACCAGCCAAGTCCAAATCTCTGGGCTGGGGCCTGGAGTCTGCACAACTCATCACCTTCGCCCCTCTCGGTGACTTGGAAGTCCATGGGATGTGGCTCCCAGCCCCCAGCCCCCAGCCATGGGGCCCCCTCGGCCTGAGCTCAGAGCCCCTTTTGGATGTGGCCTGCCTCCCACGAGGCTGGCCCTTCCTCAGCCGGAGGCTTGCTGCAGCGACCCGCCCACCTCAGCCACCAGGACTCCTCCTTTCTCTCTTTATTGCCTTTCTTTCTGCCCTTCACACGTCTTCCCTTTGAGCAGGACACAGACATCCCTAAGCCCAGGCTCCTCAGCTATGGGGGGATGCAGGGAGGGCCCCCCTCCTCAGAAGGTGTAGGCCCCCACGAAGACGGTGAGTCTCAGTACAGAGCTGGCCCGGTAGCTCATGAGGGAGTTCATGGTGACCATCTCCAGGTCTAGCACGTACTCCCGGGGGCCCGTCACTGGCCGGGCGAGGACCAGCATGGCGCTGACATTGTTGATTTGCTGCAGGGCACAGTGGGTGGGGGGACATGGAGGTTGTGTCAGCCTAGGTGCTAGGCCCCTACTTCGGCATCACCCCCCTGCCCCGGGGCCATGAGATGGAGAGGCAGCTCTGACCCCGCGGTGATCCAGGCTCTCAGTCGGGTCTCTGACACACTGGACATCCTCCCTCGCCTCGTGCACCCAGGATCCTGCTCCCAGAGGTTTCCCACTGGTGTGCTTCCCACCCTTTCCAGCTAGTTCTGTCTAACTGGGGTTGACTCAGGATTCAAGGCTAGGTGTAGCTCTTGACAGCAGTGGGGTCTTTAGTGACCCAGAGCCATCAGACTCCAGCACATTCAGTTTCAAAAAGAAACAGCAAGTGCTGATACCAGACAAACCCCTTCTCATGCTGAATGTACAGCACAAGGGCCAAGAGTTTGAGACCCTTGTACTGCCTTCACTGTGAGCCACACCTGGGTGCTTCCCCCCTAACTGCTCCCCCAGCGGAGAGCTGAATTCTCCGACTCCAGGGCCCTGCATATGCTGTTCCCTTGTTTTGTGGGTGAAGAAATGATCAGCTAGGAAAAACCAGTCCTGGGACTCAAACCCCAGAGGCCCCCAAGTGCCTCGTTAACAATCTGTACCCAGGCTGGGCATGGTGGCTCACACCTGTAATCCCAGCACTTTGGGAGAGCAGAGACAAGAGGATTGCTTGAGTTCATGAGTTCGAGATCAGCCTGGGCAACTTGGCGAGATCTCATCTCTACAATTAAGTCAAAAAATTAGCCAGGTGTGGTGGCATGCACCTGTGGTTCCAGCTACTTGGAAGGCTGAGGCGGAAGGCTCACCTGAGCCCCAGCAGGTCAAGGCTGTGATGGCTGTGAGCATGGCACTGCACTCCAGCCTGGGCGACAGAGTGAGACTCCTACTCAAAAACGAGGAAATTAAAAAAACCAATCTGTACCCTAGGAATTCCCGATACCCCATCTTCCTATGAAAATCCCACCTCCAGAGGGCAGGGCTTTGAGAGAAGGGGTGGGGCACAGTGGCATGGCCCAGTCTCCCCTTTAAGACTTCCTGGAATTCAATTTTAGATTATGCCTGTGTATTGAGGGACAGGGACAGGGGAAGGCCTTACCCTTATGTAGAAGTCCCCTTGTGAGTTTCCAGCGCGGATCTGAAAGGCATTGTAGGCACCCGGGTAAACCGAGGTCGCCTGGATCTGGAACACATCAGCGGGCACACTCCTCTCCGAGGTGATGGTCATGTAGCGGTGCACGATGGACGAAGGCTGCTCTCGACACAGGGGGTTGGAGGCTGGGCAGAGGCAGCGGCTGGAGAACCCAAGATGAGAGACATGAGTGAGGGCCTTTCTCATTCCCCAAGTTTCACCCAAAGGAGAGAATTTCAAAAGAATCCTCCCACCTGCTTTAAGTTTGTGTGGCTTAGTCATGAAGAACTACAATTCCCATCAGCCCTTGGGCTCTCTGGAAGTTGTAGTTTCTGTGGGACCAGTATTGCATCAACTCACTTGTCAGACACCTGGACATAGGGCTCCACACAGCGGTTGGTGTCCACACAGCGGTAGCCCCCATGGAAGTTGACACAGGTTTGGGCCTCAGAGCACTGGTGTGCACCAGATTCACACTCATCAATGTCTGGGCCAGGGGAGAGGGGCTGGAATCAGGGACATCAGGCCACCAGCCCCTGACACCATCCTGTCCATCCCACCCCGGCAGCCTGTACCTTGGCAGAGGCGTGTGGCCAGCAGCTGGTAGCCCTGTGGGCACTGACAGGAGAAGCGGCCTGGCTCGTTGACACAGCGGTACTGGCAGAGGTAACTGGAATAGCTACACTCATCGATATCTGAGGAAGAAAGAGAGTGAGGACCCTAGGCCAAGGGTAAGCCTCATGATTCGGTTCCACAAACGTTCACTGAGAGAGCCCAGCCCCATGCTGGGTTGAATGTAGGAAGATGGTGGCAGGGGTGGCGGGGGTAAGCCCTGCAGAGTTCAGCAGGGAGACAGAGGGCTCAAGGAAAGGTCTGCCCAGACTTTCCAGCTCACAGGTCTCTCTTTGCCCCAGGACTAAAAGAAAATAGTAATAGTCGGAGCGCAGTGGCTCATGCCTATATTCCCAGCACTTTGGGAGGCCAAAGTGAGAGGATTGCCAGAGCCTATGGGTTCGAGACCAGTCTGGGCAACTTGGCAAGACCTCATCTCTATAGTAAATCAAAAAATTAGCTGAGCATGGTGGCGCATGCTTACAGTTCCAACTACTTGGAAGGCTGAGGTGGAGGGATCGCCTGAGCCCAGCAGGTCAAGGCTGCGGTGGCCGTGAGTGTGCCACTGTACCCCAGCCTGGGTAACAGAGTAAGACTCCAACTCAAAAATAAAATAAAATAATAAAATCGTAATAAAAGTACAAGGACTTGAGCAACCCCCTCGGGTCCTCTCCCACTGTGGGAGCTTTTCTGTCCTCTCAATAAATCCTGCTTTCAAGAAAAGAAAGAAAGGAAGGAAGGAAGAAAGAAAGGGAAAGAAAGAAAGAGAAAAAGAAAAAGAGAGAGAAGTGGCTGATTTTGGGGAACCTCATTTTCCCTATCAGTAAAAGAAGGGGGTTAGACGAGGTGAGTCTTGAGGCCCAGCCTGACCTGTTTGTCAAGAACTTGCCCAATTCCTGCAACCCACAATAAGCCCAAGCGCCCAGTTGTCACCTCCTGCCAGCTGTGAGCTACACAGGCACAGACCATCTTTCTGTCCCTGTGCGCCTCGTGCTACCAGGTACCAACAAGGCCTTAATCCTCAGCAAAGCACAACATAAACAGGGCACAGAGTGAGACAACATGGAGTGAAGAGTCTGGGGTCGAACCCTGGCCCCATCTCATCCTAGCTTCCTGGACTCAAGCGAGTCACTTAGTTGAATAACGAAAGTCACCACAGATGTATCCAGGACTTCATGCTTGTTTTTTTGTAATCCTCTTAACATACCTGGAGGGAGATTCTAATGTCATTTTGCAGAGGAAGGAAAAAAATTATACTTAACACCCAGGGTTGTTGACAGCATGAATTGAGGCCAAGTACGTAGGGTGGGTTCTCAGTCCAGGGCAATTCGCCTTAAATCACTGCTGCGCGAGACTTGATAAAGCCTGTCCACTGCACTGTCTCGCTTAATCCTCAAGACAACCCATTTTACAGAAGAAGAAACAAGCTCAGAGAGAGGCGTGGCTTCCCCGGTGCAGAATTCAAATGCATATCAGCCTGACTCGCAGAAGGGCAGCACCCACATCCTCCGCCTCCCCAGGGAGCTTCAGAGGGACCTAACTGTCCCCCTCTGTGCATTCCCCCAGGCTGGAAGTGCCCCAGGAGGGAAGTGGGCGCAGAATGACACGACACGGAGGCACCAAACAGAGGAGAGTGAGACAGGATGCCACCCTGCAGGGCCTGGGGGCAAACGGAGGAGCACACAGCAGGGATGGAGCTCTCACCACTGCAGGAGAAGCCATCCCGATGCAGCTCGTAGCCCTGGTGGCAGCGACACAAAAAGGTCCCGTAGGAGTTGAAGCAGCGTTGCTCACATGGGGCCCCCATGTCACACTCGTTCACGTCTGGGGGTGCCGGGAAAAACAGGAGGGGTGAAAGCAGAGGAGCAGCCCAGTGCCCCACGCCCACCCCCAACCTGAGTTGGTCAGGAAGGGCGCTCCCCCGCCTCACCCCTCCTGGTCCAGGACCCAGGAGCCTGGCCAGGCCCAGCCTCACCCACACAGGAGCGGTTGTTGGGCCCCAGCTGGAAGCCCGGCTCGCACTGGCAGCGAAAGGAACCAGGCAGGTTCACGCAGCGGTGCTGGCAGTAGCGGTAGCGGCACTCGTCAATGTCTGGGATCAGGCGGGGAAGGACAGCAGGGAGCAGAAGCCACGTGGGTCTGAGCCAACTGGGACTCGAGACCTCACCACCCCAGTCCGAGGAGCTAGACTGGGCCAGATCAGCCAGGACACCCCCCAAACACACCCCCATACGGTGCTCTGTGTCTGATGACAGGAGGGCAGGGGTGGCAAGGGCCAGGGGGAATGCCTGGGGGGGGTGAATGGAGGTCAGGGCCACAGAGCAGGGACCAGAGCGGCCGCTCCCTGGACTCACCCACACATTCGGGCCCGACCTTGCGGTAGCCGTCGGGACAGGTACACTGGTAGGAACCAGGCAAGTTATGGCAGTCCTGGCTGGGGCGACAGTCGTGCAGAGCCTGGGCACACTCGTCCACATCTGTGAGAGACACCACTCAGCCCCCGCCTGGGATCCCAGGCGTCACCCAACGTGACAGATGGATCCAACACTTGGATCAGAGCACCTCCACAGCACAGGTAACGGCTCACCTGCCTGGAGCCAACAGGAAAGGCACATCAACCTGTGACATCTCATACTGGGAGGACACAGGAAACAAAGTCCTGTCCACATACCCCCAGCAACACCGATGCCCGGACCCTCCTTCCTCCAAGGTCCATGGTGCCCAGGGGACAGAGGCTGGGAGGCAGAGATCTTGCAATGTCTCTCCCTGCTGAGGGTCCCATGGGCTGGCTGGGACCATGGGAGGACCTGGATGAGGGGGATGTGGATGTCATCTGGTGGCTCTGGGGAGCTACAGGAGATTTTTGAGGCAGGGAGGAACATGAAGTCTTTTTTTTTTTTTTTTTTTGAGTCAAAGTCTCACTCGGTTGCCCAGGCTGCCGTGCAGTGGCATGCTCACAGCCACCACAGCCTCCATCTGCTGGGGCATCCTTCCCCCTCAGCCTTTCTTTTTTTCTGAGTTGGAGACTCTGTCACCCAGGCTGGAGTGCAGTGGCACACTCACGGCCATCCCAGCGTCGACCTGCTGGGCTCCGGCGATCCTTCCACCTCAGCCTTCCAAGTAACCAGAACTATAAGTGGGCGCTACCACACCCGACTAATTTTTGATTTATTGTAGAGATGAGGTCTCGCAAAGTTGCCTGGGCTGGTCTCAAACCCGCAGGCTCAGGCAATTTACTCACCTCGGCCTCCCAAAGTGCTGGGATTACAGGCTGAGTCACCGAGCCCGGCTATCCCCCTGTCTTTCTTTCTTTTTCTTTTTTTTTTTTTTTTTTTGAGTTGGAGTCTCACTCTGTCGCCCAGACTGGAGTGCAGCGGCCGCTCCCGGCCACCACAGCCTCGACCGGCTGGGCTCCGGCGATCCTTCCGCCTCAGCCTTCCGAGTAGCTGGAACTACAGGCACGCGCTACCACGCCGGCTAATTTTTGATTTATTGTGGAGATGAGGTATTGCCAAGTTGCCCAGGCGGGTCTCAAACACACGGGCTCAGGCAGTCCACTCACCTCAGCCTCCCAAAGCACGGGATTACAGGCTGAGCCGCCGAGCCCAGCCCCCCTCAGTCTTTCAATTAGGTGGAACCACAGGTGCACACCACCACGTCCAGTTAATTTTTTTTGATTTATTGTAGAGATGAGGTCTTGCCAAGTTGCCCAGACTGGTCTGGAACCTGGGCTCAGGCAATCCTCTCGCCTCGGCCTCCCAGAGTGCTGGGATTACAGGCGTGAGCCACTGTGCCCGGCTTGAGGTCTGACTTTTTAAGATGCTAGGTGAGAGGGCTGGAAGCCTGGGTGCAGAGTGACCCCCACTTACCCACACAGCTCTCCTGATCGTCGGGCTCATAGCCTGGTGGGCAGGGGTTGGGGTGCTGAGCCGGGGGCACGGGTGGTGGGGGACCCTCTCCATGTAGGTCATTGATGACGGCAGCCGAGCGTGGCAGGCACAAGTAGCCCCCATAGTGGTTGATGCATTTCATCTCGCCCTTGCAGGCCTCAGGGATGGTCAGACACTCGTTGACATCTGCAGAGAGGGACCTGCTGGACACAGCCAGTCTCCCGGGCTGGTCCTGGAGCGAGTGGAGGCAGGAGCCCACCTCGGCCTCCTCCGAGTTGTGTGACCTGCCCTCTCTGCTCAAAAACTTGAAGCTGGTTGCTCAGGACCCCTCCCCAGGGCCTGCAAAGGGCTGGAGGTGGGGCAGCTGTTCCCACAGTTACCCCGTTCTCCTGCCTCCCAGTGGGTCTCTGTCCCTCCCCGAGTCCTGGCCCTGGCTTAGTCCAGAGTGATCTGCAGACCTCCTCATGGACGCTGCCCTCCCAGGTTGTGAGGAAACCCAGTGGGACAGAAGAGTGTGCACTGGGTACAGCTTCTCTGGGGACAGGGTTAGGGCTTCCTGGGCTTCTCAGAGAGGGAGGGGCCCCCCTAGTTGAGCAAGCCCCCAGAACACCAGAACTGGCTTCAGTTTGGCCAGGACAGGCTGGGGCAAGGGCAGACCATTGGGCCTCGTTGCGGTTCTTAGAGGTGGGGTTGTCCTTGGAAGCCACAATCAATTCCTTTCTGGGTTCCTGGGGGTGGCTGGTCCCCCAGGCACACTCACCCCGGCAGTGCTGGCTGTCTGGGTCCCACTCATAGCCATCCGTGCATTCCTGGAAGGAAACCAGATGTGGCCAGTGGTCACCCTCAGATCTTCTTCAACTGGCCGGGCCAAGAACAGGGCCTGGGCCTGGCCACCCTTCGGCCTGCACCAAACAATGGCCCCCAGCTGCTCCACCGACCAGGAGGGAAGTCCTAGTCTCTGGGTCCCTGCCCATCCCATCCCAGGCCAGTGGCCCCACTGTCCCCACCGTGTAGCTGTCCGGCTCCTCGGAATCCTGGGGAGACGCTGGCCCCAAAAACAACAGCAGCAGCGCCCAGAGCAGAAGAGACCCAGGGAGGCAGGAGACAAAGGGGGGCATTCTGGAGGGGGAAGGGGGTGGACAGAGGTCAGGGCCTCGGCCACCGCCCCCCCACTCCCTGCACCAGGGGGCCTGGAGCCCAGTCCCCGCCGTCTTCAGCTCCAGGCGTGCTCGGGCCGGGGCCTCCCAGGGCTGGGGACCCGACTCCTCTCGCAGGCCGGGGGTCCCAGGCCCACCCGCCGGCCGCCCCGCCCCCGCCCCGTCCGAGAGGCCAAGGCCGAGGAGCGCGGCCTCCGGGGCCGTGCGCGCCGCCGACTCGGCCCAGACTCCGGCCCGCGCCCTCCCCCCACGGACGGCCACTCACTTGGGCCCGCGACGCCCCCGCGGCCCGCGGCTCCGGCGCTCCGCTGCTCCGACAGTGCCTGCGGGCAGACGGACGGACGGACGGACGGCGCTGCTCCCTGGACGCGCGGCCCAGGAAGCGCCCCCGCCCGCCCGCCCGCCTGCCGCGGCGCGGCCCACCCCGGCGCCTCCGCCCGCCCTTCGGCGGATTCCTGAGCCCGCGCCAGGGGGAGGGACCCCGACCCCCCGCTTCTCCGCCCCCGGCCAACCGCAGGCCCCCACCCGGTCCCCCGCGGCGCCGCCCGGAGCCGCCTCCCGGCGCCGGGCCAGGGCCCCCCAGCGCCCGATCCTGGGGCCACTGACCCTGACGCCAGGCCCCAGACTCACCCGGGGACCCCGCAGACTCCCACCAAAAACGTCAACCTGCGCGCCTAGATCTTACTTAATCCACGTCCCGGCGCTCCACCCTGCGCACCCACAGCTTAATCCCGGAGCCCCCAGACTCATTCTGCGCCTCCCAGGACTGGGCACCTAGACCCCACCTAATCCGAGGGCCCCCATCCTCATCCGTCTCTGCGGAATTTTATTCAGTGCTCCCAGACCGCCACTCTAGAGGGTCCCAAAACTTCATCCCGGGTCCCCAGACCCTCGCCCAGGAACGAGGCGCTCCCAGGCGCAGACCTGCCCGTCTCCTTTCTGCCCTCCACCCCCAGGGCCGTCTCCAGCCAGGTGGTCCCTTCGACGCAGGCACGGCGTCCCCGCACCCTCCATCCGTGAAGCTATAAGTTTGGGGGGCGGGGGCGGCAGTTCCCTTTGGCCCCCGATGAATGGAAGCCCCTGAGGAGGGGGCCAGGGCTGCACTCGGGCGCGCAGGACGCCGGGGTCCGGCGCCAACACCTCCCTGACGCCCCTCCCTCCAGCGCCCCCCCCCAGGTTTACGCCTCCGCCCCCAAGCGGGGGGCGTGTCCTCGGGGGCGGATTCTGGGCGGAGCGGGCTCCCAGGAAGGGGCGGGGCCTCGTTTTGCCCACGTCTCTGGGCGGGGCCAGACGGGAAGGGTTGCGTGTCCAGGGATTCCCCGCCTGGGGCCAGAAGTCGCGCGGGAATGGCTGGGCCCCCTTCTTCCCTCCCCAGCCCAGCTTGTCCCCGCGATCACCTCAACGTGACCCCGACGTGGGGGTGTTCCGAGAAGGGGACGTGTGCCGCTGGGTCCTGAGAGCAGGGTGAACTGCTGAGTGTCCCCTCTCCACCACTATTTCCCCCAATCACCGTCCTTCCCAGCCGCTGGGCGAGGAGGTTAAAAATAGCAGCTCCTTAAAACCAAAAAAACGGACGCCGGGTGCGGTGGCTCACGCCTATAATCCCAGCACTTTGGGTGACCGAGGTGAGAGGATTGCCTGAGCCCGTGAGTTCGAGACCAGCCTGGACAATTTGGCGAGACTTCATCTCCACAATAAATCCAAAACTTAACCGGGCGTGGTGGCGCGCGCCTGTAGTTCCAGCTACTTGGAAAGCTGAGGCGGAAGGATCGCCGGAGCCCAGCGGGTCGAGGCTGCGGTGGCCATGAGCGTGCCACTGCACTCCAACCTGGGAGACAGAGTGAGACTCCAACTCAAAAAGATAAAATAAAACCAAAAAACAGACAATAATAAGTGGTGGTGAGGATGTGGAGAAATTAGAACCCTCGTACAATGTTCTTGGGAGTGTAAAATGGTGCAGCCGCTTTGGAAAATGGTCTGACAGTTTGGCAAAATGTTACCACGTGACCCAGCAATGTCACTCCTAGGTATATATATCCAGAAGAATTGAAAACATGTACACGCACAAAAATCTGTACACAATATTTATAGCAGCGCTATATATAACAGCCAAAATGCAGAAACAGCCCGATTTCCATCAACTGATAAATAAGGAAAATGCAATATATCCACACTGTGGAATGTTCAGCTATAAAAAGGAATGAGTTACTGATACATGCTACAATATGGATGAATATGGAAAGTGTTATGCCAGGTGAAAAAAGCCAGTTATATCCAGAATAGACAAATTCACAAAGTAAATTAATAGCTGGCAGAGGAAGGGGACATGGGAACAAGATCTCTTTTGAGATGATGAAAATGTAATTAGCTAGCAGTGATGGTTGCATAACTATGGAAAGACATTAAAAACCACTGGATTGTACACTTTATTTTTATTTATTTATTTATTTTATTTTTTTGATTCAGAGTCTCTGTCACCCAACTGGAGTGCAGTGACCGCTCCTGGCCACCGCAGCCTCGACCTGCTGGGCTCCGGCGACCCTTCCGCCTCAGCCTTCCCAGTAGCTGGAATTACAGGCACGCACTACCACGCCCGGCTAATTTTTATTGTAGAGATGAGGTGTCGCCATGTTGCCCAGGCGGGTCTCGAACCCGCGAGCTCAGGCAATTCACTCACCTCAGCCTCCCAAAGCGCTGGGATTACAGGCTGAGCCACCGAGCCCGGCTTATTTATTTTTTTGAGTCACAGTCTCACTGTCACCCAGGCTGGAGTGCAGTGGCACGCTTATGGCTACCACAACCCTCGACCTGCTGGACTCAGGTGATCCTTCTGCCTCAGTCTTCCAAGTAGCTGGAACTACATGCCACAAGGTCGATTAATTTTTTTTTTTTTAATTGTAGAGACAAGGTCTCGCCAAGTTGCCCAGGCTGGTTTCAAACTCTGGGCTCAGGCAGTCCTCTTGCCTCTGTCTCTCAAAGTCCTGGGATTACAGGCTTGAGCCACCTTGCCCAGCCTATTTATTTATTTTTTGAATAGGAGTCTCGCTTTGTTTCCCAGCCTGGAGTGCAGTGGCATACTCATGGCCACTGCAGACTCAGCCTGCTGGGCTCAGGTGGTCCTTCCACCACAGCCTTCCAAGTAACTACAGGCGCGTTCCACCACATCTGGCTAATTTTTTGATTTATTTTAGCGATGATATCTCACCAAGTTTCCCAGCCTGGTTTTGAACCATAAGCTCAGGCAATCCTTTCACCTCCACTTCTCGAAGCGCTGGGATTACAGGCGTGAGCCACCACACCTGGTCACGAATCATATCCTAATAAAGGTGTTATTTTTAAAAATAATAGCGCTTGATTATCAAGATCTAACTGTCCCAGGCACCAGTGTGGACCTCGTGCAATCCTGCCAAGGCAGGGAAGAGGTGCTATCATCACCCCATTTCACAGATGAGGGAGGCTGAGAGATTTGTTCTATGTGTAGCCAGAGTAGTAAAGATAGGATTTGAACTCAAGCCCCCACTGACTCCAAGACTCTCTGGGCTCTTTGATTCATATGAGCGCCTTAAGGACTCATCAAGTGAACACCCAGTCTGTGTCAGCCAGGGTGGTGGGTGCTCCACTAAATGTCATTCCATTCAAGACCCAACCCGAGAGTAGTCGCGATGAGGAACTGAGGCCCAGTGGGGAGTGACTTAGTGCACAGCCGGGGACTCAAACTTGAACCTGAACCTCCGTCTTTGCAATCTTAGGCCTGAATGAGTCTGCCACTTGGAGCTGACTCCTCAGTATGCCTGCCCCCAACCTCTGTGACCCCAGTGACTTTCCTTTTGTCCTCACTCACTCTGCACTGGGTCCCTTGTAAGGTTTATCTTGGTTGGCATCTTTCTCCTTCCCAAGCGATGGTGCTCCTGGACCCATGACCCAGCCCTCACTGGATGCCAGCCAGGATCTGCAGGAAGAGCAGTTGAATGAATGAGCAAGTGGAAAAAGTTCATTCATTCATTCATTCATCAAGTGTTTTCTGAGTGGCTACTGTTGACCAGAGGCTGTGCTGGGTACCAGGGTTTTGAACTCCTAAACTTAGGTAATCTTCTTGCCTCCACTTCCCGAAGTGCTGGGATTACAGGCGTGAGCCACCACACCTAGCCATGAATTTTTTTTTTTTGAGTTGGAGTCTCACTCTGTCACCCAGACTGGAGTGCAGTGGCTGCTGCCGGCCACCGCAGCCTCGACCTGCCAGGCTCCGGCGATCCTTCCGCCTCAGCCTTATGAGTAGCCGGAATTACAGGCACGCGCTACCACGCCCGGCTGATTTTTTGATTTATTGTAGAGATGAGGTCTCGCCAAGTTACCCAGGCGGGTCTTGAACCCGCGGGCTCAGGCAATCCACTCACCTCAGCCTCCCAAAGCACAGGATTACAGGCTGAGCCACCGAGCCTGGCTTAGCCATGAATTATATCTTAATAAAGGTGTTATTTTTTAAAATAAACAAAATAATAGCTCTTGATTATCAAGATCTAACTGTCCCAGGCACCACTGTGGACCTCGTTTGATCAAAACAGACCCAAACCTCCTGGCCTGGTGGAGCTCACGTTCAAGGAAAGACAGGGAGCATCGAAGAGGAAAGTCACCCAGCCCCACACCCCCAGTTCCTCCACTCACAATCCCCCACCACCACAAGAGGTGCCTACATTGGATGCCCATCTCTGAGGGTGACAGGGACCCAATCATAGGTCACACACAGGGCGAGACTGGCTGGGGGCCCATTACTGGGCTCTAGATGCAGGGGCACCTCTGCGGGTGGTCTGTCCACTGCATTTTTTTTTTTTTTGAGTTGGAGTCTCAGTCTGTCGCCCAGACTGGAGTGCAGTGGCATACTCACGGCCACTGCAGCCTCGACCTGCTGGGCTCAGGTGATCCTTCTGCCTCAGCCTTCCAAGTAGCTGGAACTACAGGCGTGAGCCACCATGCCCAACTAATTTTTGGATTTATTGTAGAGATGAGGTCTCAAACCTCTGGACTCAGGTAATCCTCTCGGCTTGGCCTCCCAAAGTGCTGGGATTACAGGCATGAGCCACCATGCCCAGGTTTGTCCGCTGCATTTTAATAAGGGCAGTACCACTCTTCAGAGAAGTCCGTGGGTTTACGGTCCAGGGCAGTAAGACAAAATGGAGCAAAATGGAGCCTCACTACTCTGGGACGAGTCCTAGTGAAGAGATGAGGCAGCAAGCACATGAGTGAATAAATCCCAGGATAGATCGCCCTCTCACCTGCCCCACAGGACCCTAGAAAGCCAGCTTCTAACACCCTTCTCTGGTCTTGGGCACTCTCAGCCTGGAGGCCCATAGGGGAAGTCCCCAGACCAAGGCTCTACTTAGAACCGAGGCAGTTGCAACAAGCTCTTGACCTCATCCTGTTATCTTTCTGCTTCCCCTGCCCCACTCAAACATCCATCAAGCCTGCCACGTGCCTGCCCCCGTCCTGGGCACTTGAGAACATGGGTGAATCAGACACCTCTGATTGGCATCTGGGAGACAGATGCCAAGAGGGCACAGGTGCAGCAGGACTCTAGGCAAAGGTTACACCAGAGGTTGGGAAAACAGGGAAGGCTTCTGGAAGGAGGTGGCCCCTGAGCTGACAGCTTCATTGGACAAACAAGAGAGGTTCGGCTCCCTTGAGGGCACGGACCACCCTCCATCTCTGCCGTGTTGGCAGGGGCCTGTGACTCCTGCAGCCCCCTGGGCTTCCCCCTCATGGCACTGATATCTCTGATACTCTCACGGCCCACTTACAGTGTACCTCCTCTATCTCCTTAAGGCCAGACCATCTCTGTATCCTTAGACTCGCCCAGAACAGGGTGGGCCTACAGCCTCTGTAGAACAAAGAAAAAGGGGTGGCTGGGGACATGGGCAGGTAGGCAGGTGGAGGGACGACAGCCTGAAGGCCCAGGCAGCTCGTGGACTCTAGGGGTCCCCCCACCTAGTCTGGTTTTCCCTTCGTGGTTTCTCTAGCTCCGCCCGTCCCCTCCAGCTTGATCTGCACGGCTTCCTGCCTTCTCCACTATAGTCCGCACCACCATGGCACCAACTGCCCACCTCTTCTGCCTCCTGGCCCCGCTGGTGGTAGACTTAGCCCAAGGCATCAGGGGCTCCCTTAGGGCCCAGGTAAGTGCCCCCAACCTGTTGCCCTTACCCTCACCTCTGCCAATCCCAGCCTGGGGTCACCCATCAGAAACAACTGGTTTGTTGTTCCCATTTCTCAGAGGGAGCAATGAGGCTGGAGGGGTGGGCGGTGCCCAAGCCCACATGAGGAGACAGGGAAGGCTCGCAAGCTGGTGTTCAGTCCAGTACTTGCACAGCTGGGAGCTGTGGTAGAGTCCCCAAAATGATCCCCCCCCGCCCCCTCCCCCTCTCTGCTCTCGGTTCCTTGCCAGGACCCAGGTCCCCGGCCACTGGAGCTGAAAGAGGTCTTCGCGCGGTTCCAGATGCAGTTCAACCGGAGTTACTTGACCCCAGCAGGTATTGGGGGACGGACATCCCCACCCGCTTCACTTAACAGATGAACTCAGGCTCAGAGTGGGAACAGGCTTGGCCTAGGGCCCCTCAGCAGGACAGCGGCAGGCCTGGGATCACTCCCTGGTGTCCGCAATACACAAGTGGGTACAGAATTATTCTTTGCTATGAATCTGGAGGGCGGATGGGGACCCCCTGCCATGGCAATAGTGAATCCTTTGGCTCTATGGCCGCTTTCCTGTGATTCCAGGCAGGGGACCACCATCTGTCATGTGTTCAGCCAGCAAATACCCATTCTGTCCCCAGATGGGGACTTCCTCCCTACCCCTGTGGGCAGCCAGTCCTGCTCCTGCCCCCTGTCTGGGTCTCTCTCCCATGGGGGCTGGCCTGCAGGCACCCTTTAGCCCAGGCTGTCTGCGCCCTGGACCTGAGCCCCAGCGTCCCCCACCCTTGCCATGTTCCAGCTCCCCTCCTGTGGTCAGAGGTGTAAAGGAGGTGGCCTGGCAGGAAGCTGGTCTCCAGCCACCCACCTCTTCCTCCTGAGTCACCGTCTCCAGACTCCTTGCTTGTCTACCCCTCGGGGTGGGCAGAGATGTCCCCTTGCTGCCTCTGGGGAAACCTAACCTGGGTGGGCTGGGTAACCACTTCCTCGGCCTGGATGTCTGCCCAGGGCCCTGTGGGGGTAGCGGAGAGGAGCCATGCTCACCTGGGTGGAAGATGCCTAGGCAGCATCTTCCTGCCCCTGTGGGCCTGGGAGCTAGCCCAGGACAACTCCCTCTTGGAACAGAGCACGCGCGCCGTCTGGACATCTTTGCCCACAACCTGGCCCAGGCTCAGAGACTGCAGGAGGAGGACCTGGGCACAGCTGAGTTTGGGGTGACTCCATTCAGTGACCTCACAGGTACAGGGACCCTCCTGGCCTGTAGGTGGTGGGCAAAGAGCAGAATGTCCTCCAGGGATATGGACAGATGGACTGAGAACTTTCCATGTTTACTTCTCAGTGAGGGACCCTGAGGACCAGAGGCCTGGGTACTTGCCCCAAATCACAGAGCACAGGGGCAGAAACCCTGCAGGCCTGTGTGCCAGTCCAGTTCAAGGCGGCAGGTGCAGGAGACGTACCCCAGCAAGGGGCTTGGCCCCCCAGGCCTCAGCATCCTTGCCTTTCTGTCCACGGGGTATCACAGGACCCAAATGGTCTAGGGTGTGGATGGCTAGAGTTGGGATGGCAGGATAGGGAGCAGAAGGGGTCAAAACTGCCCTTGGTGGTGCTGTCTGTCCCCCAGAGGAGGAGTTTGCCCAGCTCTATGGGAATCGGAAGACAGCCAGAGGGGTCCCCAGCATGAACAGAATGGCAGAGTATGAAGGGCTGGGGGAGTCGACACCCCACACCTGTGACTGGCGGAAGAAGACTGATGTCATCTCGCCCATCAAGAACCAGGTATACAGCTGAGCACAGTGGCTCACGTCTGTAATCCCAGTACTTTGGGAGGCAGAGGTAAGAGGACTGTCTGAGCTCAGGGATTCAAGACCAGCCTGGGCACCTGGGCGAGACCTCGTCTCTACAATAAATCAAAAATTAGTCATGCCTGTGGTTCCAGCTACTTGGAAGGCTGAGGCAGAAGGATCACCTGGGCCCAGCAGGTCGATGTTGCGGTGGCCGTGAGCGTGCCACTGCACTCCAGCCTGGGTGACAGAGTGAGACTCTTGACTTAAAAAAAAAAACAAAAAAAAAAACAACCCAGGTATCTGCCCCTACCTCGCCCAACCCAGCAGATGGTGGGAGAGGTGGAACACGGTCTGCACACCTGACTCACCCCCACCCTCTTGTCTACTAGAAAAACTGCGCCTGCTGCTGGGCCATAGCGGCAGCAGGCAACATCGAGGCCCTGTGGAGCATCAGGAACAAGCCCGTGGAAGTCTCCGTGCAGGGTATGGCTGGGAGAGGGTGCGTGTGACAGGGAGAGAGGCCTGGGGGCCTGGTCACCCATGTTCCCTTCCTGTACCAGAGCTACTCGACTGTAACCGCTGTGGGGATGGCTGCCAGGGTGGCTTCGTCTGGGATGCGTTCATAACTGTCCTCAACAACAGTGAGTGCCCGTGGCTCTGGGTAGCTGTGGGAAGGTGGGGGAGAAGGGGAGGGGAGGGAAACGGGGTTCCAGAGCAGTCTCCTTCCTGTCTTATCTCCAGGTGGCCTGGCCAGTGAAAGGGACTACCCGTTCCAGGGCAAAGTGGAGCCCCACAGGTGCCTGGCCAAGAAGTACAAGAAGGTGGCCTGGATCCAGGACTTTATCATGCTGCAGGAAGACGAGCAGAGTGCGGGCATGGCGGGGATGCCGGGGGGGGGGGGGACAGGCCCAGGGCAGAGGTAGACATGGTGCTAGACGGATGGGGCGAGGAGGGGAGGGGGAAGGCTGACATGCCCATGTGCCAAGAGCAGGGGCTGCAGGCAGGCAGGGTCTGATGACACCTTTTCTCCCCAGGAATTGCCCAGTACCTGGCCACCCATGGTCCCATCACTGTGACCATCAACAAGAAGCTACTGCAGGTGGGATGGGATGGAGTGGTGAAGGGGCGTGTAGGGAAGTTGGCCCTAGACTCAGGCCCTCTGCCCCTGCCCTCTGCAGCAATACAAGAAAGGTGTGATCAAGGCCACGCCCAACACCTGTGACCCCCGGTTTGTGGACCATTCCGTCCTGCTGGTGGGTTTTGGCAGGGGCAAGTCGGGGGAAGGGATGCCGGCAGAGACAGTCGCCTCCCAGTCTCGCCCTCGCCCTCGTCACTCCCTCCCATACTGGATCCTGAAGAACTCCTGGGGGTCCCACTGGGGAGAGGAGGTGAGTGGGATCTCCTGGGGGAGGGGGCAGGGCAGAGCAGTCCTCTCCACACCTGCTGGCCCTGATGTCCCCCAACGTCCTAGGGCTACTTCCGGCTGCACCGAGGTAGCAACACCTGTGGCATCACCAAGTACCCGCTCACAGCCCGTGTGGACCCTCCTAAGGCACCTCCAGTCTCCTGCCCTTCCTGAACCCGCCCAGCTCCTCCCGCAGCTCCGGCTACCACCCCACCTCCTCGCCAGCCCCACCCCCAGCCTTTTGCCCATCCTCCCAATCATGATGCGGCTCGAATAAACCATGACAAGACCCTGGTTTCTGAGTGGACTAGCAGGGGCGGGGAGATGGCGGATGGGTCGAGCACAGACACCGTTTCAACACCACCCCGCCCCCGAGGGGCTGGCGTTCACCCGTGTGCGCATGCGCACAAAGCCCCACGGGCTCCTCCCCCTGGAGCAAAGATCAGTCTCCAAATTCATGGCGATTTTATTGTCAGGCGGGGCAGGGTGGTGGAGAGGGGCTTCAGTCGTGATAAAGGCGCAGGAGGCAGCCACGGAGGGTGCACATGTAGCGGTCCCAGAGGGCCTGGTGCCTGCAACGGTAACAGTGACAGCGACAGCTGACATTTACTCAGCACTCACCAGTCCGAAATGCTGCTGTTTCTGTACCGTAATTCACTTAGTCCTCTTAAAATTCTTGTGATTCTTCTAATTATTATTCCCAGTTCACATATGAGGAAACTGAGGCATGGAGAGGTTAAGTCACCTGCCCAAGGTCACCCAGCTTCTAAGAGGGGGAGCCAGGGCTTCGGTCCACGGAGACTTCCACCCCCAGGGTAGCAGAATGGGGAACCAAGTCGGTGGGAGGGCAAGGCCAAGTCGGACAGGAGGACAAGGTCTCTCACCGGAAGCCATCCAGGGAGTGGACAGACGCCGAATACTGATTCAGGAAGAGCCGCACGTCACTCAGAGGCCAGTGGTCGGAGCGGCAGGGTTCCACAAACTGTGGGCCCAAGGGAACGTTCAGCACCAGTACAGCCTGGGAACAGGCCAGGTCGGGGACCAGAGGGCGACGGGCAGGACAGCTCACCTTCTCCACGAGGTCCACAAACAGGTCTCTGACGTCTTTATTGTGGGTCAGCTTGGCGGCTACGTTCACCAGCCCCCGGGACAGGTTCTGTGGGGCGGGGGTCCCGGGAATTCTGCCTTCTGCCCCAGAAGCCGGGGGTGGGGGGGGACTGAGCACAGAAGCTGGGGGAGGGGCAGGCCCCCCCACGTCTACCCACCTCCCCACTCAACCGAGTCCCCATTGTTTGGGAGCCGCTGCCCGCCCAGGCCAGCAGAGGGCGCAGCAGCACCACCTGCCGGTCAACCCAGGCAGGAGTGGAGGGGGCACAGTGGAGGGGGTGGGGCGGAGTGGAGGGGGCGGGCGGAGCGGAGGGGGTGGGCGGAGGATGCCAAGGGCCAGAGGCTGTGTGGGGCCACAGACCTTGAAGTTGGCTTCCATCTCAGAGAAGACGCTGAGCTTTCCCCGGAGAGCAGTGCATACCAGGCTGCACGGAGACAGGGTCAAGCCTGGATCCACTTGAGCCTCTCCTTCGGGCCCTGCCCCGTGGGTTCCCCTCAGGGTCACCTCTTGTGCAGGTCCAGAAGGTCCTTGTCAGCCACTAGCACCTTGAGCTCCTTCAGGTCCTGGAGAAACTCCTTGTCCAAGTCCATGTCCATGTCGTCCATCTGGGAGTCTGCATGAGGCCCACGAAGGGAGTTGGGTAGGTGATTAAAAACCACTCCCGTGGGTGGGCGCGGTGGCTTGATCTGTAATCTCAACACTTTGGGAGGCCAAGGTGAGAGGATTGCCTGGGCCCACGGGGTCAAAACCAGACTGGGCAATTTGGTGAGACCTCGTCTCTACGATAAATCAAAAAATAAGCTGGGCGTGGTAGCACGCGCCTGTAGTTCCAGCTACTTGGAAGGCTGAGGTGGAAGGATTGCCTGAGCCTAGCAAGTGTCACTGCACTCTACCCTGGGTGACAGAGTGAGACTCCAACTCAAAAACAAACAAATAAACAGACAAAAAATTCCTCCAGTGAAACCCTGTGCGTTCCTCACCCACCACCTCATTGCACCCCACAGGACAGAAGAAGAAACAGAGTCTCAGAGAGATGGTATGACATGCCCCAGACCATAGAAAGGCAACAAGCCCTTTGTCTGCAGACAAGGTGTTGGGGGGAAATGGACTAGGAGCAGAGGCAGCCTGGCTGGACGCCCTGAACAGCAAAGGATGCTGGGAACGGGGGCCTGTGGGAGGAACTGCTGGTAGGGAACCAGGCCTGAAAGGATGAGGAGGCGTCGGGCACCTGGGTCAGTGGGGGCCTCACCGACGGCTCCAAGGGTCCAGTTCTGGATCATGAGCTCAGCGCAGAAGGCAAAGTCGCCAAAGCTCAGATACTGCAGTTTTTTCTTCCCTGTCTCAAAGCGGTTGTTGGCAAAGAAGACAATGGCCGCATAGTCCCTGCAGGAGGCGAAAAGGTGCTTCTCAGGGCCTGAAATTCCTTCTTAGCAAGTAACTCCCACCTGCAGCCTCAGTTGGGCATCCGAGTCTGGTCTCTTTCTCTGTGCTAAGTCACTGTGGGATGTCTCAAGTCATTTCTCTATAGGTCTACTCATCTGTGCAAAGAGAAGGTTCCATCCCAGGTGTCCTAAAGGATACAGTGGGAGACCACAGGATAACAGCTACCATTTCTTGAGCACTCCCTAAGCATCAGGCTGTACAGGTGGCACTTCAGATAGCCCAATTGGAAGTGGCTGGACTGTGACTTGAACCCAGGTCAGTCTGATCCAAAGTACAGACCAGAAGTGGGATGACCATCCCCCCAGCATAGCCAGGAGATCAAGAAGGTTGAGGTGGGGTAGGTGGACCAGCCTCAGGGCTCAGGGAAGGAGTGTGCAGGAGGAGATGGCTGTCCCCTCACCTGGCCAATCGGTCGGAGAGGAGGAAGTGCTGCTGAATATTGTCCACCAGGGAGCCTCTCATTTCCTCCACCACCTTGAAGACTCGCTTAAAGTTGTCAAACTGCAGGGCAGTCGGGAGGAGGGAGGACTGGTCAGAGGATGCTCACCTGAACTGCTGATTTGAATATTTCTCTCACCTATCCACCTATCTAGTCAGCAGTTGCCGATTTAGCGCTTGTTACTCCTTTGACCATTATTATTAGTACCTGTTATCAATCCAACAAATGTTTATCAGCTTCTGCCATCTTGCCTTGGATAAATGTATATTTCATCCTGTTTCTAAATTCAACCCAATTTTGGTACCATGCTCTAAATCTTCACGAGCGTGATCTGGAACTGATTGTCCTGGCTAAGACCCAGAAACTGAAGGATGAGCAAATACTAAGCCATACATTTGGAGCTCACAGGAGATACAAATAAAATGTATCACTAGTCTAGAAGGCTTACTTCCCTCTGGTACCACCAAAAAGGCTTGTGGAGAAGGTAGCGTCTCACCTTCTGCCTTGGATTTCAAGGGGAAGATGTGGCCAAGAACAGTACCTCCCAAGAGCAACACAAGCAAAAGAAAGCCAGGGGCTGGAAAAATGTAACCTTAGAGAGGTCTGCAAGGACAAGATCACAGGGTAGGCTGAAGATCAAGGCCAAGGATTAAACGGCTATCCAGAAGGCAGTGGGAGCCAATGCAAGTTTATGAGCACTGGGCACAGTGGCTCACACCTGTAATCCTAACACTTTGGGAGGCTGAGGCGAGAGGATTGCTTGAGCCCAGAAGTTTGAGAGCAGCCTGGGCAACATAGCGAGGCCTTGTCTCTACAAATTAAAAATTTAAAAATTAGCCAGGGCTAGCCCTTCGGGTCACCTTCCACTGTGGGAAGTTTTCTGTCCTCTCAATAAATCCTGCTTTCTCAGAAAAAAATAAATAAATAAAATAACAATAAAGAAATCTTGCCGGTGTGATGTGCACCTGTAGTCCCAGCAACTTGAGAAGCTAAGACAGAAAGATCTCCAGAGCCCAGCAGGATGAAGCCATGATGGCTGTGAGTGTGCCACTACATTCCAGCCTGGGAGACAGGGTGAGAGAGTAAGACCTCCAACTCAGAAAAAGAAAGTTCATGAGCAGGGAAAAGCCACAATCGGAGCTGGGCTTCTGAAAGCTCACTCTGGCCATAGAATATGGGATGGCTTGGAAGGTGCAAAAACGGGCGAGAAGACACTAGGTATGAAGTTGTTGACACCATCAAGGTTAGAGCTGGGGCAGTGACTGAAGGGAGAGAGTGAAAGGCTGAACTGTAGACGGGATGCTGTGCACGCGTGGTTGCGGGGCCCACCTGTCTCCGGCAGCTCTTGAGGGTGATTCCTGTTTTGGTGCTGATGTCATCCAGGTCTTTCTTGGTGCCCTTGGACAGCTTCTTGCCCAGCACCTCCCGAACGAAGGCCTCATCAAAAGCGTAATACCTTGCGGAGACAGAAGACACCACTGGCCCTCCACAAAGGAGGAGAATGGGGGCTTGGAAGGCCCTGGGCCTGGCCCCCTTTTGCTATCAACTATCTGAGTGCCTGGGTAAGTCCCATCCTTCTCTGGGGCTTCAGTTTCAGCCTGCAAATTGGGTACATAGACCGGTGGGCATCCCCACCATCACCATCCCATTAGGTGAGCACCTCTCGATGAGCAGTGCTTGCCGGGAGGGCGGGATCTGGAAGATGAGCTGGTGAAGTAGCTTGGGCGGCGCGTGCAGCAGGCGCTCAAGCATGTGGAAGGTGCGGTAGTGGTCCATGGTGTCGCTCTGCAGCACCGCGGCCGTTGCACCTGTCTGCTCCAGAATGCCCGAGCGCACCCGCAGGGCCACCGCGTCGGTCACTGGAGAGTGGGCACTCGCATCAGTCCTTGCCCCACCCACCCGAGAGGACCCTCAGGGACTCCGGTCCCGACCCCCGTAGATCCCTCATTCCCAGCCGCCTCCCCGCTTCCCCAAAGGATGCCCACGTCCGGGCCCCGCTCCCTCCCACCCGAAACAACCGCTCGGCCCGACGGGCTCCCCCGAACGGCCCCTCGCAGACCTGAGTAGCCGTCCAGCCAGAGGCGATACACGTCCTCGTCGATGAGGGTCGTGTTCCCCACGAAGATGTCCAGCTCACTGGTCATGGCGAAGCCCGGGGCCGCAGCGCCCCGGCGAGCAGGAGCGAGCACCGCCCGCGCCGGGCGCGCCGCCGCCGGGTCACTTCCAGGAGCGCCGAGATTCCATTCCGGACACTCGGAGCCGGCGGCGAGGGACCACTTCCGGGACAAGCCGGTAGGGGCGGGGCGGAGGCGGCGAAGGAGGAGGCGGAGGCCTGCGCGGAGGACTAACCCCTCCTACCGCCGGGAGAGGGAGGATCAGGGGAGTCCCAGGCTCCGGGGTCCTCCCAAGTCACCCATCGCCGTTTGCTGGAGGGCGTCGGGAGTGCCTCGATGGTCTCGCCAGTCCTCGCAACTGCTCCCCTCACTTCCTTCTGTTTTTTCCCCCCATCTTCTCTGCCCTCTTCGGGGCCTCCCAACTTTGACCCGCATCCTAAACATGGAGATTTCGCAGGACTCTATCCCATATCTTCTCCCTGCAAAAGGGATGCGTGGCCCGATCTCCAGGGACTCTTGCTGAAGGCCTCTCTGTCTACCCCGCGGATGAGCGCCTCTCCTGGCGTGAGGAACCTGTACCCACCCATGCTCTTAACCACTTCCCCCGCCCCCACACGAGCTAATGACATTTCTTCTTCTGTCCCTCAGCTCTGCCTGGAAATCCGCATCCGGAGGGGGCTACCTGTCTTTCCATAAGCCCCTCGAAAGCTTAATATGTTCTAGAGAGACCTCCCGCTCTCCCCAATCTGTTTATTTCCTGCGTCCCTATCCCAGGGACAGCCCCAACATCCACCCAATTCACGAGAACCCCGGGCTTTCTCTCAGACGCCTGTCCCCACATTCAGCTCTGCGGATCTGCCTCCTGAATATTTCTAGTATCTCTTTGTCCTCTCCACCCCCACTGATGCTGCTCCAGCCCAGTGTTTCTGCATAGCTCTCCCTGCTCGTTGGCACAGTTACTAATCTCCCTGCCTACATGTCCTCCTCCCGGGGTCCATCCCACGCGCGGCAGCCTGGACAATCTTTTCAAAATGCATATTTTCGAATGTTACTCCCCTGCTTTAAATCCTTGCTGGCCTTTGGAAATGTTCCAGCTTAGTATTGAAAGCCTTTAAGAATTTGACTTCCGCCTACCCTGGAAGCCTCCCTCCCTCTCCTACCACTTTCTCCCTACGCCTGCCTTTCAAAAAACAGCACGCTATCCTCGTTGTTCCTAAAGCAGCGAGGCTCTTTCGGGTACCAGTGTCTTCACCACGCTATCCTCTCACCCGGAAATAGCTCTCTTTACTTGGCGTAGTCCTTATGCATCCACCAGAGCCCCTCGGATGTCATCGCTTTTGGGAAACCTTTTGGGCGTCCCTCACAACGTATTCCTCCCCCATTTGCTTCTTGTTTAACACAGCCCCCCCTCCCAGAATGCGACCTCTTTAAAAACAGGATCAGAATCTTGGTCAAATTTATTTCTGCATGGCCCTTGCACAGAATAAAGGTTTGTTGAACAAACGAATCCCTTCCTTGTCCCTCTCCCCGGGCAGGAAACGCAGTCCCTGGGAGGAAGGGCAGGCCCATGGAGAGCTAGGATCTTTGGACTCAGAGTTCGAAGGAGCCGTGAGCGATGCTTAAGGAGCCGAGACTTTCGAGTTCGACCGCAGGTAAAAAGGACTGGAAGGAGATCCGACTGAGTTCCATGGGGGGTGGGCAGGGGGGAGGGGCGCGCGTCGGAGTCTTGATTCTCAGAGGACCCGAGAGGCCAAGCCTCGAGCTTAAGGAGAGCCGGGACTGGGAGGTGCGGAGGGCCTAGTTTCGGGTGGCGCGGAGGGCCACGACGCGGGGTCCCTCGTCCCCGAGGGTCAGCGACACGGCGGGCGGGAGTGGGTGGGGTAGGGGCGCCCCGCGCGCAGGCCCCGCCCCTTTCTGGGGGAGGCGCCCTCGGATTGGCTGTGCTCCCGTCGCGTCACGCGGCCCCGCCCCGGCGCGCGCCCCGCCGAGCGCCCGGCCCCGGCTGCCCGCTGCAGCCTACGCTTCGCCGCTGCCGGCCGCCCGCGGAGCCGGAGCCGGAGCCGGAGCCGGGGCGCGAGCGGCGCCGGGCTGGACTGGGGGCTTCCCGGGCCGCGGCGGCGGGCGGGCGATGCTCCAGCGGCCTGAGCAGCCATGGAGGCCGAGGCAGGAGGCCTGGAGGAGCTGACGGACGAGGAGATGGCGGCGCTGGGCAAGGAGGAGCTGGTGCGGCGCCTGCGGCGGGAAGAGGCGGCGCGCCTGGCGGCCCTGGTGCAGCGCGGCCGCCTCATGCAGGAGGTGAATCGGCAGCTGCAGGGCCACCTGGGCGAGATCCGGGAGCTGAAGCAGCTCAACCGGCGCCTGCAGGCGGAGAACCGGGAGCTGCGCGACCTCTGCTGCTTCCTGGACTCGGAGCGCCAGCGCGGGCGGCGCGCCGCGCGCCAGTGGCAGCTCTTCGGGACCCAAGCATCCCGGGCGGTCCGCGAGGACCTGGGCGGCTGTTGGCAGAAGCTGGCCGAGCTGGAGGGCCGCCAGGAGGAGCTGCTGCGGGAGAACCTGGCGCTTAAGGAGCTCTGCCTGGCCCTGGGCGAGGAGTGGGGCCCCCGCGGCGGCCCCGGCGGCGCGGGGGGCTCGGGCGCCGCGCCGACCCCCGAGCTCGCCCTGCCACCCTGCGGGCCCCGCGACCTGGGCGACGGCAGCTCCAGCACCGGCAGCGTGGGCAGTCCGGATCAGCTGCCTCTGGCCTGCTCCCCCGACGACTGAGGCGCCGCGTCCCGCTCGCAAGGCGCTCTCGCCCGGATCGCCGCCCGAGCGCCGGGGCCGCTGCGGACCTCGGGACCTGCACGCCGTCCCGGCCGCGAGCGAGGGGCTGCTGGCATGGACTACGAAACCCTGACACCGAGGAGGGCCCCTCGCTTTCGCTGGCGGGCAGCAGGGGGACGGAGAGTGGAGCGGAGGGACTCGGTGGGGGCTGGGTGCGGGCTAATAAACCGGGACGGAACGGAATCCGCGGCCTGGGCAGCGTCTGTCTGGTACTCGCCAGGGTTGGGGCGACGGTGGGGACACCGAGACAGGGTGCCATCTCCATCCGGTGGCACCGCAGGACTAAGGGCTCCCCCATTTGCCCCGAGCGTGGGGTGGGATGCGAGGCCGTGGCAAGCCACCGACTCCCCCCGTCGGGCCATGATCCGGCCCCTGAAGTGACCAGCTCCCTTCCCGGCTCCTTCCTGTGCAAGACAATGGGGCAGGAAGCAGGTGTCGGGGGCCTCGAACCCACGCGGCTGCCTACTCTGCGGCTGGAAAGGGGCTTCACAGCGCCCCCGCGTGGCAGGCGCAGGAGCACCGTGTCCCCCCAGATGGCTGATAGTCCTCTTCGCTTTGACCCCATAGGACTCTCTCTCAATCCTGGAGATGAGGCCGAGGGGACGTAGCCCCATCTTTCAGATAAGACAGTCGAGGTCCCAAAACGCCAAAGAATGTGTCCAAGGTCATGCCATTAGTGAGTCTAGAGTTGAGACTGGAACCTAGGCCTTCTGGCTGGAGATGGCCTCCCTTCAGCCTCTGGGTTCAATGAGACACCCAGGTCAGAGCTTCAAGCCTTTTTTATTCCATTTTGGCCGGTTTGTATAAAAATACTCTCTTTAGGAAAATAAATAGCAGCTGTCCTTGCTGTGAAGACTTGGATTCCCTGGAGCTAAAGGCTTCTCAAAGCTGGGGTCTGCAGGTCAGCTCGTCACGGAAGCCTCTGGCACCCCCAAGCTGTGGCATTCCGGAGGGGCAGGCAGAATCCCCTGGTCCAATCACCTGCTGCTGCTGGTGGTGGGGCTGGGTGATTTAGTGTTCTAGGCTGGTAGGGTGGCACCTTCTGTCGGGGTACAGTTGGATGGATCACAGGAAGAGGGTGGTGGAGAGTGTGGGGGTGGTCTGGCAGGGGTTAGAGCTCCAGAGGGCCTCTGGGGGTCTACAGGGTGTCTGGACTGCCAGGATGCCTCTGGCACAAGTGGGAAATATTTTGTCTCGGATTTAGTGCAAATTGTGCTAGAGACCGGCTCTAGAGAAACAGTGGGCCGCTTTGGCGGCTCCAGCCTGGTTCTACCATAAAGCCAAAGATAGCCTCCTCTGGAGGAATGGAGAAGAACATGATGGGTTGGGTGTGGGATACGGTCCAGGCCAGCTGGACCCATGGGGGAAGGGAGGAGATTCGGCGAGGATGGCGCCTGCGGGGTGCAGGACTTGGGGGCCTCACAAAGCAAGGAGGGTGGGGGACCCCAGGGGGTCAGAGGAGGGGTCCCCGCTGCTGCTGCTACTCTTACGATGAGCTGAGGCGCAGGGCTCAGGGGTGCTGGGGTAGGTGAAGACCAGACTGGGGGTGAAAGGAGTCAGGGAGGGTGTGGTCATGAGGGTGGGGGTGTGCAACGCCTCCGGTTCCAGCACGGGCCCTGGGGAAAGGGAGATACAAGGGACAGGGCGGCAGGGGGCTGGTGGGCTTCTGGTGCCGCTCGTGCTGCCTGTGTCCCTCTCCTTGGCTCCTTCCGGGATTTTGCAGATGGGTCGGTGGGCTTCCAGCACCAGCTCCAGGCGTTCCTTCTGCTTCTGCAGCTCCTCGATCTCTCGCTGCAGCCCGGACTTCTCGTCTTCCAGTTTGTCTGTCTCCTGTAGCGGGTTGGGAGAGGAGTCAGGAAGATGAGGGCCGAATACCCTGAGCCTCAGAGGGTGGTGGCGGTGGTGTGGGGAGCCCCCAGCACGTCTGGACTGCAACTCCCATGAGCCCCTGGGAGAAAATGGGCATGATTCCCATCAGGCCCAGGCGTCTTAGAAGATTGCTGGCCCAGCTTTGGCTGTGCTCAAGTGAGACGCGCTGCAGCCAATTTTTAATCACTTTTTCGTCATCCTTTTTCCAGAAGGACCGCCTGCCCCTCAGGCAGGGAGCCAGGGTGGTGGTGGTGATGGGGGCTGTGTGTACTGGGGCTCCACGGGCTCCTGGGAGCCAGGGCCCTTCTGAGGCTCGGTGGGCCGGGGCCTGGGTGCCCTCCATACGGGCTGGTGCTCACCGCCTGCAGGAAGTCGGTCAGTTCCTTCCTCCGGTTCCTGCACTTGGCCGCCGCCAGCTTGTTCCGCTCGCGCCTCACTCGGCGACGCTCTTCTTCCTCTGGGCTGATCTGGAGGGTAAGGAGTGAAGGCAGCAGTGAGGAGGACCCTGGGCCACTGGCTACCTGGGACTCATCTCCTGAGGTGGTTTGGTGGTAGGACGCCGACAGAGGGCGTGGCAGCGTAGGGGCCCCTGCAGCCTGTGGCTTAGGCTGAGGCACAAGACAGCTTGAATGGGTCAACCTTTCTCCTCCTACCTACTGTTCACGCTCAGTCCTCTCCCGTAATGCCTTCCCTCTCTCTCAGGATTCAACTAAGATGTTGGCACCTCCAGGAAGCCTTCTCGTTCCCCGGTCAGAAGTGGCCTTTCCTTTTCTGACCACCTGGGGGCGTTACCCCTTATTGCAGGACCCTCATCCTGGATCTCTGGACAACCAAGTCTCTTCGCCCAGGCACTAGGAGGGGCTGATAGTGGTGCTGAATAGGTTGCAATTTATTGGGAACCTACTCTGTGCCAGCTAAGCGCTTTACATAGATTTTAAAATTTTGTTTATTTTTTTGAGTTGGAGTCTCACTCTGTCACCCAGGCTGGAGTGCAGTGGCACGCTCACGGCCACTGCAGCCTCGACGTGCTGGGCTCAGGCGATCCTTCCTCCTCAGTTTTCCAAGTAGCTGGAACTTCAGGCGTGCGCTACCACACCCAGCTTATTTTTTATTTATTGTAGAGACGAGGTCTCATCAAGTTGCCCAGGCTGGTCTTGAACCCCCAAGCTCAAGCAATCAATCCTCTTGCCTCGGCCTCCCAAAGAACTGGTGTTACAGGCTTGAGACACCATGCCCGGCCTTACATAGACTTTCTTAAAAACAGATTCTTAACTTTCTGTGTAAGGAACTGAAGCCCAGGAAAGAGTAATAACTTGTTTATGGTTCCAGAGCAGGAATAAGAACCTACTCACTCTATTCCACGTGGAGTGAGGCCAGAATGTTGGAGTTCACCTCCCCCAAAAGCACCCCACTCACAGCTCACAGCCCCACTGGGGAGTGTCCAGGATCAAAGGGTCATCCTGGGGACCGGGGTTACCCCTGGCCTGCTACAGAGCTCACACCATGGTCCCCTGCATGGTCACAAAGGCCAGCCATTCTGTTTCTGGGAAACCTGCTCCTGACTGATCTCACATCTTTCCTAGGACCCCAACCTCCCTCCCCAGCCTCCACCCAGCAAGTTCTTTAGTGTGAGAACCCCACTCCACTGTAGTCTCCTATACCAAGATGCCCCAGGGAGAGGAAAGAGGAACCACACCTTTAAAGACCCTCCATCATTTACCCATTTTTGGTTTTGTTTTTGTTTTTGAGTTGGAATCTCACTCTGCCGCCCAGACTGGAGTGCAGTGGCCGCTCCCGGCCATCACAGCCTCGACCTGCTGGGCTCCGGCGATCCTTCCGCCTCAGCCTTCCGAGTAGCCGGAATTACAGGCATGCGCTACCACGCCCGGCTGATTTTTTGATTTTTTGTAGAGATGAGGTCTCGCTGCCCAGGCGGGTCTCGAACCCGCGGGCTCAGGCAATCCACTCACCTCAGCTTCCCAAAGGCGCGGGATGACAGGCTGAGCCACCGAGCCCGGCTCACTTATCCATTTATTTTGGTTAGGACTTTGGGGAGGCAAGAGTTCTCAGGTCCAGCCAGGCACAGCGGCTCACACCTATAATCCCAGGACTTCAGGAGGCTGAGGCGAGAAATTGCCCGAGCCCAGGGGTTTGAGACCAGCCTGGGCAATTTGGGGAGACCTCATCTCTACAATAAATCAAAAAATTAGCTGGGCGTGGTGTCACACACCCATGGTTCCAGCTACTGGGAAGGCTGAGGTGGAAGGATTGCCTGAGCCTAGCATTTCAAGGCTGCGGTGGTCATGGGTATGCCACTGCACACCAGCCTGGGCAACAGAGTGAGACTCCGACTAAAAAATAAATAAATAGTTCTCAGTTCCTCTGCTTCAGGTCTTCTGTTAGCTCTCAAGACACAAGGTGGCTTGTGCTTAGGGTTTGACTTCAGAGTCAGATTGATCTCAGGCAGAGGCCAGTCCTGTCTCATTAATCACTACCTGTGTGATCTTGGGCAGGTGACTACCCCTCTGTGTCTTCATTCTCTTGGTGGGAAGATGGGGGAAACCGGAGTACATTCCCCAGAGTGTTTTTGTGAAGATTAAATGAAACAGGGAAACTGAGGCCTAGAGAGTAGCTGACAGGAACCCTCTTGTTCCTGTTCCCAGTCAGCTTATGCCCACCATGTCAGCTAGTGGAAACCCCCTCACCTTTCCACATCACACGACACATTCTCACCTCCACGTTCAATCTTGCTTCTCCAATCCTTGTATCACCTCCACCAATGCAAATCCTACCCACCCTTCTTATATGCCACCTTCTCCAGGAAGCTTTCCTTGATGCAGAGGTGACCGTATTGCCCTCCAGGGCTCCTATCACATTCTGCCTTGGGCAATAGTCCACCAGTGGCCCTGCCTTTCCCCTGTTTTAAGCCTGTGTTCTCCTTTCCAACAAGAGCTTGCCCTCTGTACTGTAGCACCTCTCTGGACAATCAGAAACTATAACGCTCTGCTCCTTACCTGTTCAGAGGGCCGGCGACGTACTCCTGGAGGCGGGCCCAGGGTCCGGATGACTCCCGGCCGGGGTTGTGGGGGGCTGTACTGGGGGTAGGCCAGAGTCCTGGGGTAGCTGCCGGGCCCCAGGAAGTGAGGCTGTACCATCCACTGCAGCTCCTGACTGCCACTCACAGCGTTGATGCTTGGAACAAGGTGGAACTTCTGAAATACAAGGGTGGGGTGAAATTTACGTGAACTGAGGAGGGGCTTCCAGTGGACAGAAACCACACTGCTGTTCACCCTCAATGTAGATGCTGGTTCTGGGAGCCCAGAAGAAGCACAGCTCAGCAAGGAGAGACTGATCTGGTGGCAAATCCCTGCTCATGAGCTGTTTGACTTTGGGCAGATCACATCACCTCTCTGTGCCTCAATTTCCCCAGCAGAGCTAATACTTATAAAGTGTGACTGGTCAGGCACTGTTCCACCCACTTTACAAATACTGACTCATATAATTGGCACAATCGTATCTTCATTTTCAGACAGGAGAACCGTTGTCCACAGACACAGAAGTAGGAAGTGGACTCTGAGCCCAGGCAACTGGGCTCTTACCCACTCCTGTACCCATCTACATGAAGAGTATCATTCACTCCTGGCTCACAGGGAGGCTGTGACAATCAGGTGAGACACTGAGACAATCAGGTGAGACACTGAGAGTGACAGCCTCTGGGAAGTGGCAGGTGCCCAATGCAGGGAGGCTGTGGCAAGTAAGAGCTACGGCTCGGGGTTCAGACTGTCCTAGTTTTAACCTCAGCTCAGCCATTTACGGACTGTGTGACCTCCAGGCAAGTTATTTAACTTCAGTCTCCCTCCATTTTTAATATTTTAGCCGGGTGCAGTGGCTCACGCCTGTAATCCCAGCACTTTGGGAGGCAGAGGTGAGAGGATTGCCTGAGCCCAGAGGTTCGAGACCAGCCTGGGCAACTTGGCAAGACCTTGTTCTACAATAAACTGCAAAAATTAGCCAGTCATGGTGGCCGTGCCTGTAGTTCCAGCTACTTGAAGGCTGAGGCAGGATTGCCTGAGCCCAGCAAGTCGAGGCTGCGGTAGCCCTCAGTGTGCCACTGCACTCCAGCCTGGGCAACAGAGTGAGACTCCAACTCAAAAATAATAATAGAGGCAAGAGGATTGCCTGAAACCAGGAGTTCAAGACCAGCCTGCGCAACTTGGTGAGACCTTATCTCTACGATAAATAAAACAATTAGCCGGGTGTGGTGGCACACTCCTGTAGTTCCAGCTACTTGGAAGGCTGAAGTGGAAGGATCATCTGAGCCCAGCAGGTTGAGGCTGCAGTGACCGTGAGCGTGCCACTGCACTCCAGCCTGGGCAAAAGAGTGAGACTCTCACTCAAATAATAATAATAATAGTAATAATATTGTAATACTTGAAATATTGTCACAGGTGAGGATTACAGCATTTCACTGATGCTAAGAGGTACCTTTTAATAGCTCTGAAGACATAGTTTAATTAGCAATTTTAAAAATTAAGGGACATTCGCTTTAAGGGACAGCTACATGCAGAAAAATGAAACTTGACTCCTATCTCTCCCCAAATACAAAAATTAACTGGAGAGGGATTAAAGACTTATGTCAGACCTGAAGCCATAAAAATCCTAGAAAAAATATTTAGTAGCATAAATAATGGTGGGTTTTTTAATCCATGAGGTCTTAGGTTCCATGAAATACGGTAAATGATGTGGACCGCGCCCACCCCGACGCCCCAGTCGCCATCCCCTTTCAGCCGGCAGTCTGAGCAATGGGTGGGGATGGGGCTCCGAGTTCTGGGAAGAGAACTGGGTTCAAGCCCTGCCGCTGGGCCCTGGGTGTGGGCGCCCAGCCGTCCGGGAAGCGGCCCACAAGCCCAGGCAAGTCCCGACGGCGGTGGCC
Organism: Cephalopachus bancanus; assembly: GCA_027257055.1. Lineage (NCBI taxonomy): Eukaryota > Metazoa > Chordata > Mammalia > Primates > Tarsiidae > Cephalopachus > Cephalopachus bancanus. The sequence goes on from JAPVLO010000390.1 coordinate 171,401, forward strand.
CCGGCCCAGCTGCGGGCCCGGCGGCCTAGTGACCCCAGTTCCGGGCCCGGGGCACCGCCGGCGGCATCTCCCGCTCCCGAGGCTGCCGGGCCCGGGCCGCTCCGGGCCAGGAAGGGAGGGGCGTCCCGGGTGACTCAGCCGCCGTGACTCGGCCGCCGTGACTCGGCGGAACGGACGCCTCTCCTTCCCTCCCCGGTCGACACGTGCTCGCAGCCCCTCGACAGGAAGTGGGCACCTGCAGCCTCCCGGGGCCCCCGCCGGCAGCGGGCGCCTTTCGGTGCCGAGAGCCGGGGGCGCGGGAGTCGCGCGCCTCGTGACCCCGTGCGCGTCCTGGGCACCTCGCGGTCTCCGTTTGCCCCTCCGGCAAAGGGGTCGAGAGCCAGACTCCGCGGACCCGCCCGGTCCCACTGCCCGGGCCCCTCGGGCTCCTCTGTGCCCAGCGAGGGCCAGGGGCCTGGCGACGGAGCGCAGGAGGACAGACAGACGGACCGATACAGTGACGGCCACAGACAGCGCCGAGGATTCCCGCCTGCGATCTGGTTTCCCGGTGATCCCGCCGCCCTCCCGTGTCGGGACGTCCCAGCCTCGCCCGGGCTCCGGGTCCCCGGGATCTGGCACGAGACGGAGAGACCCTCTGATCCGTCGGGGCCGGGACTGACCCAGGCGGCCAGGTCCCCCCGAGGCAGAAACTAGCGGAGGACGGGAGAAAGGAAAGAAGGTAACAGGCACGGAGGGACAGACAGCCAGCCCGCAGACAGCGAGGGGGAGGGGCGGGCGGGAGACGGGGCGTTCGCAGGTCTTCGCTCCGCCCGCCGCGCGCCTTCCTCGGGGCCGGGGGCTGGGGGACGTCGGCCCCCTGGACGGCGGAGAACGGGCAGGATCCTCGGCCCCGGCCCACTCGGTCCCGGCTCCAGTCCCGGGCGGGCGGGAGCGGACCTCGCCTACCCAAGCGCCGTCACCCGGGAGCCCAGCGGCCGGACCCCTCTCACCTGCGGGGCCGCCGCCTGCGCCGGGGGAGGGGGCGGCGCGGGGCCGCCGTACGCGCTGCCGGCCCCGGAGCTGGGTCCCGGCTCCCCGAAGTCTCGGAACATGCCCTGGGCTGGTGCTCTGCGGGGTCCGCGTCGGCGGCCTGGGTTCTGACTCACTCGCGCCTCGCGGAGTCTTTTCTTTTTATGAATGAAAAGTTCTCGGGCGGAACCACTGCCACCGCGGGGGGCGGGGGCGTGGCGCGGCGGCGCGGGGCACCTCGAGGCTCCGCCTCTCCAGACGCGCCGCCCTCTGCCCGTCGGCCCGAACCCCCGGACGCCTCCCGCCGTCGGGCCGCCGCCTTTCGGCGGGAGCGAGGGCCGACTCGGCGTCCCCTAGCGACGGCGGCGGGCACGCCCCCCCGTGACGCAGCTGCCCATACATGGTGCAATTTCCTCGCCTCGCCCCGGTGCAGCCCAGGCTTCCCCGGCCCCGGGACGCACCTGCGAGGAGCCGCGCGCCCCGCCCCGAGCGCAGGCGGCCGCCCCACCCCCGGCCCGGGGCCCGGGGCCCGGTCGGCCTCCGTTTCTGCTTCCGTAAAACCGGACGAAATCTGAATCACGTAGCCACCCGGTCGCGCAAGGGGGGTGGGGATGAATTACGTCAAAACGGCCTGGAAACTGTAAAGTGGATTATAAATGGTAGGGGGAGTTATTGGCCGGACGCTTACCGTGCCAGGAACCATGACAGCTGGCCCCCAAGGCTTCGTGGAGGGAGGGCCCTCCGCTGGCATTGCTTTAAAAAGCTTTGGGTATTACCCGGGCGTGGTGACGCGCACCTGGAGCCCCAGCTACTGGGGAGGCAGAGGTGGGAGGATCGCTTGAGCCCAGGAGGTCGAGGCTGCGGTGAGCCATGATCGGGTCACTACACTCCAGCCTGGGCGACAGAGTGAGACCCCCGACTCAAAAAATAAATAAATAAAACTTCGAGTCGATGAAAAGTGAATTAAGTGACGAACCAGGGTTTCAACAATGGCAGTATGTTTTACATGTTTCCAATAAATAAGGTAATGCTCTGAGCTGCCCACGTATAATGCAATATAATTATGTTACTCAGGATAATTTCGGGAGCTATAATAGGTTGTAGTTCAGGGACCCGACAGGTGTCCTAAGGTCTGATAAATGCTTATTTACTGTCAGTGTCCTCTGGGGACTGTGTGGTCACCAGCCTTGTTTGGATGAGGCCGTGGCCAGATGTGCTTGGGAGGTAGGTGTCATCATCATCCCATTTTACAGATGGGAAAACTGAGGCTGAGAGATAACTGAAGTGAATTGTCCCAGGTCATTAAGTGAGTGACTGGAGCAGCTCGCCAAGTCAGGGCTGTGGGTGCTCCAAATCCAGGCTCAGTCAAGATGTTTCAAGATGATCATGGGTTCACAGACACCTTTTCACACATGCAGAATGCCAGTGCTTGAAAGCACCATCCCAGCCAGGCTCGGTGGCTCAGCCTGTAATCCCGCGCTTTGAGAGGCTGAGATGAGTGGATTGCCTGAGCCTGCGGGTTCGAGACCCGCCTGGGCAACTTGGCGAGACCTCGTCTCTACAATAAATCAAAACTAGCTGGGCGTGGTAGCGCGCGCCTGTAGTTCCGGCTACTTGGAAGGCTGAGTGGGAAAGATCGCCGGAGCCTAGCAGGTCGAGGCTGCGGTGACCGTAAGCATGGCACTGCACTCCAGCCTGGGTGACACAGTGAGACTCCAACTTAAATAAATTAAAAAAAAAAAAAAAAGCACCATCCCAATGCTGCTTCTCTGCTTCCTCCCATTCCACAGATGATGAAACTGAGACCTGGAGAGAGTAAGGGGCTGTCAGTGTCACACAGCTACAGAAAGAAGGCTGGGCTCTCCTGCTTTATCACCAGCACCTCTGTTTGATCAGCTCCAGTTTTGATCCCATGTCCTGGGCTAGCTGCCTTCCTTGGGAATGGTGACTGGGGGTCTGTGGGTACACTCAGGTCTTAGAGGCAGGAAAGTCAGCTTGGCCCTCTGTGTGATCTAAGACAGGCCATCTTCCCTCTGAGTCCTAGTCCTAATTAGGCCTCCCTGCTGACCTCATGGGGCTGTTCTGGGATCAAATGAGATCACAGATGTGAAAGTGCTTTGTAAGCTGTAAAGTGCGGTGCGCTCAGAAGGTGGTTGCCAGCTCGGTGCCTCTCCCTCACCCTTGCCTTATTCAATACCTGTCTTCCTCTAAAAAGAAAAGAGACCACCAGGTGCAGTGGCTCATGCCTGTAATCTCAGCACTTTGGGAGGCAGAGGCGAGAGGATTTCCTGAGTCCAGGGGCTCGAGACCAGCCTAGACATCTTGGTGAGAACTTGTCTCTACAATAAATTTTTTTTTTTTAAATAGCCGGGTGTGGTGGGGAGTGCCTGTAGTTTCAACTACTTGGGAGGCTGAGGCAGAAGGATTGCCTGAGCCCAGCAGGTCGAGGCTGCAGTGGCCGTGAGCCTGCCACTGCACTCCAGCCTGGAGGACAGAGTAAGACTCCTACTGAAAAAAAAGAAAAAAGAAAAAGAAACCACAGCAGTTTACCAGCATGAGAAATAATGGGTATGTGAGACAGAGAGAGAGAGTTTTTGAGGCAGTTTGACCCGTGGGAAGATCAAGTATGCCGGAGTCTGACAATTCTGGGTTCTGGGTTTGAATTCTGGTTAGTCTGCTCACCAGTTGTGTGACTTAAATGAGGTATACAATTTCAGAGTCTCTTTTTCTTCATCTGTAAAATGGAGACATAATAATAAGTACATCTCAGGGTTGTCAAAGGGCAGAAATAAAATGTCACACGCTTAGCACAGCGCACAGTAAGAATTTCACACATAGTAGTGAAAATAAATTCACGTTCATAAAAAGCCCCAGGGGTAGGAGCTGTGAGTCTCCAAGCACACATGAAAGGCATTTTGCAGCATGTGTGCACCACACACACACACACAAACGCACACACCCGCTCTGATATCCGAACTCCTTGGCTGAGCCCAAGCCAGACAGGTTAGGGGTGACACAGACAGCCAGGTGGTGGCACGTGCCAGGCCTGACAAAGGTCAGTCTTGACTTCACCTACCTGGTCTGGAAATATCACCCTGCCCCTCTTCCCAACCAGTCTGGGGCAGCCGAGGGAGCGGGGGGCTCAGGTCTCAAATTGTGCATGTGTGTGTGTGTGTCTGATTACACGGCTTTGAAAGTCCCTTCCTGCTCTAACCGTCGATGGAGTCACAAGGAGGTCCTTTCAAAGGCAGGCACATTCCAAGCTCCTCAGTCACTAACTCCCGCCTTGTGGCTGCAGCAACGTTCCCGGCCCCTGACCTCACCAGCTCCTACCCAGGGAGGCCAGGAGAGAAACCCAGGGGACCGTCGTGGTCGTTGGGAGTCTGGAGGCAGGGAGGACTGAGAGCCCCTGCCACTGTCCCTTGTCAGCCCTGTAAGACTGGCTGGGTCTGTCTCCCTTACTGAGCCCCAAAGAGTCCCCACCTTTTGGGGCTGCAGGGAGGCGAGGGAGGCTTGGCCCCCAGTGGGCGCTCAGTGCCACCAGGGCGTTGGAAGTGGTGTTGATGTTTTCCAGTTTCTAGTCGCTTTTTAATTGAAGTTTTTTTTATTGAGGTGAAATACATGTAACATACAATTAACCATTTTAAAGCGTACACTTCAGTGGCGTTTAGTACATTCACAATGTTGTGTAACCACCTTTCTTTAGTTTCATAATTGTATCACACCAGGAAAACATCCCCTACCCATGTAGTCACTGTTGTCTATTTCCCCCTCCCACACCTCCTGGTCACCACTGGTCTGCTTTCTGTCTCCAGGGATCTACCTATTCTGGGCATTTCATGTAAATGGCATCACATATTACACAGTCTTTTGTGTCTGACTGCTTTGCTTAGCAGAACGTTTTTCAAAGCTCATTTGTGTTGTAACATGTATCGATATTTTATTCCTTGTATGGCTGAGTGATATTCCATGATTTGATTGTGTATGTGTGTGTGTGTGTGTGTGTGTGTGTGTGTGTGTGTGTGTGTGTGTGTGACCCAGGCTGGAGTGCAATGGCATGATCATGGCTCACCACAGCCTCAAACTCCTGGGCTCAGGCAATCCTTACAACTCAGCCTCCCGAGTAGCTGGGAATATACCAGCGCCACCACGCCTGGGTAATTTTTTGATATTTTGTAGAGACCAAGTCTTACTATGTTTCCCAGGTTGGTCTCTAACTTCTGGGCTGAAGCGATCCATCCTTTCATCTTGGCCTCCCAAAGTGCTGGGATTTCAGGCATGAGTCACCTCACCCGGCCCCATGGCTTTATATATGCTACAATGTGTTTATGTGTTTGTAAGTTGATGGACATTGGGTTTTTCTTCCACTCTTTGGCTATTGTGAATAGTGTTGCTATGAACGTTTGTGTGCAAGTTTTTGTGTGGACATATGTTTTCATTTCTCTTGGGTATGTACCTAAGAGTGGAATTGCTGGGTCATATGGTCATCTTTTGAGGCACTGCCAGACTGTTTTACAAAGTGACTGTACCATTTTACATTTCCACCAGGAGTGCATAAGCTTCTAACTTCTCCAAATCTTTGCCAACTCTAGTTATTTTCCGTTGTTTTAAAATTAAAGACATCCTAGAGGGTGTATGGTGGTATCTCATTGTGTTTTGATTTGATTTCCTTAATGATCAATGAACATCTTTTCGTGTGCTTTTTGGTCTCATGTATACATTTTTTGGACAGAGGTCTGTTCATCATTGTCCATTTTTATTTTTTTAATTTTTATTGTCCATATTTAATTGGGTTTTTTTATACTGAGTTGTACTAGTTTGTTATAGATTCTGGATAGTAAACCCTTATCAGCTCCATAATTTGCAAACATTTTCTTCCATTCTCTAAGGTTGTCTTTTCACATTCTTGATAATGTTCTTTGATGCACAGAAGTCTTATTTTTCATTTTTTTCAAATCTAACTTCGTTGCTCATGCTTTGGGTGTCTAATGTAATAATCCTTTGCTGGCCAGACTCGGTGGCTCAGTCTGTAATCCCAGCACTTTGGGAGGCCAAGGCAAGTGGATTGCTTGAGCCCGCGGGTTTGAGACCAGCTTGGGCAACTTGGCGAGACCTCCTCTTTACAATAAAATTTAAAATAGCCGGGTGTGGTAGCGTGCGTCTGTGGTTCCGACTACTCGGAAGGCTGAGGTGGAAGGATAGCTGGAGCCCAGCAGGTCGACGCTGGAGTGGCCGTGAGCATGCATGCCACTGCCCTCCAGCCTGGGTGAAGGAGTGAGACTCTGACTCAAAAAAAAAAATCCTTTGCCAAGTTCAAGGTCATGAAAAGATTGACTATATTGTCATCATCATTGTCATAATCTTCTTCCTCCTCCTCCTCTTCCTGTTCTTCTTCAGCTGGAGTCTCACTCTGTCACCCAGGCTGGAATGCAGTGGCATGCTCACGGTTCATCGCAGACTTGACTTCTTGGACTCAAGCAATCCTTCTTCCTCAGCCTCCTGAGTAGTAGGGGCTACAGATGCATGCCACCACGCCTGGCTCTTTTTTTTTTTTTCTTTTTGTTTTGAGTCAGGGTCTCACTCTGTTGCCCAGGCAAGAGTGCAAGGGTACAATCATGGACACTGCAGCCTCGACCTCCTAGGTTCAGGGGATCCTTCCACCTCAGCATCCCAAGTAGCTGGAACTACAGGCAGGTGCCACCACACCTGGCTAAATTTTTTTATTTTTAGTTGAGACGAAATCTTGCTATGTTGCCCAAGCTGATCTCAAACTCCTGAGCTTAAGCAGTCCCCCTGCCTCAACCTTCAAAAGTGCTGGGATTCCAGACATGTCCTTTCTTCTAAGAGTTGTATAGTTTTAGCTCTTAGATAGATTTGTTGTTGATTACATTGAAGTTTATCATACATACCGCCAAGTGTACATATCCAGTGTGCTTAGCCCAATGACGTTTTACATATGTGTAAAAACCACCTATATATGGCCGGGCACGGTGGCTCAAGCCTGTAATCCCAGCACTTTGGGAGGCTGAGGCAAGAAGATTGCCTGAGCCCAGGGGTTTGAGACCAGTCTGGGCAACTTGGTGAGACCTTATCTCTACAATATATCAAAATATTAGCCGGGTGTGGTAACACACCTGTAGTTCTGGCTACTTGGAAGGCTGAGGCGGACAGATCGCCTGAGGCCAGCAGGTTGACACTAGGGTGCCTGTGAGCGTGCCAGTGCACTCTAGCCTGGGTGACAGAGTGAGACTCTAACTCCAAAACAAAAAAACAAGAAACCGCCCTTATCATGATAGAGGACATTTCTAGCAGCTCGAAAGTCTCCTTGTGCTCCCTCCCAGGCACTAACCCCCTCCCACAGGCAGCCACTATTCTGACTTCTATCACCATAGATTAGTTTTGCCTGTCCTTGAACTTCAGAAAAATAGAACCATCTGGCGTGTACTCTTTGGGTCTGGCTTTTTTTTACTCAACATGTCTGTATACTTACCTGGCAGGGGAGATACTATGATCACGAAGGTGGTTTACTCAGGTTGAGGCTTATCCATTGCACTCGGGATGTGCTGACCCCTGAGATTTCCCCAAGATCAAAACAAAACAAAACAAAAAATAAAAACAAAAACAAATGTCTGTAGGATTCATCTATGCTGTGGAGTGAACCAGTAGCTTATGGTCTTTTCTGTTGCTGCATGACATTCCATTGCATGAGAGTATTCCGCAATCTGTCTTTCCATCCTCCCACTGATGACCTGGAGCCTTCCAGGTTGGGACTATTACAAATAAGGCTGCTGGGAATATTTTTTATATATCCTCAGTGGCCAGTTGTACTCATTGCTCTTGGCTGTATGCCGAGGGGGGAATTGTTGAGCCATAAGTTAGACGTGTGTTTGGCTTGAATTGATTCTCAGCAACAGTGTTCCAAGGTGGTCGTACCATTTTATACCCCACCGGTATCACCGGTGGGTAAGAGTTCCAGTTGTTCCACATCTGGAAATGACTTTTTTTTTGAGTTGGAGTCTCACTCTGTTGCCCAGTCTGGAGTGCAGTGACATGTTCCCAGTCACCTCAGCCTCGACCTGCTGGGCTCAGGCTATCTTTCTGCCTCAGCCTTCCAAGTAGTCAGAACTACAGGCACACACTACCATGCCCAGCTAACTTATTTATTTATTTTATTTTATTTATTTATTTATTTATTTTTTGAGTTGGAGTCTCACTCTGTCGCCCAGACTGGAGTGCAGTGGCCGCTCCCGGACACCGCAGCCTCGACCTGCTGGGCTCCGGCGATCCTTCTGCCTCAGCCTTCCAAGTAGCTGGAACTACAGGCATATGCTACCACGCCTGGCTAATTTTTCGAATTATTGTAGAGATGAGGTCTCACCAAGTTGCCCAGGTGGGTCTCGAACCCGCGGGCTCAGGCAATCCACTCACTTCAGCCTCCCAAAGTGCAGGATTACAGGCTGAGCCACCGAGCCCGGCTTAATTTTTTTATTTATTGTAGAGACGAGGTCTCACCATGTTTCCCAGGCTGGTCTCGAACCCGCAGGCTTAGGCAATCCTCTCGCCTCAGCCTCCCAAAGTGCTGGGATTCCAGGCGTGAGCCACTGTGCCTGGCTTGAGGGATTGTTTTAATCATGAAAATGTTCACAGAGGAATTCTAAAAGTCTTACCATTTCACCCTCAGACTTGAACTCATCCAAGCAGTGGCACTTTTAGAATTGCTACAAGGGAACCCGAGGCCTGGGAAGGGGTAGGGTAAGGGTACTTGACACATCCCATGTTCTTTTAGCTTGCGTGTCGCTTGGGAGGCTGGAAGGGCTAAGAGGATAACACTGGTGGCTCCCACCTACTGAATTCTGACTCACCAGACTCATGTTCGAGACCAGCATGGGCAATATGGCGAGATTGTGTCTCTACAAAAAAATAAAAAATTTAGCCAAGCGTTGTGATGTGCAGCTGTAGTCCCAGCTACTTGGGAGGCTGAGGCGGAAGAATTGCTTGCGCCCAGGAGGTTGAGGCTGTGGTGAGCTGTGATCATGCCACTGCACTGCTGCCTGGGTGACAGTCTGAGACCCCCGACTCAAAAAATAAAAAGTTGAATAGAGCCAGATGCAGGGATGACAGGGATGATTAGAGACATAGTCCTGGCCTCAAAGCACTTACAGCACAGAAAGGTGGGCAGACACTCAGGAGAGCAGTCCTGGTGCCAGGGAGACAGTGCTGGGAGCAGGAGTCAGAGGGCACCAGGGCTGTTACGAAGTCCCCAGGGTGGAGGGTGGGAGAAGGCTTCCTGGCAAAGGAGGACTTGAGGCTGGGGGAGACCCTCCAGGGGTTGGTGACTGTGGGCACAAATGCCTGGAGGTGGCCAGAGGGGGCCTGGGGAGCTGCAATCCAGGGTGGGTGGCAGAATGTGTGTTGGGGTGATTCGCTGGGGAGGATGGGGGAGGCCTAAGCCAAGGGCCCTGAATAGCAGGCTCAGGAGATTGACCTGGGCTGGGGACGATGGGGCCATGGGGGGGTGTTAGGACGAGAAAGCGGCCTGTGATCAGTTTCAGAGGCTGGAGACTGGAGAGGAGTCTGGAGTCCCTTGCTGGACATGGAAGCTCTTCCGGGCCTGGCCATCCAGGCCAGGAATGGAGCCCAGTTGAGGAAGGAGAAGGGGCGAGAGTGAGGCTAGGCTGCTGCTTCCAGGGCCTGTGGGTCACCACGGACGCAGGAGCTGCCTTCCTCCCTAGTCCCCAGATGCTGGCTGACCCACGCGTGCCTGTCCCTTTGCTGTCCCTTGGGTCTCACACCACCCAGCCGTGAGGGCAGCCCTGTCCCCAGGCTGAGGCAGGTGAGGACGCTGAGTCTCCAAAGACAGAAAGGGGCTGGGCTGAAGTGCTGAGGGCATGGGGGCAGGGCTCTCATCTCTTTCTCTGGGGCTCTCCTCTCCTCGCAGGTCACTTCTTCAGCACAGGGAGGCGGGGTCCACATCAAAGACCTGGCCCCAGCCCTAGCTGGGGCTCCAAGTCATTATGTGACTTCAGGTCAGTCCTTCTCCCTCTGGGAGCCTCAGTTTCCCCATCTTGCAGATCAGTGGTTTACTGAGGTCCCTAGAGCCAGAGGCTTCCATGGAGATCTCAGCGGGAGGAGAGGTCATTGGGTTCATCACCCCTGCTGCAGCCAACCCAACTGGGCAGGCAGGAGGAGTGCACAGAATGAGTTCTGGCATCAGTGGCCTGGGTTTGAATCCCAGCTTGGCCACTTACTCAGCTGGGTAACCTGGAAAATTCCCTTCACCACTCAGTGTCTCAGTTTCTTTTCTTTTCTTTTCTTTTTTTTTTTTGAGTTGGAGTCTCTGTCACCTAGGCAGTGACATGATCACGGCCACCGCAGCTTCGACCTGCTGGGCTCAGGCAATCCTTCCACCTCAACCTTCCAGGTAGCTGGAACTACAGGTGTGAGCCACCACACCTGGATAAGTTTTTGAATTATTATTATTTTTTTTTTGAGTTGGAGTCTCACTCTGTCGCCCAGGCTGGAGTGCAGTGGCCGCTCCCGGCCACCTCAGCCTCGACCTGCTGGGCTCCGGCAATCCTTCCACCTCAGCCTTCCAAGTAGCTGGAACTACAGGCGTGTGCTACCATGCCCGGCTAATTTTTTGATTTATTGTAGAGATGAGGTCTCGCCAAGTTGCCCAGGCGGGTCTCAAACCCGCGGGCTCAGGCAATTCACTCACCTCAGCCTCCCAAAGGCACGGGATTACAGGCTGAGCCGCCGAGCCCGGCTAGTTTTTTATTTATTGTAGAGACGAAGTCTCGTCAAGTTGCCCAGGCTGGTCTTGAACCCCTGGTCCCAGGCAATGCTCTCGCCTCGGCCTCCCAAAGTGCTGGGATTACAGGCTTGAGCCACCATGCCTGGACTCTTATTTGTAAAAAGGATCTGCTAATCATTGTACCTGCTTTTCAGGGTTCTCCGTGGAGTAAATGAGATACGACATGGGTAGCACATCGTGGGATTGGTACACTAAGGGACCAAAGAAGGTTAGTGAGAATTTTCTTGCTGTTATGTTTTGGGCTATGTGGACCGTCTCCTTGGGAGGGAGTTGGGCTGTGCTATCAGTGCCAGGATAGCTCTGCCCACTCAGCCTGGCCTCTAAACGTTCCTTGGAATGGCCCCTGCTCCCTGCAGACCCGGGTTCAGACAGTTGGAGCCTGTCACCCAGCTCTCAGGCTCCGCCAAGCCCCCAGACTGGGACTCCCCCTGCCACTCCAGTCCCCCAGGCTCCCAGGAGCTGGATCTGCTGCCCCTGAGGGTACCAGCTCCTGCTGTGGGCTAGCAGTGGGATGAAACGCTCATCCTGGGATGAAAGGCTGGCAGGCCTGGGCTGGGCCAATAAACCGCCCCACCCGTCCTGGGAGGACCTCTGGGCACCGGTGTAAACTGAGTCATGGGGGGCGAGGGGGTGAGTCACGCAGCCTATAAGTGGGAGCCAAGTGGGGCAGAGCTCGCTTGTGTGGGGTCCTTGGCCCCACCTCACAGAACCACAACTCAGCCCCTCTCCAGCACCCAGCAGGCCCCTGGCCCAGGGCAGAGGGGAGCAGGCCAGCCCGGGGCCTGGAGCACACATGTGTGCCTCTGTGTGTGTGTGTGTCGTGTGCTATGAGGGGTGTGAGGCAGACAGGAAAGGGAGGCTCTGACTGGGAGGAAAAGTTGGGGTTTGGAAGAGAGTCAAAGCCCTCGAGAGATTTGGCGGGAAGGCTCCGCTGCCCTCTCCTGGCCTCTGAGGGTTTGGCTGACTTTTCTGCAGAAGTGGGCTTTCTTTCTCGGAGGGAAGAGGAGGAGCCAGGGCCTGGTGGGTGACTTATCTGTCCTGAGGGTCTCCAGGGGGCAGAAGGGGAACCAAAGAGAGTGGAAGACCCCCAGGAACCAATTCAGGCTTCCCCCCAGGGAGGCCTGAGCTCATCTGGGTCCAGGGATGGAGCTCCTGCCCCACAGGTGTGCACAAATACCCTTGGGAATTGTGGAGGCCCCCAGCAATTCTAGCCTTGACCTTGACCAAGTTACTTAACCTCTTTCTGCCTGTTTCCTCATTCGTGAAAAGGAGAGACGTGAGGACCCACGTGAGTGAATGTGTGTCAACTGCTTAGCGTACATCTGGTGCAAGGTAGGTCTATGTATATGTTTACCCTACTATTTGAGCCTCCGTTTTCTCACCCATCAAATGGGTGAGAAAGAACTCCTGAGGTGGCCCTTGTCAAGCTTTCACTCTGGTTCCAGTCTCTGGTTTTATTCCCCAGGAAGTTGCCCCCTAATCCCTGCCACCCTGCCCGATTCTATTCCCCCACCCCCGGTCTAGCCTGAGTGCTCCCCCACTACCCCTCAAGTAATCAAAGAAAGGTGGAGTTTCTCAGCTGGGTGCCCTCAGCTTTACCCCTGGGTGCCTGCGGGATGCGCGTCAGAGAAGTGGGGAGTTTCCCTCCCCGGATGAATCAGCTGTGTGACCCAATCCGCATCCCTGCCAGGGCTCCTCCCAGCAGGCGGGAGTGGGGCGCAGCTGCCCCACCGGGAAAATCCCCAAAATCCTGCCAAAGCTCTGACTGAAGTGTTCTCCTGACTCTGCTGTTTCCTGTCCTCTCGGCTTCTGCCTGAGTCCCAGCTGGGGTCAGGGGTCAGGCAGATTCTCCCTTCCTCTGGTCAGACCCTCTGGAATCTCTTCCCTGGGACCTGGGGGTTTGTAGTGTGTGGCAGTAGAAGGAGGAGGAATCAGGGTCTTCTTTTCCTAGCCTCAGCCATTCTCCCCCGGTTTTATTATTTTTTTAATTAAAGAATTTTTTTTTTTTTGAGCCGGAGTCTCCCTCTGTCACCCCAGCTGGAGTGCAGTGACACACTCATGGCCACCCCAGTGTCGACCTGCTGGGCTCCAGCAATCCTTCCATGTCAGCCTTCCAAGTAGTTGGAACTATAGGTGTGCGCTACTATGCCTGGCTAATTTTTTGATTTATTGTAGAGATGAGATCTCGCCAAGATGTCCAGGCTGTTCTCAAACCCGCAGGCTCAGGCATTCCTCTCACCTTGGCTTCTCAAAGTGCTAGGATTACAGGCTTGAGACACTGTGCCCGGCCTTTTTTTTTTTTTTTTTTTTCTTTAGTTGAGGTCTCACTCTGTCACTCAGACTATGGTGGCACAATCACAGCTCACCGCAGCCTTGAGCTCCTGGACTCAAGTGATCCTTCTGCCTCAGGCTCCACAGTAGCTGGGACTGCAGGCCCATCTAATTTTTTGATTTTTTTTTTTTTTGTAGAGGCATGATCTCACTATGTTTCCCAGGCTGGTCTTGAACTCCTGGACCCAAGCAATCCTCCCATCTCAGCCTCCCGAAGTGCTGGGATTATGGGTGTGAGGTACCATGCCAGGCCTCCCCTGGTCTTATAAAAGGAGCAGAGCACAGGGGCTTGTCCTAGTTTTCCCAGCTCACCCCAGGCCTAAGGTATCTCTGCTTCCGAGTAGAAAGGGGCCAGCCAAACAGGGCAGACCTCCCTGTTAACTTGAGGGGGTGAGCTTTGGGGGGCCATTGACCCAGCAGGGGCACAGTCCCCACTGTGGGCCTGGGAGACCCTTCCTGCCCAGGTGGGCTTAGTCATTGCACTTTCCGGGTCTCTGTTTCCTCAGTAGTAAGAAAAACCTCTCTCTCATGTGGCTCTGAGGACCCAACCTGTATGCTTTTCAGACCAGATTCCAAGTCCTCGCTGGCTGTCACCCATCTGCTCATCCCTATAGCACACAACACTTTTTTTTTGAGTAGGAGTCTTACTCTGTCGCCCAGGCTGGAGTGCAGTGGCACCCTCATGGCCGCTGCAGCCTCGTCCTGCTGGGCTCAGCCGATCCTTCTACCTCAGCCTCCTGGGTAGCTGAGACTACAGGCGAGCACCACTACGCCCGGCTAATTTTTTTATTTATTGTAGAGACAAGGTCTCGCCCAGTTGCCCAGGCTGGTTTCGAACCCCTGGGCTCAGGCAGTCCTCTCGCCTCCGCCTCCCAAAGTGCTGGGATTACAGGTGTGAGCCACAGTGCCCGGCCCTATGGCACTTTCTATAGTGGGGGCTCAACAATGCATCAGCCACTCTGGAGTTGGTTGACCTGGGTTTGAATCTTGGCTCGGCCTCTTACTAGCTTTGTAATCTAAGCCAATTAGTGCACTTTTCTGGGCCTGAGTTTCCTCTTCTGCAAAATGGCAACAATAATATAGCCAGGTGAAACTTAGATGAGACAATGTTGGTCAACACTTTGCACAATGCCTGCCTCATGTTTTGAATAGAATGAGAGTGAGAGAAAGAGAATGAGAATGAATGCTTTCATTCAATCACTCACTTATTCAAGAATGTTTACTTAGCACCTGCTCTAGGCTGGGCCCTAACCCGGCTGCTGGGGTCACTCTGGAGGACAAAGCACAGCCACTGTCCCTGCAGGGCCCCAGAGCCACAGGTGTTGTGGGGGCCTAAGAGGGATGTGCGTCAGACAGTCAGGGTGAGCGTGAATGGGGGAGGATCCCGAAGAATGATACCTGAGCAGGAGGGACTGAGGTTTGGAGTCAGCCAGGGAAGCGGGCGAGGGTCAGGCACAAGCGCAGGGAGTCACGGGCAGCTCAAGATTCTGGAACAAGAAGGGCGAAGCAGGGGCTGTTTCTGAGTCGTCAATTACTTCATTCATTCATTTCATGATTTTAAGAGAGGCTGTCGTGGCCACACACTGTGCTGAGCGCTGGGGACAGCTATCTATCTATCTATCTATCTGAATCACAGTCTCACTCTATCACCCAGGCTGGAGGGCAGTGGCATGTTCACAGCCACTGCAGCCTCGACCTGCTGAGCTCAGGCAATCCTTCCACCTCAGCCTTCCAAGTAGTTGGAACCACAGGCCTGTGCTAACAGGCCAAGCTAATTTATTTATTTTTTTTTTAGAAACAAGTCTCGCCATGTTGCCCAGGATGGTCTCGAACTCGTGGACTCAGGCAATCCTCTCGCCTCCACCTTCCAAAGTGCTGGGATTACAGGCGTGACTCACCACGCCCAGCCATGGGGACAGCGCTCTAGACAGTGTTCCTGCCATCATGGAACACACAGTCTGGACATGTGCTTAGTGGCCAGCAGGAGATCACCATCAGCCAAGCCATGACATAAGTAACCACATAATCCTGCGATCAGTGCTGCAGGGCAGGTGCTTGAGCAGAATGAACAGCCTGAGGCCCAGGGCTCATGCCAGCGGCGCTGGGTGGTGCTGGGTGGCTGCAGTGAGGTGGGCACGGGAAGGGGGGCCCAAAGGGAGCTGGGCAGCCTGGGAAAGCAGACTCTATCCTGCAGGCTGCAGAGAGCCAGGGAGGGACTTTCAGCAGGAAAGGGCAGCTGTGCAGGAGAGATCTATTGACCTAGCTGGGGGTGGGGGGATAAGCTGGGGGCTGCCAAGGTGGTTTGGAGGGATGGGGAAGAATGGGCTCAGGCAGGGCCATAGGAGTGGACAGGAGGGGTGAGGAGTGACATGCCCAGCTAGGGAAGAAGGAACAGGTGCTGCTGATGCCATCTGGGCATCTTTGTGGAACTCATGAGGTGCCCTGGCCTGCTCTGGTCAAGTGCAAGGCGCGGATGGTCAGAGGGAGGCAGGGCGCCAGGTTCCAACGGGGAGACCACCCGGCTCTGGGGACTTCCCAAGGCTGGCCAGGGGGGACTCAGCCCTGTGGAAGCTCAGGGTGGGGAGGAAGCTGGAGGGCGTCGAGCCAGCATCTCGTGACTCAGCCACTTCCACCCAGTCAGCCCAGTGGCATCTCCGCTCCCTTGCTCCAAATTCCAATTTGGTGAGGCTGCTGGAGGTTGAGTCAGCTCCGGCACGGCACGAGAGCAGCGTCCCAAGGGGCTCCCTGCCAGACACCCTGGCCCCCAACCAGGGCCAGGGCTGGGTGTGGGGTTGGGGGGGTAGAGGGATGCAGCGCCAGGCCCCCAGAGGCTGCAGCAAGCCTCAGCAGTGCAGGGTGGCCCAGCGGGATCACGTGAGGGACATGCTGAGTCGTGAAGCGCTAACCCAGGGAGAGGCTTTCTCAGCAAGGCCAGGGACCACTCTCTGGCTGAGTAGGAAGAGACTGGGAAGCAGGTCCTAGCTCTGCCTGACTCACCACGGGGCCTGAGAAAACTCCTTTCCCCTCTGGCCTCAGTTCCCATGACACAGAATGGGGCCTACATCTCCTACAGAGGTTGTGGGAATCAAGTGATACGTATGGAAGTGCTTTGCAAACTGGCCTTTGGTCCCTAGGGTGGTAAGGGAACTGAGTATAAATGGCACGGCTTCCAGGGATGCCAGCAATGGTTGTGCAGGCTGTTCACTGCACAAAGATGGCCAGCCTAGGGTGCTGAAATCCAGCACCAAGCCATGCTCACCAAACCATGTGCCCCAGCCTAGAACGGCCAGGACCAAGAGAGCACCTTTCTCTGATGTGCACAAATGCACCCTGTGGGCTAGTAGTGGCCCCCTGGACCTTCTGGAAGGGCAAACCCCTGGATTTACGGGAGAAATGGATTCTGATTCTTGTGATGAGGGGAAACAGGGCTCACTTTGCAGAGGTTCTCAGAGAGAGAGCGTGAGCCAAGCCTTGGCAGTGAAGCACATCTTAGATTACTGGGGACAGACAGGGTGGCCTGGCCGGGCCAAGGCAGCAGTCTCTCCTGGCCCTGCCTCTCCCCAGCAACCCAAACAGGTAACACCAAGACAGGGTTTTAAAAAACACTCAAGACACAGACCCAAGCTGGGTTTTATTGAAATGCCAGGGGCAGGCACATGTCAAGGTAGCCAAGAAGGGGGGAAGGTGGTGCAGGCTTTGTGAGTTGGCAGGGGGGCAGGCCCCAAGTCCATGGCCCCTGGCATCCCCTCTCTCTGCCAGGGGCTGAGTGGGCACAACTACCCTGCCCCCCAAATGGCATGCTCAGGCCTGCAGGGTCCCTGCCCCCTGGGCCACGAGGGCTCCAGGGAGAGGGACTGGAAGCACTGTCTTCTCCCTTGTGAGGGAGGAGGAGAGAAGGGGAGAATGCAGGAGTGGGGGTACAGCCAGGGATGAGGGTGGTCAAGGCAGGCTCTCCTCTTCGGTGTCTGCACCCGACCCGTGGAACTGGGCAGTGGAGGGAGCAGCATCGAAAAGGCGGCTGAGGGCTCGGCCCTCAGAGAGCCAAAGCCCCCAGCCTGTGGGGGCTTGAGTCAGCCCTGAACAGAGGACACAAGTTCAAGGGGATCAAAGATGCAGGTAGTTCCCAAGGGACTTAAGTCTCTAGAGCTGGGGCAGTTGGCCTTCTTGGGACGAGGAAGAGGAAGACAGGACATTCCATCCCCAGGGGAGGAAGTAGAGGACAGTCTCTCCCGCTTGGTCCCTCTAGGTCAGTTCCACATTGTTGGCGCGGTCTAGCACCCGGGAGCCACGGGCATTGCCCCCAAGCTGGAAACGGCTCTCGTAGAGAGTGGGACAGAGGTGCCAGCGGTTGGCCCGGTAGATGCCCAGGTAGGTATAGACATCAGGCTTGTAGGTGAGCAGGCACTTAATGCCTGCTGCACGGATGGCTGAATCTGCCTCCAGTACACCCAAGCGGTCCGTGAAGTCGTCCGTGTAAACACAGATGACCTGGCGCCCGCCCTCCTTGGCTCGTGGGCTCACCTTGGCCACCTGAAGGCGGCCCTCAACCACAGCCCGGGCAATGCCAGCCCAGGCATGGTCCAGCTTGAAGCCAGGGGCCAGGTGCATCAGCCACTTGCCAGAGAGCACTTGATGGGTGATGGCCAGCTGGCGCAGGGTGCCTGGCGTGATGGGCCGCCCGCTGGTTTGCAAAGCTTCCCAGGCTGCCTGCAGACCCTGCACGTCGCCAGAGTTGGGGGTGTAGCCCTGCCCATATGCTGCAATCCAGCCCACAGGCTCTGAGTTGGGTGAACTGGGGTCCCCGTAACGGGTGACTTGGGATGGTGGGTACTTGGCCAACCAGGCATCCAGCTCGGTGGCAGGCGTGGTGCGGGCATCAAACACCAGCCAAGGGTCCATGTCAGCTGCCATGGCCTCGGCGGCCAGGTGCTCAGCGGTGAAGCCATCCTCCCGGCCACCTGGAGAGTCCTCCTCCTCCAGTTCCTCACCTGGCTCCATCCTGCTGTGAGGGAACCGAGTCAGAGCGGGTCTGAGACAACAACTACAGGTGCCAGGCGCTGGATTAGACCGTGTGGCCTTGGGCAAGGCTTAATGTCGCTGTGCCTCAGTTGCTCCATCTTTACAACGGGATAGCAACTATTCTTGTCCCGTGAATCTGTGGTTCGTTGTAAAAACTAGGTGCCTCCTGGTTTGTTGTAAAAATTAGCTGCCCCAGGAGGCGTAAGTGCTCATAGGCGTTGTTGCCATTACTACTCCCCTGATTTACAGACAAGGAAACTGAAGCTCAGATAAACGTATCGCCCAAGGTCACACCTATAGCGAGTGACAGAGCCCAAACACGAATTCAAGTGTGGGAGCCAGCGGCCCCAGCTGCACCTTCTGGCCCTGCCAAGCGCTCTCCTGGCCAGAGACCCGCAGGCATCCGAGCGCTAGGATTTAACGGAGGGAGGACAGAAGCGCACGATCGCGCAGCTGCCGGGATAGGTCCAGCAGGGCCGGGCCTCCCGGGCGGGCGTAACCAGGCCCACTTAAAGACGAGGACGCGGAGACCCGGAGAGGGCAATGGCCGGTCCGAGGGCAATGGGGCGGTGCCCGGACTCGAACGCCGGCTCCTGAGGGCCCGCGGGAGGGCCGGGCTCCGGCCCTGCCGCGCCCGCCGCCATTAGCGCCCACGGCCCGAGCTGCGCCCCCACCCCTGCCCCGCTGCCCGCCCGCCGCCCGCAGTCACCTCCGGCCTTCACTGCGTTCGACGCCGGCCCAGCCCCGGGCCCGGCTCCGCTCCTGCCGGGGCTCCGCGCCACCGCCGCCGCCGCGCCCCGCCCCCGCCACGGCTGCCGCCGCCGCCGCCATCTTAGCGCCCCGCCGCCTCAACAACAACTTTATAGACAAGCGCAGCCACGGGGCGGGGCCGCCGGACCGGATCGGCCGCGGCGGGGGCGGGGCCGTCAGGGGAAGGGGCGGGGCGGGCCCCGGGGGTGGGGCCATCGCGGGAACCCCGGGAGGGGCGGGCCCACGGGGGGCGTGGCCAACGTTCGCTCTTTCGGCCTTAGGGGCGGGCGGGAGCGGCGGCCCCGTCCGGAGACGGCCGCGCACCGCCCCGAGGCTCCGAGGGGCGGGCGCTGGGGCGCTGCGAGCGGCGTTGGCGCGGCGGCGCTAGGACCCCGTCGGGAGCGGCGGGGGCGGAGCGGGCGGCGCCAGGACCCGGGGGAACCGCGGCGGCGGCCGGCGAGCAGGCCCGGGGGCCGGGAGGCGGCGGGCGGCGGCGCTGGGCCCGGCGCGGCGAGCGAGGCCCGCGATGCCGAGCAAGAAGAAGAAGTACAACGCGCGGTTCCCGCCGGTGAGCACGTGGCCGAGCTCGGCAGGGGCACGCCCGGCTCCCGGGCGGCCCGGGCCCAGACCCCGCGGGGGAGGCGGGCGCATCTCGGCGCTCGGCGGCCTGCACGCCCCGCCCCCTTCCGCGCCTTCCCCGCGTCCCCGGCCCCCGCCCCTTTCTCCGGGGAGGCCCCTCCGCCCCCCCCCCCGCACCCTCGGGGACGAGGGCGCCGGTCTGATCTCCGCCCCCGCCCCCCGCTCCCAGGCGCGGATCAAGAAGATCATGCAGACGGACGAGGAGATTGGGAAGGTGGCGGCAGCTGTGCCTGTCATCATCTGTATCCTTCTGGGGGCTGGGCGGGCGGAGGGTCGGGAGGGAGGCGCTCGGGTCCCCCGCCCCCCCGCCCCTCGCGTTCTCCTTGACGTCCCCAGCCCGGGCGCTCGAGCTCTTTCTGGAGTCGCTGTTGAAGAAGGCCTGCCAGGTGACCCAGTCCCGAAACGCCAAGACCATGACCACATCCCACCTGTGAGTGGCCGAGGAGCTGGGCGGGTCCGGTGGAGCCCTGCCCCGGGAGTTTGCACACTTGGGGGAGGCAGTGTCTCCCTAGGGAGGGAGGTGGGAGGCCAGCAAGACCCCGACGACTGGCGCGTTTGGACTGGCGAAGAAGGGACTGAATGTTCCAGGCAGAGGGAAGCCCCTGAACAGAGGGGTGGGGCTTTTCCTTGCTCCGTTCTGGCATCCGGGGCCCTTTGCAGCCCCTTGTAAGGCCATAGGTCCCTCTTGAATGCCATCCTTCCCTCCCCTCTTCTAGGAAGCAGTGCATTGACCTGGAGCAGCAGTTTGACTTCCTGAAGGACCTGGTGGCATCTGTGCCTGACATGCAGGGTGATGGAGAAGACAACCACATGGACGGAGACAAGGGTGCCCGCAGGTGGGGGACCAGGGCCAGGTGTGCGTGTGGGGAAGGCCAAGGCCATGGGGGTTGGGGGTGGCTGGGGGGTAGCTAAGGAGGAGGGAGACCTCTGGGCAGATGGACTGTACCTTCCCGAAGGGGCCGGAAGCCAGGAAGTAGCAGCCGGAAGAATGGTGGTATGGGAAGCAAAAGCAAGGACAAGAAACTGTCGGGCACGGATTCGGAGCAGGAGGTGAGTCGGCTCAACTTTTCATTCTGTCTCTCCATGATGGAAGGGGCAGTCTTGCATCAGGCTGAGCTGGCTGGAGACCCGATCCCAGCCTTGTCTGTGACCTCATTGCTGCTGGTGTCTTTGTAAATTGGGGGACAGTGAGGATCCCTGCCACTCCCAGGGGCCTCGGTTCCCCAGTGATGACCCCTTGTCTTTTCTTGGTCATTTCTGACCCCTGCTGTGCTCACAGGATGAGTCTGAGGACACAGATTCTGACGGGGAAGAGGAGACACCGCAGCCGCCACCCCAGGCCAGCCACCCCCCTGCCCACTTTCAGAGGTGAGTAGCGCAGTGGTCCCAGTAGGGGCCGGCAGACTACCCCAGGCTGACTTGTCCCTCCTGTCCTCCCTGGCCACTTGGTTTTGCTGATGGGGACCAATTTGGCAGATGGGAGGGGAATAACTGAGGGAGGCTTCAAGGCAGGAGTCAATTCTCAGAAGATCCTGTCCCATCCCCACCCCCTACCAGGGGCAGTGGGCGGAGCCTGGGCCGGGGTTGTGTGATGAGCTCTGGGCCCTGGCCCTTTCTGGCCTTCTCTGGGGCTTGACTCCCCTTGGGATAGAGGGAGGGTTGTGGAGGGCAGTGTGGGGCTCAGGCCTGACTCCCTGCCCCCCCTTTCTGCTTGCAGCCCCCCGACACCCTTCCTGCCCTTCGCCTCTACTCTGCCTTTGCCCCCAGCGCCCCCGGGCCCCTCAGCACCGGACGGAGGGGACGAAGAAGATTATGACTCCTAGCACCCTCCACCCCCCAGGCCATACCCCCTTTTAGTTGGTTTCAGTTGCTCGGGGGGAGGAGAGAAGATAGAGCTGTTCTTAAATTTATTAAAAATTAATAATAAAAGGGAATCTCCGTGTCTGTCCCAGCCTCTGTTTGGGGCTTCATGGCTGCCTTCCCAGCCATCCACCTGCCTTCCCTACCCAGTGCTGGGGTCAGGACCAGGGGCGGGCCAGGAACAGCTGAGTGGATGGAGGGGTCATCTGGGAGTCTGACGGCACCAAGGAGTGCTGACAGGAGGAAGGTGGAGAGCCAGCAGGTGCAGGACACTCTGGGGGCAACCTGCCTCATAGTGCTGTGTGACCCTGGGCAGGCTCCCACCCTTCGCTGAGCGGCGTCTTCTCATCTGTCTGATGTAGACTATTCTGCCCTTTCTGGCTGCCATGAAGGGATGGGTGGGACAGGGAACAGGAATAGGCCTTGAAAACCAGAGCACTCTGTGCCGGGGGCAGCGAAGGGTATATGGGAAGGTGCTGCGGGCACAGAGCCCGATGAGATCAGGAGAGCCTTGAAAAGAGTGCCTTTTGAGCAGGGCAGTGACACAGTCCGTTTTTCCATATGCATTTTGGTGCAGACCCAGGAGTTGTGGTGCCCACAAAACAGACATATACCTTCAGGGAGCAGCGACTTGGCGAGGCTGGGGAGGGGACAGGGTGAGCCACGTGGGGCCTCCTGGGTTAGGAGTGTTCAATTCTAAAGGTCTAGAGCTGGGGAGGCTGTGGGTCTGTCTGTTTCTTTGCTTTTTGTCTTTTGTTTGAGTCCAGGTCTCACTCTGTTGCCCAGGCTGGAGTGTAGTGCAGTGGCACGATCATGGCTCACTACAGCCTCGGCCTCCTGGACTCTGGTGATCCTCTTATCTCAGCTTCCTGGATAGCTGGGCCTACAGGCGTGTGCCACCACGCCCAGCTAAGTTTTTGATTTTTTTATGGAGATGCGGCCCGCTATGTTGCCTAGGTTGGGTCTGTCTGTTTTTTTTTTTTTTTTGAGTTGGAGTCACTCCATTGCCCAGGCTGGAGTGCAGTGGCACACTTGGCCACCCCAGTGTCAACCTGCTGGGCTCTGGCAATCCTTTCAAGTAGCGGGAACTACAGGCATGTGCTACCACGCCCAGCTAACTTTTTTTTTTTTAAATAGTAGACGAGGTCTCGCCAAGTTTCCCAGGCTGGTCTCAAACCCGCAGGCTTAGGCCATCCACTCGCTGAGACTGGCCAGGGTCTGTCTGTTTTTGGTTTTTGGTTTTTTTTTTTTTTTGAGTTGGAGTCTCACTCTGTCACCCAGGCGGAGGGCAGGGCCACACTCCCGGCCATCGCAGCCTCGACCTGCTGGGATCCAGCGATCCTCCTCAGCCTTCCAAATAGCTGGAACTACAGGCACACACTACCACACCCGGCTATTTTTGATTTATTGTAGAGACGAGGTCTCACCAAGTTCCCCGGGCGGGTCTCAAACCTGCTGGCAATTCTCTCACCTCAGACTCCCAAAGTGCTGGGATGACAGGCTGAGCCACCGAGCTCGGCCGATCTGTCTGTTTTTACAAGCTCTTCTGGGCTTGTTAACAGCACTTTGGGAGGCCGAGGCAAGTGGATTGCCCGAACCTGTGGGTTTGATACCAACTCGGACAATTTGGTGAGACCTCATCTCTACAATAAATCAAAAATTAGCCGCGTGTGGTAGCACACACCTGTAGTTCCAGCTACTTGGAAGGCTGAGGCGGAAGGATCGCTGGAGCCCGGCAGGTCAAGGCTGTGGTAGCCAGGAGCGTGCCACTGCACTCCAGTCTGGGCAACAGAGTGACACTCCAACTAACAACAACAAAAAAAGCTCTCTCTCTGGCTTCCTTGTCACTGAGGCATCTATGAGCACTGGCGGCAGCAGGGAACCAGCTCAGGAGTTCCAGCGAGGGTGATGGCAGCCAGGACGGGGGCGTGGAGAGGTCTATTTTGGCCTCCAGACTTGTGCTGAGATAACTGACTGGACGCAGGGGCGGGGGGGACCTCGGAGGTTTCCTTCTGTGGCAACTTTGGCGAGGGAAAGGGGGCTTTTCCATCTGGCAACACAGGAGGGAGAGTAGGACTTGGCCTGAAGACCACAGTCTGGCTGTGATGAATTTGAGGTTCCATGAGGCCGCTGAGCGCCGGTGCCAAGTGAATGTGTGGACGTAGTGGTGTAGAGATAGGCATGCCAACCTTGAGAGCAAGTGACCTTGCCCAGGCCTCTAAAGGAGACGAGAGCAGCTAGACCCAGGGCCACCCAGGAGCCACCTTGGTACCCACCCAGGTGTGTCTGGGAGGAGGGAGAATCAGCTGTCAAATTCTGCAGACAGCAGGGCTGGGTGGCTCAGCCTGTCATCCCAGCACTTTGGGAGGCCGAGGCGAGTGGATGGGGGTTCGAGACCAGCCCGGGCAACTTGGTGAGACCTTGTCTCTACAATAAATCAAAATTAGCTGGGCGTGGTGGTGTGCACCTGTGTTTCCAGCTATTTGGAAGGCTTGAGGCGGAAGGATCACCAGAGCCCAGCAGGTTGAGGCTGGGCTGTGAGTGTGCCACTGCTCTCCAGCCTGGGTGACGGAGTGAGACTCCAACTCAAAAAAAAAAAATTCTGCAGACAAGGAGGTGGTGCCTGTGAGGTGTCCCTTGACTTTACGGGAGCTTTTATGGGAGCTGATGGTGAATGGAAACAGTGCTTGGGATTGCGACAGAGAGGGGTACAGGAGGAGGGGGTGCGTTTTAGATGGCAGAAACGCAAGCATATGGGAGGTGGCTGCAGGGACGGGAGGGGGAGAGCTGATGGGGCGATGCAGGGGGCCTGAGGCGGACCCCAACCTGCCAAGGAGAGGACGATGAGTGGGTTTGGGGGGTTGAGGTCTTTAGTTTTTGTCTGATGGGCCTGACTCTGAAGCAGGAGGCGGGCTGCCTGCCTCCCAATGAGGGAGCCAAAGTGGGAGAGGTTGGAACAAAACAGCACTGAGGCCAATGGGAGGTCAAGGACTTGGCGAGTGGAGTGGGGTGGCTCTGGTGGACACCCTGGGGAGCTGGAGACAGGGCACCCACGGGCCTTGTCTGCCTCACTGGCGCCCCCTCTGGTAGCGGTGTTCTTGTTTCCTTCCTAGAACCATCTCTGCTTGGGAACTGGTTTGTGCAACTGACCCCACTCCTTGGGGCTGAGGGGTAGAAGCCAGAGCCAGCCTGGCCAATGACAGTGCCACCCACGCTCCCGCTACAGTGACTGGTGCAAAGGTGGGGTTGTGACCCAATGCACCCGAACTTGGAGACTTTATTTTATTTTAATCTTTTTTTGAGTTGGAGTCTCACTCTGTCACCCAGACTGGAGTGCAGTGAAACGCTCCTGGCCACCACAGCCTCAACCTACTGGGCTCTGGCGATCCTTCCACCTCAGCCTCCCAAGAGCCGGAACTACAGGTGTGCGCTACCACACCCGGCTAATTTTTTATTTATTGTAGAGATGAGGTCTAGCCAAGTTGCCCAGGTGGGTCTCAAACCCGCGGGCTCAGGCAATCCATTTACCTTGGCCTCCCAAAGTTCTGGGATTACAGGCTGAGCCACCGAGCCTGGTAACTCGGGGATTTTAGATGGGACCATCTGGAAAGGGTTTTGTCAAGGTTGCTGGAGAGATGACAGTGACCACACTGGGACAACAAAGCTGGCGGAGCCGGGCTCGGTGGCTCAGCCTGTAATCCTGCGCCTTTGGGAGGCTGAGGTGAGTGGATTGCCTGAGCCCGCGGGTTCGAGACCCGCCTGGGCAACTTGGCGGGACCTCATCTCTACAATAAATCAAAAATCAGCCGGACGTGGTAGCGCACACCTGTAGTTCCAGCTACTTGGAAGGCTGAGGCGGAAGGATTGCCAGAGCCCAGCAGGTCGAGGTTGCGGTGGCTGGAAGCGGCCACTGCACTCCAGTCTAGGTGACAGAGTGAGACTCCAACTCAAAACAAACAAACAAAAAAACCACAAAGCTGGCAAAACATGACAGGAGCTGCTAGAGGCCACTTATTACCCCAAGGGGCAGTCCTGCCTGAGGAGGAAGTCAACACGGAGCAAGGTTGGGAGGTCCAGAGAGAGAGAGACTTTCGATGCCATCTGGGCACCTGAGGCCAGGCTGGCCTGAGGCCTGCTCACCTTAGACTTCTTAGTCACATGATCTAATAAGCATTTTTCCTCCTCTAAGCCAGTTGGGTTTCTGTCATTTGTCACTGAAGTGCTCTGATTGACATAGGGAGCATAAATGAGAGGTGGTTCCCACTGGCCCATGGGCAGTTTTCTCTCACAGCAGGTTGTGGGCAGAACCAGGGAGGGCAGACACTCGGAGTCATCACAGCAGAGGTCATGGCCAAGTGGGTGTGTGGGGATGGGAGAGAAGAGAGCCCTGGAAGCCTGTTTCTGGTTTCATCCAAAAGATGCTGACCTGGGAGTGTTCAGAGTGCTGATTGGAGGAGGGGAGAGGCCAGATGCACCTCTCAGTTCTTCCAGGCAAAGGCCCAGGTGGATGGGAGGAGATGGCTGGAGCAGCTGGCCTGCTCCCCTGTATTCGGCCTTGAGGCAGAGCACTTAAGACTGGAACCTCAGCCGGGCGCCGTGGCTCAAGCCTATAATCCCAGCACTTTGGGAGGCCGAGGCGAGAGGATTGCCTGAGCCCAGGGGTTCAAGACCAGCCTGGGCAACTTGGTGAGACCTCCCCTCTACAATATATCAAAAAATTAGCCAGGCATGGTAGCGCACGCCTGTAGTTCCGGCTACTTGGAAGGCTGAGGTGGAAGGATCACTGGGGCCCAATGGGGCCCAAAAGGCTGCAGTGGCCATGAACATGCCCCTGCACCCCAGCTTGGGGGACAGAGTGAGATTCTGACTTAAAAAAAAAAAAGACTGGAACCTCTGGAGCCAGGCCTGGGTTCAAATCCTGGTTCCTCCACTTACTAACCACAGATACGTTTGGCAGCTTTTCTGTGCCTCAGTTTTCTCATCTGCAAAATGAGCCTAGTTATTATATGTGCTAGTTATAAATACTAAACAGTCATCCCTCAGTATGTGGGATTGGTTCCAGGATCCCCGACAAATAACCAAGATCTTAATGCTCAAGTCCCTAAGTCGGCCCTGTGGTACTTACTGATGCAAAAAGTCAGCCTTTTGTATCCATAGGCTCCACATCCTCCCAATTTTTTTTTTACTCGGAGTCTCACTCCATCACTCAGGTTAAAGTGCAGTGGCATGCTCACGGCCACCCCACCATCGACCTGCTGGGCTCTGGCGATCCTTCCACCTCCGCCTTCCAAGTAGTCGGAACTACAGATGCATGCTTACCACACCCGACTACTTTTTAAAAATTGTATTGTAGAGACAAGGTCTCACCAAGTTGCCGGGGCTGGTCTCGAACTCGTGGGCTCAGGCAATTCATTCACCTCAGCCTTCCAAAATGCTGGGTTATAGGCTGAATCACCGAGCCCAGCCCACATCCCACAAATATTGAATTCCACAGATGTGGAATCCCTGGTGGGGAGAGGGCCAAGTGGGCTATATATACCAGTTAACCTGTATGAGAGCAAAGCTTGCTGATGTAATAAACATGAAACATACAGGTTCCATTGCAGTCAAAGTTTGTCACTGTGGAAGGGGAGAGCTCAGAGCCCATGGAGGTTTTATGGGCCAGGACTAGAAGGGGCCCAGTGCCTCTGCTCACCTCTCACTGGCTCACCTTGCAAGGCCCACCTGGGCCAACCTGGGTGACTAAACACACAATGGCCTAGGAGTTTCTGTTGACCTCAAAGGCCATTGGGAAGGGCCCAGCCCAGCCCTTGCCACGTGATAGGAGTGCAGCCTCCTGAGTTCGAGGACAGGGCAACTGGGCATGGTGGCTCATTCCTGTAATGCACTTTGGGAGGTGGAGGCGAGGGTATTGCCTAAGTCCAGGGGTTCGAGACCAGCCTGGGCAACTTGATGAGACCTCATCTCTGCAATAAATCAAAAAATTAGCCAGGCGTGGTGGTGTGTGCCTGTAGTTCCAGCTACTTGGAGGTGGAAAGATCACTTGAGCCCAGCAGGTCGAGGCTGCGGTGGCTGTGAGCGTGCCACTGCACTCTAGCTTGAGCGACAGAGTGAGACTCCAACTCAAAAAAAAAAAAAAAATCGAGGGCAGGGGCCCAGGGGAGATGGCGTTCCTGGCTGGGCCAGGCCTCTGGTGCCTTCTGGGAGTGGGGAAGATGGCTTCATCTCAGCTGACTCCACTGGACACTAGGAAGGGCAGCCTATCATGCCCTGTCTGCAGGCTCTGCGGGGGAACCAGCTTTTTTTTCTCTCTATTGTGTAGTCTTTGAGGAGCCTTGAGCCAAGTTCCATCTGGATGTCTTAGTCTCACCTCGGCTGTGCCCTGGCCAGTGTGTGAAATGGGGAGCGGCTTCTGAGGCCAGTGTGGCAGCCAGGGACTGTGACACTCCCTAGCAAGTGGAGAGTCTCCCTCTATGGCTCCTGCAGGTTTCACTCAACAGACACTTACTGAGCACCATCATTACAAAGCAGGGGAAATGGGCTACCAGTCACCCACCAGAAACCTGACATAAAATCCGAAGGCCAGGTGCTTTTTTTTTTGGAGTTGGAGTTGGAGTTGGAGTCTTACTCTGTCACCCAGGCTGGAGTGCAGTGGCACACTCATGGCCACCCCAGCATCATCAACCCCCTAGGCTCCGGCGATCCTTCCACCTCAGCCTTCCAAGTAGCCGGAACTACAGGTGCGCACTACCATGCCCAGCTAATGTTTGATGTATTGTTGAGGCAAGGTTTCACCAAGTTGCCCAGGCTGATCTCGAACCCGTGATCTCAGACAATCCTCTCACCTCTGCCTCCCAAAGTGCTGGGATTACAGGCATGAGTCACTGCATCTGGCTAAAAAGTTTTAAAAATTAGCTGAGCATGGTGACGCATATGTGTAGCCTTAACTATTTGGGAGACTGAGGCAGGAGGATCGCTTGAGCCCAGGAGTTGGAGGCTACAGTGAACTATGATGGAGCCACTGCACCCCAGCCTGGGTGACAGAACAAGACCCTGTCTCAAAAAGAAAAAAAAAGAGAAACAGGCTGGGTGCGGTAGCTCACGCCTGTAATCCCAGCACTTTGGGAGGTGGAGGCGAGAGGATTGCCTGAGCTCAGAGGTTTGAGACCAGCCTGAGCAACATGGTGAGATCTCATCTCTACAATAAATCAAAAAAAAAAAAATTAGCCAGGCCTGATGGCGTGTGCCTGGGGTTCCAGCTACTTGGAAGACTGAGGCAGAAGGATCACCTGAGCCCAGCAGGTTGAAGCTGCGATGGCCATGAGTGTGCCACTGCACTACAGCCCGGGTGACAGAGTGAGACTCGACTAAAAAAAAAAGTAAAATGGAAGCTTTTCAGGGCCCTGCTGATGCCTAGAGCACCCCAAAACAAGAAGCACAGGTTGTTTGGTTCTATGTACCCCATGTTACAAAAAATTTTGTTGGAATGGGCTAAACCTTATGGGATTGTGTACCATAAGGACAGGGTAAAGAGTAACCTTGTAGCGTTCATGAGATTGTATGTCTCCTTCATTCAGTCACTCAACAAACATTTGCTGATCACCTACCCTGTGCCAGGTGCTGTTTTGTGCTCTGGGGAGGTGAGCTCAGAGAAAACAAAGCCCCTTGCTCCTGCCACGGCTAGTCTAGTTGGGGGAAAGGGTAAAAGGCATTGTAAACAAGTGTGTACACACTTAATGCCAGGAGTGGGAAACACTGTGAAAGAAAAGAAAGTGGAAGCCGGGTTCGGTGGCTCAGTCTGTAATCCCAGCACTTTGGGAGGCTGAGGTGAATGAATTGCCTGAGACCGTGGGTTCGAGACTTGCCGGGGCAACTTGGCGAGACCTCATCTCTACAATAAATTAAAAATTAGCCGGGCGTGGTGGCGTGCGCCTGTAGTTCTAGTTACTTGGAAGGCTGAGGCGGAAGGACCGCCGGAGCCCAGCAGGTCGAGGTTGCGGTGGCTGGGAGTGGCCACTGCACTCCAGTCTGGGTGACAGAGTGAGACTCCAACTCAAAAAGAAAAGAAAAGAAAGTGGAGAGGGGACAGAGAGTCATGGGGTTTGTTTGTCCCAGAACCTAAGAGTGTGCCTAGTAGAAGTAAGTACATGGGTAGGGGTCTGGCTTCTCTGGTGGCGGGGCTCCCCTGTTCCCAGCCACAGATTGTCTTCCACTTCGGTCCTAGGGTGGGTTTCGCTTTCCCCTTACCAGTATTCTCAGACTTTTTTTTTTTTTTTTGGTCAGGTTCTCACTGTGTTGCCCAGGCTAGAGTGCAGTGGCATGATCATGGTTCACCACAGCCTCAACCTCCTGGTCTCAGACAATCCTTCCACCTTAACCTCCCAAGTAGCTGGTACTACAGGTGCATGCCACGCCACCACACTCAGCTACTCTTTTGATGTTTGGTAGAGAAGAGGGCCTCACTATGTTGTCCAGGCTGGTCTCGAACTCCTGGGATCAAGCAATTTTCCTGCTTCGGCTTCCCAGAGTGCTGGGTTTATGGGTGTGAGCCCTGGGGCTGTTAGAATCATTGCTCTGCTCTGGTGGTAACAGTCCAAGAACTCGGCAACCTGGTGCTTCCTGCAGCCAGTGTTCTCATGGGAGGAAATAAAGTCAACAGAGAGAGAAATGGACACACACACACACACACACACACACACAGACAAAGTTGCTCGATCCAGACAAAATTGAAGTCAGGAGCATCCCTGCCCTTTTTTTTTTTTTTTTTTTTTTTTGAGTTGGAGTCTCACTTTGTCACCCACTCGACCTGCTGGGTTCCGGCGATCCTTCCGCCTCAACCTTCCACGTAGCCGGAATTACAGGCATGTGCTACCACGCCCGGCTGATTTTTTGATTTATTGTAGAGATGAGGTCTTGCTGCCCACGCAGGTCTCGAACCCGCGGGCTCAGGCAATCCACTCACCTCAGCCTCCCAAAGGCGCGAGATTACAGGCTGAGCCACCAAGCCTGGCTTATCCCTGCTCTTTTTTATAATTTAGTAAAATGAGCCATTTATTATTTATTTATTTATTGTTGGAGTCTCACTCCATCGCCTAGACTGGAATGCGGTGGCATGCTCACGGCCATCCCAGCGTTGACCTGCTGGGCTCTGGCGATTCTTCCACCTCAGCCTTCCAAGTAGCCTGAACTACAGGCACGTGCTACCATTCCCGGCTAATTTTTGATTTATTGTAGAGATGAGGTCTCACCAAGTTGCCCGGGCTGATCTTAAACCTGTGGGCTCAGGCAATCCAGTGCTGGGATTACAGGCTGAGCCAGTGAGCCTGGCCCAATTACATGCTATGGCTTGAATATTTTTCCTCTCCAAAATATTCCCAATGTGACAATAATGGGAGGTGGAGTCTTTAAAAGATGACTGGAAATCCAAAAAAAAAAAAAAAAGAAAGGTAAAGAAACTAGATATGCCAAAGGTCAGGCAGGGTGGCTCAAACCTGTAATCCCAGCACGTTGGGAGGCCAAGGTGAAAGGATTGCCTGAGTCCAGGAGTTTGAGACCATTCTGGGCAATGTGGTGAGGTCTTGTCTCTACAATAAATAAGAAGATCAGCTGGGCATGGTGGAACGCACCTGTAGTGCCAGCTACTTGGAAGGCTGAGGCAGAAGGATT
Source organism: Cephalopachus bancanus (assembly GCA_027257055.1). Classification (NCBI taxonomy): domain Eukaryota; kingdom Metazoa; phylum Chordata; class Mammalia; order Primates; family Tarsiidae; genus Cephalopachus; species Cephalopachus bancanus. Next base: position 202,488 of record JAPVLO010000390.1, read on the forward strand.
GCCTGAGCCCAGCAGGTCAAAGCTGCGGTGGCCGTGAGTGTGCCACTGCACTCCAGCCTGGGCAACAGAGTGAGACTCCAACTCAAAAAAAAAAAAAAAGAGGCAACTGGATCATGGAGGGAGCCTTCATGAGTGGATTAATCCATTCATGGATTACTGAATTAATGGATTACTTGGTGATCGTGGCAGTGGAAATGGGGGCTTTATAAGAAGAGAAGAGAGCCGGGCTCGGTGGCTCAGCCTGTAATCCCGCGCCTTGGGAAGGCTGAGGTGAGTGGATTGCCTGAGCCTGTGGGTTCAAGACCCTCCTGGGCAGGCGAGACCTCATCTCTACAATAAAATCAAAAAATCAGCCAGGTGTGGTAGCGCGCGCCTATAATTCCAGCTACTCGGAAGGCTGAGGCGGAAGGATCGCTGGAGCCCAGCAGGTCGAGGCTGCGGTGGCCGGGAGTGGCCACTGCACTCCAGTCTGGGCGACAGAGTGAGACTCCGACTCAAAAAAAAAAAAAAAAAGAAGAGGAGGAGAGACCTGAGTTAGCATCCTTGGCCCCTCACTATGTGATGTCCTGTGCCACCCTGGGACTCTTCAGCAAGCCCCCACCAGTGAGAAGGCTCTTTCCAGATTCGGCCTCTCAACCTTGAACTTCTCAGCCTCCCTAACTGTGGGAAATAAACTTCTTTATCAATTACCCAGTTTCAGGTATTCCGTTATAAGCAGCAGAAAACAGACTAGGACATTTATTTTGTCTTTTGTGACCTAATTTATTTCCATAGATTGTATACCCGAGGGACCTGACTGTCACAAGGCATTGTGGTATATTTGCTGAACAAATGGAATACCACCCATGAATACCTCATTTCCAATGCCCCTAGATGGCTTCCAGCAAGAACAAGGAAGTTAAAATATAATGTAGTGGTATATCATCCTGTTTTTTTGTTTTTGTTTTTTTTAGTTGGAGCCTACCGCAGCCTCGACCTGCTGGGTTCCGGTGATCCTTCTGCCTCAGCCTTCCAAGTGGCCAGAACTACAGGCGCATGCTACCACGCCCAGCTAATTTTTGATTTATTGTAGAGACGAGGTCTTGCCAAGTTGCCCGGGTGGGTCTCAAACCCGCAGGCTCAGGCAATCCACTCACCTCGGCCTCCCAAAGCGCTGGGATTACAGGCTGAGCCACCGAACCTGGCCAAGACCTTTCTTCTTGACCTGCAGATGGCTGCCTTCCTTCTGTGCCTTCTTTCCGATGGTCAGACCTCTTCATCCTCCCCCTCCTTCTCTTCCTCTTCCTCTTCCTCGTCTTTTGATTGGGGTCTCACTCTGTCACCCGGGCTGGAGTGCAGTGGCACGACTGCGGCCCACTGCAGCCTCCACCTCCTGGCTCAGGTAATCCTCCTTCCTGGGCCTCCCGAGTAGCTGGGACTGCTGTTGGCCACGAAGCCTGGCTGATTTCTTGATTTTTTGTAGAGATGAGATCTCGCTATGCTACCCAGTCTGGTCCTGATGAGTTCATCAGAAAAGTGGGCGTAGACAAAGACAAGAGAAGGCAGCCACTGACCTCAGTGAGCGACCCCATCATACCGGTGATCTTGACAGAGTGGGCTCCGGGGGCGACGACCTGACCGGAGTGGATTCAAGAGAGAACGGTCGCGGGGAAACCGACCCTGCTGAGTAAAAAGATCCTTTGGGAGATTTTGCTGCAGAGGGAACAGAGATGGGACAGTACTGAGGAAGGAGAGTGGGTCAAGAGAGAAACAGCCGCGCGCGTTTGAGCTGATGGAAAGGGTTCCAGAGAACTTGAAACATTGTTGATGTGATGAGAGAGACCAAATTGCTGAGCAGACAACCTGAAGTGGTGATAAGGGGAACCAGCGTAAGGGGCAGTGCCTCTTCGGGAGAGGTGGGTAGGGAGGGCTTCTCTGGTGGGTGTCCTTTGAGCACAATCCTGGAGGTAGGCCGGGAGCAGTGGCTCAAGCCTATAATCCCAGCACTTTGGGAGGCTGAGGCGAGAGGATTGCCTGAGTCCAGGGGTTCGAGACCAGCCTGGGCAACTTGATGAGACCTCGTATCTACAACAGATCAAAAAAATTAGCCAAGCATGGTGGCATGCACCTGTGGTTCCAGCTACTTGGAAGGCTGAGGAGGAAGGATTGCCTGAGCCCAGCAGGTCGAGGATGCGGTGGCCGTGAGCGTGCTGCTGCACTCTAGCCTGGGTGACCGAGTGAGAATCTGACTCAAAAGAAAGAAAGAAAGAAAGAAAGAAAGAAAGAAAGAAAGAAGAAGGAAGGAAGGAAGGAAGGAAGGAAGGAAGGAAGGAAGGAAGGAAGGAAGGAAGAGAAAGAAACCTAGAGGTAGTGAGAGAGCGAGCCATGTGGTTTCTGGAGAGAGAACATTTCAGGAAGAAGGAACGGCAGGTGCAGAGGCCCTGAGGTAGAACGGACTGATGTGCTGAAGGGACAGTGTGGTTGGATTGGACTGAGTGGAGGGGACAATGATGGAACTTCCGGATAGACACAGGCAGGACATATGGGACCTAGTAAGCCATGATATAAGGACTTTGGCTTTTACTCTGTGAGAGATGATATTTGTAGGCAGGTTCTGGACAAAGGCAAGATGGGCTCCACCCTTTTTTTTTTTTTTTTTTTTTTGAGTTGGAGTCTCACTCTGTCGCCCAGACCGGAGTGCAGTGGCCCCTCCCGGCCACCGCAGCCTCACCTGATGGGCTCCGGCGATCCTTCCGCCTCAGCCTTCCAAGTAGCCAGAATTCCAGGCATGCGCTACCATGCCCGGCTGATTTTTTGATTTATTGTAGAGATAAGGTCTCGCTGCCCAAGCGGGTCTCGAACCTGCGGGCTCAGGCAATCCACTCAGCCTCCCAAAGGCACGGGATTACAGGTGAGCCACCGAGCCCGGCTGGGCTCCACTCTTAACAAGATCTTTCTGGCTGCTGAGTACAGAATAGAATCATCTGGCCATGGTGGTTCATGCCTGTAATCCTTGCACTTTGAGACGCCGAAGGCGGGCGGATTGCTTGAGCCCAGGAGTTCAAGACCAGCCTAGGCAACATAGCGAGACCCGGTCTCTACAAAAAACAACAACAACAAAATTTAGCGGAACGTAGTGGTGTGCACCTGTTGTCCCAGCTATTTGGAGGCTGAGGTGGGAAGATTGCTTGAGCCCAGGAGGTAGAGGCTGCAGTGAGCTGCGATCATGCCACTGTACTCCAGTCTGGGAATCAGAGTGAGATCCTAATTCGAAAAAAAAAAAAGAAGAAGAAAGAAAGGAAAAGAGAGAATAGAATCAGGATGACAGCAAAAGCTGGGGGCACAGGGAACTACCACAATGATCCAGCTGTGAGATGGTGGTGTTTGAAGTGTGTTCATGGAGAAGGCATATATTTCGGAGGTGGAGCTAGTAGGTTTGCTGGTGCTTTAGGGGCAGAGTGTGAGAGAAACACAGAAGTCAAAGACAATGCCAGGGTTTGGCCTAAGCAACAGGAATGACGGACACGCCCTTGACTGAGATGAGGCAGGCCGAGTCTGACTTTCAGCATGTCAAATTCAGATGCTTGTGGCCGGCTCAGTGGCTCAGCCTGTAATCCCAGCACTTTGAGAGGCTGAGGTGAGTGGATTGCCTGAATCTGCGGGTTCGAGACCCGCCTGGGCAACTTGGCGAGACCTCATCTCTACAATAAAATAAAAAACAGCCAGGCATGGTAGTACGCGCCTGTAGTTCCGGCTACTCGGAAGGCTGAGGCGGAAGGATCGCCAGAGACCAGCAGGTTGAGGATGCAATGGCTGTGAGTGTGCCACTGCACTCCAGCCTGGGTGAAGGAGTGAGACTACAACTCGAAAAAAAAAATTAAGATGCTTGTTTATAGCCGGCTTGGTCGCTCAGCCTGTAATCCCGCGCCTTTGGGAGACTGAGGTGAATGGATTGACTGAGCCCGTGGGTTTGAGACCTGCCTAGGCAACTTGGCGAGATCTCATCTCTACAATAAAGCAAAAATCTGCCGGGCGTGGTAGCGCGCGCCCGTAGTTCCAGCTACTTGGAAGGCTGAGGCGGAAGGATCGCAGGAGCCCAGCACGTCGAGGCTGCGGTGGCCGGGAGCGGCCACTGCACTCCAGTCTGGGCGACAGAGTGAGTCTCCAACTCAAAACAACAACAACAAAAAAAAGATGCTTGCTTATTCAAGTGGGGACGTCAAATGGGCCACTGGACATTTGAGTCTAGACCTTGTGAGAGAGGTCAGAGCTCAGATAGGTAAACTTGTGGGCAGGTGGAAAGAAACAAATGGTTTTTAAGGCATCAGACTGGATGGGCTCACTTAGGGAGAGTGTGTGGCTAGAGAGAAGAAGTGTGCATGCACCTCTTGAGAATATAAACTTGAAATTTGGACGTGGTGACTCCTACCTGTAATCCCAGCACTTTGAGAGGTGGAGGCAAGAGAATTGCCTGAGCCTGGGGGTTTGAGACCAGCATGAGCAACATAGTGAGACCGCATCTCTACAATAAATAAAAAAATTAGTCAGACATGGTGGCCCACACCTGTAGTTCCAGCTAATTTGGAAGGCTGAGGCAGAAGGATCACCTGAGCTCAGCAGGTCGAGGCTGCAGTGGCCAGGAGCAGGCCATTGCACTCCTGCCTTGGTGACAGAGGGAGACTCTGACTTAAAAAATAAAAAGAAGCCGGGCCCGGTGGCTCAGCCTGTAATCCCGCACCTTTGGGAGGCTGAGGTGAGTGGATTGCCTGAGCCCGCGGGTTCGAGACCCGCCTGGGCAGCGAGACCTCATCTCTACAATAAATTTTAAAAAAATCAGCCGGGCATGATAGCGCATGCCTGTAATTCTGGCTACTGGGAAGGCTGAGGCGGAAGGATCGCCAGAGTCCAGCAGGTCGAGGCTGCAGTGGCCGGGAGCGGCCACTGCACTCCAGTCTGGGTGACCGAGTGAGACTCCAACTCAAAAAAATAAATAAAGAAAAAGAAAAAAAATATCAACCTGAGAATCCCAGACCTGCCCTCTGCCAAGGAAGAAAGTAGACCAGGGCTTTGGACTGTCCAGGAAATCAAAACTGGGTTTGAGTCTAGAAGGGTCTCAAATTCTGAAAATGGAGAAGTCTACACATGTGCCTTCTACCAGGGGTCTCACGTAAGGGAGGAGGATGGCAGCCTACCAGAAGGAGAAACAGAGTGTGTAAGGAACAGAGTTTGCATATTTTGGGTGGTAAAGGGGCTTCACCTAGAGCAGCACTATGTATATATGAATGTATGTATTTGAGTTGGGGTCTTACTCTGTCACCCAGGCTGGAGTGCTGTAGCACAAGCACTGTTTACTGCAGCCTCAGCCTCCTGGGCTCAGGCAATCCTCCTCCCTTGGCCTCCTGACTAACCGTGACTACAGGTGCATGTCACCACACTTGGCTTTTTTTTTTTTTTTTTAGTCAGTGGCACTCTCACGGCCACCCCAGCGTCAACCTGCTGGGCTCCGGCAATTCTTCAGCCTCCGCCTTCCAAGTAGCCGGAACTACAAGTGTGTGATACCACACCCAGCTAATTTTTTGATTCATTGTAGAGACGAGATCTTGCCAAGTTGCCCGGGCTGGTTTTGAACCTGTGAGCTCAGGCAATCCACTTGCCTCGGCCTCCCAAAGTGCTGGGATTACAGGCTGAACCACTGTGCCTGGCCAGCTTATTTTTATTTTTATTTTTTTTGTAGAGACGTGGTCCCGTTCTGTTGCCCAGGCTGGTCTCAAACTCCTGAGCTCAAGCGATCCTCCCACCCGCAGCCTCCCAAAGTGCTTATGGGCATGCACTACTGTGCCCAGTCATGTGTAGGATAAGATTTAAATGCTGTGACTCCTTCCAGAGCCTCCCCAAGGCTTTGAATGACTTGCCCCTCTCTCCTGGGCACAGTGTTCAACTTCCTGGCCTTTCCTGCCCTGTCATTGGGTAGAGGGCAGGTAGTTTGTTTGTTTGTTTTGAGTCAGAGTCTCACTCTGTTGCCCAGGCTGGAGTGCAGTGGCACTCTCACGGCCACCCCAGTGTCAACCTGCTGGACTCCGGCAATCCTTCTGCCTCAACTTTCCAAGTAGCTGGAACTACAGGCACAAGCTACCATGCCTGGCTAATTTTTTACTTATTCTAGAGATGAGGTCTCACCAAGTTGCCCAGGCTGGTCTCGAACCCATGAGCTCAGGCAATCCCTTCGCCTCTGCCTCCCAAAGTGCTGGGATTACAGGCTGAGCCACCGAGCCCGGCCAGAGGTCAGGTGGTTTAAACAAAATCTCGGGAAGCTCGGTTTGGCTCCCACAGTTTGACCAGGGCTGAGTGGGCAGCCCAGGAGACAGGCTGGGGGTAATGACCCACCTCAGGCAGTACCTGGGCATTTTTATGGGACATGAGGCCCCTTTGAGATGTCTGGATCCTGAGGTTCCTTTTACAGAGAGATGGGGAAACACAGGGGACTTATACCAGGTCACAGGGGGAGTCTGTGGCAGAGGCAGGAACCAAAGCAAGACTTGGCCCTGAGTCTTGGACTCCTAGGCCTGAAGCATTCCTCAGCATCCTGCTGAACTCTCTCGGAAGGAGGGTGGCCTCACGTTCCCTGGCCAGCCCCTTCCTGGCATACTTTGCGCCAGAGCCCTTGAGACTGACTGAGGACCGGTTGCCATAGAGATGGCCTGCAGGGCAGTTCCAGGGTGGCAGGTGAGGGTGGGGGATGGAGCAGGACACCAATATGCTAAACACCCACCAACAGTTGGTCAGGACCATGTCCGCAAGACCAGGGCAAGACATACGGCTTCAGGCTCCAGGGTTGGGCACGGGGCTACTCAAGCTTCTGTCCAGCATCTCCCAGAAAGAACAGGTGAGGGGGGCCCAGTGGGGACTTCTAACTGCCCGGAGGCAGGTGGGCTATTCCAGGCCAAGGCAGCCTGGGCCACAGGAGGTCCTTGAGAAGTCATAAGACTGGAGTTGAGGCCCCAGTGAGAGTCAGGGAGGCCTGAGCAGGAAAAAGACCCAAAGAGTGTGGGTCCGAAGTTGAGAATGATGTCCAGGGATGACCCCCTGGGATGATAGAGCGATTCCGAAAGATAAGTTGCTTCCACCTTGGCTGTCACTGGGCTGGGGCCTTACAGGACGTTTGGAAACGCAGACCATGGCCCAGGGCCAGCACAGCACAATGGTGACAAATCCGGACTCCGGGGAAAGATTACAGATTCAGGTCCTGGCTCCACCACTTCCCAGCTGTGTGACCTCAGCCACTCAGCCTCTCTGAGCCTCAGTATTCTCTTCTGCAAGATGGGGTGATAGCGGTATCGACCTCACAGGGCCCTTAGGAAGGTTGAGCGTCTCAGTGCCTGGACGTGGTAGTTGCTCAATACATGGCAGCTGTTGCAATTTTTTTTTTTTTTGAGTCGGAGTCTCATTCTGTTACCCAGGTTGGAGTGCAGTGGCACAATCATAGTGCACCCAGCCTCGATCTCCTGGGTTCAGGTGATCCTTCTGCCTCGGGCTCCTGAGTACCTGGGAATACAGGTGGCACCACCATGTCTGGCTAATTTTTTGATTTTTTTTTTGTAGAAATGAGGTCTTGCTATGTTGCCTAGCCTGGCCTCAAACTTCTGGGCTCATGTAACCTTCCATCTTGGCCTCCCAAAGTTCTGGGATTACAGGAGTGAGCCACCGAGTCTGGCCTCGTGTTGCAGTTTTTATTTATTTATTTATTTATTTATTTGAGTTGGAGTCTCACTCTGTCACCCAGACTGGACTGCGGTGGCCACTCCTGGCCACCGCAGCCTCGGCCTCCTGGGCTCCAGTGATCCTTCTGCCTCAGCCTTCCAAGTAGCCGGAACTACAGGCGGATGCTACCACACTCAGCTAATTTTTTTGATTTATTGTAGAGACTAGGTCTCGCCAAGTTGCCCAGGCAGGTCTCGAACCCGCGGGCTCAGGCAGTTCACTCACCTCAGCCTCCCAAAGTGCGGGATTACAGGCTGAGCCACCGAGCCCGGCTTATTTTTTATTTTTAAAGCAAAGTTCATCAGAGAAAGAAGAGGGAAAAGATAGAGAAACATGCCAGAGCTGGCATGGGTGAGAGAAATGGCCATGTTGCAGTTTTAATATGCAGACCAGAGTTGGGCGCAGTGGTTCACACTTGTAATCCCAGCACTTTGGCAGGCCGAGGCGAGAGGATTGCCTGAACCCACAGGTTCAAGACCAGCCTGGGCAACTTGACGAGATCTCATCTCCACAATAAATCAAAAAATTAGCCGGGCATGGTGGCACACACCTGTGGTTCCAACTACTTGGAAAACTGAGGCGGAGGTTTTGCCTGAGCCCAGCACATCGAGGCTTCTGCGGCCATGAGGTGTGCCGCTGCACTCCAGCCTGGGCGACAGTGAAAAAAAAAATGCAGACCAGTCTATAAAAATGGTAGGGAGGGCCCAGAGGGGGGCCCCACGGAGGAGGTGACAATGTGCTGGCCTCCCCCCCGTCTCTAGGAGACACTAGTCATTCATACTCTCCTTCGTTTCTTTATCCATTCACCAATCTTTCTATCATCCAATGATCTGTCCATCCATCCATCTGTCCTATCCCATCTGTCCCAGGGAAGCCTAGGGAGCGGTGATGGTATGCCAGTTCAAGTCCCGCAACAGAGGTCTCAGAGCGCAAGGCAGACCAAAAAGAAGGACCGCAGGCCTAGGGGTCGGAACAGGAAAGGACAGGGCCCTGCCGAGGCTGAGGAGTAAGGAGCCGTGGGACGGACTGGGAGGGGGCGGGCACACCCTGTTGGGGATATCCGTGGCCACTGACCCCCTCCCACTCCTACCCTCTCCCTCTGCAGTCTTTTCCACCCTCCTCGGAAGCCCTCCTTCCCCTTCCAGTGGGCCTGGGAGAGCGTCACCATAGATGGCCGAGCTCCGCTTGAGCCGAGCGCCCCCTCGGCCCCTGGCCACCAAGCTTTGCCTTTGCTCACCGAGGCCTCTCAGCACAAGTCCAGGTACAAGTCCACAGCCAACCTCCCAGAGGTCCATGACTGCTGTTGGAAGACAGATGTGCAAACCTTGAAGAGAGGACAGCAGCTCGGGGCCTGGGGCGGCGTCCCCATCCCTCCCGGCAAAGGGGAGAAACAATGGCTGGAGCCCCCCAGTGCATGTGGCCTCCTGCCATCTGAGAAGAGGTCAGGATCAGGAACGGAGGCTGCAAGTCCTGCTGAGCTGGAAGGCCCCGGCGCTGAGGAGGCTGAGAGGGACCTGAGCCCCGGGGAACTGCCCCAGCTTTTCAGGAGAGGATTCATCTCAGAAGACGAGCAGTCCTCAGAGACCGCAAAGGAGGCTGAGGAAGGGGAGCACGGAGAGAGGGCTGGTTCTCAGAAAAATGGGCAGAGTTCTGGAGAGGAGACCTTGGATGAGGAAGAATTGCATGGCCCGAGCCGGGGAAGCAGCTCCAGCCCCGGCAAACTCCAAGGACCACAGGGGAGGAAGTCGAGGGCCAAGGAGCTGGAGGGGCCGTGGGATCTGGAGAAGTTGCACAGGCAGCTACAGCAAGAATTAGACTGTGGTGAGAGTGCAGCTCAGTGCCTGGGTTCCCCAGAGGCTATATGGTGGGGCGAGCCATCGGGAAGCCCACCCCTGGGGCTGGGAGTTCAGAAGGGATTGGCCATGCTCTGGGTGCTGGGTGGGGCTGCCCAGCGGGCTGGAAGATAGGGCAAGCCCTGACTTGGCCCCACTGTGGATAGGCCCCCAAAAGCAGCCCTGGAAGTCTTTGCGGGCTGCTTTCCAGGCCTCCAACCGGAGTGAGAAGGTCCATGCTTTGGGCGACGATGAATCTTTCCTGTTTGCCAACTTCCCTAATCGCACCTTTCACAAACGACAGGAGGCCACCAGGTAAGGGGGAAGAGCAAGGGGGTGGAAGCCAAGGGTGAGGCATAGAGAAGGAGCCAGTTCCCCAGGGGACACTTAGTCTTTCATATTCTCATTCATTCACCAATCTTTCTGATCATCCAATCATCTATCCATCATCCATCTATCCTATCCCATCCATCCCATGCATCCATCCCTTCTATCCAGCCCATGCATCCATCCCTCTCATCCATCCACCCCATCCATCTGTCCCATTCATTCCATCCACCCACCCCATCCATCCACTCCATTCATTCATCCATCCATTCCATCCATTCCAGCCATCCATCATCCATCCATCCATCCATCCATACCTCCCACCCATCCATCCATCCCATCTATCCATCCCATTCCATCCATTTCATCCATCTCATTCCATCCATCCACCCCATCCATCCATCCATTCCTCCCATCCATTCCTCCCATCCATCCATCCCATTCCATCCATTCATTTCATCCATCAGTCCGTCCATCCATCCATCCCATTCATCCACCCCATCCATCCATTCCATCCCTCCCTCCCTCCCATCCATCCACCCCATCCATCTATCCCATCCCATCCATCTGTCCCATCCATTCCATCCATCCATCCATCCCATCCCATCCATCCACTCCATTCATTCATCCATCCATTCCCACCATCCATCCATCCATCCATCCGTGCCTCCCATTCATCCATCCATCCCATTCCATCCATTCATCCCATCCATCCATCCCATCCATCTATCCATCCATCCATCTATCCATTCATCCATCCAACTACTGATAACATCCATTCAACCATTCATCTATTCATTCCTCTCTCTACTTGGCCACAAGCCACTATTGACACAAGCCACTTTTCATTTGTTCCCCATCTTTTCTTCTATCCACCCATGAATCTATTAACTAAGCCATTAATGCAACAGATATTTTCTACTCATGGACCCTCAGGATATAACGATAAAAAAGACTTAGCCCCAGCTCTGAGAAACTCAAAGTCTAGAAAAGGAGACAGATGGGCAGTTGTGCTCAGTTAGATAATTGCTACACTTGGGCTTGAACAAAAGATGGTGGGAGCTGAGGGAGGCTGTGAGGAGACTGCTGGCAATGTCAAGGAGAGGGATGATAAGGGCATGAGCCAGGTGGCCCTGTGGATGGAGAGGGGCGTCCATTAAAGATATATTTAGAGGCTTGCTCAATGGGCTAAAGTGACTGGTTAGAAGTGGCATGTGAGAGATTCTTATATCACCCTCCATTCTTTTTTTTTTTTTTTTTGAGTTGGAGTCTCAATCTGTTGCCCAGACTGGAGTGCGGTGGCATGCTCACAGCCACTGCAGCCTTGGCCTGCTGAGCCCAGGTGATCCTTCCACCTCAACCTTCCAAGTAGCTGGAACCACAGGCATGTGCCACCACGCCTAGCTAATTTTTTTATTTATTGTAGAGATGAGGTCTCATCAAGTTGCCGAGGCTGGTCTCGAACCCATGGGTTCAGACAATCCTCTCACCTCTGCCCTCCCAAAGTGCTGGGATTATAAGTGAGAGACACTGTGCCTGGCCAATTTTTTTAATTTATTTATTTATTTTTAGTTGGAGTCTCACTCTGTCACCCAGACTGGAGTGCAGTGGCCGCTCCCGGCCACTGCAGCCTCGACCTGCTGGGCTCTGGTGATCCTTCCGCCTCAGCCTTCCAAGTAGCTGGAACTACAGGCGTGCGCTACCACGCCTGGCTAATAATTTTTTGATTTATTGTAGAGATGAGGTCTTGCAAGTTGCCCAGGCAGATCTCGAACCCGCAGGCTCCGGCAATCCACTCACCTCAGCCTCCCAAAGGCATGGGATTACAGGCTGAGCCACCGAGCCTGGCTTCCATTCTTTCTTAAAAATTTATTTTAGCGCCTTGGGAGGCTGAGGTGAGTAGATTGGCTGGGCGACAGAGTGAGACTTCAACTAAAAAAAAAAAATCTATTTTATTGTCTGGGCTCGATGTCTCAGCCTGTAATTCCAGTACTTTGGGAGGCCAAGGCGGGTGGATTGCCTGGGCCCACGGGTTCGAGGTCAGCCTGGGCAACTTGGTGAGACCTTGTCTCTACAATAAAAAATCAAAAATTGGCTGGGTGAGGTGGCTCAGCCTGTAATCCAAGCACTTTTTAAAATGTTTTGTAGAGATGATGTCTCACTCTGTTGCCCAGGCTGGTCTTGGACTCCTTGGCTCAAGCAATCCTCCTGCCTCGGCCTCCCAAAGTGCTAGGATTACAAAGCGTGAGCCACCGTGCCCAGCCCTTTGCTTGTTTTTTAATTTAGTTATGTGTTTTCTTGCTTTGCATTTCTTCTATATTTTAGATATTAGCCCCTTATCAGATATAAGGTTTGCAAATATTTTCTCCCATTATTTAGGTTGTCTCCTCACTTTATTGAGTGTTGCCTTTGGTATGCAGAAGCTTTTTGGTTTGATGCAGTCTCTTTTATTTATTTTTGCTTTTGTTGTTTGTGCTTTTGGGGTCATATTCAGAAAATCATGGCCCAGCCCAATGCTATCAAGTTTCCTCCTATGTTTTTTCTTCTAGGAGTTTTTTTTTTTTTTTTTTTTTTTTAGTTGGAGTCTCACTCTGTCGCCCAGGCTGGAGTGCAGTGGCACTCTCCCGGCCACTGCAGCCTCGACCTGCTGGGCTCCGGCAATCCTTCCGCCTTAGCCATCCAAGTAGCTGGAACTACAGGTGCGCACTACCATGCCCAGCTAATTTTTGATGTATTGTAGAGACAAGGTCTCACCAAGCTGCCCAGGTGGGTCTCGAACCTGCGGCTCAGGCAATTCACTCACCTCAGCCTCCCAAAGCGCGGGATTACAGGCTGAGCCACCGAGCCCGGCTTCTTCTAGGAGTTTTATGGTCACAGGTCAGAGATAACAAGATCTGGCCCCTGCCCTTAAGGAGGGCTGCTTTGCCAGGAGGTTAGCGATGCAAGTATTTGAGTCTTTAATCCATTTTGAGTTGATTTTTGCATATGGTGTGAGGTAAGGGTCTAATTTCATTCTTCCGTGTGTGCATATTCAGTTTTCCCAACACTATTTATTGAAGAAACTGTCCTTTTCCCATTGTGTGTTCTTGGCATCTTTGTCAAAAATTAGTCCACCAAGCCTGGGCACGGTGGCTCACGCTTATAATCCCAGCACTTTGGGAGGCTAAAGTGGGAGGATTGCTTGAGCCCAGAAGTTCGAGACCAGCCCGAGCAACATAGGAAGACTTCATCTCTACAAAAAAAAATTAGCTGGGTGTGGTGGCACGTGCCTGTAGGCCCAACTACTCTGGGGGCTGAGGTGGAAGGATCACCTGAGCCCAAGAGGTCAAAGCTGTAGTGAGTTGTGAACGGGCCACTGCACTCCAGTCTGGGTGACAGAGTGAGACCCTGACTAAAATAAAAATAAAAATAAATGAAAAAACTACCATACCACTGGGCATGGTAGTGCGCGGCTGTAATTCAGGCTACTCGGAAGGCTGAGGCGGAAGGATCGCCGGAGCCCAGCAGGTCGAGGCTGCGGTGGCCGGGAGCGGCCACTGCACTCCAGTCTGGGCGACAGAGTGAGACTCCAACTCAAAAAAAAAAAGAAAAAATTGTGTAGCTAGATAGACAGGTGGTTATGTCCGAGAACTTTCTTTGTAAGAGTGACATTTGAGCAAAGACCTAATCGACAAGAGGGAACTGACCATGACAGGGAACATGGAATGTTCCAGGTTGACCTGGCCGCAGTCTACTCGACCATCCATACTTTTCATCTACCTGTTCATCCATCCATCGATCCCTTCACCGTTTTTCTTCTCTTTCCCATCCATTCGTCTGTCTGTCCATCCAACTTTGTCCCACACCCACAGGCATTAACCTAGCTCCTACCAGGTTAGGGGGTCAGCGAGAATAAGAGCCAGCCCTTGCTCTTGAAGAGAGCAGCTTTGCCAGGGAGGTCAGCGATCCAAGGGGTCGTTTCACAGGGGCTTAGAAAGCCAGAGCTGAGGAAGTTCAGAGCTGGAGCTCACTACTGGTTGCGGTGGACAGGAGGTTTCCAGAAAGAGCAGGGAAAGGCCTTGAGCTGGGCCCGAGGGCCAAACCCCAGGGCCACCCTCCATCATGTCAGATTTCCATGACAAACCCCATCCTGCAAGTCCCTGGCTCTCAGGACCCTGCAGTCCCTCCCTGCCATTGGTCCCCACCGACTTCTCCCATGCTCTCCCATCTCAGAAGCCTGCTACAAGCCTGGGAGCTACAGCGGCAGGAGGAGCGGCAGCAGGCCAGGCTGCGGCGAGCCCGGGAGCAGCGAGTCCAGCAGCAGGTGGCCCGCTGCCTGGCGGCCTATGCACCCAGAGAGAATCGGGGCCCCGGAGCCACCCAGCGCAAGCTGGAAGAGCTGAGGTAGGGAGCCCCGGGCTGCAGAGGGGCTGGTGGGGAGAGGACAGGGAGGCCGTGTGAGGTCTCAGACTGTGGGAGCAAGGCGACCCAGCCCTCACCTTCCCTGGGGTCACCGGAGCCGCTTCACTGCATTTTACAGATGAAGACACTGAGGCATGGAGAGGAGACCGTTCATGGTCATCCAATTCATAATATTCCCTGTAGCTGTTGAATGCTCAAGGTTAAAATGTTCTACACGGGCCGGGCTCGGTGGCTCAGCCTGTAATCCCAGCACTTTGGGAGGCCGAGGTGAGTGGATTGCCTGAGCCTGGGGTTCGAGACCCACCCAGGCAATTTGGCAAGACCTCGTCTCTACAATAAGTCAAAAATTAGCTGGGTGTGGTAGCAGGCACCTGTAGTTCCAGCCACTTGGAAGGCTGAGGCAGAAGGATCGCTGGAGCCCAGCAGGTTGAGGCTGCGGTGGCTGGTAGTGTGCCACTGCCCTCCAGTCTGGGCGATAGAGTGAAACTCCAACTCAAAAAAAAAAATGTTCTACACGGATCACCACACTTTCAAATCTTGTTTTTCCAATGTCTAACGCCAGACATGCTTGTTATAAAATTTCAGGCTGGGTGCTGTATTCCTAACCGTTTCGGAGGCCGAGGCAGGAAGACTGCTTGAGCCAGGAGTTCAAGACAAGCCTAGGAAATATAGTGAAGCCTCTCTACAAAAAACTTTTTAAAAATTGCTAGGAAGGGTGGCTCATGCCTGTAGTTCCAGCTACTCAGGGATGCTGATATGGAAAGATTGCCTGAGCCCAAGAGGTCGAGGCTGCTGTGAGCCATGATTGTCATGATCATGTCACTGCACTCTAGCCTGGGTGACAGAATGAGACCCTGACTAAAAAAAAAAAAAAAAAAATTCAGCGAGGTGCATGCCTGTAATCCCAGCACTTTGGGAGGCAGAAGTGAGAGGATTGCCTGAGCCCAGGGGTTTGAGACCAGCCTGAGAAAGCTTGTCTCTACAGTTAAAAAAAAAAAATTAGCCATGCATGGTGGCACACGCCCACAGTCCCAGCTACTTGGGAGACTGAGGTGGAGGGATCATCTGAGCCCTGTAGGTTAAGGCTGTGGTAGCTATGAGTGTGCCACTGCACTGCGGTCTGGGCAACAGAATAAGACCCTGATTCAAAACAACAACAACAAAAATTTTTAAGTGACAGAAATAGTGAATGCAGAACACAAACAGCCCCCACAGCCCCACTCCTGGAGACAACCATTGTTCACGGTGCAATGAAGAATCATCTGGTTTTTTTTCTGTTGTTGTTTTTTGAGTTGGAGTCTCACTTGGTCGCCCACTGGAGTGCAGTGGCCGCTCTCGGCCACCACAGCCTCGCCTGCTGGGCTCCAGCGATCCTTCTGCCTCAGCCTTCCAGGTATCTGGAACTACAGGCGCGCGCTACCACGCCCGGCTGATTTTTTGATTTATTGTAGAGATGAGGTCTCGCTGCCCAGGCGGATCTCGAACTCGCGGGCTCAGGCAATCCACTCACCTCAGCCTCCCAAAGGCGTGGGATTACAGGCTGAGCCACCGAGCCCGGCAACTAGCATTTGATTTATTGTAGAGATGAGGTCTCGCTGAGTTGCCTAGTGGGTCTTGAACCCGTGGGCTCAGGCAATCCACTCGCCTTGGCCTCCCAAAGTGCTGGGATTGCAAGCTGAGCCACCGAGCCCGGCCAAGAGTCGTCTGTTTTATTTTCTCCCTATATTTTGATCATTTCCCTAAAAAAGCAAAGTAGTGGGTCAGACACATCTTTTTTAGACTCCTAACAGTCCCATAAAGAGGTAGTATCATCACCTCCATTATTCTACAGATGAGGAAACTGGGACCCAGAGAGCGTAAATAATTTGCCAAAGGTCATAGGTGGTGACAGAGCTGGGACTCTGGCCACCTTGCTACCCTGCCTCTGAGTGCCCAAATGCTAACCTTTAGACAAAGGGCACCGGACCTTCCCCAAGAATATAGCCTAGGGAAACAGGTAACATAGATAAGTCCAATCAAACCAATGCCAGTGACTTGAGCACACCCACGGGGTGCGGCTGCCATGGGGCCGCCTTTCCACGTCTCACTCCTTTGGTCCACAGTGGGTAGGGTATTATGGGAAGAGAGAAGAGAGCGCTACCCTGCAGGGGCCACAGAGGACTCACCGGGGTTCAATCACCTACTTTTTGAGGCTCAGTCTTAATCACTCTGACTTTACAGATGAGGAAACCGCAGAAGCTCTGGGAGGTCAAGCGTCTTTTAGGGGGAACTTGGCCAATGATTGGGGAGATGCCTTCTCCTTTCCAGGCCTCTAGTTCATTGTTTTTCTAGTAGGGCAGGAAGCGTAAGGTTAAGAACTCTAGGCTGGGCTTGGTGGCTCAGCCTGTAATGCCAGCACTTTGGGAGGCCGAGGCAAGTGGATTGCCTGAGCCTGGGCATTCGAGACCAGCCCGGGGAACTTGGCGAAACCTTGTCTCTACAAGAAACAAATAATTAGCCGGGTGTGGTACTGCGTGCCTGTAGTTCTGGCCACTTGGAAGGCTGAGGTGGAAGGAAGGATTCTGAGAGCCCAGCAGGTTGACACTGGGGTGGCCATGAGCGTGCCACTGCACTCCAGCGTGGGTGACAGAGTGAGACTCCGACTCAAAAAAAAAAAAAAAAAAAAAACTCCAAGAGGCAGGTCCAGCAAGAAGAGTGATTCAAGTTCGATTCTTGTATTTTCTTCCTGAGACGGTTAAGGCATAAGCAGATATCTCCCACGTGGGCTCTCAGGCCTTACAGCCCATGAACTTTGTTGTCTGAGCAGAAAGGAGACTCTGCCCTGCCTAGGAAGGGTGGGCACAAAAGAGGTCTTGTGGTAGGGAAGGAATGCATCTTCCTTTCATTCATTTTGATTTATTGTAGAGATGAGGTCTCGCTGAGTTGCCTAGTGGGTCTCAAACCCGTGGGCTCAGGCAATCCACTCGCCCTGGCCTCCCAAAGTGCTGGGATTGCAAGGTGACGGACTAACCTGACACCCACTGACACCACCTTTTCCACTCAGGAATCCAAGACATTGGCTTCTTCTCATTTTTTAAAATTATTATTAAAAAAAAAATAGAGAGGTGGTCTTGCTATGTTGCCCAGACTGGTCTTGACTCCTGGCCTCAAGCGATCCTCTTGTTTCAGCCTCCCAAAGAGCTGGGATTACAGGCGTGAGCCACTACACTCAGTCCTAGGCATATTTCTGACAAGTTCATAAGCTGGCAAGCTTGTCCAGTATCTGCTACAGCACAGCAAGGAAAACAGCCCAGAGCCAAGAGAGGGATATTTCACAGAGTCACACAGCCAGCAACCATGGCTTTCTCTGTACGGGTGCAGTGTGAGAGGGGACAGGGTGTGAACTGTGTGAAGGGGGAGGCTTTGCAAGCAGGTGTCCAGAAACTCAGAAACCAGCGCTGACCCCTCTCTTTTGGGGAAGTCCAGGAAGCTGGGCAAGTCCTGGCCATATAGCCTGGAGACTTGGGATCAAGACTCAGTCTCTTCCTTCCCAGCTATACAACCTTGGACAAGTCCCTTGACCCTCCTGAGTCATTAGTAAAACAGGGCAAATCATTCCTGCCCTGACCAGGCTTACTAGGCATCCAGGGCCGGTTTGGGAATGAAATGGCTTTGTAAAGGTAAGGGCTGGCTGGGTGTGGTGACTCACACCTGTAATCCCATAACTTTGGGAGGCCAAGATGAGAGGATCACTTGAGCCTAGGAGTTCGAGATCAGCCCGGGTAGCATAACAAGACCTTGCCTCTACAAAAATAAAAACATAAAAAAAATTAGCCAGGTATGGGGACGCATGCTTGTAGTCCTGGCTACTGGGGAGGCTGAGGCGGAAGGATTGCCTGAGCCCAGGAGGTCGAGGCTGCAGTAAGCCGTGATGGTGCCACTGCACTCCAGCTTGGGCGACAGAGTGAGATTTCGACTCAAAAAAAAAAAAAATAAAGGGCAGAGAGAACATAAATATCAAGTCCTCAGTGAGGCCCAGTGGGCTTGGGAGTGGGCAGGGCTGTGTCCACGGCCAGCTGCCCACTGGCCTGTCTCCTCCGCAGGCGCCAGGAGCGAAAGCGCTTTGCTGAGTACCAGGCAGAGCTGCAGGGCATCCAGCACAGGGTGCAGGCCCGGCCCTACCTGTTCCAGCAGGCCATGCAGGTGAGGCCAGCACCTGGGCAAGCGCTTGGCTGCCCTGAGAATAGGTCCGGCTTAGTGGAAGATGGGAGTGGGCTCCCCTCAACTGGGTCCCTGGAAGCCCTGGGATCGCCCCAGTAACTATAGCCCCGCCTGGCCCTTGACAGCCCTGGTGCAGAGTGGGAATCCCTCTCCTCTCTCAGGCCAACGCTCGGCTCTCCATGACCCGGCACTTCTCCCAGGTGCTGTCGGCTCTGGGACTGGATGAGGAACAGCTACTGGTTGAGGCAGAAAAGGGGCACCAAGCAGGCACCTCCAGGAAGCCCAGGTGAGGCAGGCTGGCTGGCCAGCCGAGAACTGGCTCTGCCCAGCTGCTGCGGGAAGGGGCACTCACACCAGCACTTTACGCCCTGCAGGGTGTCCCTCCAGGCTCTGTCCTCCATGCCCCCTTAGGAAGGCGGGGCCAGGATTATTATTCCTACTTCCCAATGAGATAACTGAGGACCTAGGGGGCAGGGCCTTGCTTAAGGACAAAGGAGTCACCAGGTGCGGTAGCTCACGCCTGTCATCCCAGCACTTTGGGAAGCGGAGGCAAGAGGATTGCCTGAACCCATGGGTTCGAGACCAGCCTGGGCAACATGGCGAGACCTCGTCTCCACCACAAATCGAAAAAGCCAGATATGGTGGTACGCGCCTGTGGTTTCAGCTACTTGAAAGGCTGAGGCAGAAGGATCGCCTGAGTCCAGCAGATCGACGCTGCGGTGGCCGTGAGCACGCCACTGCACTCCAGCCTGGGTGACAGAGTGAGACTCCAACTAAAAAAAAAAAAAAAAAGACAAAAAAAAGACACAGGCGTCAGAGCTCATCTGGGACTCTGAGACTGCCTGAGTGGCCACATACCAAACCCTCATTAGAGGATAGCACCATGTTAGTCACCCCATGTAGACTCTATCTTACGTTTTAGAATACCTGGCACAAAGCATAAAGGAAACTGAGACCCAAGCAGGGGAAGTCACTTGTCCAATCGCACAGCAAGCCAGTATAGCAGCTGGATTTGAACCCACATCATCAGTGGTTTCCTCGGGCATAGGGGTGGGAACTGTGGAACCCAGTGGCCTCTATTTGTGTCTTGAAGGAGTCACAGATCGATGGGGGTGAGAACGGAGCACTCTTCTCAGAGACCCCCCGTGGACACAGCCCACCGGCAGCCAGCCTGACAGGCACTCTGCCCCCAGCCTGGACCCTGAGTGCAGTCCCAGAGATCAAAATTAAAGGCTTTATGGAAACACAGTGTGAGCTTTCTGGTGGTGGCACGGAAGGCTGTAGGTTGGGGGTGGCAGGTGGGTGGGCAGCAGGCTTAGCTCTGTCCCCATATCTCCCTGTGACTGTTCTGGCTGTCCCCACCCAGCACACGACAGTCCCTTCTCTGGTCCTCAAAAGTAGGACACCCGTCTTCAAAATACATGCTGGGTCCTAGAGATGCAAGAATGAATAGGACAATTTGGCTGCTGCCTTTGAGGACTTCCAGTTTAGTGGGGAATGGGAGCAGGCCTTTTTTTTCTTCTTTTTTTTTTGACTTGGAGTCTCACTCCATCGGTCAGACTAGAGGGCAATGGCACGCTCACGGCCACCGCAGCCTCAACCTGCTGGGCTCTAGCGATCCTTCTGCCTCAGCCTTCCAAGTAGCTGGAACCACAGGTGTGTGCTACCATGCCTGGCTAATTTTTTTTTTATTATTGTAGAGACGAAGCCTTGCCAAGTTGCCTGGGCGGGTCTCGAACCCGTGGGCTCAGGTAATCCACTCGCCTCAGCCTCCCAAAGAGTCAGGAGCAAGCCTTTAAAAGGGTGCATACATTATATCTTAACACGTGGCTGAGAGGGGTTACACCTGGAGCCCCAGACTGAGCTACTGTCAGGTGCAGGGAGAGGTGTCAGGAGGAATTGTGTGACCTGGTTTTTAAATCCCAGCAGTTGACTGGGTGCGGAGGCTCATGCCTATACTCCCAGCACTCTGGGAGGCTGAGATGAGAGGATTGTCTGAGTCACAGGTTCGAGACCAGCCTGGGCAACTTGACGAGGCCTCATCTCTACAATAAATGACAGGCATGGTGATGCGCACCTGTAGTCCCAGCTACTTGGAAGGCTGAGGTGGAAGGATCGCCTGAGCCCAGCAGGTCGAGGCTGCGGTGGCCGTGAGCATGCCACTGCACTCCAGCCTGGGCAACAGAGCAAGACTTCGACTCAAAAAAAAAAATTGGCTAGGCTCAGTGGCTCAGCCTGTAATCCCGCGCTTTGGGAGGCCGAGGTGAGTGGATTGCCTGAGCCCGTGGGTTCGAGACCTGCCTGGGCAACTTGGCAAGACCTCATCTCTACAATAAATCAAAAACTAGCCGGGCATGGTAGCGCATGCCTGTAGTTCCGGCCACTTGGAAGGATGAGGCGGGAGGATCACTGGAGCCCAACAGATCGAGGCTGCGGTGGCTGGGATCAGCCATTGCACTTCAGTCTGGGTGACAGAGTGAGACTCCAACTCAAAAAAAAAAAAAAAATCCCAGCAGTTTTATTTATCTCACTCTGTCACCCAGGCTGGAGAGCTGTGGCACAGTCATGGCCACTGCAGCCTCGACCTGCTGGGCTCAGGTGATGCTTCCACCTCAGCCTTCCAAGTAGCTGGAACCACAGGTACACACCACCAAGCCTGGCTAAGTTTTCTTCTTTTTTCTTTTTTGATTTATTGTAGAGACAAGGTCTCACCATGTTGCTCAGGCTGGTCTCGAGCTCCTGAGCTCAGGCTATCTTCTCACCTCTGCCTCCCAATGTGTAAATCCTAGCAGTTTTAAATGAAGACCCCTGCTCCTCAAGAAAAAAGCAGAGAGTCAGATGTGACAACTTTTGCGCTTAGTTTCAGGGGATCCACAGACACACATGCGCATCTGGAGGTCCTTAGCAGTTCACAGAGCACAGGTTTAAAAAACCCAATCCAAGCCGGGCTCAGTGGCTCAGCCTGTAATCCCGTGCCTTTGGGAGGCTGAGTTGAGTGGATTGCCTGAGCCCGCGGGTTCGAGACCCGCATGGGCAGCGAGACCTCATCTCTACAATAAATCAAAAAATCAGCCAGGTGTGGTAGCGCATGCCTGTAATTCTGGCTACTTGGAAGGCTGAGGCGGAAGGATCACCGGAGCCCAGCAAGTCGAGGCTGCGGTGGCTGGGAGTGGCCACTGCACTCCAGTCTGGGCGACAGAGTGAGACTCCAACTCAAACAACAACAACAACAACAACAAAAAAAAAAAAACCCAATCCAGGCCAGGTGCGGTGGCTCACACCTGTACTCTCAGCACTTTGGGAGGCCAGGAGTTCGAGACCATCCTGGGATACTAGCGAGCTCCTCATTTCTACAAAAAATTTTTAAAAATTAGCCGGGCGTGGTGGCGCGTGACTATAGTCCCAGTTACTCGGGAGGTTGGTGCAGGAGGATCGCTTGAACCCGGGAGGTCAAGGCTGCAGTGAGCTATGATCGCACCACCGCAATCCAGCCTGGGCGGCAGAGCAAGACCCAGGCTCTAAAAAAACACAAAACTCAAAACATTCCAATCCAGGGAAAGTGGAAAGGGCGGCGCTGGGAATCTTGAGGAGGAAACACCTGATGGGGGTCATGACCCCAGGTGTCCACTAGGCTATGGAGAGGAGGGAGCTGTCTACGGAAAGTAAGGCAGTGAACACCTGCCGCTGGGGAAGTGCTAGCGGAGGGAGGCCGGAGAGAGGCTTCCAGTTCCAGGCATGCGGCTTAAAAGACCTCTAGATCCGTAAGTTTCTGGGATCACGTCTTCCCTAAGCTAATTCGGGGGGGTGGTCCTTTGAGAGGCGCATGTGCCATCGAACCCCCCTCCGCGCAAAGACAGAGCAAGCCCCAGGCGGTCGCGACTGCGCAGTAAGGCTCCGATACCGGCCTTCCCATGAGCCTTTGGGGCAGGCGCCGAGGCGAACGACGGAAGTAGCCTCTTTCGGCTTCCGGCAACACGACAGCGGCCGCCGAGCGACCCGGAAGTGGTCCCATTTTGCGTCGTCGGGGCTCGGCGGCTGCCGGGTTCGGGGTGTAGGTGCCACGATGGGGTCGTCCAAGAAGCACCGCGGAGAGAAGGAGGCGGCCGGGTCGACGGCGGCGGCCGGCACCGGGGGCTCCGCCGAGCAGCCGCCGCGGCACCGGGAGCACAAGAAACACAAGCACCGGAGTGGCGGCGGCGGCGGCAGCGGCGGCGAACGACGGAAGCGGAGCCGGGAGCGCGGGGGCGAGCGCGGGAGCGGCCGGCGCGGGGCCGAGGCCGAGCGGAGCAGCGCGCACGGGCGGGAGCGCGGCCAGGCGGAGCCCTCCGAGCGGCGCGTGAAGCGGGAGAAGCGCGATGACGGCTACGAGGCCGGTGAGGGGCAGGGCCGGCGCAGGGGGGCGGGACGCGACCCGTGGGGTCCCGGGCCAGTGGGCTTCGGGGGCTGACTGGGGCCCTCTGTGTGCACTCCGTGTCCTCGAAGCACTCCAGGCCCACGCAACCCCGGGCTCCAATTTTTTGCAGAAATGAGGGTCTCGCTAGTCTCCCAGGATGGTCTCGAATTCTTGGCTTCCCGAAGTGCTGAGATTACCGGCGTGAGCCTTTTATCAAGCAGTTTACTGTTGTTTGGGATTAAAAGTTGAGTTCCTCCGCCGAGCTTCTTGAGGACAGCGGGCTTCTGTTTTCCGCACTCCCCTGTGGTACATCACAGGTCCTCAGTAAACATGTTGACTGAATGAATGAAGTGGTACCAGCGTGTGCAGAGGCAAGAGAAAACCTGGTATTGGGCGAATCGTGTAGGGCTCACGAGGCAGTCAGACAGGCAGGGACGTCTGAACACAAAGGGCCCTGCACTGTAGGCCCGAAGGAAACCTGAGGGTAGGAGGGAGATTTGGATCTGAGTTGGGGAGTGGTTGCTCGGGTGCATGTTTGTAAAGATCATGGCATGGACAACTTAGTGGAAGGGAGTCGGGACTACATGTGAGGAAAGCAAGAAAGCTGGATTAGACCTGGTGAGGGCTGATGGTGGCTTGCAGAATGGCAACAGCAGTGGATAGAGAGAAGGGGACAAACAAGAGGTGGTTTGGAAGAGAAGCTGACAGAACTCAGCGTTTGGATGAAGGTGGGAAGGAGAAGAAGGCACAGAGAATGACTCCTTGAATTTTGGCTTGAGCAGTTGGGTGGGTGGTGGGGTCATCTACTGAAATTGAGGTGTTGGGAAGAGAAGCAGATTGGGGGGGGGAGAGAATTCGATTTTGGAGAGTGTTGAGGCCTTTGTTCATGGGGAAACCCAGAGTTTGACTGGATAAAGCAGTCTGGCGTCATGAGTATTTATGTGGTCATCGAATCCCCCTGAGATGGTGTGTAAGAAGCTGGAGTCAAGAACAGAACCTAAGAAGCGACAATATCTTAGTAGTGGACAGAGGAAGGTGGTACAAAAAGGAGGCAGAGTAGCCAAAAAGGCAGGAAAACAGAATTTTGTGTCATGGGGTCTGTGGGAAGAGTATAAGGAGAGAGTGCCAGGCGTGGGGGCTCAGGCCTGTAATCCCAGCACTTTGGGAGGTGGAGGCGAGAGGATTGGGAGTCTGGGGGCTCAAGACCAGCCTGGACAACTTGGCAAAACCTCCTCTCTACACTAAATTTAAAAATTAGCCAGTCGTGCTGGGGTGCACCTGTGGTTCCAGCTACTTGGAAGGCTGACTGGAGGGATCACCTGAGCCCAGCAGGTTAAGGCTGCGGTGGCTGAGACTGTGCCACTGCGTTCCAGCCTGGGCAACAGAATGAGACTCTGACTCCAAAAAAAAAAAGACAGTGATCCACAGTCTCACATGCCACATGAGAGTGAGCAAAACCAGAGCTTGCCAAGGTGAAGACCCAGCGCCCAGATGGAGAAAGGAGCCTTGGTGATGAAGGAGGGGGAGGTGGGACATGGGTGGGGTTGCAGGAAAGAAAGTTTCCGTCTCACGCTGTTCGTCTTCTCTCTGTGGTGTTCAGTGAAGTTACTCACTGTTTGCACTGTGGGGTGAGGAGGTCTAAGATGCTTATTTTTCTGTGTCCCTAATGTCCAGCACAGATAAGCAATGTTTCTTGACTGCATGAATCGCACAGAGGGCACAGTCTTGCTGCCAACACGTTCCCTGCCCTGTGGGGAGAAACAGACCCAGAAATGACTGACCATGCTGAATTCAGGGGAGAGCAATTCATTCTGATTAGTAATTGAACAGGGTTTAATGAAGGAGATGGTGTTTGACTTTTGCATTTGGGTAGGATTCTGTTATTCAGAGCCAGACCAGAGAGAACAGTCAAGGCTGAAGACACAGTGCAGAGGGTAGAGGGAAGATGCAGCGAACTAGACCTCTTAGGATCAGGAAAGGAGGGCTTCCAGCAGAGGCAGGGCTCTTAGATGACTCAAGCGGGAGGAGCTGCTGGGAGCATGGGTGGAAGGAGGCTTCTGTTTTCTGGGCTCAGCAGGCCCAGGTGCTGGTGAGGGGCCCTCATCTTCGGCCCTGCAGCTGGAGCCAGCAATGCTGTCTTAAGGACTGTGCTAAGCTCCTGAGCCATGCTTCTTGTCGTTCTAGCTGCCAGCTCAAAGACGAGCTCGGGCGATGCCTCCTCTCTCAGCATCGAGGAGACCAAGTGAGTGCTCTCTCTCTTTTGTCTCTCCTTTTTCTTTGGAGCCAGGTGGTTTCTGGAGCTACCACTGGGGAGGCTTTCTCCCACCAAAGCGTGCTGGAGGAAAGGCCGCTTAAGTCATCATAGCTGATATTTGAGTTATAGAAGAAGAAACTTAGACCTTAAAGGAAGGGTGGCATTCACGGGCTGGGGCAGGCCAGGCTAGCATCCACGTTCCCAGCTTTGGAGGCCAGCATGCCTCCCAGCGCCTTCTCCTGCCTGGTCAGGCCCTGTGTCGGGGCCCATGAGGACCACTCTCTCCCCCCTTGTTTCACCTCCTGTCTGTGAAGAAATGCACCCGACACCCCATTTCTTTGACACTTGTGTCTCTTGTTCTCAGTAAACTCCGGGCAAAGTTGGGGCTGAAACCCTTGGAGGTCAATGCTGTCAAGAAGGGTGAGTAGAGGGTTGAGGGAGGGGCCTGGGTGGGGGAAGGAGGCCATCTGAAGGGGTCTTTGAAAAACATGGGGCCAGAGCGCAGACTCAGCACCATTTACTGCTCTTGTGTGTACATGTTTGCCAGAAGCACGAGTCCCTCCTTGTTGCCACAGACTCTGCTTGCTCTCTGAGTTGGACTGGTCGGCCACCACATCCTTGTGGTGAGGCCATGTTGGATGAGCTCAGAGATGTGCATACATGCTGCACTGGGCTGTGCAGGACTGGATTTGTTGGTGTTCTCGAAAGCATGAATTAAGGGCCTCAGAAGGCATAGAGGGTCCTGTCATGCTGCATGGGTGACATGGGAACACGGGGCTGAGGTGGGAGTGGGGAGGCAAATGGTTCGTCCCCCT
The DNA here is from genome assembly GCA_027257055.1 of Cephalopachus bancanus. Lineage (NCBI taxonomy): Eukaryota > Metazoa > Chordata > Mammalia > Primates > Tarsiidae > Cephalopachus > Cephalopachus bancanus. The sequence goes on from JAPVLO010000390.1 coordinate 228,447, forward strand.
CTCCTGGCCCCTTCTGGCCCCTGAGCTGGAAGGGGCAGGGTGAGTGGCTCCCTCCTCTCCCCACCAGCCATGGGCGGGCATAGCCTCACGTCTGGGCCCCCCTTCCAGAGGCGGGCACCAAGGAGGAGCCCGTGGCAGCCGACATCATCAACCCCATGGCCTTGCGGCAGAGAGAGGAACTGCGGGAGAAGCTGGCAGCTGCCAAGGAGAAGCGCCTGCTCAACCAAAAGCTGGGGTGAGGGACCTGGGCGGGCAGGGGAGGGCTGGGGAGGCCGCCGGGGTCGGCTGCCTCTTGGGTTGTGGTTGGCGAGCAGGAGCTGGGCTCCCCGGAGCATCACATCCTTCTTTCTTCAGGAAGATAAAGACCCTGGGGGAGGATGACCCCTGGCTCGATGACACTGCAGCCTGGATCGAGAGGAGCCGGCAGCTGCAGAAGGAGAAGGACCTGGCAGAGAAGAGGGTGAGCACCAGGCATGTGGGGTATTGCCCAGTGGCTCTGGTGACCTGACTGGCGGTGAGGCAGGAGACTGACCCTTGAGGGTGGTGAGACGGGCTTGGAGAGGATGTGGCCATGGTCAGTGGTGCCTGCTTAGGTTCCCAGCTGCTCGCCTGTGAGGCCTGCCCTGTTGCACTCCCCCCAGGGTTTTCTGGTGGTGCTGAGTGACCCGAGGTCACAGGTCACCCCGTCTCTGTCCACAGGCCAAGCTACTGGAGGAGATGGACCAAGAGTTTGGTGTCAGCTCTCTGGTGGAGGAGGAGTTTGGGCAGAGACGGCAGGTGAGCCACAGCAGCTGGGGATGCAGACTGGGGGCACTGGGGACCTCGGCGCGGGGATCCCAGGGCTGGGTGGGTCGAGGGCGGCTCTGGACTCGGCTGACCCTCCCTTAGGACCTGTACAGTGCGCGGGACCTGCAGGGCCTCACTGTGGAGCATGCCATCGATTCCTTCCGAGAAGGGGAGACTCTGATCCTCACCCTCAAGGACAAAGGTGAGTCGAGCCACATGCCCTGGTTGGGGCACAGGCGCCGCTGAGTCGAGGGCAGGCGTGAGTGGCTGCGGCTCTGCCCCGTGTAGGTGTGCTGCAAGAGGAGGAGGATGTGCTGGTGAACGTGAACCTGGTGGACAAGGAGCGGGCAGAGAAAAACGTGGAGTTGCGGAAGAAGAAGCCAGACTACCTGCCCTATGCGGAGGATGAGAGCGTGGACGACTTGGCCCAGGCATGGCCGGGCAGGGTGGGCGGCGGGGCTGGAGACCGTCGGGAGATGGTGGCTCTGGGCTCTTCAGGGGCCGGCCCGGGTCCCAACCTGCACCCCTTGGCCCACAGCAAAAGCCTCGCTCTATCCTGGCCAAGTATGATGAGGAGCTTGACGGGGAACGACCGCAGTCCTTCCGCCTGGAGCACGGCGGCATGGCCGATGGCCTGCGGGAGCGGGAGCTGGAAGAGATCCGGGCCAGGCTACGGCTGCAGGCTCAGTCTCTGAGCACGGTGGGGCCCCGGCTGGCCTCCGAGTACCTCACACCCGAGGAGATGGTGAGTCTTGGGGGCGGTCCTCCCTCCCCCGGGGCTCACGTGCACCCGCATGCACCGAGGAGGGAGGGCAGGTGCTCCTGTTCATGAAGGGCTGGGCCTCGTGGGCAGGCAGTAAATGGCAGCTGGGGGAGGCGCTGGATGCAGACAGAGCAGCGACTGCCGGGCCAGGTGGGTCTGAGTCTGTCCGGACTCTGCCAGGCTGCCAGCTTGTGCCTTGGGTGAGTCATTGAAATAGCTGTGAGCCTGGGGCGCCCCATCTGACAGTGATGGCGGGAGCCACCTCCTGAGTTGCTAGGAGAACTCGGAGAATGAGGGTAAATGGTAATTTTATGAGTATATGTGGATCTTGCACGTGGAGTGACTGTGTGAACACAGAGCAGGTGGCTGGTGTGGGAGGTGTCTTGCTAAGTGGGTCAGAGCAGGCCTCTGGAGCTAGTCTCCCCACCTCTCCCACCTAAGAGCTGGGCAAGCCGGGCACAGTGGCTCGCGCCTGTAATCCCAAGCACTTTGGGAGGCTGAGGCGAGAGGATCGCCTGAGCCCACAAATTAGAGACCAGCCCGGGCCACTTGGTGAGACCTTGTCTCTACAATAAGTCAAAAATATTAGCTGGGCGTGGTGGTACATGCCTGTGGTTCCAGCTACTTGGAGGGCTAAGGTGTCAGGATTGCCCGAGCCCAGTAGGTCGAGGCTGTGGTGGCTGTGAGCGTGCCACTGCACTCCAGCCTGGGTAACAGAGTGAGACACCAACTCAAAAAACAAAAAAAGAGCTGGACAGCCTTGGGGAAGGTGCTTAACCTCCCTGTGCCTCAGTCTCCTCATCTCACAAGTGGATGTCATTCATGTGCGGGAAGTGCTCAGGATAGGCTGGCACAGAGTAACACTGAGGAAGCGTTCACGCTTGCGGGCTTGTGCCTGGCCTGCCTTCCCTGCCTCACGTCTCTCTTCCCCTCAGGTGACCTTTAAAAAGACCAAGCGGAGGGTGAAGAAAATCCGCAAGAAAGAGAAGGAGGTGGTTGTGCGGGCGGATGACCTGCTACCTCTCGGGGACCAGACTCAGGATGCGGACTTTGGTTCCAGGTGGGCTCGGACACGGTGGTGGGGTGCCGGGGCTGGCCTGCCTAGCAGCCGGTACTCACGAGAGGCCTCCTTCCCTCAGGCTTCGAGGCCGGGGCCGGCGCCGGATGCCTGAGGTGGAGGAAGAGGTCCAGGAGGAGGAGGAGAAGGAGGAGCCCGTGCCTCAGCCCCCGCCCTCGGATGACACCCGGGTGGAGAACATGGACATCAGCGATGAGGGTGAGGGGCCGGGACGGGGTTGGGGGCGTGGAAGGGGCGGGTGCAGGAACCCGGGGCCTGGGGTGCTATCTGAGTGGGGACCCCCCATGTCTCCCCAGAGGAGGCTGGTGCCCTGCCGCCCGAGTCCCCAGAGGTGCTAGAGGAGGACGAGGCTGAGCTGGAGCTGCAGAAGCAGCTGGAGAAGGGGCGCCGACTGCGGCAGCTCCAGCAGCTCCAGCAACTGCGAGACAGCGGCGAGAAGGTGAGGCTGGGCGCCATGGGCCTGGTGCCGGGTGTGTCTGTGGCGACCTGGCCTCGCGAGCACACGTGCTTGTGTCATAAGCAGCCCCCGCATCCCTGTCCAAAGGCCTTTTCCATTCACTGTCACACTATGGGCAGGTTTCCGGATTGCTGCAGTGTTTTCACCATGGGGTGCTTGTTTTAGGGTGAGATCCTGGCCGGTCCTCATCCCTCCTGTGAATGCTTGTTGGATGCCCGCCACGAGGGTGGTGTTATTCTCTGGCTGGGGCATCACTGGTGAACAGGAAACCGAGGTGCCTGTGACCGTGGAGCTGACTTTCTAGTGTGTGTGGGAACAGCAGTGACCTTGTGGACACATGAACAGACAGCAGTCGTTTCTCTCTCTCTCGCACTTGTTCTTTTTTTTCTTTTTTTTGAGTCGGAGTCTCACTCCGTCGCCCAGGCTGGAGTGCAGTGGCATGCTCATGGCCACCCCAGCGTACACCTTCTGGGCTCCAGCAACCCTTCTGCCTCCGCCTTCCAAGTAGCCTGAACTACGCCCAGCTAATTTTTTTTTGTTTTTTTGATGTATTGTAGAGATGAGGTCTCACCAAGTTGCCCAGGCTGGTCTTGAACCCAAGGGCTCAGGCAATCCACTCACCTTGGCCTCCAAAAGCACTAGGATTTCAGGTTGAACCAATGAGTCCAGCCAGGGGGAAAACCTTTCAAAGGGTGACATTTGAGACAAGACTGGAAGGAGCCAGCCCTGCAGAGGTGTGGGCATGGAGGAGGGAGGACAGACTGGGCGTTCAGGCTGGGGGTTCAGCAGGTGGCTTCAAGACAAATAACCTTAGAGCGCTTGAGGACCAGGTAGGCTGGAGCAGAGAGTGAGGAGGTGGTGTGAGTTGAGGAGAGGTCAGTGGGACCAGGGTGGGGTACCTTGAGGCCAGGGTCATCGCTGACCCTCAGAGGGCACTTCCGTGTGCCAGGCACTGCTCAAGTGCTGTGTGTGTAGTGATTCTGTTAATCCTCATAGAGATACTCGTTCTGTTATCTCCATTTAACAAAAGAGGAATCTGAGGCACAGAGGCATTAGGCAAGTTGCCCAAGGTTACACGGCTGGTGAGTGGCAGAGCTGGAATTTGAATAGCTTGACTTCAGAGGCCACACTTACACCCCTATACTTCCCACCTAGGGAGCGAGAAAGGCTTGAGAGAAGTGCCTGGAGTGAGCTCCAGGTACCCACCATGACAGGTAGGGTAGAGGCAGGGTCTCCGGCAGAGGAATCAGAGATCCAGAGTGTTAGAAGGAAAGCCTTGCCTGAGCCAAGAAAGGGTTTCAAGGTGAGGGAGTGAGGGCATCTTCTATGCTGCTGAGAGGCAAAGTCAGATTTGGCACCGTGGAGACAGTTTTGGTGGGTTCAAGAGGACAGGTAGATACAGGAGTTGAGGAAGTGAGGGCTGCAACTGGGCAGGTGTCTTAGAGCAGGGGTGAGCAGACCTTGTGTTGAAGGGCTAGGTAGGTTTAAGGGCTGTGATCTCCCAATGCTACCTAGGTGCTTGGAAAGGGGCCACAGGTGGTATGTAAATGAATGGGCATGGCTGGGTTCCAGTAAAGCCTTATAAGGACAGGAGGTGGGCCATAGTTTGCCCCTCCTGGCTCTAAGGAGGTGCAGAGAATAGGGCAGTAGGCTGTAGGGGCTGTTAGTTGAGGGAGGTTCTTCTGTTTCATATTTAATAGTTAAAAGCATTAATATTTGAAAATCATAGCCAAGAATCATAGAGTTTTATGACTGAAAGGATCTTACATAGCCCAGCGGTTCTTAGCCTGACTGTACCTTAGACTCACCTGTGTGGACCACACCCCCACCGTTTACATGCAGAAAAGTTGAAAACACATCTCGGTGAACACGTTTGTTTGTGCTTCCTCTGGAGTCAATGATGAGAATCATTTTGTTACAGTTCTCTTCTCTCTGACTTGAACATCTGGCTCAGTGGTAGGACCGTTTACTGAGATGAGAAGGACTGGGAAGGAACAGTCTGGGGAAGAAAATCAAGTGTTTGATTCTGGTTAGGTTTGAGATGCCTCTTTATCAGAGGTGTATTGAGAAGCCAACTGGATATATGAATTGAACTTCAGAAGAGAGCTGGTATGGGTGACATAAATATGGAAGTCTGTATATAAATGTAATTTAAAGCCAAGAAATTGACTGGAACCACCAAGAGAATGACTGTAGAGAAGAGATTGGTATATCAATTATAGCCAAGTAAAGCTTTTAACGAAATGTGGCCAGGCACAGTGATTCAAGCCTGTCATCCCAGTAGTTTGGGCGGCCAAGGTGAGAGGATTACCTGAGCCCAGGGATTTGAGACCAGCCTGGGCAACTTGGTGAGACCTCATCTCTACAGTAAATCAAAAGCTTAGCCAGGTGTAGTAGCATACGCCTGTAGTTCCGGCTACTTGGAAGGCTGAGGCGGAAGGATCACCTGAGCCCAGCAGGTCAAGGCTGCGGTGGCCATGAGCATGCCATTGCACTCCAGCCTGGGCGACAAAGTGAGACTCTGACTCAAAAAAAAAAGGAATAAAATTAATATATGCACGTGTATACACATAAATAATAAAGATGAGATCCTACTAAAATGAAGGGCCCAGGATAAGAACCTGAGAAGGAGAGTGAGTGGGGAAGGTGAAGAGGAGTGTGCGTCATCCTGGCAGCCATGGCAAGAAGGCTCTTGAGAAGTGAGTGATCAGCTGTGATAAATGCTACAGAGAACTTGGATGTCAGGAGGATGAAACTTGACCTTTGGATTGGGCAACACAGAGGTCATTGATGCTCTTGTCTAAACATCATTTCTGTGGATTGGCAGGAAGTAAGAGGGCCAGCTCATGCAGGCAGTAGCAATGTTGCTAGATACAATATTATATAAAGGTCAATTGTGTTTCTGTCCACTAGCAACAGAGTTGGAAAATGTAATTTTTTTTTTATTGACTCAAGACATCTTTAATAAGTTTGGAAAATGTAATTTTTAAAAAGATACAGTTTAGGAAAGCAATATGGCTACTGAGATAATATGGGTAAGCTATGACAGACAATATGGATAAGAAATAATCAAGATAGCAACAAAAAGGAACACATGATGTACAAGGGAAAAAAATTATAGTACATTTCTGAAAGATGCATAAATAGATGCATTATCATATAAGTTAGCTAGGGATGCTGCAACATCTGACTGGGTGTTGACAAGTTTATTTCTCACGGTTCTGGTGGTCCAAGGTCAAGGTGTCCCAGATTTGGTTTCTCCTAAGTCCTTTCTCCTGGGCTTGCAGATGACCTGCATCCTTCCTGAGTCTTCCCCTTCTTAGAAGGACACCAGTCCTGTTGAATGAGAGCCACCTTACCCTTGTGATCTCATGCAGCCTTAATTAGCCCCCTGAAGGCCATCTCACCGTACGCAATCATTGGGCGTTAGGAGTTAGTTCATGATACGAATTTGGGGGTGGGGGACACAATTCAGGTCATAACTGTGCTCAGGGATGGGACAGTATTGTAAATATCGTAAAGGACATTTCTAGGTTAAATGCAATTCCAGTCAAAATTCCAAAAGGAATTTTTGTGGCACCTGGCAAACTGATTCTGAAATTTATAAAGTAGGGTAATGGCAGTGTGGTACTGACATGGGGACAGGCTAATAAGGGCAGGGAGACCAAACGGGGGCCCAGAAGCAGAATCCTGAGAGCAGCAGGCAGTGTCCTGCTGGGAACAGTGTTTCATAAGTGGGGTTTGGACAGTTAGCTCTCTGGAAAAAAATGAAATTGGAGTTGTAACTTACACCTTAGAGATAGCTTAAGAACTTCAAAGTAAAGTCATTTCAGAACCAAATAAAGGAAATTACGTTTATGACTTTGTGGTAAAATAGATTTTTTATATTTCTAGATACAGGATCTCACTTTGTTGCCCAGGCTGGAGTGTGGTGGTGTGATCATGGCTCACCACAGCCTCAAACTCCTATGTTCAAGCAGTCCTCCTGCCTTAGCCTCCCAAATAGCTGGGATTATAGGCATGTGCCACCATACCCTGCTAATTACTTTCTTTTTTTTTTGATAAGTAGGATCTCACTATGTTGTTCAGGCTGGTCTTGAATTCCTGGCCTCAAGTGATCCTCCCACCTCAGCCTCACACCTGTATTCCCAGCACTTTGGGAAGTCTAGGTGGGTGGACTGCTTGAGCCCAGAAGTTGGAGATCAGCCTGGACAACATAGCGAAACCTCTTCTTAAAAAAAAAAAAAAATTAGGCCGGGCTCGGTGGCTCAGCCTGTAATCCCAGCACTTTGGGAGGCCGAGGTGAGTGGATTGCCTGAGCCTGGGTTCGAGACCTGCCTGGGAAACTTGGCGAGACCTCATCTCCACTATAAATCAAAAATAGCCGGGCGTGGTAGCGCGCGCCTGTAGTTCCAGCTACTTGGAAGGCTGAGACGGAAGGATCGCCAGAGCTCAGCAGGTCGAGGCTGTGGTGGCCGGGAGCGGCCATTGCACTCCAGTCTGGGTGACAGAGTGAGACTCCAACTCAAAAAAAAAAAAAAAATTAGCCAGGCATGGTGGCGTGTGCCTGTAGCCCCAGCTACTTGGGATGCTGAGGTGGAAGGATTGCCAGAGCTCAGCAGGTTGATGTAGAAGTGACCATGAGTGTGCCACTGCACTCCAGCCTGGGCGACAGAGACACCAACTCAAGAAAAAAACAATATAAATGTAAAGCATGAACGATGAAGAAAAAAAGCAAACATTTAACTACATAGAAATTAAGAGCTTAGCCGGGCTCGGTGGCTCAGCCTGTAATCTCGCGCCTTTGGAAGGTTGAGGTGAGTGGATTGCCTGAGCCTGCGGGTTTGAGACCCGCCTGGGCAGCGAGACCTCATCTCTACAACAAATCAAAATGAGCTGGGTGTGGTAGCGCACGCCTATAGTTCCAGTTACTCGGAAGGCTGAGGTGGAAGGATCGCCGGAGCCCTGCAGGTCGAGGCTGTGGTGGCCGGGAGCGGCCACTGCACTCCAGTCTGGGTGACAGAGACTCCAACGCAAAAAAAAAAAAAAGAAAAAATTAAGAGCTTCAACTTTTTTTAAGCAAAAGATACCATAAAGAATGTAAAAAATCATCAGCTGGGTGTGGTGACTCATGCCTGTAAACCCAGCATTTGGGAGGCAGAGGCAAGAGATTGTCCTGAGTCCAGGGCTTCGAGACCAGCCTGGGCAATTTGGTGAGACCTTGTCTCTACAGTAAATAAAAAAATTAGCTGGGCATAGTGGTGTACACCTGTGATTCCAGCTACCTGGATGACCGAGGCAGAAGGATCGCCTGAGCCCAGCAGGCTGTGAGCGTGCCACTGCACTCCAGCCTGGGTGACAGAGTGAGACTCTGACTCAAAAACCAAAACGCACTGCAGCATCAGCCTGTTCAGGGATAGGCCTTCACGTGGTGATGCTGTAAAGACAAACAGGTGACTCAGGACCATGAACTTGGGAGGAGGCGCTGGTGCTGGTGAGGGGTAGTCGTGTGTGTTCTCAGCCTGGTCATGAGATGTGCATGTTTCTTTATTTTTTAAAAGCGTGTGGTCCGGGCCCAGTGGCTTAGCCTGTCATCCCAGCACTTTGGGAAACTGAGGCGAGTGGATTGCCTGAGCCCGCCGGTTCGAGACCAGCCCGGGCAACTTGGTGAGACCTTGTCTCTACAATAAATAAAAATTTAGCCGGGCACGGTAGTGTGCACCTGTTGTTTCGGCTACTTGGGAGGATCGCTGGAGCCCAGCAGGTGGCTGGGTGGCATAAACGTGCCACTGCAGTCCAGCCTGGGCGACAGAATGAGACTCCAACTCAAAAAAAAAAAATGTGTGTTAGATAGACCCCTTTTGTGTTTATGATGACGTTCACTAAAATATACATGCAGTATAATAAAATGGAAGGAAGGACGGTGAAGTGGGAGTGGTGACTAGAAACTTCTGAGGGCTTTGCTGAGGGTGGGTTTTTTTTGTAGTTTTTTTGTTTTGAGTCAAAGACTCACTCCATCGCCCAGGCTGGAGTGCAGTGGCATGCTCACGACCACCCTGGTGTTGACTTGCTGGGCTCTGGTGATCCTTTCGCCTCAGCCTTCCAAGCAACTGAAACTACAGGCCCATGCTACCACACCTGCCTAGTTTTTGATTTATTGTAGAGACGAGGTCTCGCTTAGTTGCCCAGGCTGGTCTCGAACCCACAGGCTTAGGCAATCCACTCGCCTAGGCCTCCCAAAGTGCTGGGATGACAGGCTTGAGCCAATGCGCCCGGCTGAGGGCGGGTTTTTTAAGAGAGGGGAGGTACTAGGTGGTCCTTGTGTATGTGGCATCCGCTGTGACAAGGGTGCGGTGCCCGTGCAGGGTCGCCAGATTCAGTGCTGGAAGCATGAGGAAGCCCTCTTCTCACCATGCTGCTTTCCTGGTGGAGCAGGAAGCGAGGGGCTGGACTGTGGGAAGTCAAGTGGCCGTGTGGCCTCTGGGAAGGGGTCCTGGGAGTACAGCTGTCCGTACTGAGTCCTGAAACAGCCACTTGTCAGGAGCAAAGCAGGTGGCAGGAGGGACATGTGAGGGGCTTTCGGGAGAGGTCCGCACAGTCTTGGTCAAAAAGGACCCTGTAGGACTTGGCTGTTAATTCAGAGGGCACAAGGGAGCCACTGGTGGGTTTGGAGCAGAGGAGTGATCCAGTGAGATGGGGTCAGAGAGGAGGGAGTGACCAGCGTGGGCCCAGCATGGGCCCAGCGTGGGCCGTGGGAATGACTTGTCTTACTGCTGCCTGCCAGGGAGGACCCTTGGGCTCCTGGGTCCTGACGGCGTCACGCCAGAACCTTCTGGGTTTGCCCACAGCCGCTCCCTCCCCCAGGTGGTGGAGATTGTGAAGAAGCTGGAGTCTCGCCAGCGGGGCTGGGAGGAAGACGAGGACCCCGAGCGGAAGGGCGCCATCGTGTTCAATGCCACGTCTGAGTTCTGTCGCACCCTGGGCGAGATCCCCACCTACGGGCTGGCCGGCAACCGTGAGGAGCAGGAGGAGCTCATGGTGGGTCCTGGCAGTCCCACCCGCGCTTCCTGGCCTGCCCCGCCCTCGGCTGGGTGGGCCCACAGGGCCCCCCGGGCTGCCCGGGCAGACCCTGGTTTTTTGCCCCCATCCCAGGACTTTGAACGGGACGAGGAGCGCTCGGCCAATGGTGGCTCCGAGTCGGATGGGGAGGAGAACATTGGCTGGAGCACAGTCAACCTGGACGAGGAGAAGCAGCAGCAGGACGTGAGCAGGCCGCGCCGCCGAGGGGGTGGGGCTTGGGCTGCAGCCAGGGGCCTGGGCGGGCTACTCAGTGTCCCAGAGCCTCAGTCTCCTCGTCTGCGGAATGGGCTGAGTAGACCTCCGGTGCTAGCTGGGGACCGGGCGAGGCATGTCTCACGAACCTGGCGCCTGGCGGGGGTGCCCAGTAGGGGGCGGGAAGAGCCCATGTGGCCTCCTGACCGCCCCCACCATACGCTGTCTCCAGTTCTCTGCCTCCTCCACCACCATCCTGGACGAGGAGCCCATTGTGAACAGGGGGCTGGCAGCGGCCCTTCTCCTGTGCCAGAACAAAGGTAGGAGCTCCGGGCGGCTGTGGCCTTGGCAGGGCCTGCGTGCCGTGGTGGGGAAGGGGCTGTGGGTGCCTGTAGCTGAGGCAGGTGCAGGCTGGGCCTCCTCTGGTCCCCTCTGCCAAGGCCGTGAGGCAGCTGTCCCGGCCCTGGGCCGCTCTGTCCCTTCCCCCTGGCTCTAGGCAATCCCGGTGGCTCTGCCTTCAAGGCTTTGTGTCTCCCCCGGGAAGGCGTGAGGGAGTTGAAATCGCTCCAGCTGTGGCCCAGAGAGGCCCTGGCGTTGGGATCCCAGCTCTGCTGTGTGCTTGGTCAGTGGCCCCGGGCAGGGGGCTGGTTCGGAGTCTGCTTTCTTTGCCCCCTTTGCTCACGGCACGGTGTGAGGCCCCACTTGCCTCTGAGCACGGGGATGCCAGGCCACCTCCGCCTGCCCTGGAGCTGTGCCTCTCGGAGGGTCTGGGCACCTGGGATCTCACAGCCCCTCCGTCCCCAGGGCTGCTGGAGACCACCGTGCAGAAGGTGGCCCGGGTGAAGGCCCCCAACAAGTCCCTGCCCTCAGCCGTGTACTGCATAGAGGACAAGATGTGAGTGTGGCCGGGCTGTGGCGGGCCGGGGGGACTGTGCCAACTGGGGGACACAGCGGGTGCAGTGGCTCACGTGGAAACCCCCTCTGTCTCGGGCAGGGCCATCGATGACAAGTACAGCCGGCGAGAGGAGTACCGGGGCTTCACCCAGGACTTCAAGGAGAAGGATGGCTACAAGCCCGATGTCAAGATTGAGTACGTGGACGAGACGGGCCGGAAGCTCACACCCAAGGAGGTGAGAGGGGCCAAGTGTGGGCAGGCGGTCTGAAACTGTCAAGGGGTGTGAGCCCTGGAGGCCGCGCGGTGCAGCCGGGGCCCACCAAGTGTTGGAATCTCTGTGCGTTGGCTTCTGTCTCTTGGGCATCACAGACCCCTCATGGGCCTGGCAGGGACTCGGACAGGCGCTTGGTGCCTCTGCCCGGCTGCCACAGCTTGGGCCCCCTCGCTGGCTTTCCCTTGGGACTGCCATTCTGGCAGGCCGTGTCTAGGCCCTGCCAGCGCCAGCCGGTGGTCCTCGCAGGCTGCCAGCCGGCCCTCCTGCCCCCGCCCCAGCCTCCTGGGTTCCCCTCCAGGCTCAGCCCCGCACACAGGCTCACTCCAGGTCCCAGCACCCTCATCAAAGCACATCCGCCACCCAGGCATTTCCACGCCTCTTCTGGCCCCCCGGAGGGTGCCAGGGTCTGTGCCCTTGCCCCGTCCCCTTCCCACTGCCCCCACGCCTGGCCCTGGCCTGGGGGAATCAACACCCCCCCCACCCTGTTGGGAAGTTTCTGTGGGCCCAGTTCAGGCAGCCCTGGCCCCCAGCGTCCCTGCAGCTCCCGGCCTGTGCCTGTGTCCCCAGGCTTTCCGGCAACTGTCCCACCGCTTCCACGGGAAGGGCTCTGGCAAGATGAAGACGGAGCGGCGCATGAAGAAGCTGGACGAGGAGGCGGTGGGTGCCCTTGGGGACATGGGGGCTCTGTGCCTGCTGGCACTGGGGGTGGTGGGCGTGCTGGGTCTGCCCCCCCCCATGCTGACCAGCCCCTCCCTGCAGCTCCTGAAAAAGATGAGCTCCAGCGACACGCCCCTGGGGACCGTGGCTTTGCTGCAGGAGAAGCAGAAGGCCCAAAAGACTCCGTACATTGTGCTCAGCGGCAGCGGCAAGAGCATGAACGCGTGAGTAGGCCCGGTGGGCAGGTGGGGCGGGGCCCAGGTGGTGGGGGCCCCAGGTGAGATGGGGGCCCAAGTGGGTGTGTGCACGTCTCTCCAGCCTCTCACCCTCTTCTCTCTGCAGGAACACCATCACCAAGTGAAGCCGACCTCCCTCGCCACCCCCCCCACTTTAATATTAAATAAAGGTCCCTCCTTATTTTTTCCTCCCTGGTCGTGGTGCAGAGTCCAGGGTCAAGCCTGGGAGGAGGGGCAGGCTGTGCCCTCAGGTGTTGGGCTGCACACTCACAGCTGTGTGACCTCAGGCAAGTCACTAAACCTCTCTGAACCTCAGTTCCACCATTTGTACAGTCAAGACACCTGTGCTTCATAGGACGATGTGTGAGGATTTGATGAGCTCATGCGTTCGTTCATTCACCCACCCACTTATTCACCTGGAGTTCAGACATGAGCAAGGTGGGACAGATCCCAGGACTCATGTGGGGGGTGTCTGGCCCGCCGCTAGGTGAGATCTGCCTCAGATGACACAGATGACTACACGAGCTGAGGGAGAGTATTGCCCGGATCCTCTGAGACGTCCTCCATGTGACCCGGGGCCACGGGTTCCTTTTCGCCCCTTCCCCACCCCCAGCAGGTAGGAGGTGCTGGCTGTGGTCCTGCCTTTTCTGCAGGGAGGATCTCGAAGGAGTGGAAAGCTGCTTTTCAAGACTTGGTTACTTGGTCTCTCCCGGCCTCCAGGGCTGCACAGGTCACTGCCCTGGAACCTCTTCTGATCAAGGCGAGGCAGCTGGCCTGGTGGGTCAGGGCCTGTGCTGTGCAGAGCAGAGGTGCCATCTCCCGCCCTGGCTCTTGTGGGCCCCCAGGTCTGAGTGGAGGTTGGGCCTGGGCGTTGTCCTCAGCACCGCGTCTCGCTCAGGTTGGGCCAGAGCGCACCCTGGGGAGGGCTGAGCCCAGGGCCTTCCACGAGACTCGGCCCATGTCCCGTGACACCAGGAAAGACGGGCTTCCTTGGCCGAGCTCTGAAGGAAGCTTGACCACACTGCTAAGGGACGCAAGAAAGCCTTGAGTCGATGGAATGACAAGTGACCACCTTGGGAGTCAACACCAGCACCCTGCCCCGTGGACCCTCCAGGTGCATTCCAGATGGGTCACAGAGTCCAAGGTTTAAGAAAATGAAACCCAAAAAAGTCAGTCGAAGAAAATGGTGAACGTAAACATAATCCTAGGGAGGCCAGACGTGATGGCTCACACCTGTAATTCCAGCACTTTGGGAGGCAGAAGTGAGAGGATTGCCAGAGTCCAGGAGTTCAAGACCAGCTTGGGCAACTTGGCGAGAGCGCGTCTCTACAATAAATGAAAAAATTAGCTGGCCATGGTCTTGCACGCCTGTAGTTCCAGCTATTTGGAAGGCTGGGGCAGAAGGATCACCTGAGCCCAGCAGGTCGAGGCTGCGGTGACTGTGAACATGCCACTGCACTCCAGCCTGGGCAACAGAGTGAGACTCCAACTCCAAAAAAAAAAAGTCTTGGGGAGGCTGGATGCAGTGACTCACAGCTATAATCCCAGCACTTTGAGAGGCTGAGGTGGGAGGATTGCTTGATCCCAGGAGTTCAGGACCAGTCTGGGCAACATAGTGAGATCTTGTCTCTACAAAAAAATAAAATATATAGAGAGAGAGTTGAGGTGAGAAAAGTATGCAAGGGGCAAACCCAGGTGCCTTAAACAGCATCTGATGATGTCATTTCTGAAGGCAAAAGCCCCAGAGCCAAGTCCAGGCACCACTCCTTGGGCTCTCCAAACCCCCCTTTCTGATTTTATTTTCGCTTTGCTACTTCCTCAGGATCAGGAGGGGTGCCTTGGGGTGCACCAGGGGCCTAGGATGTGGGAGGTGCTTCCATGTGGCCGGGCAGTCCGGCGTCCCTGGAGTGGAGCACTGGCCCTGGCCTTGTCGAAGCTCATGGCCCTCTGTGAGACCGCAGCCCTCAGTCAGCAGAAACCACCATGGCCTGGTCCAGAGCCCGGGTGGGCCCGGGTTGCTGCCTAAATTTTTGACCCTAGTGACTGGGCCGACCAAAGTGTGAACCACGAAACGGAATGGCCTTCCAAAGACTCCCTGAGGGACCTCCTCCAGGAAGCCTCCCGGCTGGCACCATCTACCTGCTTCCTTTGCATCCAGGGCCCCTTGAGGGGCTTGCTCTCCGTCCTGCGCGCCCGCGTCCCTAGGCTGTGCCCTGCCCAGCTGTGCCCTGCCCACCTGTGCCCTGCCCACGTGCACAGGGCTAGGACAGGACTGAGCCCCCAGGGCAGGCAGAAGCCAAGGCGGGCTGCGTCCCAGCCTTGTTGCTCAGTTAGGCAACACCAACATTGTCCTCCTCACCCTCAGGTGCTTGGGAGCAGTGATGACTTGAAGACTGGCCCGAGGGTCTGTGAGCCCCTAGCCCTGGCCTGGGGAGCCGGGCAGGTGGAACTGGGAGGGGAAGGGCATAGGTGTTGGGCTCTGCCTTTTCCTTTACTAGTCTGCCTCACGAGCTGACATCATTGAGCAGCTAGCTAACCTCACTTACTAGCTGTCTGACCTTACAAGCTCCTTGACGTTTATTAGCTGTCTACATTATTTACTGTCTGACCTCACTCGCTGTCTGAACTCACCAGTCATCTGATCTCATTGACTACCTGTCTGACCTCAGACATGTTTACCACCAAGCCTCGTGTTCTCATCTGCAAAACAAGGGACTTCTCGGCCTGCCGCAAGTCACAGTTGGGGCGGCCGTTCATCCTTCATGACATCAAATGTTTACTGAGCTTCCTCCAGCACTGGCCGAGGACACAGAGGGGCAGGCCACGCGGACTGGCTGGGCCCGTGGGCTTGGGCCCGACACGTAAGCAGCCACTGCACAAGGGTGCACGCGTGAACGGGGAGAGGGCCACAGCCCTGCCCAGCCCTCCACGTGGCCTCTGCGCTCCTGCCAACTCAGCCCTCTGGGAGGCTCTCACGTGAGTGGTCTTCCTCCTCGCCTAGAGCTTCTCCCTCCAGCTGTGCCCATGCCCTGCCCAGGCCCCCTGGGCCAGATCCCAGTCTGAGGGTCCCCTTGTCAGCTCCCGGCCTGTGGCTGGTTCCCTCATGGTGGGATGAGGTCTCCCACAGGACCAGCGGCCTGTCCCCACCCGCCCCAGGCAGGGCCCCGCCTCTGACTGCAATTCACAGACACTCCCTGGGGCCCAGCCAGGCCCTGCCCACACAGACACCCTGCGCCATGGGAGACGGGCGCCCTCTGGACGCAGGCCCTTGGGAGCACAGCCTGGTGGGTTGAATTTGCACTTATTTACCGTGAAGTGTGGTGCCAAGCCCACAATTGCCCCCCGGACCTTGCTCTGTGGCCTGTGTTCCATAGCTGGTCCTGTCATTGGCCCTGGGCATCCCCAAGGGCAGACCGGGGGGTGCTGAAGGTGACCGCCAGGTGAGGGCCTGGCCACACTGGTGTCAGGGCTTCCGGGGATCACTGTCTTGAGCAGGAGGGACAGGCTGGTCCCCAGAGGAGAGCAGAGCTCACTGGCTGCAGTGGAGAGGTCCACCCGGTGGCGGTGTGGGCGGGCCGAGGACTCTGGCAAGGCCGACGTTCCCCAAAAGATTTTCCACAACTTTGATACAATTTAAAGCCCAAAGGAAAAGTTGCAAGAACCATACAGAAATTCCCCGCCACTGAACCATTTGAGAATAAGCTTCTTATTATGGCATGGTTCCCCACTGCCCTAAGTAAACTATGTGTTTCCTATAAACAATGTGGGACTTTCTCCTGCATGGCCTAATACCACCAAGGAAATCGGAGAAATTACCACGAGTGCGTCTCCTCCATCTTATTTTAGTTCCCAGTGGTCCTGATGTCATGACCAGCGAGGCATGGTGGCTCACGCCTGTAATCCCAGCTCTTTGGGAGGCCGAGACCAGCCTGGGCAACATAGCAAAACCTCATCGCTACAAAAAGATCAAAAAATTAGCTGAACGTGGTGGGGCATGCCTGTTGTCCCATCTACTTTGGAGGCTGAGTTGGAAGAGTCACCTGAGCCCAGGCGATCGAGACTGTGGTGAGCTGTGATTGTGCCACTGCAATAAAAAAAAAAAAAGGAGCCGGGCTCGGTGGCTCAGCCTGTAATCCCGTGCCTTTGGGAGGCTAAGGTGAGTGGATTGCCTGAGCCCACGGGTTTGAGACCCGCCTGGGCAACTTGGCGAGACCTCATCTCTACAGTAAATCAAAATGAGCCAGGCGTGGTAGCGCACGCCTGTAGTTTCAGCTGCTTGGAAGGCTGAGGCGGAAGGATCACCCGAGCCCAGCAGGTCAAGGCTGCGGTGACCAGGAGCGTGCCACTCCAGCCTGGGTGACAGAGTGAGATTCTGACTCAAAAAAATAAAAGAATGAACAACAGGGAGTGAAAAAAGAAAAAAAGAAACATACCGGGGGTGGAGGTGAAGACGTATGAGACAGGAGTAACGACTTGGTGATGGGGGAGGGGACTCCTTCCAGTCTATCTGCTTTTGAGTGTTGAAAGTTTCCATGAGAAAACTTGGTTTCAAAAGAGAGAGCAAAGCCATGCTGGCTTAGCAACAAAAGTATACATATGTTTAGCCAAAGACATGAACAAGAACGTTCATAACGTTCATAATGGCGCTATTTATAACAGTTCCAAACTGGAAACAACTTAAATCTTCATCAACAAGAGAGAGAATAAATAGCCTGGCGTGGTGGCACATGCCTGTAGTCCCAGTTATTGGGAGTTGGAGGCAGGAGGACCACTGGAACCCAGGCTGTAGTGTGGGATGATCACACATTTCCGCTTGGCTGACAAAGTGAGACACTGTCTCTAAAAATAAAAACAAATAAAAAGGCAAATAAGGCCAGGCACGGTGGCTCAGCCTGTCATCCTAGCACTTTGGGAGGCCGAGGCAAGAGGATTGTCTGAGTCCGGGTGTTCGAGATCAGCCTGGGCAACTTGGTGAGACCTCGTCTCTACAATAAATCAAAAAATTAGCCTGGCGTGGTGGCATGTGCCTGTAGTTCCAGCTACTTGAAAGGCTGAGGGGGAAGGATCACCTGAGCCCAGTAGGTTGAGGTCGTGACCATGCTATTGCAGCCTGGGTGACAGAGTGAGACTCCGATTCAAACAAACAAACAACAAAAAAAAGTCAGATAGAAAATTGTCCACAGTCTGCTTCCATTAAATACAAAAACAGGCAAAATCAAGTTATTCTTTTACAAGTCAGGACAGTAGTTTGGGGAAATAGTGAAAAACTCCAAAAAGAGGCTTCTGGGGGCTGTTTTACCGTGTGTGTGTGTGTGTGTGTGTGTGTGTGTGTGTGTGTGTGTGTGTGTGTTGGAGTCTTACTCTGTTGTCCAGGCTGGGATGCAGTAGCATGCTCACGGCCACCACACCTCAACCTGCTGGGCTCAGGCGGTCCTTCCACCTTAAGACTCCTGAGTAGCTGGAACCACAGGTGCTCATCACTGTGCCCAGATAATTTCTTGATTTATTGTAGAGACAAGGTCTGGCCAAGTTGCCCAGGTGGTCTCAAACCCCTGGAATCAGGCGATCCTCTCACCTCTGACTCCCAAAGTGCTAGGATTACAGGTGTGAGTCACCACCCTCAGCCGTTTTACCTCTTGATCTGGGTGCTAGATACATGTTTGCTGACTTTGTGAAGACATCTTGAGCTGTGTACTTAATGTTAGTACACATTCTTGTATCAATAGTCACCCTCCAAAAATTAAAGATCTTTTTTTTTCTTCTGTTTCCTTTTTTTCTGAGACAGGGTCTCACTCTGTTGCCCAGGCTGGAGTGCTGTGGCCAGATCATGATTCACCGCAGCCTTGACCTACTGGGCTCCAGTGATCCTCTCAACCCAGCCTTCCAAGTAACTGGAACTACAGGCATGCACTACCACACTGGGCTAATTTGTGACCTTTAAGCCTAGACAAGAGGAAGGACATGTTATCACAGATTCAGAAGGAATCAAAGTGATCACAAGAGAATGTTTTGAGAAAAAGCACAACCAATTGGGAAATTCAGAGGACACAGATAATTTCCTAGGATAATATAAAATATCAAAGACTGACCCTGGAAAAATTAGATTTCATGAATAGCCCAATTACCAAATAAGAGATTGAAAGATTACTAAAGATGGTAAAACCAGAAGGCATCAGGCTCCTTGTTACAAACATGCGCCAGAATCAGAAATGTCAGCTCTGTTTTTATGATTATAAATTGCCTTGCTAGCTAAATTTGTTAGGCTAACATAAATTGCCATTACTGATAATATTATTTTATGAGGACCAGACGTGGTGGCTCATGCCTATAATCCCAGCACTTTGGGAGGTGGAGGCGAGAGGATTGTCTGAGATCAGGGTTTCGAGACCAACCTGAGCAACATGGGAGACCGCATCTCTACAATAAATAAAAAAAACTAGGCAGGGCATGGTGGTGCGTGCCTGTAGCTCCAGCTACTTGGAAGGCTGAGGCGGGAGGTTTGCTTGAGCCTAGCAGGTCGCGGCTGCGGTGGCTGTCAGCATGCCACCACCCTCCAGCCTGGGCGACAGAGTGAGACCCTGACTCAAAAAAAAAAAAGTTATTTTATAAGCTAATTCTTATGTTCCAAGAAGTTTGCCTTTTTCTCTTATGAAATAAATGCTGAGTTCATGCTAATATATACCAAGGCTTGTTTTTAAATAATTGCATAAGTAACGAAAATGGTTACCATGAAAATGAACAAACGTTCATACTGTCTTCCTATGTGACTCATTGATGGTGTGAAAAACTAGTAAAACACTCGCTAGTCCTGCATTCTCCTTTCTCTCTTCTCTTAGAATCCATCATTTCCCAAACCTGTAATTTGCTGTTTTCCCACTACAGTAGCTTCTAATAAAGAGCTACCATTAGGCTGGGTGTGGTGGCTCACACCTGTAATCCCAGCACTTTGGGAGGCGGAAGCGAGAGGATTTACTGAGCCCAGGGGTTCGAGACCAGCCTGAGCAACTTGGAGATCTTGTCTCTACATTAAATCAAAAAATTAGTCAGGTGTAATGGCATGTGCCTGTGGTTCCAGCTACTTGGAAGGCTGAGGCAGAAAGATCGCCTGAGCCCAGCAGGTCGAGGCTGTGGTGGCTGTGAGGGTGCCACTGCACTCTAGCCTGGGAGACAGAGTGAGACTCCAATTAAAAAAAAAAAAAAAAAAAAAAAAAGCTACTCTTATTTTTCCAAATCTAAACACAATGAAAGGCATTGAGCCCAGATGGTTCTATTTTACTTTAGATAGCAGATCATTCAAATGCTATTTAAACTATTCTAGGCCAAAGAAAGAGAAGGTAAGTTCTTTAATATATGTTACGATGCTTATAAAATACTAATAGCCAAATATAATAAGGATACTACAAAATTAATTTTGCTTATGAACTAGGCACCAACTCTAAATAAAATACCAAATTGCTGTCGGGCACGGTGGCTCAAGTCTGTAACTCCAGCACTTTGCAAGGCCAAGATAAGAGGACTACCTGAGCCCATGGGTTTGAGACCAGCCTGGGCAACTTGGCAAGACCTCGCCTCCACAATAAATCAAAAAATTAGCTGGGTGTGGTGACGTGCGCCTGTAGTTTCGGCACTTGGAAGGGTGAGGTGGAAGGATCACCTGAGCCCAGCAGGTCGAGGCTGCTGTGGCCATGAGCGTGCCATTGCACTCCAGTCTGGGCAACAGAGTGAGACTCAAAAAAACAAACAACAAAGAAACAAACCGAATTGAATCTAGCAATGAACCAAAAGAATAGACCATGAGGTTTATTCCAGAAATGTAAGGATGATTGTCAGTAGGAAATCTAATAGATAAAATTCATTACAAACTACACAAATAAGAAAATCCACACAATTACATCTATTATTATTATGACTATTATATGCTGTGTTTTGAGTCAGGGTCTCATTCTGTCGCCCAGGCTGGAGTGCACTGACAGGATCACAGGTCACTGCAGCCTTGACTTGGGCTCAAACAATCCTCTGTCCTCAACCTCACGAGTAGTTGGGACTACAGACATGGGTCACCATGCCCGCCTAGTTTTTAAAACTTTTTTGTAGAGACAAGGCCTCACTATGTTGCCCAGGCTGGTCTTGAACTCCTGTGCTCAAGCAATCCTCCTACCTCGGCCTCCCAAAGTGCTGGGGTTACAAGTGTGAGCATAGTGGTGCATGCCTGTAGTTCCAGTTACTCAGGAGGCTGAGGTGGGAGGATTGCCTGAAACTAGGAGGGGGCTGTGGTGAGCCATGATTGTGCCACTGCATTCCAGCCTGGGTGACAGAGTGAGACCCGACTAAAAAAAAATTTTTTTAAAAAGCAGTAGTCCAAGGAGGCCCCAGGGGAAAGGACCCCTTCAGAGACTGCAGTTTCAGGTCTCCCCTCTCTGCCCACCCTCAAGGTCCTGCACCCTCCACCCCCGACTCCTCAGAGGACAACCACAGGGCCAGTTCACCCTTGACTGGAGCAGGTTTTCTGGAGGGGACACACACAGTCGCGTGTACTGCTGTGTGAGTCCCCTGCACCTCAATTTGGGGACTTCCAACCGATAGCAGGCCAGGCAGGTCCGCACCACACCATCCTCCAAACACTTACCAGTCACCTACCCCGCATTGTAAATGCGAGAGAGGAGGGCTGGGCAGTCCCAGACATTTCTGACACGTCTGGATGCGTGAGTTCCCATTTGGAGACTTGGAACTCCTGTTACCAGCGGCCCTTCCAAGTGCCAGCTGCTGTCAGGGCAAGGTGCAGACTCGCTGGTTGGCATGCTTATGGTGACCCCTGCTGATAGCTTCTGTAAATGTCAGCTGGATACACAGCCAGACACTGCCAGTCAACGCCACAGTTGGAAACACACTGGGTTGTTAACAGAAGGAGGAATCCAATCATACAAGAATCATTAGAACAAAGTGATACCCAATATTGCTTCCCAAAATAACAACCTAGGTAAGCTCGAAGCTGCTTACGTTATTCAGAGTAATCAACTAGATATTGATGTTTGAATTGTATTTTTAAAAGTTTTTGCCAGGCACTGTGGCTCATGCCTGTAATCTCAGACCTTTGGGAGGCCAAGGTCAGAGAACTGCCTGAGCCCACGGGTTCAAGACCAGCCCAGGCAATTTGGTGAGACCTCATCTCTACAATAAATAAAAAAATTAGCCCGGCCTGGTGGCATTCACCTGTAGGACCAGCTACTTGGAAGGCTGAGGTGGAAGGATTGCCAGAGCCCAGCAGGTCGATGCTGCGGTGGCCGTGAGTGTGTCACTGCCCTCCAGCCTGGGCGACGGAGTGAGACTCTAACTCAAAAAAAAAAAAAAAAAATTTAGAGACCATGTCTTGCTAAGTTGCCCAGGCTGACCTTGAATTCCTGGGCTCAAGTGATCTTCCCACCTCAGCCTCTTTAATAGCTGGGAATATAGGCTCATGCCACCACATCTGGCTAAAATGTTTATTTTTGAATGGAGGTCTCACTCTGTCACCCAGGCTAGGGCGCAGTGGCATAATCATGGCTCACTGAAGCCTCAAACTCCTGAGTTTAATTGATTCTCCCCTGCCTCAGCCTCCTAAGTAGCTGGGACTACAGCACACACCGCCAATTTGGCTATTTTCTTTTTTTCTTTTTTTTTTGAGTTGAGCTCTTGCTCTATTGCCCAGGCTGGAGTGCAGTGGCATGACCAGAGCTCACTGCAGCCTCAAACTTCCTCCTCAGCCTCCCGAATAGCTGGGACTACAGGCACATACCACCACGCCTGGCTAATCTTTTTTTTTTTTTGGTAGAGATGAGGTCTTGCTATGTTGCTCAGGTTAGTCCCAAACTCATGGGCTCAAGCAATCCTCCTGCCTCAGTCACCTAAAGTGCCAGAATTACAGGCATGGGCCACCATGCTCATAAAATATTCGGATATAATAATTTATGGGCCAAAAATAAACCATGATGGAAATTATAAAATATTCATAATTAAACTATAGCTACAATACTAAATACTTCACACCCATCAGAATGGCTACTATCAAGACAAAAAAACCAAAAGCAGGAAATGGCAACTGTTGGCAAAGATGTGGAGAAACTGGAATCCTCATGCACTGTTGGTGGGAATGTAAAATGATGCAGCTGCTTTGGGAAACAGTATGATGGCTCCTCAAAAATTTAAAAATAGCCGGACTTGGTGGCTCAGACTGTAATCCCACGCCTTGGGAGGCTGAGGTGAGTGGATTGCCTGAGCCCGCAGGTTCGAGACCTGCCTCGGCAACTTGGCGAGCCCTCATCTCTACAATAAATTAAAAAATTAGCTGGGCGTGGTAGCGTGCGCCTGTAGTTCCAGTTACTTGAAAGGCCACCCGGGCAGCGAGACCTCATCTCTACAATAAATCAAAAAATCAGCCGGGCATGATAGCGCATGCCTGTAATTCCGGCTACTTGGAAGGCTGAGGCGGAAGGATCGCCGGAGCCCAGCAGGTCGAGGCTGTGGTGGCCGGGAGCGGCCACTGCACTCCAGTCTGGGCGACAGAGTGAGACTCCAACTCAAAAAAAAAAAAAAATTAGAAAATAGAATTACTGTGTGATCAGCAATTCCACTTCTGGGTACATATCCAAAAGGACTGAAAGCAGGGACTGGAGGAGGGGTCTGTACACCCATGTTTTCACCAGCATTACTCACAGTGGCTGAAGGCGAGAGCAACCCAAATGCTTACAAATGGATGCACAGATAAATTGTGGTATGTACGGAAAGTGAGTAATTCAGCCTTCAAAAGAAAGTGGCCAGGTGTCATGGCTTGAGCCTGTCATCCCAGCACTTTGGGAGGCAGAGGTGAGAGGACTGCCTAGGCCCAGGCGTTCAAGACCAACCTGGGCAACTTGGTGAGATCTCGTCTCTACAATAAATCAAAAAATAATTAGCTGGGCATGGTGGCGCACACCTGTAGTTCCAGCTTCTTGGAAGGTTGAGGTGGAAGGATCGCCTGGGCCCAGACGGTCGAGGCTGCGGTGGCCATGAGCGTGCCACTGACTCCAGCCTAGGCAATGGAGTGAGACTCAAACTCAAAAAAAGAAAAGAAAAAAGAGAGGGAATTTTGACATACGAGTACATGACAGCATGGATAAACCTTGAGGGCATTATGCTCAGTGAAATAAGCCAGTTGCAAAAAGACAAAAGCCATAGGATTCCATTTATAAGCGATAACTCAGAAAGAGAAAGCAGGATGGGGGTGATAGGATAGAGGAGGGGGTGCCAGAACGGGGAATGGCAAGTGAAAAAGTTCTGGTGATCAATTGCATAACAGTGTGAATATACTTACCACTACTGAACTGCACACTTCAAAAAGCTTGTGTATTTTAGCACAGTTTAAAAAACCCACTAAACTCACTAGATACTAATAAACTCCCACTAGATACAAATAGAGCTGCAATCAAGGGGGAATTTCAGCATTTTCACCTTCCAAGCTAAGACTGCTCACAGACTACCCGATAATCACAGAGGGAAAACAATACAGGGAAACAATCCAGAAGCCACCTCTTGAATGAGATGATAAACATCAGCATCCGCAGGGTGGGGTAGCTCAAGCCTGTCATCCCAGCACTTTGGGAGGCAGAGGTGAGTGGATTGCCTGAGCCCATGGGTTCGAGAACAGCCTGGGCAACTTGGCGAGACTTCATCTCTACAATAAAAATAAAAATTAACCGGGCAGGGTGGTGCACACCTGTAGTTCCGGTTACTTGGAAGGCTGAGGTGGAAGGATTGCTGGAGCCCAGCAGGTCGACGCTGGGGTGGCTGTGAGTGTGCTGCTGCACTCCAACCTGGGTGACGGAGTGAGATTTCAACTCAAAAAGAAAAAAATTAGCATCACCAACTGTCAGCCATCCTGTCATGGTATGCCTCTGAATATGCCAGGAGAATGTATCATCTCTATGCTGTCTGTACTCAGATTATTGAGCCCAAATCTTAAGCATACGAAAACAATCACACAGTTCCAACATGAGACACTGTTGTAAGCTAACTGGCTTGAATTCATCAACAAAATCAAGTTTATGGACCAAAAAAAAAGTCTGTTCTAAATTGAAAGTGGCTAAAGAGATGTAACAAATGAAGGTAAAAACTGGCTGGGCGCGGTGGTTCCCGCCTGCAATCCTGGCACTTTGGGAGGCTGAGCCAAGGTTTCGAGACCAGCTGGGGTAACTTGGTGAGACCTGGTCTCTACAATAAATTTAAAAAGAAAAATAGAGCCGGGCTCGGTGGCTCAGCCTGTAATCCCGCACCTTTGGGAGGCTGAGGTGAGTGGACTGCCTGAGCCCGCGGGTTCAAGACCCGCCTGGGCAGCGAGACCTCATCTCTACAATAAATCAAAAAATCATCTGAGCGTGGTAGCGCATGCCTGTAATTCCGGCTCCTCGGAAGGCTGAGGCGGAAGGATCGCCGGAGCCCAGCAGGTCGAGGCTGCGGTGGCCGGGAGCGGCCAGTGCACTCCAGTGTGGGCGGCAGAGTGAGACTCCAACTCAAAAAAAAAAAAAAGAAAAATAGAAAACAAAAATTAGCCGGGTGTGGTGTTGCGCCCCTGTGGCTCCAGCTACATGGAAGGCTGAGGCAGAAGAATCACCTGAGCCCAGCAGGTCGAGGCTGCAGTGGTCATAAGCGTGCCACTGCATACCAGCCTGGGCGACAGAGTGAGACTCTGATTCAAAAACAAAAACAAAAACTGTGCGTGTGTAGAGAAATTAAATGTGGCAAATGTTATAAAGTAGTGACCCTTCCAACTTTTCTCTAGGTTTAACCATTCTCAAAATAGTTTGGGGTGGGAAGGAGGTAAAGCTGAGAATTAATGATCTAACCATCCAACCAAAAAAGTTAGAAAAAGACCAAATAATAAACTGAAAAGGGGTATGAGTAATGGAAAATATGGCAAGAGCAGAAATTAATGAAATTTTAAAAGTTACCCACAAAGAAGAATAACAAAAGCTTGTTGGGCGTGATGGCTCAGCCTGTAATCCCAGCACTTTGGGAGGTAGAGGTGAGTGGATTGCCTGAGCCCACAGGTTCGAGACCAGCCTGGGCAACTTGGTGAGACCTCGTCTCCACAATAAATAAAAAATTAGCTGGACGTGGTAGTGCACGCCTGTAGTACCAGTTACTTGGAAGGCTGAGGCAGAAGGATTGCCAGTGCCCAGCAGGTCGATGCTGAAGTGGCTGTGAGAATGCCACTGCACTCCAACCTGGGCAGCGGAGAGACTCCAACTGAAAAAAAAAAATAGGGCCAGCCGGGCTCAGTGGCTCAGCCCATAATCCCAGTGCTTTGGGAGGCTGAGGTGAGTGGATTGCCTGAACCCACGGGTTCAAGACCTGCCTGGGCAACTTGGTGAGACCTCATCTCTACAATAAATCAAAAATTAGCCGGGTGTGGTAGCACGTGCCTGTAGTTCCAGCTGTAAGGCTTGAACTACAAGCTTGGAAGGCTGAGGCAGAAGGATCGCCGAAGCCCAGCAGGTCGAGGCTGCGGTGGCCGGGAGCGGCCACTGCACTCCAGTCTGGGTGACAGAGTGAGACTCCAACTAAAAACAAAACAAAACAAAAAAATGGCCAGGCACAGTGACTCTCACTTATAATCCCAGCACTTTGGAAGGGCAGAGGTGAGAGGATTGTCTGAGCCCATGAGTTCGAGACCAGCCTGGGCTACTTGATGAGACCTCATCTCTACAATAAATAAAAAAATTAGCTGGGTGTGGTGACACATGCCTGTAGTTCCAGCTACTTGGAAGGTTGAGGTGGAAGGATCACCTGGGCTCAGCAGGCCAAGGCTGCGGTGGCTGTGAGCATGCCACTGCCCTCTAGTCTGTACAACAGTGTGAGACTTCAACTCAAAACATATGTAAATAAATAAAAATAAACAGTATATAACTGACTCAAGAATAGAAAACCTGAGTAGGCTACTAATAACCTAGTTTAAAACCTGCCCACCTGCTGCTCCAAAATGCTGGGTGTGGTCGGTTTTACAGTACGTTTCACCAACAATTTTAGAAAGTTTAAATTCCAATGTTTTGTTTGGAGTCAGAGTCTCATTCTACCACCCAGGCTGGAATACAGTGGCACAGCTCACTGTAGTCTCGATTTGCTGGGTTCGGGTGAGCCTTGGAGCTCAGGTGATCCTCTGCCTCAGCCTTCCAAGCAGCTAGGACTATGGGCACGCACCACCACGCCCAGCTAATTTTTTTTTTTTCTGAGTTGGAGTCTCACTCTGTTGCCCAGGCTGGAGTCCAGTGGCATGCTCATGGCCACTGCAGCCTCGATCTGCTGGGCTCGGGTGATCCTTCTGCCTTAGTCTTCCAAGTAGCTGGTACTACAGTTGTGCACTATCACATCTGACTAATTTTTAAATTTATTGTAGAGATGAGGTCTCACCAAGTTGCCCAGGCTGGTCTCAAACTCCTGAGCTCTGGCAATTCTTTCATCACAGCCTCCCAAAGTGCTGGGATTACAGGTGTGAGCCACCGTGCCCGGCCTAAAATTCCAATCTTATACAAACCCTTACCATGAACATAAAGAGAACATTCTCCAACTCCTTTCACAAGGTTGGAATATAACCTTGGTAGACAAGGGGAGTATAGGAAAGGAAAAGCTTGCACCACCTCTTAGGAACATGGATGCCAAAATCCCCCCAAAATGTCAAAAAACCAAATCCAGCAATATGATGAAAAATACATCAGGTTTTATCTCAGGGATGAAGGATGTCTTAACATGAGAGAGTGCCCTGTTATTTTACCACATGTGCAGATTAAAGGAACCAAACCACACAGCCACACAGCCAAAAAAACTCGAGAAGCTGGGTAACAGAGGAGGAAAGTGTGCTGGGGCTCATGTGGACACCGGAAATGGCATCGGAAATGACCTGGCTGTAAAACTTGGTCCTAAAGTGACAGAGGCATAGAGTCTGAAGGGTCATTAAGTCTCAAATGTAACTGCGAGAGGGGCGGGTACAAGTGGGCAACCAGTCACGTGGAGGGGCCATGGCATCAG
Organism: Cephalopachus bancanus; assembly: GCA_027257055.1. Classification (NCBI taxonomy): domain Eukaryota; kingdom Metazoa; phylum Chordata; class Mammalia; order Primates; family Tarsiidae; genus Cephalopachus; species Cephalopachus bancanus. The sequence goes on from JAPVLO010000390.1 coordinate 255,898, forward strand.
GAAAAAGGGCTCTCAGAACTCAGCTCACTCTGGAAGATCGATGCGTATGTGGTTGGAGCCCGCCACTAAGTTGGGAGATCAGTCGTAGAATCTAGCTTCAGAGAATGTCAAAAGAAAGACATCTATAGAATACAAGGGCTCTGCCTCCACCAGGACTTTTTAAAAAATTTATTTATTTTTACTTTGCTTTGTTTAGAGATGGGAGTCTCACTATGTTGCCCAGCCTGGTCTCGAACTCCTGGCCTCAAGTGATCCTCCCATCTCGGCCTCCTTGTATGCTGGGATTACAGCGTGAACCACTGCACCCAGCCAAGGATTGTTAGCTACAATTCAGAAGCTAACTGGCTGATAAGGGATAAAGAATTGGAGATTAGGGAGGGAGGAGATGATATCAGGTAGGTCACAGAATCACTGAGAGAGCTGGGAAAAAAGTAAGACCAAGCTCATAGATACAATGCCCAAAAAACTCGAGAAGCTAGAAACAAAGAAAGAAATGGAAGGAAAACTCTAGTAAGGCAGACAGACCTCTTGCAAAGTGAGCCAAACAAAAGACAATACACAGAATACAGGGCAGGTTTGCTGGTTTCATCTGCCCTCACCCCTTGCCCTGCTTTTTCTGGCAACATAATCTTTATTCCTTAGGAAATACACATCATATGAATCAGGTGTGGCTCGCTCTGCTTCCCCGCAATCCTCCATACTTACCCCCTAGCTCCCCTCTGCCACAGTGATCACTCAAGACCTGAGCAAGATCAACCAGTCTTCCCTCAAACACAGGGATCCTCAAGAAGGAACTCTTTGGTCTGTAAGGATTCTGGATAAACTGGAGCTTCCTGCAGAAACTGCCTGTAGGCGGGAGCAGAGTCGACTATGAGACAAATGAAGAGAGCCTCATGCCAGAATCACGCTGGCCTAGATCAACTCTAAAACGCACTGCTCTTAGACCTCGGGCCAATAAGCCCGCATTTGCTTCTTCTAATTTTAGTTCAATTTCATCACTTACAAGTGAATCCCAAACAATACGAATATTATGCATGAACTTTTGTCCAAAGAGTCTAAATATACATGAAATATGTTCCTGGAAGTTACCACAACTGACTCAAGGATAGAAAACTTTAGACAAGAACACCACAGAAGAAACTAAAAGGCAGTCAGGGTCTGGCCCTAAAAAAGGCACCAAACACAGATGTTATCATAAACAAACTCTACCAAACTGTGAAGAAACAAATTCCTGTTCTATATACTATTCAAGCCTGAGGCAAAAGATGTCCCCAAACCCACTCTACAAGGCTAGCATAATGCTGATATCAAAACAGAACAACATCATTTTAAGAAAAAAAGGGAAGGGGATTAGACCAGGGATAAATATAAAATTCCCTAATAAATAAATAAATCGTATACTGTACAACAAAGCAAGGTTTACATCAGAACGCAAGGTTGGTTCAACATTAGGAAGCCTACTAATGTAATTCAGTGCAGTATAAAATATTTTGATCATCTCGGATGTTAAAACTCATCACTGCCGGGCACAGTGGCTCATGCCTATAATCCCAGCACTTTGGGAGGTAGAGGTGAGATGACTGTCTGAGCCCAGAGGTTCGAGACCAGCCTGGAAAACTTAGTGAGACCTTGTCTCTACAATAAATCAAAAAATTATCTGGGCATGGTGGGTGTGTGCCTGTAGTTCCAGCTACTTGGAAGGCTGAGCCCAGCAGGTCGAGGCTGTGGTGGCCGTGAGTGTACCACTGCACTCTAGCCTGGGTGACAGAGTGAGACTCCAACTCAAAACAAAAACAAAAACAAACTCATCAATGTTGAATAATGGAAAAAACTGAATAAGCTAGGAACAGGAGGAAACATCTTCAGCCTGATAAGTTACCAGAAACCCAGAGCAAGAATCCTGCTTCACGATGTGACATGGGAACCCCTAAGAGAGGAAGCAACAGGGTGCCATTCAACATCATACTGGAGGTCCTGCCTCTGTGATTCACAAGAAAAAAACAAGTGTAAAGGAGGAGATAACACTGCCACTAGTAGGATATAAATTAACTGTCTAAGCCAAGAGATCAACTGAAGAACTCTGAACACTCAACGAGATCTACAAGGCAAGCAACACAAAGACACAAAGATGGATGCCAGTGATGGTTAGAAACGTAATTTCAAAAGATCCCATTCTTGTACAAGAAATTTACAAGTCAAAAAAAAAAAAAAGAAATAAAGAAAGAGGAAAAAAAAGTCCATTAGTAACAAGTAACTGGGAATTTTTTCTTTTTAGTTGGAGTCTCACTTTGTTGCCCAGGCTGGGGTACAGTGGCACACTCACGGCTACCCCAGCGTCGAACTGCTGGGCTCTGGCGATTCTTCCGCCTCAGCCTTCCAAGTAGCCAGAACTACAGGCATGCACTACCACATCTAATTTTTTTTTTTTTTTTTGAGTTATTGTAGAGACTTGGTCTCACCAAGTTCCTGGGCTGGTCTTGAACCTGTGGGCTCAAGCAATCCACTCGCCTCGGCCTCCCAAAGTGTTAGGATAACAGGCTGAGCCACTGAGTCTGGTCTTTATAAAATTCCTAAAATTAAATTGAACAAGAATTATAAAAGGCCCATACAAAGATATCATCACCTTACGAAAGAACATACCTCATTTATGGATAGGAAGATTTGAAACTGTTCTCTGCCCCCAAATCAGTTTAAAAAACCTGCCAATGAATGTCCCAACAAGACTTTTATTATTTATTTATTTTTTTGAGTTGGTATCTCACTCTGTTGCCCAGGCTGGAGTGCAGTGGCAAGCTCACAGCCACGCTAGTGTCGACCTGCTGGGCTCAGGTGATCCTTTCACCTCAGCTCTCCAAGTAGCCAAAACTACAGACGCATGCTACCACACCCGGCTCATTTTTTATTCATTGTAGAGAGGAGGTCTCGCCAAGTTGCCTGGGCTGGTCTCGAACCCACGGGCTCAGGCAATCCACTGCCTCAGCCACCCAAAGTGCTGGGATTACACGCTGAGCCAAAGACTTTTAAATGAAAACTAATGACTGGGCTCGGTGGCTCAGCCTGCAATCCTAGCACTTTGGGAGGCTGAGGCGAATGGATTGTGTGAGGCCACGGGTTTGAGACTCACCTGGGCAACTTGGCGAGACCTCATCTCTACAATCAATCAAAAATTAGCTGGGTGTGGTAGCGCATGCCTGTAGTTCCAGCTCCTTGGAAGGCTGAGGCAGAAGGATCGCCGGAGCCCAGCAGGTCGAGACTGCGGTGGCTGAGAACATGCCACTGCACTCCAGTCTGGGTGACAGAGTGAGACTACGACTCAAAAAAAAAAAAGAAAAGAAGAAAGAAAACTAACACCCTTATTCAAAGTTCCTTTGCAAGAAAAAGCATGAAAATATGAAGTGGCCAACGGGACAGATTAATTTCAAAAACAGATCCACATATATGCAGGAATCTAGGTCATTTTAAAAGATGTTTCCAATGAGGAAAGAATGGCCCATTCAAAACACAGCATAGGGACAAGCGGTTTCTTCTTTAGGAAGAATTAGCTCACTACCGCCCATGAAAAGAAAAGTTCAGATGAGTTAAAGATAGGTAACACACACATCCACATACCTTTAGCTCATCTGGTTTACTTTTTGTACATACGTATAAATTTTTTGTTTGAGTTGGAGTCTCACTCTGTGGCCCAAACTGGAATTGCAGTGGCATGATCATGGGCCATTGCAGCCTCGACCTGCTGGGCTCAGGCAATCCCTCCGTCTCAGCCTTCCAAGTGACTGGACACACACCACCATGCCCGGGTAATTTTTTGATTTATTGTAAAGACGAGGTCTTGCCATGTTGCCCAGGCTAGTCTCCAACTACTGCACTCAGGCAATCTTCTCACCTCAGGCTCCCAAAGTGCTGGGATTATAGGTGTAAACCACCACACCTGCCTCTACATACTTTTTTTTTTTTTAAGTTGCAGTCTTGCTCTGTCACCCAGGTTGAAGTGCAGTGCACACTCATGACCACCCCCGCATCAGCCTGCTGGGCTCTGGTGATCCTTCCGCCTCAGCTTTCTATGTAGCCAGAACTACAGGCGCACACCACCACGATCGGCTAATTTTTTATTTATTGTAGAGATTAGGTCTTGTCAAGTTGCCCAGGCTGGTCTTGAGCCTGCAGGCTCAGGCGATCCCCTCGCCTTGGCCTCCCAAAGTGCTGGGATTACAGGTTGAGCCACTGAGCCCGGCCTGCTACATACATTTTATACATGTGTATTCATACACTCACACAAATGTGTATGTTTAAAGCCACATTAAGCAAACATAAGAGAAAATGAATGAGGAAAGATAAATGAAGTGGTAGCTGAAGAGGATGTGAGAATCAGCACAGGTTTTTGTTTGTTTGTTTGTTTGTTTTGAGTGGGAGTCTCACTCTGTTGCCCAGACTACAGTGCAGTGGCCACTCCGGCCACCGCAGCCTCAGCCTGCTGGACTCCGGCGATCCTTCCACCTCAGCCTTCCGAGTAGCCGGAATTACAGGCGCACGCCACCATGCCCGGCTAATTTTTTTATTTATTGTAGAGATGAGGTCTCACTGCCCAGGCGGGTCTCGAACCCGCGGGCTCAGGCAATTCACTCACCTCAGCCTCCCAAAGGCACGGGATTACAGGCTGAGCCACCGAGCCCGGCTCAGCACAGGTTTTGTAATTGTAACAGAGATGGGAGATTCCACAGCATGTTTAATGCTAACATATTCCATCCAACAGAATGACAAAACAACAACAAAACCAAGCACCCAAACCAAAACAGCAAAACCCAACGACACAGAAACCCCAGAAAACTCCTTAAGAAAGCTATTGAAGAGATAGGCTCCAAAGTACAAGAGGAAAGGCGTAAGTCCCATAGGCTGACAACAGGAAGTGATGAGACGGCAAGGCATGCAAGCACAATTGGCAATGAGAATTGGCAATGGGAGACAGAGTTCCCTCCAATGGTTGTTTCTTTTCTTTTTTTTTGAGTTGGAGTCTCACTCTGTGGCCCAGACTGGAGGGCAGTGGCATGCTCATGGCCACTGCAGCCTCGACCTGCTGGGCTCAGGGATCCTTCCACCTCAGCCTTCCAAGTGGTTGGAACCCCAGGTGTGCACCACCACATCCACACAATTTTTTGATTTAGCGTAGAGGCAAGGTCTTTCCAAGTTGTCCAGGCTGGTCTCAAACTCCTGGACTCAGACAATCCTCTCATCTTGGCCTCCCAAAGTGCTGGGATTACAGACGTGAGCCACCGTGCCCGGCTTAATGGCTATTTCTTAATGAAGTATGAGTCATGGTCAGTAACTACCACAGGAAAGGGGGATTGGAGATGAAACAGCAGTTTTGAAACAGACACCCCAGAACAATCTGCTGGGTAGTACAGAGTGTCCATTTGAATTTCAACAACTTAAGGAACAACTAGTGGGCCAGATTGGCTGTTTCCTTGCCTAATAACAGTGACTTGGGTTTGGGCATGGGGGTGAATGATTGGGTTCACCCAGGGTTAGAGTTTTACTAGAATACAATGTAGGGAGACGGGGAGTGGAGGGTATAGACCATGGAATTAATGCTACACAAGAAGGGAAGTGAAGACAGGTTAGTGATGAGAATGTAAGTGCTGGTTTAGAGGAGGAGGATTAAGAATTTTTGCAGGGGGGGTAGTTCAGTAAGCCAGGAAGAAAGCCATGAGGTGGTGAGTGTACAGGTACTGAAATTCAAAAGTGCTGCAATTTCTATTGATGTCAGGGGTCCATGGAGTGACCAGGGACATAGGAAGCAGGCTGGAACAGAAAGGCAGTGTTGGGGACATCAAGGAACCAGAGCGCCATACTGTTGAAGAGTTCCATCCATGAGATGTAGAAAATAGCAGAGGTGGAAGACTAAGCCAGGAAAACAATCTTCAACGGCTGAGCAGTGACTAAAAGGTCAATGACAGCAATGAAGATGGAGACTGTCTAGCCAGGGGCAGAAACTTCACAAAAATGAGATGACGTGGTTTGCAAGAGGGCTGGTGGGGAGAGATGGTCTGAGTAGCCACAAGGAGGCCACCAACTCGACCTTCTGGTGCTGAGGTACAAAGGGTAAGGGCGAAAAAGTTGCCTCCGTTTAAAAGGTTATAAAACAATCTACATACTCAGGAAATAACCAGGTTTCATATAAAACCAGGAGATGGAGGAACCATTCATTCAAAACAAGGTTACGGATACAGAGGCCTGCTGACCACATAGCACACGTTCTGGAGGTGACAGATGGTTAAGGGTGGGAGAGAGATGAGGTCCAACCAGGAGGTGTACACAACAGCATGGAGGTGAGCACTCCTGTATAAATGGGTGATTAGAAGGCAGGCGAAGCAGCTCACCAGGCACAGTGGGATTTGTCCTGAGCATCTCTTAGTGGCAGGGGAGTGTTAGGTCCTGGGGCTGTAATCCTGAACGCTTGAATCAATGTTAACTGCAAGTCCTAGTTTGGCAACTGGGACTGTTCCCAGTTGCCAAACACATGCACGGAGGCATAGCACAGGGCCTGGGGCTTTCTAAATGGCTAACGAGAGAGAATAAACCACCCGAGAAATATTCCAGCAATTCCATATTTCCTTCCCGTCAGCCCACTGACCCACAGGCCTCCACCGAGGAGCGGTTTTTAACTCTACAAGTCTCCCTCTCCACCCCAGAGAGCCACTCAGACACCAGCTCAAGTCACTACCCACCAGGGGTTTAATTCTCCTAAGCCAGAAGGTCAGTTCAGAGAGGGGCCCTGCCTCCTCCCCATCAAGGGGTGAAGATCTGCAGAGCACCCTGGGAATGTCCAAGTCCAGAGGAGCCGGAGACCAGTCCCTGAGCAAGCGGAGAAGCGGGTTCTGGGGTCTCAGGCTGCCTGCTCCTCTTCACTCTCCTCTTCACTCTCGTGGTACTGTCTGCGGTTGGTGTTAACAAAGAGGTCAGAATCATCTTCAGAGCTGGACTCTTCTGACGACCGTGGCTCTGCTGGCAGTTCTGGTTGAGCTTGTCTGTGTGGGAAGAAAGAAGCATTAACCCAACACTTTCTGGGAAAACCAGATCTGCAATCAAGGAGTTGCAAAAAAGGACAAACATTTGGCCAAGCGGTCAGGGACCCACAGGCCTGCCAAAGGACAGCATCCCCAAAACACTAAAATGAGGGACAGAGCCAGACCAAACAGTGGGAAATTTTGGCCAAAGAAAACAGGCTAAAGACTGCCCTCCACCTCAAAAGTATGTTACAGCCATACATTTTAGTTAGGAATAACAATGGCTCTATCACCAATGAATGCTTAATGGACTCATATTACATACCCAGTACTGTACGAAGCAATTTCACAAGCATTAGCTTCTCTAATCATCACAAAGCTCCCATTTTATAGATGAGGAAATCTAGTCTTAAGAGATTAAATAACTTGACTAAAGCCATTCAGATATAAGCAGCAAGGCCAAGATTTCAACCTAGAGTATCTGGTCTTGAAGCCATAGTCACAACCACATACTATACCACACACTTAGGAGCTCTCAACATGTATCCCAGGTAGGCAGAAAGGAAGGCTCTATTTCTTCCTCAAGGCACCAAAGCACAAACCCCGTGTTTGTCTTCCCTACCACAAGGTTTGCTCCTCACCTGCTCCTGTTGCTATGTTTCTCAGCCACTTCAGAGAAGGCCTCGGGCCTACACCAAGAGAAAAGCCAGAGTCAGAGAGTACACAGAAATCTCTCAGCAAGAGCTGTTTCCAGCTGCTGTCCCTGCTGGGATGCCATGATCTTCCCTTCTTCAATTCCCTAGCTAGGTAGTCAATCCCCCAGAAGTCAGAGAGCCAATGGTCAAGGAGCCCACCATACCAGAGCCCTTCCTTTTGCAGCGAGCGCACATGGTTCTTGCAGAGCACAAAGGAGATCTCAGCTTTCACTTTTTCTCCCTCTTCAATGGGGTCAACAATGACAAAATCCCCTGTAGGTGAGAAAAAGCGAAGTTGGTCCTGCTTGCAATGGGGAGAACCAAGGCCACAAGAAGCGGTTCTATCATCCAGCTTCTCTCACCTCTCTTGATCCAGATGTTCTTGCGGTATTTAGAGGGCATGCTCACCAGGAAGCGTTGCCCTTGGGCTGTCTCCACCTCATGCAGATTGTTCCCTGGGGTCCTGAGGACCTGGTCCAGGAGATACCAAGAATCACTCAGCCTCATCAGTCAGATCAAACACCCTCTGAGCCACACTACTCCCTACCCCCACACAGGGGCCCTACAGGAATGGGGGGCAAGAGCAGCTTGTGCCCAATGCCACTCACCCTCACAATCTCCTGATGATCAGAGGGCACCATGTGCTCCCCCAACACCTCCTTCACCACGTGCTTCCTCTTGGTGGCCTGAGACATGCTGGGTCCTGGTCCAGGGTGGTTAGGGATGCAGAGACTGTCAACCCCTTCTCCTGAGTTCCTTGGATGGGGGGTTCAGAACCCAGGACTGTTTTAAAGATGAGGAGAGGACTTTTACTGACAGTGGCCTGCTTAAGAACATGGGCTCCGGGTACCTGCACAGTGAATACTTCTATACCTAGCCCTGAATTGTACCCCACAATTTTAAATAAAAATTTTAAAAGGGGGAAAAAAAGAACACGGGCTTTGAAGCCTAATTGCCTGGATTTAAGCCCTACCTTAGCATTTCTTTCTTTCTTTCTTTTATTTCTTTGAGTCAGAGTCTCACTTTGTCGCTCAGGCTAGAGTCTAATAGCATGCTCATAGCCACCACAGCCTCAACCTGCTGGGCTCAGGCGATCCTTCTGCCTCAGTCTTCCAAGTAGCTAGAAATACAGGTGTATGCCACCACGCCCAGCTAATTTTTTGATTTACTGTAGAGACGAGGACTCACCAAGTTGCCCAGGCTGGTCTCGAACCCCTGGACTCAGGCAATCCTCTCACCCGGCCTACCTTATTCTTAACTTCAGTTTGTCTAGGCACTAGATAAAATAATAGCTAACTTGTCGGACGCGGTGGCTCAAGCCTGTAATCCCAGCACTTTGGGATTCCGAGTGAGACTCTGACTCAAATAATAATAATAATAATAATAATAATAATAATAATAATAACTAACTCAACATTGTTATGAAATAGCAAAACTAAAGCACTTAGGACAGCGTATGTCATTAGAAACAACTCCCATTATCCTAAGTACTAGTGATTACACTAGTATACACATGTTGCAGGAAAATCATTCAGGCAGCCTCTCCGGAAGGAGGGTGAGACATCCTGATCTTCCCCAACATGCTTGTCCACCCCAAGACTAGCACAACCACACAACACAGAAACTCGATCTTCCAACGCGCGACAAGGGGAAACCTATGAGGTGACCACCGCGACGGCCGAAGCCAGGAAAAGAGTTAACTAGCGGTCGGTCAGCAGGCTTGGCCTGTGGCAGCTGCCTTCTCTCTGACTTGGGTATTCGGAAGACAAGGGCTGGTTCCTCCCGATACTGATGGTTTCCAAAGGGAACTCCGAAGTGTCATCGCTGGTTGCCGTTCCCTGTCCTCTCCCTCCCCAACCCGGAGAAAAGGCCTTCATATTAAGACCCACACTCACTCTATCCTCGGCTCCCGGCGGCGCTCCCCGAGCAACCCGGTCTTCCAGAATGGACGCTGAGAGCGGTTCGTCCACGACGCTGAGCCAACCGAAGCACAGAAGACGGGCTTGCCGGCGGCCGCGACGATAATGTCACCTCAAAGTCGGGTCTCCGGTGTTCCCAGCTCCCACCAACCCGACTGTGAGGAGCGTGACAGGAGTCTGCATCGGACCCTTCCGAAAAATGCACTTCCGGCGCCCTCCCGGAAGCCTCCTAGCCGCCCTTCGCCTCTCTTGTCCGTCCCTCTAAGTCTTCACACCGTCAGGTCGGTCGAGGCTAAGTCCAAGAGTTCCGGGCGCCGGGCAACAGAGAGAGGAAGTGTTCTCCCTGGAGGCCTCTCTCCTTCAGACCGGAAGAGCTGCTCGTGAAGCGAAATCATAGAAGGCAGCAGGGCTTCCCGAGAAGGACCGGAAAGGAGTGCCTCCTCAGGACGCCGTCGAGGTCCGGGGCGCCTCAACTCTATAGTTCTAAGTGGCTAGAAGTGCCCAATTCAGATTTTTTTTTTAAGCGGCTCGTCGGGTGACCCGGAAGCGGAAGTGGAAGAAAGTTCTAGTGGATTGAGGTATCGGCGGGAGCGGCCGGCTGGCGGGAGGAGCCGTTACGGGACTGGGGCTGCCGGTAAGCGCGAGCCGCGGAGCAGCGCCCTGGCGGGAGGCCAGAGGAAATTCGGGGAGGAAGGAGACCGCAGGCGCCATGCTGGTCCACAGACGCACCTTCGGCGAGAGCGCGGCCGCGGCGCGTGGGAGGAGGCGGGGCGCGGCGCGGCGCGTGGTAGCCGGCGCGCGGGGAGGGGCGGGGCGGCGCGCGCGGAGGGCGGGGCCCGCGGAACGCGCCCGGGGCTTGTAGGAGCGAGTGTGCGGTGCCTTCGCTCAGAGAGTAGCTGGTGGACGGCAGGGGGGTGGCACAGGGACCCCTCTCCTGCTTCTCATCCCAGGTGCCTGTTGCAGGCAACGTCCGTGCCTGCTTTACTCAGCCAAGGTCACGGAGTGACAGCTTCAGGGCGGGCCCAGGCCACTGACTCTGGGGCTCTCCCCACCGCCCCGCTTGCACCACCTGTTCGGGCAGGATCGTATTTCCTCTAGGGCAGCATCAAGCCCCAGGTCCCGCAGGAAGTAAAAGGGTTTTCTCTTCTGAACTTTGGAGCCTAGTTTCTCCCGGAACCTGTTTTCTCATCTGTGAAATGAATGGAGTCGAGCAAGCTACCGTAATGGCTAGACGAGCTTCTTTTTCATATGAAATTGCTCTGGCCGGGCCCGGTGGCTCAGCCTGTCATCCCAGCACTTTGGGAGGCTGAGGTGAGAGGATTGCCTGAGCCCGCGCGGGTTCGAGACCCAGTCGGGCACTTGGCATAACCTCGTCTCTGCAATAAATAAATAAATAAAGATTAGCGGGGCGTGGTAGGGCGCGGAAGGCTGAGGCGGAAAGATCGCCGGAGTCCAGCAGGTCGAGGCTGCGGTGGCTGGGAGCGTGCCACTGCACACCAGCCTGGGCGACAGAGTGAGACTCCGACTCAAAAAAAAAAAAAGAAAGAAATTGCTCGTGGGTCCTTAGGAGTTCTGAATCTTCAGCCCTAACCTGCTTTTTCTTGGGATTCCCAGATTAAGCCTGATCAAGATGACAACCTCCCAAAAGCATCGAGACTTCGTGGCAGAGCCCATGGGGGAAAAGCCAGTGGGGAGCCTGGCCGGGATTGGTGAAGTCCTGGGCAAGAAGCTGGAGGAAAGAGGCTTTGACAAGGTGGTGGCTGCATGTACCCCGGGAAGGCTGGTGGGGGGGGGGTTGTGACATTTCCTGGCAGATTGGGAGTGAGGGAAAGTTCAGCATATCTTATTGGGGGTGGACAGTGGCGTGTAATCTAAAGAGACTGCCAGAGCCTGACCACGAGGTAGAGAGGAGGTGGGGGCAAAACCTGCCCTGCCTCCCTTGGGTGCTTTGAGTGCCACAAAAGTGGTCTTGCTCTTAGCCCCACTGAGCACTTAGTAGCATGCTGTTTGTTTTGCAGGCCTACGTGGTCCTTGGCCAGTTTCTGGTGCTAAAGAAAGATGAAGATCTCTTCCGGGAATGGCTGAAGGACACATGTGGCGCCAATGCCAAGCAGTCGCGGGACTGCTTTGGATGTCTTCGAGAGTGGTGCGACGCCTTCTTGTGATGCTCTTTGGGGAACCCTCCAGCCCCAGCCCCAGCATTGAGTCTCCAGAGTTTGCAGCCGAGTAGGGACTCTTCCCCTGTCCTCTACAAAGGAAAAGATTGCTGTTGTTGTACTCACCTCCGACGTACTCCAGGGTCTTTTGGGAGTTTCTCCCCTAACCATTTCAACTTTTTTGGAATTTTCACTCTTGCATGCATCTCCCTTCCTTCTTCCCCTGCCAGTTTTCTGGTGAAAGTTGTGAGCTTTCCTGAGTGGATTCCTGGCCCCTTCCCTTACCTCCATCCTCACCTCCTGTCTGTTTGATACCATTTGGCTCCTTTTTTGGAAAGAATAGTCACTGTCCTCGTAAAGTTTTTTAGCTCAATAAAGTCAGTGGCCTTCATGACTGACTTTTGTACATTGAAAAGCATGTGAGCTGGGAGTTGCTTCTTCCCGGGGACTGACCACATCTCCTTCACTGCTTATCAGTGCAGACCGAAACTGGTAGCTTGCTTCCCACTCTCAGAGAGCAGCCACCCTCGGCATGTGGGCCTCAGGCAGGTGCCTTGGAGTGTCTCAGTCCCGAGGAATGTAGGAGAGAGTGTGGGTTGGTCTCTTCCTGGGAGCTAAATGGGTTGATCCATCTGTGGTGTTCCAGATGTCGGTCAGCAGCTGGGCTAGGCAGCACCTGGTTGAAAGTCAGTGGGAGTCAGAGGTACCAGGAAGAGGGTGGACCGGATGTGGGTAAGAGTTCACCTGCCAATCATCACATCACCTGCTTTCCTGGCCTCTGGGAAGGGGTGGGAAGAGTGCTTGCTAGCTGTCCTTCTCTCTTAGGGAGGAAGAGTATGGGCATCGCAGCTGAGGCGTGAGAGAGTTACTCTTCAGTGCATTTCAGTTCTGTTCTTTCCTGAAACTTCATATGAACCAGGCCTTAACCTAAGATTTTTGCAAACCTTTTTTTCTTTCCACTATATCAAACCATTGTTATCTCTTTTACAGGTGAGGAAACTTAGGACTCAGAGAGGCTAAGTAATTTGCCTGTGGAATTGCTGCTGGGAAGTAGCAAGACTGGAACTCATGGTCCCTGGTTTTCTTGGCCACGTCACTCGGCCTCTCTGAGTCTCAGTTGCCCCACTTGGAAAATGAGGTGGTTGTAGCAACCAGTTGAAATGCTAGCTGTGAGCCACCCATCCTTGTTTCACATTTATTCCTTAAGTAGAACATCATTAAGGAGCAACTCCTTACAGTGTAAGCAAAAGAGAATTTTCTTTTTAAGGTTTACCATTTGGTGAGGGGAGAGTGAGAGCTGTTAAAATACAAAAGTTAGGATAATATGGGCTGGGTGCAGTGGCTGACACCTGTAATTCCAGCACTATGGGAGGCCGTGGCAGGAGGATCGCTTGAGGCCAGAAGTTCAAGATCAGCCTGGGCAACATAGCAAAACTTGTCTCTACAAAAAATTTAAAAATTACCCACGCATGATGGTGCACACCTGTAGTCCCAGCTACTCAGGAGGCTGAGGCAGGAGCATCTCTTTTTTTCTTTTTGGAGTTGGAGTCTCACTCTGTCGCCTGGGCTAGAGTGTGGTGGTACACTCACGGTCACCCCAGTGTTGACCTGCTGTGCTCTGGCAATCCTTACACCTCAGCCTTCCTAGTGGGAGAATCTCTTAAGTCCAGTAGTTGGAGGCTGCAGTGAGCTATGATTGCATCACTGTACTCCATCCTGGACACCCGAGCAAGATGGCTGTCTTTTAAAAAAAAAATTGCCTTGCTAGACTGGTGTGACCATGTACTCTTTGAGCTGTGGCTGTCACCATGCTTCCTGGCTTTGGCCCCCTCCTCCACCTTGAGGAGGTGACTCCTCTCTCCCTTCTCTTTCTCTCTCAATTTACATTTTTTTTTTTTTTTTTTGAGTTGGAGTCTCACTCTGTCGCCCAGACTGGAGTGCAGTGGCCGCTCCCAGCCACCGCAGCCTTGACCCGCTGGGCTCCGGCGATCCTTCCGCCTCAGCCTTCCAAGTAGCTGGAACTACAGGCATGCGCTACCACGCCCGGCTAATTTTTTTGAATTATTGTAGAGATGAGGTCTTGCCAAGTTGCCCAGGTGGGTCTCGAACCCGCGGGCTCAGGCAATCCACTCACCTCAGCCTCCCAAAGCGCTGGGATTACAGGCTGAGCCACTGAGCCCGGGTTTCTAATTTACTTTTAAATTATATTATTAATCTAAAAAAAATTGAGGATAACAGGAGCAGGTTTTCATGATGTCTTGAGAAAAGAGAGTTGACAAATTTCAATTAATATTAGAAACTTCTGTTCATCTAAAGATAGCATAAAGATTGTGAAGAGTTTGGCTCAGCTAGTCATAAAAAAAAGAGTGAAGAGACAAACTCAGATGAGGAAAGGATATTTACAATGATACAATCAACAAAGGACCACATCCAGAGCACATACGAAGTGCAGGCAAGAAAAACAAAGACCATAGAAAAGTAGGTAAAAGCCCTAAAAGGCAGTCATAAAAGAAGATACCCTGATGGCCAATAAGCACGTGAAAAACTGTTCTATAGCTAGTCATCAGAAATGTAAATGCCATTAACACCCACCCAATTGGCAAAAAGTTTTAAGTTGGACAATACCATGTATTGATGGCAAATGGAGCAACAAGAACTGATATCCAGTGGGTAGGAGTGTAAATTGGTATGAACGCTTTAGGAAAACAGTTGGGTGTCATTTAATAAAACGGACACACCCTGTGACCCAGCAATTCCACTCTTAGGACTTCCTTAAAAAAACTCCCAAACACCTACACTAGGACATGTGAACGTTCCCAGCTGCATTGTTGACAGCAACCCCCCACTGGGAACAACTCTAATGGCTGTCACTGCTAGAGATTAGTGATGATCCCCTCATGCCTTGGGCCAGCTATGTGCGACAGGTGAATCTCAGGATTGAGCCAAAGGAACAAAGCAAATTGGTGGGATTCCACTTACATAAGGTTTAGGGGTTCCTAGGGAGGTGGTAAAATGAAATGAGACAGAAAAGGAAAGACATGAACATTGTAAGAAACTGAAGGAAAAAAGTCTATAGTGGCTGTCTCAGGGAGGAAGGCGTGAGGGTGGAAGACTTAGGGGTGGAAGTGGCAGTTGTATTCTGACCTGTGGAACAGTAATGCAGGCGTTGATGCTAAATGTTTATTAAGCTGGACATGTACTGTGCCCTTCTCTGTATTATTAGCTACATCTCAGAATAATAGGATAAAAGAGAAACCGAGAATACTGGGAATGGAGCAACTGTGTGATAAGTCAAACTGTTATTAGCAGGGATGAGGGTTCAGTGCAAGGCTGGGTCTGGGAAGTGTGAGTGGCCCACCCTGGAAGGGATACCCAGTAGCCACAGCGGGGTCCAGCTTGTGCAACAGGCACTAGTCTGAAACCCAGAAGGTACTAGTCTGAAGCCGAGACTGAGGTGGTAACAAGTCTCCCTGGAGTTTCAGACTGTCCTGTGTTTCTGATGCTTTCCTAGATGGGTCACTCCATCCAGGAATTGGTCACTCAGAGCCTTGACCCTCATGCTGTGATGCTGAGGCCTGGTGTGCTTAGGTGAGGGTGTGGCAGGGCTCTGGCCTCCCACGCCAGCCCTGACCCTGCCAGGTTGTTGCTGGCGTGCTGTGAGTGACGGAGACTCCCTCCTCCTCCACGAAGCCCTTCCTGGCTCCTACCCATGCTGGTTGCCTGATTTTTCCTCCCCGGTTCTAGCAAAGGGACCCTGGCGGAGCCCTGCTTTGTTTCCTCATCATTTGCCTTTCCCTGACTCGCCCACAGACTGTCTCAGAAGGGGCTGGAAACTGCTTTCTCACCCTCCCTTGGGGGGCTCAGGCAGTGCCTGTGACAGATTGGCCTGCCACAGACCCTTTATCTGGGCTCTGTGTCGCATCCTACACAAGTTCCCGGATCCCTTCTGGGGCATAGAGAATGTGCCATGTAACAGTGTGGCCTCTCAGATCCAGCCCCAATGCAGTGGCAGGACAAAGGGACCAAGGCCTGAAATGCTGGAGCAGGGAGGAGACCTGGGTGGCGACGGGAGGGAGTCATGTCATTTAAGTGTCAGCCCACAGTGTCCAACAGGATGTACCTGGCCACCCACTCAATGGGGGCATGGTTGGCCAAAAATCAGCAAATAACTCACCCAGTGCTCCTCCAACCTCAGCTGCACCCAGCCAGGGCTTGGGCCCCTCAGCAGGTATTGTCATGAGTGCTCAGAGCCAGCCTAGAGCTTGGGGTGAACCCACACGCTCCGGGGTCCTAAGGGACTTCTGCTGCCCCTGGAAAGGAAGTAAAAGGAGGCCGCTTGGACCAACGCAGCCTGACACCTTCCCCACCTGGTTCAGTGGCGACCCAGATGGTGTGGAAGGTTCCCAGTAGGTGGTCATGACTGCTGACCCCCTCCCAAGTTGCCCCTCTGCAGGAACCAGGCCTGTCTCTACTGTCACTCCTCGCCTTGATGGAGGGCAGCCTTGATGGGCCAGCCAGGCTCCGTTCTGGGTCTTCTGTGGTCTGGAACGAGTGGCTCAGAGCTGCAGTGCCCTGTGTCAGCCAGTGCAGGGTTGTGAGGGTTCAGCCCATGGATCCCTGACACTTGAGGGAACTCCAGAGGGGATCTTTAACCCTTGTGGTCACAGGTTTCCTTGCCATAAGGTCTCCTCCTCAGAATGTGGGGTGCCAGGGAAAGGGGAGCAGAACCCTGGGGGGAGGAGTCTCCTTGCCCAGCTGAAGGCTCAGGAAAGAAGATTCTGGGATGGTAGGAAGGCTGTGGAGGGCCTAACCCCAGGAGGAAGGAGATACCAGGGGCCTTCCCTGTCGTCAAGACCTGTCGGGCCAGTGGCAAGAGAGGGGTGCTGTGGGCAACCTGGGTGGGGGTGTCCAGGCCACAGCAAAACTGGAAGCTGCCCTGTGGCCAGAGGGGATGACCAACCTCAAGCTTGTGCTTGGCCCAAGCCTCTTTCTAGAAGCCAGAGTGGTCCAGACAGGATGGAGTTCAGGCTCTGGAAAAGTCCCCCTAGGGGCATCCCACCCCCAGGGAGCACCCCCCACCCCCAAACACACACATAGCAGACCTCATATCCCTGTAGAGCAGCAGCCCAGGACACAAACCAGAACACTGCTGGCATGAGGATGCCACTCCAGGCCCCACCACTGACGCTTTCCCTTTGACAACTCCTTTCCTCCTTGTAGAAAGAGGTAACAATCACTGCTTCTGCAGAGCTGTTAAGAGAACGGAAGAACACACAGAATCCCTGGGGCAAGGCTTGGCACACAACAAGAGCCTGGTAATTGTTAATTTCCCTCCCCCTCTCTTTTCTCACCAAGACACCACTTCTAGCTGTGTTACCTTAGGCAAGTTTACCGACCTCTGATTAATTTTTTCAAGCACAAACCGAAGATAATGTACTTCCTCAGGGTGCCTGTAAGAAATAGTCAGTTAGCCAGGCTCAGTGGCTCAGCCTGTAATCCCACACCTTTGGGAGGCTGAGGTGAGTGGATTGCCTGAGACCGCGGGTTCGAGACCCGCCTGGGCAGTGAGACCTCATCTCCACAATAAATCAAAAAAATAGCTGGTTGTGGTAGCGCACGCCTGTAGTTCCAGATACTTGGAAGGCTGAGGCGGAAGGATCGCCGGAGCCCAGCAGGTCGAGGCTGCAGTGGCCGGGAGCGGTCGCTGCACTCCAGTCTGGGCGACAGAGTGAGACTCCAACACACACACACACACAAAAAGAAATAATCAGTGGGTAAAAGGTCCTTGGAAATTGTTAAGTTGTGGTGCAAAAGACTGGTATCAGTACAAAGCAGGGATGTCTGGGGTAACTGCCACTGAGCTGGGGACCCATTGGCCCTTGGTGAGTCAGTCAAAGACAGGCCTTGGCTAGTTTTCCAGGGAGCTTTTGGAGGTATGTGTGACTGAGCTCTAAGTGACAGGAAGGCAGAACTGGGGGCCCCTTGGGTCTGCCTCTCCACCTCCCCCTTGCCATCCTAGCCTCCTACCCGACCGCCTCCCGGGCTTACTCAGCTCAGGGTCCCTGCTGGGACTTACCCTGCTCATCACATCAAGCTCTGCCAGGCCAGCACTCCCACAAACTGGAGTCTGTCCCTTTAAGGCAGACACCTGAGCCAGCAACCAGCTTGTGACCCTTCCTTGGAATGGGGGAGGGGGTGGTGGTGGCAGAGTTTGTTTTTCACAGCTGGGCTGAGGGGGGTGAGGCAGCTGGCTCGCAGCTGGACTGGGCAGTGACCCACCTGGTCTGGGTCTCCATGTGAGAAATCACTTCCCCTGGGATTCTGAGGGGCCCAGAATAGGGAGTGGTGATATGCTGGATGCCTTCTTACAATATTCATCACAGAAATCGCTTCCACTTATGAAGCACCAACTGTTTGTCAGCTACTGCTGACTAGTACCTCTTCTAAGTCTTAGAGGCTCTCAGCACGGACAAGCGTCCCAAGAAAAAGCAACCCCTGACCCCCAGCAACATGTGGTTTAAAGTACAAATTGCACTGAACTCCAAAACGCAGAGAAAAAATCCCCACAAAATCCAGACTTTCCTATGATGACTACCCCAGTGCCGTTTTTTACATATTAATTATTGGATTCTTTCAAAAAAGTCATGAGACCCCTGGTTTGCTGATACTGAATTCTTGGGCTCACTGTATCTCCAGGGGACCCAGGCTCGAGCCATCGATGTAAGAACAACACTAGGAGATAAGGATTGTCACCTTCTTTCAGATGAGGACCATGAGGATCCGGGAGACTGAGGGCCTTGCCAAAGTCAGTCAGTAAGATGGCAGAGCTGGGAGGACAAGGACACCCCCTCCTCTCACTGGTTCTTATTTGGACTCAGTTTGGTTTAAGATTACTGAATTGACTTAGACTGCCAGGGCTCAAAACCAGTGTCACCACTTACTATGTACCAGCTGGGGTCCTTGGGCAAATCAACCCTTCTGTGTTTCCTCCTCTGTAAAGTGGAAACGTTAATAATCTCACTTTGAGCCGGGCTCAGTGGCTCAGCCTGTAATCCCGCGCCTTTGGGAGGCTGAGGTGAGTGGATTGCCTGAGCCCACGGGTTCGAGACCTGCCTGGGCAGCGAGACCTCATCTCTACAATAAATTTTTTTAAAAAATCAGCTGGGCATGGTAGTTCATGCCTGTAATTCTGGCTACTTGGAAGGCTGAGGCGGAAGGATCGCCGGATCCCAGCAGGTCGAGGCTGTGGTGGCCGGGAGCAGTCACTACACTCCAGTCTGGGCGACAGAGTGAGACTCCAACTCAAAAAAAAAAAAAAAAAATCTCATTTTGGGTGGCTCAAGCCTGTAATCCCAGCACTTGGGGAGACTGAGGTGAGAGGACTGCCTGAGCCCACGGGTTGGAGACCAGCCTGGGCAACTAGGTGAGAGCTCATCTCTACAATAAATAAAGAAAAATTAGCTGGGGATGGTAGTGCACGCTTGTAGTGCCAGCTACTTGGAAGCCTGAGGCGGAAGAATCACTGGAACCCAGCAAGTCGATGCTGGGGTGGCCGTGAGTGTGCCACTGCACTCCAGCCTGGGCGATGGAGTGAGTCCGACTCAAAAAAAAAAAAAAAAAATCCCACCTTGTGCTGTTTGTGAGTTAAACAGGCTGAGCGGTAGGGGCTCCCCCTTACCTGTTGTTTATACAGCATCCTCTGACCTACATCCGTTTGCAATCCTTCCAATATCCATTTTACAGACGGGGAAACTGAGGCAGTGAGCGGTTAAGTGACTTCCCAAACGTGCACAGCTAAAAAACGGTAGCAACAGTGAGAGCTCGCTAATAGCTGCTCTTGGGGTTCACACCAGACAGCACTCCCGTGGACCGTCCCTAGAGTGGCATTTGTTGCTGGGGACCGTCGCCATCCTCCCCCGGCCCCCTCCGTGTCCCGGAGGGCAGGGCAGCCTCGTGGCATGTGGAGGTCCCCGGCCCGCGCGCCGCCCCCTCGGGCCCCCAGGGGATCTCCCGGGCCTCTCGGGACTGGCGGGGGCGACTTCTGGGCGACCTCGAGCCCCGCCCCAGCTCCGCGGGGGCGCCTCGCGGGCGGGGGCGGGGCTTCGGAGCCCGTAAAAGCGGCGCGGGCCACGGGCTGAGCACAGACGGCCATGGCGCGTCCGAGCCCCTTGCTGACTCTGGGCTTGGCCCTGTTCGCGCTCTGCCTCCTGGCGCTGCCCCGCGACGCCCGGGCCCGGCCGCAGGAACACAAGGTCGGAGAGATCCAGAACCTGTCGCCCGATGACCCGCAGGTGAAGAAGGCGGCGCAGGCGGCCGTGGCCAGCTACAACATGGGCAGCAACAGCCTCTACTACTTCCGAGACACGCACGTCATCTCGGCGCACAGACAGGTGCGGCGGGACACGGACGCGGGCCGGGGCGGACCAGGGCGGGGCGGGTGAGGTCAGAGAGACTCTGGGGCCCAGGCAAAGGCGGAGCCAGAAGGGCAGCAGTGATGCTACTTTCATAGAGTAGCAGACAGCGGGGCAGCGGGGGGAGTCTCACTATGTGGCCCAGGCTGGTCTTGAACTCCTGGCCTCACATGATCCTCCCACTTAGGCCTCCCAAAGTGTGGGTATTATAGATGTGGGCCACCACACCAGGCTCATGCAGTGTTTTAAAGATCGAATTAGTGGCCGGGCTCTGTGGCTCAGCTGTCATCCCAGCACTTTGGGAGGCGGAGGTGAGTGGATCGCCTGAGCCCAGGTTTGAGGCAACTTGGCGAAACCTCATCTCTACAATAGATCAAAAATTAGCCGGGCGTGGTAGTGTGCGCCTGTAGTTCCGGCTACTTGAAAGGCTGAGGTGGAAGGATCACCAGAGCCCAGCAGGTAGAGGCTGGGGTGGCCGTGAATGTGCCACTGCACTCCGGCCTGGGTGATGACATGAGACTCCAACTCGAAAAAACAAAAAGTCAAATTAGTGCACAAAATCCACGATGGACAAACTGTCTAAATGTCAAAGATAGGACGCGACCCTGTATTGGACAGCCCACTTGGTGGGTTGCCTTGCCTCTACCAGTCCCTGCCCTGATGGGGTGGATTGAGGAGGATTGGGGAAGGGGGGAGGCAGATGGGGACGGTGACAGTTCCGGTGGCGTGTCTACCCAGCTTCTGGAATATGTGCACAGACGAGTCTTGGCCTCTTGCACAGTCCAAGCCTCTCCCCCAGGCTCTTCACCAGAACTCCCCTCCCAGCCCTGTGCCAGGTCTGAATCCCCACCCAGGCCAGAGTGCTGAGCATGCCCTGGGGGCAATAGGAGAATGTGGAGGGGGTCAGAGGTCAGGATCAAGGGGCTGTCTCCCGGGAAGCTTTGACCTGCCCCTGCCCTCCTTCTCCAGCTGGTGGCTGGCATCAAGTACTATTTGACGGTGGACATGGGGAGCACAGACTGCCGCAAGAACAGGGTTGCTGGAGACGTGGACCTCACCACCTGCCCCCTGGCCGCAGGATCGCAGCAGGAGGTAACAGCCTGGCACCCCCAGCCCCAGCCTTCTGCACCTCAGGCTCTCAGGTGGTCCAGCCTGAACTGGTCTGACTGGCCAGGCAGTTGTCTGGCTGAACCTGTCCAGCCTTCCTGGTGACTCAGCTTCCCGCGAGGTTGGGATGCAAGAAGGAAGCTGGGGCTTCCCAGGGAGAGGGGTGTTTGGTTACCGAGATCTGGGATCTGGCCACAGCCATCTGACTGGATACCCCTTGGGCCAGTGGCTGCCCCTGTATCGCCCGGGAGCAGCGTGACAGGCAGAGGGCTGGCTGGCCGCTGGGGGGAGGCAGGCCAGGACTGCACTCACCCCTCCTTCCACCTCGTGTTCTCTCCACAGAACCTGCGTTGTGACTTTGAGATACTGGTGGTTCCCTGGGAGAACTCCACTCAGCTTCTAAAGCACAACTGTGTGCAGATGTGATGAGCCCCTGAAGGTGGGGCCATTGAGATTGGGACCACGGTGGAGGGCACTTCAGGTCCATGGGCCACATCTGTCGCAATAAATCACCAGCACTACTTCTTGCATTGGCTTCTTCCGAGAGCTTCTCTCTCCCCCCGCCCGTCCCCGCTCCTGTCCTGGCAGCTCCCAGCACCCCATCCCAAGCTGAGAGGCCACCCATACTACCCCCAGCTGAGCTACTGCTGTCCCACTCTAGACAATGTAGGGTTCAGGGACCAGCCCCCAAATCTGGAGTCCCACAAACATCCCAGCATCACAGGCATAGAGGAGCAAACTTCCAGAGCCTCCAAACACAGCCAGAGACCCTCAGTATTCTCAGAGGTAAAGGGTGGGGGACAAAGTCACAAAAGATGGATGACTCCCCAAGACAGGGACAGGGACGGTGTCTGGGGGTGCTCTGCTCCCTCTCAGCACCCAGGAGCAGCTCAGGGGTGGCACGCGATGGCTTCAGCCAGGCAGGCCCCAAGATCTGAGCTCTCAGCCCTTCACGTTCTTTTTTTAAATTTGAGTTGGAGTCTCACTCTGTCGCCCAGACTGGAGTGCGGTGGCCGCTCCCGGCCACTGCAGCCTCGACCTGCTGGGCTCCGGCGATCCTTCCGCCTCAGCCTTCCAAGTAGCCGGAATTACAGGCATGTGCTACCACGCCCAGCTGATTTTTTTTTATTTATTGTAGAGATGCGATCTCGCCTGCCCAGACGGGTCTCGAACCCGCGGGCTCAGGCAATCCACTCACCTCAGCCTCCCAAAGCACGGGATTACAGGCTGAGCCACGGAGCCCAGCTTAGCCCTTCACTTTCATGTGACCCAAGGATGGCCGAGCTCCTGCAGGCCAAGAGACCAAGAGGGATAGGACAATGCTGCTCAAGTCCACACTGTGGGCCACACACCAGAGGGACCCCCCCCAGTGCCGTGCCCTGGGCAAGACCCCTGGAAGGGGCTGAACTGGACAGGGAATCCCAGCAGGACAGCGCTCAGATATGCCCACAGGAGAGGAGGGAATGGATCAATTTCAATGTCATTTAAAGAAAATGTAAAGGAAACCTGACTTTGTGGCTGCAATTCATACTCAATGCACAGGCACACACCCCAAACACAACACACCAGACATCCACGTGCAGAAAACCAAAACACATGTTCAGATCCTGCCGTAACCCAGAAAAACACAGACACAGCCTAGCAACCAGAAGCAAAGGCAAAAATACACAGAAGCAACACACCCCAGTAAACCACCTGGAGACATACACACGAACCGCAAACACACAACCCAGAGACCCAGATGCCACACCCAGGGGTGTTCCTCAGATACACAAGCATACACCCACACCTAGGACAGAGACCCGGGGGCACTAGGCCTCGATGCCATCAGGCAGCACCGTGGTGTGAAGAGTGCCCTGGCAGCCCCGCCCACTGCCTGGGTGCCCATCCTTCCCTGGCAAGGTCCCCCTCCCCACGTGTGACTGCCTGGTCCCCTGCCCAGTGCTGGGACCTGATGACTCCCCCCTCGGAGGCCATATGGGGGTGGGATGGGGGAGTGAGGCAGGGACGCTAACTCCCATCTGGGATTCTAGGGAGCTGAGGATTGTAATTGAGAAGAGTTAGGGACACGGGGGGCACGCAACATGCAGCCATGCTTCTCAAGCCTGTCAGATGTGGCAGCTTAGGGTGTGTGTGTGTTGGGAGGTTTGGCTGCTGCTTGGAAGGGCTCCCTTGTGCCACCAAACAGGAGGCCCCAGGATCGGGCTGTCATGGGATAGGCAGCAGGAAATGCCTGTTGAATGAATGTGCGAGGTGGGGGGGGAGGCCAGGCCTGGGGACATCTGCCAAGTGGCCTCTCCACCCCTGGAGAGGCCCAAATCGCAGATGGCATTTCCTCTGCACAGTCTACTCCTGGGCCCCAGGCCAGTCAGCACCCTGGCCACACCAGGGAGGGGAGGTGATGCTCTGTTCCGAGCCCTGGAGTCTCCACCATGTCTTGCCCGGACATGGCAGGGGTTGACAAAACTGTCTGTCACCCCCTGGCCCTCACTTCTGACTCCCTCTGGCCTGCACTGCACCGTGGGTTTGCCCCTCCTAGAGGTGAGATGGCGGTTGTAGATAGCGGAATATCCCACCCCTAGGATTCCCCTCCAGGCCAAGGTTGGGCTTGAACTTGACTCAGGGCTAGATCTGCAGCACCCAGCACAGGCCACTGCCCCACTGCCACCCTCAGCTGCTGTGGGGACAGCGCCACTGGAATCCAGCCCAGGCTCAGGCTGTAAGCAGGGGAACGTAGCCAAGCCCTGAACCAGGTAGAGTGGGCAGCAGGAGGTTGTCCACGCCTGCCCTGTGGCCACTTCCTTGCCTGCCCTGAGGCCAGAAGGATTTAAGCAGCCTCCACCACACCTCCCCCCAGGGAGGCTCTGGAGACTGATCCCATGCAGGGCCAGGTATGGCAATGAACTCTGACCTCTGGATCCATGACATCCCCATTGGGTTGGCACTCATACTGGATGCTGAGGGACCTGGCACGCCCAATTTCCTGAGCTCTGAGCCCCATTCTTGGAGTCCACTGGTCCCCCTGGCCCTGACAACCCCGGGCTGTTCCGGCCTATTTTTCTCTGGATCCTGGACCAGAGACACCTTCCTCCCCAAAGCTGGGTGACCGCCCACTCTGTCCCCTCCCAGCACAGCCTGCACCTGTGCCTGGCCCAGGTTCTGCAAATCCCCCAGCTGCTGTCAATGTGCTGCTAGGCTGAGCTAGGACGCTACCCGAGTGAGGCTAGAGGGGACCCAAGAACGGTCCTTTCACTGTGACCCCAGCACACAGGCCCTTGCCTGTGCAAACGTGTGCATGTATCCAGGTTTCTTTCCCTGTCTCGTGGCCCAGCCAGTGAGTACACAGAGCCATCTAGGGTTTTAAAACTCTGTTACGACCCCATCCCATCCCTGCAGGGCCCCAACTGCAGGGCCCCAGCAATCCTTCCAGCAGTCCTGGGGAACGTGTCCTGACCTACCCAAGAGGCTAAAGTTTATATCCGGTGCTCTTCCCCATGGTCACTTTCTGAAGTCCTCTTCTCCAGCCTGTGGGGGTGAGTGAAACAGGAGGGAGAAGAGTCAGCCTCTGCCCTCCCCAGTGCCCGTGCGACTGTTCCTCGGGGCCATGTCTGGGCACAAGCCTCCAGAGCCTGAGTCCTCCTTCACTGACTCCTTCCGCCCATCCTGCCTGACTCACCTCAAATGCTGTGTCCACAATCTCGTCAATGACGGACGCCTGGGAGCGGAATTTCTGTTGCTGGTGCTCCACGCTGGCCACCAGCTGCAGGAATTGGAACAGGAGCTCTCGCTGCCTGGGGACAGGATGGGGGAGAGGCCAGGGCTGGGCTCCCCTGCCTGGTGCATCTTCTTGGCCCCAGAGTCACCCAGATGGCTCTTCCTGCCTGCCTCCCTGCTCCCCTGAAACTTACATCATCTTAGACCTTTATTTCCAAGATGTCTCCTTTTCCACATACAAAACAGTCCTGTGTCTGCCTATACCACGAAGCTTGACTGTTGTTTACCCTCCCAACCGCCCAACCCTCCATCCACCCATTTGTCCACCCATCTTCTTCCTCCTTCACCTATCCCGTACCTCTCCACACACCCACTCAACCATCCACCCATCCATCCACCCGTCCAACCCTTCCACCCATCCACCTCTCCCTCAAATTCGCCCACTCTTCCCTGAATCCTCCTGCTGCCTGTTGACACCTTCACCGTCCTGTGCGGTCACACATTTACCTAACCCCCCATCCATACACCTAACCATGCCCCCCTGCCACTACTCACTCCTTGCCCCATTCACCCACCCACCCATCGTATCAATCCATCCCTGGAAGAACGCTTAGAAAACAATGAATACCGCAAGCTGCTCCGTGGAGATGGAGCAAGAAACAGCCCTGCCCTCAGAGCCAGACAACTCCCAGTACATTGTGGTACGTGCAAACATGGCGGGGGCGGGGTGAGGGTGGGGGCTGAGGGACTTGGAGGAGGAAAACCTCGCTCAGCACTAGGGGTCTGGAAAGGCTTCCAGAGGACGCGTTAGTGAGCTGAGTTTGAGAGACATGTGAGGGTTTGCTGGCTTGGGCAGGCTCCCCAGTACTCCAAGGTGTGAGAACCGCAGGGCGTAAAGCGTCAGGGGCATCACTGGGGGGCCAGAGTGGGCTCTGGGGAAGACTGAACTGGCGTGGATGAACTGAAGATGAAGACACCTGGGAAGTGTCAAAGGAAGAAGCCTGGATTTATTCTAAGGGGAGCGGGAGCCGTTGTGAGTCTAAACGCAAGGGAAGAGACAGAAGTCAAACTGTACTTAATAAAGACTGCCTTCAGCAAAGGAGGGCCAGTGGGGTCATATGGAGGCCAATGAACCCCTAGAGAAAGGCTGTACAACTGTTGATCACCTGAGCCTAGCATCAGCAGCCAGAGAATGTTCCAAGCAGAGAGAACACACAGGCAAGGGCCCGGCGGGCGAGAAGTGTGTGGAATGCAAGGATGTGCAAGGGCGGTCACGGCTACAATGATTCACGGGACTGGCTGAGGCCTGACCTCAAGGGCCCTGAATGCCAGGCCACAGGGCCTGGGCTCTCTTCATGGGCGGGACAACCCAGAGAGTGCCAACAGTCGGCCTGCCCTATCTGATGGTCTGCAGCCAGTCTGGACTGGGTGGGGTGGGGCCCAGCTTTCAGAGAGAAAGGTCTCCGGGAAGCCAGGCTTGAGAGCCAGGAAGCAGGAGCCTGCGCCAAGGGCACCAGCCGTGGGCACACATCCCCAGCCGTGAGTCCTCAGCTGTCCTGGCTCAGCTGGCCTCTCAAGTAGACAGAAATGGAGGCTGACCATCTGGAGTCCAGCCCATTCCTCTCACCCCACCTCGTCGTCCCTCCATCTGGCTAAAGTTTACTCAGCCTCCCATGGCCCAGCACAGGTCTTTAGAGATGAGACCCTCGTGGGCAGGGACTGAGTCTGTGTCCTCTTTGGGTCCCTGGAGCCCTCAGAGGATCTGGCCCTGACAATGGTCAGGGATGATTTTGAGTAAAGGGATGAACGGATCCCTGCTGGTGGGATTGTCTAGGTGGTGCTGGGCACCTCTGGGTGTGCAGAACCACTCACGGTCTCCACACCACCACCCCCCACAGGCTCACGCACAGACCTTAGGGCTGCATCCCCTTCCAGAGGGGCAGGCAACGTCCCTTTTCCATCCAGCCCATGGGTCAGGCCCCAGACCTCGTCCCTAAGACCCGAGGCCCCGCCCCCTCATATCTCCTCACTTGGCTGTCATGGTCCCAAACTTTTTCTCAATGAGGTGCTTGTGCATGGTGCCCTCACTCATGGTCACGTCAAGGTCTGGTTGTGGAGAAAGAAGGGGGAGGTCAGAAAGCCTTCTTGGCTGGACATCGTGGCTCACGCCTGTAATCCCAGCACTCTGGGAGCCTGAGGCAGGAGGATTGCTTGAGCCCAGGAGTTCAAGGTCAGCTTAGGCAACACAGGGAGACCTCATCTCTACAGAAAATAAATACAATTAGCCGGATGTGGTGGTGGTGCATGCCTGTGGTCCCAGTTCCTCGGGAGGCTGAGGTAGAAGGCTTGCCTGAGCCCAGGAGGTCGAGGCTGCAGTGAGCCATGATGGTGCCACTGCACTTCAGCCTGGGTAACAGAGTGAGAACCCGACTTAAGAAAAACGAGAATATGCCTGGATTCGGAGAAGGGGAAACCCCATGTGTCATGGAGACACTCAGGGGCTGCAGGAGTTTCTGTTTAGGCTTTCCCCAAGTAGTTCTATTTATTTGTCTGTCTGTCCAGCACCCATTCCCTCTTCTAGTAAAATATCCCAGTTTTCCTGAGGAATCACCCCTACCCCTCTTTAGTCCATGTTGTCTAGAGGGAATGGCCCCATCCCCCAGCTCCAAGACCTTGTGACTTAGGCCTGGCCAATCAGAACAGCCTCGCCGTTTGGCTGCAGTGATTGCTTCAGAACTAGACACAAGGAGGCTCATTTCTGGGATTTGTTGGGACCGCTGGAAGCGCGGGGCAGGGTTAATCTGTGAGGCTGTGGGCCCAGAGTTGCAGGTGACCATTTGCCACCACAAGGGAAGAGTTGTCCTGACAACAAAACCACACGGAGGGCTGCAGAGTGGAGACATAGAAGACCAAATTCTGATCATCACGTGAGTCCTAGATCCAGCCATTCCTGAAAACCCATGCACCCTCAACTTGCTGAGCGATTTGAGCCAATGAATCTCTCGTAAGCTATTTTGCACTGTCTGTTCCTGATGGAGAGTGCAGGTGAGGGACCAGGTAACCTCTGAGAACCCTTGATCCTCTGATGATGACCCTAAGAGTGGGATTTGGGAACTGAGTGAAGTCGGAGAATCCTTAAGCAGGAAGCAAATCAACCTGCTCAAAATCGGTTCACCCAGAAAGACAGGTGTGGGAAATGAACATATACGGAAGGTCCTGAGGTCAACAGATGGGGCCGGGCTGGGCAGGGCCAGTACCTGCTTGGTCGAGCTCCGTCAGTGAATCATCCAGCAGCTTCTCGTGGATCTGTCTGGCCCTCTGGGAAGAAGAGGTATCAATCCTCCCGGAGTCCCAGGCTCGCCTATCCCTGGAGTCCCTGGCCTTTCTTGTGCTTTCGGACCTGTCCACCCGCCCCACCCCACGTGTACCTCCTGCTTCATTTTCTCTAAGCTTTTGAGCAGGGCCGTCTGGAAGTTATCCACCAGGACAGCGATCACCAGGCTGGGGAGGGGGACAGGCGGGTGTTCTCAAGGAGGAAGCCAGAGGAGAGGCCCTTTACCCAGGAGGAAAGGGCAGCAGTGGGGACGCCTAAGGGGGAGGTGAGGGGCGGGAGGGGAGCCGGTCTGGGCAGAAGAGCAGGGCGGTCCTCACTTGAGGAAGATGAAATACTGGATGATGATGTACACGATAAGGATGGGAATGATGTACCAGGCACCTGGGGAGAGCGAGAGACAGGGCTCAGTGGAGCTGAGCTCACCCACCCACCCCATGCCCCGCCTGGCGGGCCTGGGAAGCCCCACTCCACAGAAGGGGTGGCTGAGCCCTCCGGGTCTGCCCACCCAGCCAGTCCCTGCCCTCCACGCAGCCTGGGGTCCGCCCCACCCTGAGCCCGGCTGTCCAGGTAGATGAGGGACCAGTCGTCCAGCGTGAGTAAGGTGAAGAGTGTGAAGATGGTGGTGAAGATGTTTTGAAAGCGCTTGGGATCAGATTTGTGGAACAGAGCCCGGAGTACCATGGAGAAGAGCACTGACCGTTCAGGGCCAAACCAGGCTCTTGGGGCCCGGCCCTGCCCCAGCACCCCTCCTCCCGCCAGGTCCCCGCTCTCCCAACCCCCTTCCCCAGCAGCCCCTCAGGCTCCTGCCCCAGCCACAGCAAAGGATACAGAGGCAGGTGGACATGAGGATGAGGATGGCCGTGATGGACGGCAAGGTCTGGGCCAGGGTCCCTGTCACTTCTTGGAGGCTGGTCAGAAAACTGCGGGCCGAAGCGGAAGGCAGGGCTGAGTGAGCAGGGGCAGGAGTCTGTGCCCAGCAACGAGAGCTGGCACTGAAGGCAGGAGGTCCCTGATTTGCTGGTGACTTGGGTGAGCCCTGGTCCCTCCCTGGAAAATGAAGAGATTGATCCCAGGGGAGGGTGGCTGTCTCCCGCTGCCCCAACCCTTGAGCAGGTCACAGTGGGCTCCTTGGGGGCCCAGGTCTGTGTCCCTTCTCCCCTCGGAGTTCCCACACCAGGGTGGGGAGCCGCGGTTGCGCTGACCGGAACCTCCGAAAGACCTGGATGGCCCTCAGGGCCCGCAGGCTCTTGAAGACCTTGATGATCCGAAAGTAACTTTGGCGGTAGACGGCAGAGTGCAGCTGCATGAGCGCGAAGTCCAGCACGGCCATGATCATGATGAAGAAGTCTGAGGGTGAGGCGGGTGCCTGAGTGCGGTGGGCTCCTGCCGGCTCTGGCCCCCAGCCCTCTCGATGCCAACGCCCCCTCAACCTCCTTTCAGACACTTCAGTGGCTCCCTGGCCAGCTCCTCCCCCATCGGCCCCAGCCCCACCCACCCAGACTGTTCCATAAGTCACAAAAGTACGCGAGGCCCAGGGCGATGATCTTGAGCAGGGCTTCCACTACGTAGATGCAGAAGAAAATGGAGTCCAAGGCCATGAAGTGCCACTCTGTGGGGACACCAGGGGCGTGCTCAGGGATGTCCCCAGCACCCCTGATGCCCTCTCTCTCCTTCTCACCACTGGGACCTCACACAAGCCCAAATACCCAGGGTCTCCTGGCTCTGCCCTGAATGGCTGTGTGACTTAACCACACTGTAACTCAGTTTTCTCATCTTTAAACGGGTATAATAAATGCCGCTTAGGCCGGGCTCAGTGGCTCAGCCTGTAATCCCAGCACTTTGGGAGGCCGAGGCGGGAGGATTGCCTGAGCCTGCGAGTTTGAGACCCACCCGGGCAACTTGGCGAGAACTTGTCTCTACAATAAATCAACTATTAGCCGGGTATGGTAGTGTACGCCTGTAGTTCTGGCTACTTGGAAGGCTGAGGCAGAAGGATCACCGGAGCCCAGCAGGCTGAGGCTGTGGTGGCTGTAAGCATGCCACTGCACTCCAGCCTGGGCGATGGAGTGAGACTCCAACTCAAAAAAAAAAAAAAAAAAGCCGGGCTCGGTGGCTCAGCCTGTAATCCTGCACCTTTGGGAGGTTGAGGTGAGTGGATTGCCTGAGCCCGTGGGTTTGAGACCCGCCTGGGCAGTGAGACCTCATCTCTACAATAAATCAAAAAATCAGCCAGGCATGGTAGCGCATGCCTGTAATTCCGGCTACTTGGAAGGCTGAGGCGGAAGGATCGCCGGAGCCCAGCAGGTCGAGGCTGCCATGGCCGGAGCGGCCACTGCACTCCAGTCTGAGTGACAGAGTGAGACTCCAACTCAAAAAATAAAAAAAATTAAAAAAATAAAAATAGGCCGGGCTCGGTGGCTCACCCTGTAATTCCAGCACGTTAGGAGACCAAGATGAGTGAATTGCCTGTGCCCACGGGTTCGAGACCAATCTGGGCAACTTGGCAAGACCCTGTCTCTACAATAAACCAAAAAATTAGCCAGGCGTGGTAGCACACACCTGTAGTTCTGGCTACTTGGAAGGCTGAGACGGGAGGATAGCCGGAGCCCAGCAGGTCGAGTCTGCGATGGCCGTGAGCGTGCCACCGCACTCCAGCCTGGGCGACGGAGTGAAACTCCAATTCAAAAAAAATAATAATTAAAATAAAAATTTTTAAATGTCGCTTGATAGAGTTGTCATGAGTATTAAATGCATTTAACACAAGCGCTTAGAATAGAGCCTGACACAGGGAACCTGTGGCAGATCTTTCCTTCCTCCCGTTCCACGATGTTTTAGGGGCCAGTTTTCCAGGTCATCCGCTCTCACCCCTCCAGGACCTTTTCCTCAAGGTCCGCTGGCCCTTCCTGCAGACCCTGGTTCCAGGCACCTCTCTGCCCAAAGCAGCACATGTAGGGCAGATGCGCCCCCTGGTGGCTGTGGCTGCAAACAGCACAGCCTCCAGTTAAGCGGTCTCCAGGGGGTGACTGACCTCTGCAGTCTCTCTGACACTCACCTCTGACCCTGGGCGATGCCCTGTACTCCCCGGGGGCGAGGATCAAGTGAACTGAGTTATAGAAATCACCCGGCACTGGATCAGGCCCACAGGAGGTGCTGCAACAACATCAGTGACCTTCTCTCTGTGGACAGGGCTCCCTGGTTCTTACCACCCCGAATCTCGACTTCGGCAAAGGTCTGGGCCACAAGCATGATGGTGTTGAGGCAGATGATGAGGAAGATGAAGGTTTCGAAGGCCAGGGACTGGGTAAGATTCCTGATCATTGTCCGTAAGTCCTGAATGAGGTAGCTTAATTTTTCCCATAGCCATTGGGAGAGGCCTGTACTGTGTAGCTTCTTATGAGTTCGCTGACCCCGGCCAGCTGTAAGGGAACCAGAAAGTCAAGTTTGTACTTGCCTGCCATTGGCTCACTCAGTGTCAGTTCTGAGCTGGTATTGGGGCCACAGGCCTGACCCCTTCCATGGCAGGTGCCAACCTCCTGGAAATTGGAGGCGGCTTGAGTGGATCCTGAGGGCTCCTGTGTCTACACTTCCATGTCTTTGCTTACATGGCAACTTACTCGTGGAAACCCCATCTTCTTGATAAACTCACACTTTTCCTTTATGATCCTGCTGAAGGCCAGGCACGGTGACTGAAGCCTGTAATCCCAGTAATTTTGGAGGCCGAGGTGAGAGGATTGCCTGAGCCCAGGGGTTCGAGACCAGCCTGGGCAACTTGACGAGACCTCATCTCTACAATAAATCAAAAAATTAGCCGGGTATGGTGGCATGCGCCTGTAGTTCCAGCTACTTGGAAGGTTGAGGTGGAAGGATCGCCAGAGCCCAGCGGGTCGAGGCTGTGGTGGCTGTGAGTGTGCCACTGCACTCCAGCCTGGGCGACAGAGTGAGACTTGACTCAAAAAAAGAAAAAAAAAGATCCTGCTGAAACTTTCCTCCGGGCTGCCTGTCCCCATTCAATAAGACACTCACCCCTCTCTGCTTGTTCGTGAAACTGTTGTCATATTTATTGAACTACAGGATCCAAGTTTGAGGGATTGTGAGTTAAAGATAAGGTCCCTCTCCACCCTCCAGTGAGGTCCTCATACGGGCACTAGTTCCTGGTCTCTGTCCCCAAGCAGCTCACAGTTTAGTGGGAGAAACATGGACAGGTACAATCCACAGTGGTCAGTGCTCTGAGACAGAGGAGACCAAGCCCCATCCCTAGATGGTCTGATTGGTTAAGTGACCACCCTAAGTCTTGGACCCTTTGAAAGCAGCAACTGTGTTGAATTCTTTCCTGCGGCCACGCACCCACATTAGACAAGAGTCAATGCCTGAAAATGAACTTGTGAATGAACAAAGCAGCGACTGAATGAAGACACTTCATGGCCTACAGAGATGCCTAATTCAAAGAATAAAAAATAGGATGATGGACAGTCGGGAAAGACAATAGCCAATGGAATAGATACACAGGAAAGAGTTCAAGCCACCTGATCTGTGAAAGATCAGTGCAGGGCCTGGGTTAGGTCTAGAATCTGGGCCAGGCAGGGTGAATGGGAAATAGGGGACCCAACAAAGACTTACCTTTGCGTCTCTGAAATGGCTCATCTTCATCCCAGCTTTCTGAGTCCTTGGAGGTCCGAATATATATTTTGTTGGAGACTTGGGAGCCATGACGGTGAACTGAAACGTGGGACCGAGCCATGCGGTGGGCTGAGCGCCTTGGGCGTGCTGCGCCAGGTGGAAGAGTCGTCGGATAAGACCCGGCGCTCAGGTCACGAACCGGACCGTGGGACTTATGTGGGAGAGGG
Organism: Cephalopachus bancanus; assembly: GCA_027257055.1. Lineage (NCBI taxonomy): Eukaryota > Metazoa > Chordata > Mammalia > Primates > Tarsiidae > Cephalopachus > Cephalopachus bancanus. The sequence goes on from JAPVLO010000390.1 coordinate 289,079, forward strand.
AACTGGGAACTTATTTGATGGTCCGCCCTGTCTTGGTTGTCACTGAGAGGGAAATCATGGTGATGGACACTATGGCGGTGGTGGTCTTGGTGTTGGCGGTGGTAGACTCTGCGGTGGGAATGCTCACGGTGGTGGTGATCACTACGACGGTGCTCGCTGAGGTTCTGAGGAACGCCATCTTGGAAGGGGCCCTCGAGGGAATGATGGGAAAAGGTCTCTCTGTGATGATGGGGCCTTCCATGGTGTTGGGCGTCATGATGGTGGGATCCACCATGGTAGGAAGTCTCACCGTGGTGGTAGGGGTCATGGGACGCCTTAGGGTGGTGAGGATCACTCTGGTTGTGAAAGCCACTGGGGTGATCAGACTCACTGGGGTAGATTCTTTTGCCACTGTGGCGCTCATCCTGGGGTACGCCAAGATGGCGAGACTCATCCTGGTAGGACACTCTGCGGTGACGGGACTCATCATGGTAAGTTCCGCTGTGGTCTGCCCTGTGCTGTGTGAATGAGCGGGAGAATACATCCGAGTTATTGATGTCTACCTCATTTTGAGTCTTTTCAGGTGCTGGTCTTTGATCCATGACTATGCTGGGAACTCTTGAATGAAGAGAGCTGAAGACCTGGAATTCTCTTCTCTTCTAAGCTGAGCTCAACACAAACTGTGGGACCGCGCTTCTAGGAAAGCCTGACGATTCTCATGGAACTCTCCACTCTGTGATGTCACCAACATGCCCCCCGCCTAATTCCAAAATGCCTCCTCCTTGGCTGTAGTTCAGAATCAAGAATGATTGGGTCTAACTCCTTCATTGTCAAATGAGGAAACAGGTCAAGGAAAGGGAAGGCCTGGCCCAAGGTGACCCAGTAGGTCAAGGACAAAGCTGAACGAAGAAATCCATGGTGACACCGTGGCTTCATCAATTGCTTTAGCCCTGTGAGGCCAAGTGGCCCAGTCCCCAGTGCCACCTAGATATCAGTTGGTTCTGGGGTGAAAACTGCCTGAATCCCCTGTACGTAGATGTGTGACCTTGGGCTTGTTGCTCAACTTTCCTGTGACTTGGTTTCTCCCTCTGTAAAACAGGGATAGTAACACTTACCTTACAGGATAAAAAAAACTTAAGATATGTGACCAGGCATGGTGGCTCACCCCTGTAATCCCAGCACTTTGGGAGGCAGAGGTGAGAGGATTGCCTGAGCAGAGGAGTTGGAGACCAGCCTGGGCAACTTGGTGAGACACAGTTTTTGGGGGTTTTTTTTGAGTAAGAGTCTCACTCTGTCACCGGGGTGGAGTGTAGTGGCACACTGCTCATGGCCACCGCAGCCTCGACCTGCTGGGCTCAGGTGATCCTTCTGCCTCAGCCTTCCAAGTAACTGGAAGTACAGGCACACGCCACCACACCTGGCTAATTTTTTGATTTATTGTACAGATGAGGTCTGGCCAAGTTGCCCAGGCTGGTCTCAAACCCTGGGCTCAGGCAGTCCTCTCACCTCGGCCTCCCAAAGTGCTAGGATTATAGGCATGAGCCAGCAGGTCCAGCTGGTAGATTCTTTATAGCGAAGTGTTTCTGACAGTGCCGTATAAACACAGAATCAGGAGTGGTCCCTCTGGTTGAGGAAGGATTGGGAGGCAGCATGATAGATTGATTATAAAAATAGCCTCAGTTCTTCCTTCTGTCTGTCACAACCCTTGCAATGTGACTTTTCAGCACCTACTTCCCCACCTCTTGAATCTAAGCTGGCCTTGTGACTTGCTCAGGTCACAATATGGTGGAAGTGATAGAGTGCCAATTCCAAGTTCAAGTCTCAAGAGAACTTGTCTATTTTCCTTAGCTCTCTTGGCTCCATACATGAGAATAAGCTCAGGCTTGTCTGCTGAAGATAAGAGAGACCACAGTAGACTCATCTCCGTGGGTGTCATCCTAGACCAGCCAGCAGTCGCTGACATGCCAGTTAATCCTTCACCATAAGTCAGCATGGCCGAGATCAGTCTAGCTCAACCCAGATCAGTAGAACACCCAGATGGAATAATCTAATGAGAAATAATAAATATTTAAAAGCCATTACATTTGGGGTTGGTTTGTTACACAGCACATAGCTAACTTATACAGCCAGCATGGGAGAAGAGATATTAAAATGGTATTTTGCAAAGGTATTATGGGCAGAGGGAGGTAGTACAAAGCATGGATGCGTGAATGAACCTTTAACTTCAAGCAGTGATGTGTTGGCAAAGGCTTAATACCCACCTCTTCATGTGTAGTGCTGCTGTGAATATTGCTTGATTTGATTTGTTTCTGTTAATGAGTAAGGTGAAATGAAACAAGACATATGTCAGTACGTATTTGTCAGTGATTTGAATGACTTCTTTGTTGAGCTGGACAATAGTTTTGAGTATTGAAGAATATTTCCCCTTTTTTTTGTGCTATTCACAGAGCAACAGCTATAGATATGACATACTTTTAAGTTTAATCTGCATTATTCATGTTATTTCCAGTGTTTTCTTAAGTCCAGATCGGGGGACAGCAAACTTTTTCCATGAAGTGGTAAATGTTTTAGGTTTTGGGATATCTACTGAAACTACTCAACTCTTCCAATTCTAAGACTGTTTTTTTTGTTTTTGTTTTTTTGTTTTGAGTTGGAGTCTCACTCTGTCACTCAGGCTGGAGTGCAGTACGCTGCTCACAGTTACCACAGCCTCGACGTGCTGGGCACAGGCTGGGTACAGGCCATCCTTCTGCCTTAGCTTTCCAAGTAGCTGGAACTACAGACATGCGACACCACACCTGGCTCATTTTTTTTTTTTTGATTTATTGTAGAGATGAGGTCTCACCAAGTTGCCCAGGCTGGTCTCCAACTCGTGGGATTACAGGCATGAGCCACCTTGCCCGGCCTAAGACTGTTTGTTAGTGCATAAACAGCCTTAGACAATACATAAATGCATGAATGTGGCGTGTTCCAATACAATATTTATTTATTTATTTATTTGTGCTTTGAGTCAGGGTCTCACATTGTTGCCCAGTCTGGAGTACAGTGGCATGATCGTGGTCCACCGCAGTCTCCTGGGCTTAAGCAATCCTCCCACCTTGGCCTCCCAAAGTGCTGGGATTACAAGCATGAGTCACTGTGCCTGGCCTCCAATAAAACTTTGTGTACATAAACAGTTTGTGAGCCAGATTTGCTTATGGTTTGCTAATCCCTAGTCTAAACAATCAACAAAGACAGTAAATAAATAAACCTCTGATTTATAATGTTTGCTGATTTGTAGTGTAAATATTTCTACCCTGGTTGATTTCAGGCTATCAGGGTAATATCACTGCTTGCCATGTGGATTATATGGATTTCTTTTCTTTTCTTTTTTGAGTTGGTGTCTCACTCTTGTTGCCTAGGCTGGAGTGCAGTGACATGCTCACGGTCACCGCAGCCTCGACCTGCTGGCCTCAGGCAATCCGCTTCAGCCTTCCAAGTAGCTGGAACTACAAATAGATGCACGTCACCATGGCTGGCTAGTTTTTTTAATTTATTGTCGAGACGAGATCTCACCAAGTTGCCCAGGCTGGTCTCGAAGCCCTGGGCTCAGGCAATCCTCTCACCTCAGTCTCCCAGAGTGCTGGGATTACAGGCTAAACCACTGCGCCTGGCCGATTATATGGATTTCTACCAGACACATGCAGATAACCTTAAGAGCATAGATAACAGTAAAATGTAGTAAACTAATTAGGAAGTGATGATTTTTGAGTATTTATTACCTTTGTTCTTAATATAATTCATTTAATTGTGATTTTGTATAGTTTAACTTTAAATAATGGTTGTGTTTAATAACTGGTTTGCAAAATTCAGTTTTCAAGAGACAGTAATAGCCAGACCTGACATCCTACTGCATTCAGAGAATGGCATGTAATCCACTGTGGTTGAAATATGATGGGTCGGGGGCAACGGTAGATACAGCTGGAAGGGTTTTGGGAGTCAGACTAGATTGGTCCTTATTGGTAAGGAGAGTGGTGCAGGGAGAGGGGTTTTTTTTTTTTTTTTTGAGTTGGAGTCTCACTCTGTTGCCCAGGTTGGAGTGCAGTGGCACGCTCACGGCCACTGCAGCCTCGACCTGCTGGGCTCAGGTGATCTTTTTGCCTCAGCCTTCCGAGTAGCTGGAACCACAGGCATGCGCCACCACACCCAGCTAATTTTTTTGATTTATTGTAGAGATGAGGTCTTGCCAAGTTGCCCAGGCTGGTCTCGAACCCGTGGGCTCAAGCAATCCCCTTGCCTCAGCCTCCCAAAGTGCTGGGATTAAAGGTGTGAGCCACTGTTCCTAGTTGTTTGATTGTTTCCTTCTTTCTTTTCTTCCTTCCTTCGTTTATCTTTCTCTTCCTTCCTTCCTTCCTTTTTCTTTCCTTCTTTCTTTCTCTCTCTCTCTCTCTCTCTCTCTCTTTCTTTCTTTCTTTCTTTCCTTCTTTCAGATAGAGTCTTGCTCTGTTGCCCAGGTTGGAGTGCAGTGGCACAATCATAGCTTACTGCAGCCTCAAACTCCTGGGCTCAAGTAATCTATCTGCCTCAGCCCCCGGAGTAGCTGAAACTACGGGCACATATCATCACAGTTGGCTAAATTTTTAAAATACTTTTATAGATACAGGGTTTCCTTGTGTTGCCCAGACTGGTCTCAAACTTCTGGACTCAAGCCGTTCTCCTGGCAAGGAAGTTTCGAACAGGGGAGTGAAAGGATCAGATTGCTTTAGAAGAATCACTCTGAATCCAGAGTGGAAAGTGCGTTTGGTGTGGGGAAACTAGAGGCAGACAGGTCACTTAGAAGGCTGTTGATAGAACTGGTAGAGAAACTGTGGACTATGGCAGATGGAGGGAAAGAGAGGTGTGTGGATGCCAGAGATACTCAGGAGTCAGAGATACTCAGGAGCTACAGGTAGGTGGTGCTGGGGGAAGGGTGAGGGAGGCATTAGGAGACACAGAGGCCCAGATGAATGAAGGCACACTAGTCACGAAACTGACAGACTAGAGATGGAGCCAGTTTGGGATAGACGATCGGATGATTTGTTGTGAACATATTGGGTTTGATGACCCTGGGGGGACACCCAAGAGGAAAGCTCTGGGCTAGAGACAAAGTCAGGAGAGAGGACTCAGGATCATGCTGCTTGTGACCCCAGCTGATGAGAGTGTCCTCATTTTCTCAGACTCTGCCCTGGCTCTGGGCCACCTCTGGAAGCCACACTCCCTTCCTAGGACTCGGTCTTCTCATTTGTAATGGGGTGTCAGAATCTGACTCCTTTGCTCCCCGTTGCCTGGGAGTTATGAAAAAACAATGAGATGAGGATGCAGGTGGAGAATGGGGGTGGGGAGGCATTTCTGTCCTGTTCTCTGCCCACTGGAAGGTGCCCGTGGAACTCGGGGAGGAGAGGAAGCCATTGGCTGGGATCCTCAGATTCCTGTAGCCATGCTGGGCTGGAGGAGACATTCTGGGATCTGTGGGGTTGAGCCCCAGTGGTTACGCTCTTTTTCTCTCCTCCATGCCCCCATCTGGCTGGGGCTGAAGGTCTACCCCCTTTCTCAGGCCCCTTGGCCCGGCAGTCCCTCTCCAATCTTCTGGCCCATTCTGGGAAGCTGCCTAATTGTGTTGGCAGATCACCAGCTTCTCTCTCTGTGCCCTGCCTTGCCTCGGGTTCCCAAGGCACTCAGGCTCTCTGCCCCTCCCTCTCACTCAAGCCCGCTCTCAGGAGGCTTTTATAAGGAGGCTCTTTAATAAGGAGGCTGCAGGGACTGCTGGGTATGTGTTCGAGAGTGCCAGGCAGTCTACTTTCACACAGAACTGAGCTCTGGAGCCTGAGCACTCTGGTCTCTGTCCTAGTTTAGGTTTTCCCAGCTGGATAATCCAGGTCACTTCAGTTTTTTGTACCTCAGTTTCCTCTTCTGTAAGAGGCAGATAAGCTGAGTGTGACGACACTCACCTGTAGTCCTAGCTATGACAGCAGGATCACTTAAGCTCAAGAGTTTTGAGAATGCAGTGAGCTGTGATCATGCCAGTGGTCTCCAGCCTGGGTGACAGAGCGAGACCCCCCCGCCCCGTTTATTCTCTTTGTATTTCAATAGCCTTAGGGGATACAAATAGTTTTCAGTTACATGGATACTTTGTATAGTGGCAAAGAAGTGTGGGCTTTAAGTGTCCTATCACTAAAAAAAATAAAAAATTAAAAAAAGCCGGGTTCGGTGGCTCAGCCTGCAATCCCAGCACTTTGGGAGACTGAGGCATGTAGATTGCCTGAGTCTGCGGGTTCAAGACCAGCCTGGGCAACTTGGCAAGACTGCATTTCCACAATAAATAAAAAATTAGCTGAGCATGGTAGCACACGCCTGTAGAACCAGCTACTTGGAAGGCGAGGTGGAAGGATCACCGGAGCCCAGCAGGTCAACGCTGGGGTGATCATGAGTGACATGGATGCCACTGTACTCCAGCTTGGGTGATGGAGTGAGACTCCAACTCAAAAAAAAAAACAAAAAATCAAAAAACCCCCACTCCCTTCAGATTTAGTGTAACAAATGAGGCTGAATGCCTTATTATAGTCCTTTGAATTATTCTCAGAGGAATTCTGCTGGGCCAAGGGGAGCCCCTGGGATCTGGAGGTGACTAGCTTAGAAAAATATATATATTTTTTGAGTTGGAGTTTCACTCGGTCGCCCAGTGGCTGCTCCCGGCCACCGCAGCCTCGCCTGCTGGGCTCCGGCGATCCTTCTGCCTCAGCCTTCCGAGTAGCCAGAATTACAGGCACGCACTACCACGCCCAGCTGATTTTTGATTTATTGTAGAGATGAGGTCTCGCTGCCCAGGCGGGTCTCGAACCTGCAGGCTCAGGCAATCCACTCACCTCAGCCTCCCAAAGGCGCGGGATTACAGGCTGAGCCATTGAGCCCTGCTAGAAATAGCTTCTTTTATTGGGGAAGAGATACAGCACCTGGGACAAGAGCCTACCCCCAAATAAAAGGATGTCTTAAATAACCACAGATTTCTTTTTGCCTAAAAATGACACATATTCAAAGGAAAAATGATAAGATTAAACCCCTCTTCTCAGTCTGAAGTCAGCAACATCGAGGGCCATCTCTTCAACAGAGGTGATATAATAAGTCTTGATGTCTAGAGGGGTCCTCCTGTCTTCTTCTTTCATGGTAATAGCCATATCTTTATGGCCAAAGTGTTCACCATGGCTGATTCTGTGGATATCATTTTCCTTGTTGGTGGGAAGGTCAAAGTTGACGACTAGAGAAAGCTGTTATACATCAGTGTCGCTGGCCTGCAGGCAAGTGATTATCAATACATTGCTAGAGGCAGCACGGAACTCCCTCATCAATCACTTCTTGTTCCTTTTACTCCGTATATCCATGCATGGTGGACACGGTCAGGTCTTAGGCATGCGTCTTCTCAGTGAGTCAATCAACCTTCCTTTGGATGTTGGCGAAGATGGCTGCCTGGGTGATGGTCAGGCTTCCATGCAAGTCACATGGTGGGTTCAGGGTCTGGTCCTCTCATGCTATGCTCTTGCCTGTAATTTCAGCACTCTGAGAGATCCAAACCAGGAGGATTGCTTGAAGCCAGGCGTTGTAGACCAATCTGAGCAACACAGCGAGGCCCTGTCTACAAAAAAATTAATATAATAAATAAAAAATTAGCCAGGCATGGCAGATACTCTGCAGGGTCAACACTTCCTTCTTGACAAGAATTTGAATAGGGTCCCTCATGAACTTCTTGGTCACCTCAAGCACACTAGAAGGCTTTGTAGCTGACAGCAAAGTCACCTATGCGATGCTATTGAGTTTTTGGAAAATGCCATGGATCTGGTCCTTAAATCTATGGCATAACATTTTTTTTTTTTGAGTCAGAGTCTCACTCTGTCACCCAGGCTGGAGTACAGTGGCATGCTCACGGCCACCCCAGCATCGACATGCTGGATTCAGGTGATCCTTCCACTTCAGCCTTCCAGGTAGCCAGAACTACATGTGTGCACTACCACACCTGGCTAATTTTTTTATTTATTGTTGAGACGAAGTCTCGTCAAGTTGCCCAGGCTGGTCTCAAACCCCTGAACTCAGGCAATCCTCTTACTTCTGCCTCCCACAGTGCTGGGATTACAGGCATGAGCCACTGCATCTGGCCTGAAGAGGGGCAAGGTTTATGAAAGAGGGCGTGCTTGCCTGAAGGTCAGGGAGGCCAGGAGAGGCCATGGCTGTGGCTTTCTGTTTGCTCCCTCTCAACTTCATGTTGAAATTTGAACTCCATTGTTGTTGAGGTGTTAGGTCACAAGGGGAGATCTCTCATGAATAGATTAATGCCCTTCCTTGAGGATGAGTGAGTTCCCACTCTTAGTTCCCAAGAGTTGGTTGTCCCAAAGAGCCTGGCACCATTCCTACCCTTGCTTCCTCTCTCGCCATGTGATCTCCGCACACACTAGCTCCCCTTCACCTTCCACCATGATTGGAAGCAGCCTGAGGCCCTCTCCAGATGCAGATGTCCAATTCTGAACTTGCCAGTCATTAGAATCATGAGTGAAAATAACCTCTTCATAATTACTCAGCCTCAGGTATTTCTTTATAGCAGCACAAAATGGACTAAATACATATCAAGGTAGATCATGAAGGAATGTCTGAGGTTTCAGGTGAACTCAGGGAAAGATGAAGGATGTTCCTGGCACAGGTATGGCCAGAGGCTAAGGCTTGGGGAAGGGGACAGTGGCAGACAACTTTTTGGGCTGGGGGCCAAGGACATCTATCTGTGGATAGAAGACTTTGAGTCTAGTAAAATTCTTCACTGCTGCTTAATGCCAGAAACCTAATTATACCTTTGCATGATCATAATTATTGCCTTTTCCAGAGCTCTGGTAAAAAGTGTGGGGCTATGTAAACAGCCCCCTTTCAAACTAAGGGTGTCTTATAACCTGCCAGCCAACCACTGCAATCTCCATTGCCCAAACAGGTCAACTATTTTCTCCACGAAAAATAAGATAAAGAAGAACTTATAGCAGTATCTTGGTTCTTCACTTTACATTCTTTTGGGCAAAAATCCTGGGAGACAGCCTAGCCTGTGGCATGTGACTTTTTTTCTTAATCCAAAGAGCATTATGCAGAGCACTTACTAGCATACTCTTGGAAGCCACATTGTCTTGGTTCAAATCCTAGCAGTCACTTTCAGGCTGTGTGACCCTAAAGTCACTTAACCCCTCCAAATTTCCATTTCTTCACTTGAAAAATGGCACCTATCTCGAAATTTAATATATGCAAAATCCTTCAATGGTGGCTGGTACACAGTAGACCATGATTGCTATTATTTTATCTTATTTTTTTGAGTTGGAGTCTCACTCTATCACCCAGACTGGAGTGCAGTGGCATGCTCCTGGCCACCGCAGCCTTGACCTGCTGGGCTCTGGCCATCCTTCTGCCTCAGCCTTCCAAGTAGCCGAACTACAGGTGTGTGCTTCCACGTCTGGCTAATTTTTGATTTATTGTAGAGATAAATCTTGCCTCAGCCTCCCAAAGTGCTGGGATTATAGGCTGAGCCTCTGAGCCTGGCCAATTGCTATTATTTTTATTTCTTGCCCAGATATGTCAATGTAGCTCAGAAGAAAGTAACAGGAAAAGACTGGATTCTCTGCTAGTCATCTGAAAGTGCTGGGTATCTTCCTGGGTTAAAGGAAATTGAGGGGTAGGGATTGGTCCTCATCTGAATTGAAGTTGTTTTCTTGTGAGAAAGGAAGGCCAGTGTTGGTCAGTGATTCATGGGAGAGAGAAAATTTTTTTTTTGAGGTGGAATCTCTCACATTGTTGCCCAGGCTGGAGGGCAGTGGCACGCTCACGGCCACCACAGCCTCAACCTGCTGGGCTCAGGCAATCCTTTCCACCTCAGCCTTCCAAGTAGCTGGAATCACAGGCATGCGCCACCAGGCCTGGCTAGTTTTTTGGGGGGCCTTTATTGTAGAGATGAGATCTCGCCAAGTTGCCCGGATTGGTCTCGGATCCGTGGACTCAGGCAATCCCCTCACCTGGACCTCCCAAAGTACTGGGATTATAGGCGTGAGCCACGGTGCCAGGCTGAAAATTCTGAGTTCAGCACCTCCTTACCTGAATATGACCCTCCTTCCAGGCCTGTCTGTCCAGGGAGGTGTTCTAACCCCTCCAGCCCTTCCTCTCTGCTTACCTTGCTCCTGTTTTAGTGTCTCCCATGAGCTCTGTGAGGACAAATACCCTGCCTTGTTCCCCCAAGTTACAGAGGTGATGCTGAGTACGTTGCTGAATCTGAAGGAAAAGGAACCATCTGGGAAATGAGGGGGGCTGAAGTGGGCAGTCTGTGTTGGTGGGTCTGGTCAGTCAAGGGTTGAGGAGTGTTGTGGGTCTTTGGGGGGAGCGGGAAGCTTGAAACTGGGCCCCCATCCTCACGGCTACAGCCACAGCGCCTCCTGGACATCAGCTTCAACCTCAAACACGGAGAGTCTGGCTTCAGTGACCAACATACAAATCCCACATTTTAAAGATGTTTTATTAAAAAAAAAAAAAAAAAAAGAAAAGAAAAAAACAAACCAAACAAAAAGCCCAACCCAAGAACTCTTGGTTCTGGGAGTCTGGGAGCAGCTTAGGTCTGTGGGGAGGGTAGAACCCGGAAGACAGTACTGGGGAATCACTGAAGCCCTGGGAGGAAGGGCTGGAACAGCCTTTCTCCAGACCTCAGGCCCTCTCTGGGGCATGGGTTTATCCGCTTGGAAAACACAGATGAGGGGCTCAGCCCCAGAAAAAGGCAGGGCAGCTAGTCTGGACGGCCCTCGGGCCTCTTGCCAACATCACCAACCAGCTGGGAAGGAGGAGAGGGTGGCCTGAGGTGCGATCTGGCTTATCTGCCGTCCCCGACGGCGGGGTCCAGCCCACACGAGGGAGGCTGGCTCAGGTGGGGAGCCGCAGCCCAAAGTTCAGCGCGGGGCTCAAGCCCCTCGGAGAGAAAGGGCCCTGCTGGGGCGGGTCCCGGAGGCAGCCTGGCTGGGCTCCTGGGCGGGTGGGGCGGGACCCAGGCTCCCTCCCCGGGGAGCGGGCGGCGCTCAGGGGCCCTGGGGGCCGCGAGGCAGCGCTCGGATGGGCCGGGGCGGCGGATTGTCCAGGACCGGCTCGGGGCGGGCGCGCGCGCCGCCGCGGCGCTTCTGCTTGCGCAGCAGGTAGCTCGAGTACTGCACCTCGGGCATGGCCAGCTTGAGGCAGGCCTCGGCGGCCGGGCTGGCGCCGCCGCCTCCGGGCAGGTCGTAGCCCATGATGTCCACCTTGCGGCTGGGCTGCCACGGCTGCAGTTGCTTGGTGCGGATCTGCGCCGCCGGCCGCAGCACCGGCTCGTCGCCGAAGCAGCGCCGCAGCAGGCGCTGGCGGGCCTCGCGCAGCTCGCGCGCCTCGCGCTCCACGCATGCGCGGCCGGCGCGCGCCACGCGGCGCCAGAAGGTGGCGTTGAAGTGGTCGTAGAGGCCGGCGTCGAGCGCGTTCCAGGTGCGCGCGGCCCGCGCCAGCGCCGCGGGGATGACGGCCAGGCGCGAGCTGGCGGCGCGCGCGTTGAGCTTGGCGTAGAGCACGTCGTCCAAGTCCCAGGCCAGCAGGCGCCGCAGCAGCACCAGCGACTCGTCGAAGTACTCGGCGATCATGACGAGCGAGAAGACCTCCTCCACCTGGCGGATGAGGCCCGCCAGGTAGGCGGCGTCGTCGCGCGGGCTGCGCTCGTTGTCGCCGCCCAGGTCGTAGGCCAGCGTGTTGTGCGCAAACATGGCGAAGTGCTCGCCCGCGCGGTAGTAGGCCTCGGGCGCGCGCAGGAAGGCCTCGAGCGACGCGTTGGGCACGCGCCGGAAGGCCGGGCAGTACTGGTTGTAGTAGCTGAAGAGCGACTCGAACATGGCGGCCGGCTCGCGCAGGATGGTGACGTAGACGGTGCCTGGAGGCATGAGGCGCTGGAGCTCCGCGCGGTCGAAGCGCAGGTGGCTGGCCAGCACGTGCGGAGGCCGCGTGGCCGGGTGCACGAAGTGCGCCGAGAAGTTGCGCGGGTAGCAGAACTGGTGCTCGCAACTTGGGTGCGGCAGAGCCACCGTCAGGTTGTGGCGCTCGGCGAAGCGGAACAGGATGTTCTGTACCGTCGTGCCCGCCGTCTTGTGCGTCTTCAAGAAGGCCACGGTCATGTGCTTGGGGCGCGGCGGCGTGTCCCGCGGCGGCGGGCAGCTCAGGGGGAACAGCTTGGGGTACCTGCAGAGCCCGCGGGGGGTGTGGCACGGAGAGGAGGGGGTAAGGGTGGTGCCGCTTTACCCCATCCCTACCTGAGGGGCGTGGGGTGGACCATAGAGCGGTCTGTCATGTGTGTTACTCATAGGACATAAGAGGGTGGTGGTCCTTTTTTTTTTTTTGAGTTGGATTCTCACTCTGTCGCCCAGGCTGGAGGGCAGGGGCATGATCACGGCCACCACAGCCTCGACTTGCTGGGCTCTGGCGATCCTTCCTTCTCAGCCTTCCAAGTAGCTGGAACTACAGGCACGCATTACCGTCCCTGGCTAATTTTTTGATTTATTGTAGAGGAGGTCTCACCAATTTGCCCGGGGTCGTCTTGAACCCTTAGGCTCAGGCAAACCTCTCATCTCAGCCTCCCAAAGTGCTGGGACTATAGGCATATGCCACTGCACCCAGCTGGTTAGTGGTGGTCTTTAAGATGATTCCCACGAGCCCTGCTGGCCTCTGAGCATTAATGCCCTTGAAAGGTGTTCCCCTCCCCTTAAGTATGGGCTGGACTCATTAGTGTTTCTAAGGAATAGACGAGGGCAGAAATAATGCCATGTCACTTCTGACTTTACATCCTCAAATGACTGGCTTCTATCTTGTCTTTCTCTCTCTCTTCCTCAATCCAGGATGACTCATGCTGGGGGAAGCGTGCTGCCAGTTGAGAGCAGCCCTATAGGGAGATACCAGTAGTCCCCAAGGAACTGAGGCCCTCAGTTCTTCACTCTACTTGAAGAACTGAAGCCTGTCAAAACGACATGGTTGGAAGCAGATCCCTTCCAGTCAAGCCTTCGGCTGAGACTGCATTCCCCAGAAGACACCTTGGTTGCAGCCTCATGGAAGATCTTGACCCAGTGGTACCCAGCAGGCCACACCTGGATTCCTGACCCATGGAAACTATGAGATAGTTCATTTTTTTTGAGTTGGAGTCTCCATCGCCCAGACTGGAGTGCAGTGGCCGCTCCTGGCCACCGCAGCCTCAACCTGCTGGGCTCTGGCGATCCTTCCGCCTCAGCCTTCCGAGTAGCTGGAACTACAGGCGTGCGCTACCACGCCTGGCTAATTTTTGATTTATTGTAGAGATGAGGTCTCACCAAGTTGCCCTGGTGGGTCTCGAACCTGCAGTCTCAGGCAATCCACTCACCTCGGCCTCCCAAAGCGCTGGGATTACAGGCTGAGCTACCGAGCCCGGCATGTTTGTTGTTTTCAGTTGCTATACTTTTTTTTTTTTTTTTGAGTTGGAGTCTTACTCCATTGCCCAGGCTGGAGTGCAGCGGCACGCTCACGACCATCCCAGCGTTGACCTGCTGGGCTCCAGTGATCCTTCCACCTCAGACTTCCACGTAGCTGGAACTACAGGCATGTGCTACCACACCTGGCTAAGTTTTGATTTATTGTAGAGACGAGGCCTCTCCAAGTTGCCCAGGCTGGTCTCGAACCTGCAGGCTCAGGCAATTCACTCGCCTTGGCCTCCCAAAGTGCTGGGATTACAGGCTGAGTCTCCGAGCCTGGCAAGCTGCTACATTTTAAGGTACTTTGTTTATATAGAAACAGACAATATAAGGGACAGAGGCCATTGGAGATTCTCCAGGAATCCCACTTCACAGGCATAGAAACTGAGAACCGGAAGGAGAAAAATCACTTACATAATATCTGGTGACAACTCATTCACAAAATCCTCTTGATCTTTCTCCTTTTTACTCTTTAACTGGCTCCTCACTTTGTAGATGGGTGGCTCAGGGCTTTGTGGCAACCCATTTGTTTTGTTTCTGTTAAGGCCTCTGGAGACTCATTCATTCATTCAACAAATATTTTCTGAGTATCTACTATGTGCCAGGCACTGTCCTAGGCTCAAGAAACACGCTAGTCTACAAAAACATGATAATCCTAGCCCTTGTGAAGCTTTCTTTTCTGTTCTTCATTCTTGAAACGAGGGTGTTTGGGATTTCAAACCAGCAGATCATCTGACAAGGGGGGCTGGGCCCATGCACACCAGTCTCAGGGGCAGACCATGTAGAAATAGGATGTCAAGGCCCTAAGAGATGCAGGGCTTTGCTGGCCTCACACAGTGAGTCAGGAGCAGGGTCAGAGTTCTTGTTAGACATCACATGGCATCCTGTACCAGGGTGACTAGCTGGGTCACACATTCTCAGCAGTCCCACTTTACAGATGAGGACACCAGGGTTCAGAGAAGTGAGGGGTTTTGGCCTTGCCCAGCACAAGGGCAGTAGTTTCCATTGCGAAGGCACTCAGCTGCCTGCCGTGGGAGGGCTTCGAGCAGGACTCGAATCCCAGCTAACTGTAGACTTCGAACAAATTATTTAACCGTTTCCATGAAGACCATTCCCTGCCCAGGGAGGTTGTGTGGCTCTAAAGGGAACGCACTTTCAGAATAGAGGGAAGGAGCAAAGCCTAGTGGTAGAAGGACTCTTCTAGCAGCTGGAAGAGTGGGAAGGGGCGCTTCCAGTTCTGTTAACCCAGGCCGGGACCGCGGGAGGAATGTGCCTCCCTGGGGCCCCGCCCCCTCGCCGAGGCTCCTCCCCCTTACCAGCTGAGCTGCGCCCCCTGGTGGATGAGGAGGCTTACGGTGCTGCATCCCAGCACCAGCAACAGGACTTTCCTGCGGCTCATCATCTTGGTGGCCTGCTGCAGGCGCTGGAGGATGGGTGGCATGGTGGAGTGCCCGCCCCTGGACCAGCCAGGGCCTCGCTATCCGGGACTCCCTCTGCAGGCACTCATGGGGGATCCTGAGGCTCTGGTAGCAGGGCCAGTGTTCCCGAAAAGCCTGGCAGGAGAAGAAGGCAGACAGGTTTGCAGTGGGCAGAGGAGATGGGCTCCAGGCCCCGGCAGGACTGTTGCAGAGGGGAGGGTGAGCAGAGCGGCCAGGGTAGATCAGGTTCCTGCCTCCTGTTACCAAGACCCTATCTCCTCACTGCTCCAGATAACCGGGTCTTGGGTGGAATTACAGGGACTGGTGTGTAGCCAGCCCTTCAGGCTGTAGCCACTCCCTTCCTTGAGCCCTGTCTCTGCCTCTCCACCTTCCCTGAACTCGGCTTTGTCTCGTGGCCGTTTGTGTCTGTCTCCCCAGTATGTTGGCCTCAGCACCAGGCCTTGGCTCAATGCAGAAGTCTCAACTCAAAGTTTCCCCCACTCCAGGACTCCTTGCCTGATTGCTTCAGCCAAGGGTTGGTCCTCACTCCGCAGAGAGACTGAGCTCAGAAACATTGATCAGGCCCTCGCCACAAGTCTTGAATTGATACTGCAGGCTTACTCTGTGTACTATTAGATATGTAATCCCATTTAGTCCTCACTACGACGCTAACAGGTATTTCTCCCACTTTACAGATGAGGACACTGAGGCCCTAAGAGATGCTGTTACCTGTCCATGGTTGCACAGCTGGTAACAGTAGAACTATGATCCATACCTGCTCTTTCTGGCTCCAGAGTCCATACTGTGTGTTGTTCTCATAGAGAATGTATTTTCCCTACCTAGTCCTGGACTCTGGCAATTTTGTTTGCTTCTGAGACCTGAGCCCTCCTAGCTAGGCTCCTGCCCTGAGGCCCAAGGATGAGAAACCCATGAGAGAGGAAGGACTAGAAATCCTGGAGCTCTATCTGGATTCCATCCCCAGCCACCTGAAACCTAGGCACCCGCCAGCTAATCACAGTGAGAGGTGCCAGGCCAAAACAATAGGATGACAGCCTGGGAAGGGACCGGGGGTGGGTACAGAGGTGGCTTCTGCTTGCCACCCTGCCGAAAATCCCCAGGAGAAGGTGAGCCTCCGTCCCAAGTGAGTGCCAGGAGTGAGAGGTAGGAGAGGGCCTGGCTTCAGGCTAGTCTCTTTTTCCCACAGGAATGCCTTGGCTTGAAGGCAGCCCAGCCCTTGGCAGCTCCTGTGGAAAGTCAGCTTTAACAGTGATGTCTCTCCCCAGGCTAGGATGGGGACTCCATCTTAAGAGCCTCAGTCTCCAGGTTCAAATTCAGCTTCAGTCTGCACACACCCCTTTCCAAAGGGGTGAAGGAGCTTCGAATCTTATGGTCTTGTGCATGTGTGTGGAACTAGGACACCTGGGTCCCAGGAGGGGTGAGGTAATGTGAAAACCCTTTGGCCCTCACCTTCCCCTGGGGCCCTGGGCTTGGCTTCCAGTCTCTCTTCTTGTCCCCCGTCCTTAATCCTGGATTACATCGAAACCTATTTGGGTGGAAAGATGTCTAGTTATGCCTCCCCTTTTCTCTCGGCCCTGTCGCCTGGTCTCCTCCACCAGCCTGCAGACAGATTTAATCTTCCTAGAGCTGAGGGGTGAAGGGTCCAGCCACAGAGGACAAGCGAGGGCATAGCAGAGGAAGCTGAAAGCTCTCCATCTTGCTGGGCAGAGATGGGCTGGCCCAGCCTGGGTAGGGTAGCCTACAGGAGGAAGTGAGAGCCCTTGGCCCTCTGAGAAGGCACAGCTTCTTCCTTTGTCACTCCTTCTGCCTAGAGGACTTGGTGAGCACATGGAGGTTTCCCCAGGGACAAAGTGGGGACATGGCTATTCCCACCTTTGCTAAGCTTGTCACAACCACTCTGTTTCTCGTAGGAGTCAGCCAAGATCAAGCCTGTGGGTAGGAACAGTGGGCCTGTCCCCCAAGGAGAAGCTTCAGTTGGCCACACAGAGCGACAGAGGTGCTTGGTGCCCTCCTCTGTTCCACTCCCCAGCCTTTCCCCACTCTCCTCCAGTACTTAACTCTGGGGAGCCAGCCAGAACCCAGCCTGAGGCCTGCCTGGAGACAGGACATCAGGGCAGGAATTCTCTGGACATCAGCCCCTGAAGGAAGGCACCAGTTTCTGTTTGGCCACTGTTGGTGACAGGCTGCTCACCACTTCTAGATATAGCCTTGACTCTTTCAAGCAGTTCTGGCCTTTCATATTCTTTCTGGGACTGTTAGGATCACCCCACCACAGGCGGTGCCACCTTGGCTTGCCTCTTCCACTTCCCATTCGGCACAGTTGCCGGTGCTGCCCTCCTAGGACTCACAGAGCATTTTTCTCCATGACAGACCTTCAGGTATTTGGAAGCAGTAATCCTGTCTCCTCTGGGTGGGCACCTGGCCAGACTAAACATTCCAGGTCCCGAGAGAGGGTGCTGCTCGGACATTGGCGGAGGCCTTCCTTCCCTTGGCAAGTTCACTCCAAGATGCCTGTTTTGGAGTTGGAGTCAGGGCAGTGGCACTCAGGGAGGGGCCACCTGGGCTGGGGGTTGCCTTCTGATCTCCAGGCCGGTGCAGGGCCAGGCTTTAGAGCAGTGGCCCTGGCTCCTGCCCCTCTGATGCTTCGAACGACTTCCCACTCACCCTGGTGTCTTCTCCATGAAGAGCAGCAGGTCCCCTCAGCTACCTCAGGCAGGTCAGGTTGTCCAGCCTCATCAGAACATCAGTGCTAATTTTAGTCAGAACAATCTACCTCAGGCTGCTGCCCAGTTTTGCAAATTGCTTTCTTTTCTCCAAGGAACCAAAGAAGAAATAGTGTAACTGGCCAGAGCTTTGAAAATGGGCCTGCGTGCCCACCCACTCCTAAATGAGTCCCTTCTCCCTCTATCTTCTTTGAGCTCCAGGGCGATGCTCCTGCACTTCGGGGAGGGGTTGCCCTGGCCTGGACCACTTGGACCTGACCGCTGGATGACCCGGAGACTCCATCCTGACTTGAGGGAGGGCACAGCCCAGTGAGGGGGAATCTGACCCAGGGCGCTCGAGAGGAAGGGGCGAAGGGCTGAGGGGGCTGCAAATTAATGGCCCAGGAGAGCAAATTTCTCTCCACGTCCCTCTTTCTCCCCCAGCCTGCACCAGATCCCCCCGCCCCCAGCCTCCTCTCTGTCATCCACCCCCGCGTCATCCCTGCCTCCGAGTTCCCTTCATCTTCTCTCCATCACGAACACCCCACCTCCAATTCCTTCAATTCCATCCCACCCTGCCCCAAGGATCCGGCCACCAGGATCTGGTCACCATGGGGGATAGGCCAGATTCACCCTCTCACTTCGTCTCCTCCCGCTCCCCAGGGGCAGAGCGCCTTCCTCTTCATGCCCTCTCCAGACACTGGGCCCCCAAGAGTCTCCCGCCCCTCTCCCTCGGCCCGCATCCCGGTCCGGTCCGGTCCCGTCCCCCCAGCCCCAGCCACTGCAGTACTCACGCCGCACGCGTGGGCTTTGCCTCCGACCCGGGTTGGGGGCGGCCGCCGCTATCTCCCACCCCTTGTCCCCAAATCCGCACCGGGTCCCAGGGCGCCGGGCCCTGCGCGCCGAGTGCCGGTCGCTCGCCTCGCTGCGCTGGGATGGGATCAGGTGGCAGCGTCCGCTAGGCTCGCTCCTCCCGGCTCTGCCCGCCCCCCGCCCCCCGCCCCCCATCGCACACCGGAGGAAGGGGAGGGGCGGGGCTAGGCCGCGAGCGAGCAGGGGGGAGAGAGGGGAGGGGGAGAAAGGAAGCGGGAAGGGGAGGGGGATCCCAGACTTGCCCGCTGGCTGCTGTGAACACTCTCTGGGGGCATCTTCAGAGGCAGGCATCTTCCTCTGGCAACCTTGCAGAGTCCGTCACCACTGTGCCAGCTCCTGTCTCTCGCTCAACAGATTGGGAAACTGAGGCCGGGAAGGTGTCGATAACATTGCTGGATATTCCTGGGCCCCACTGGGCTGGTAGAGCCTTTTTCCCCAGTGAGTTAGAGACACAGGTACACTTACAGGCACCCACATCTCTCCCTCCCCTTCTGCTCTTTCCACCTCCAGCAGAGAAGCACAGCTGTACCCTTGCCTCGTCCCATCTGCTCTCACACCCCCTCTTTCCCTCCAGCCTGTCCTCCACACCCTCTGAGGCAGTCGCTGCTGCTCACCCATTCTTCCTTCCAGGACTGTAGACTCCCACATTCCCAACCGGAGCTTTAGTAAGACTAGAATCCCTGCCCAGGCACCTTGCACCAGGCATCAGAGAATCCAAGTTCAATCCTGGTTCTCTGCCTTCAAGTCCCAGAGTCAAGGACAACTCCCTGAGTACTGTTGTCTCCAGCTCTAAAATGGTAAGCTGTTCTTAGAGCTGTTCTGAGATTATACACATGATGCCACTCCTAAATGGGCCCCTTCTCTGTCCCCTTTGAGCTCTAGGGCTGATGTCCCTGTACTTAGGGGAGAGGGGCAGCCTGACCTGGACCACAAGACTCCCTGTGAATGCCTGTCTCAGTCCTTAGTTCCTATCACCTAAGAGTTAGGCAGTGGTTCCTCCAAAGCCATGCCATACATGGACAGCCCCACATTTAGTTCTGCGGCTGGCTTGGACACCTGCTTTCTCCTTTGCTCTGGGCCTGGTAAGGCAAGGATTTTGGAGCTGGCAAGGATCCAGCCACCCAAAGCTGGGACTAGAAGGGGCTGGATACCACCATCTGGACTCACATTGGCAATAGGTAGGTATTATGTGAGGGTCCTTGGTGAGGAGGAGAAGGGAATGGAGATTCTTAAGTGTCAGGAGAACTGCTGGTGGCCCAGTTTGGCCCCTTGGGCATGCCATCTTCTCTGTGCCCCTCAATCTTCCCCTCTGCAAAATTCGGGGCAGGCTACCCTGCCTGCCTCCCATGGCTGTTGCAATAAAATGGGGCCCCATCATCAGTCCCTAGTTTATTCTATCTCAAGGACCCCTCCCCTTCCCAGCACCTACACATGTCTCCAGCCTCAGATGACCTGCCTGGGACTTCCTGTTATATGGAGCAGAAGAGCCTTCCTTTGGACTGGAAAGGTTCCGCCTGAGTGGGCTGGCAGGCTGGGAGGAAGGGCATTGCTGCTTTTTCTTTTTGTTCTGTCCTTTCTGGGTTCGGCTTCCCCCTGGGGGTGGCAGAAGCAGTCTGGGGTAGTGATGTTCATGGAAGGGTGAGATGGTTAAGGTTTGGGTAGGAGGAAAAGAACTTCCCAGCTTGTGCTGAGATGTGAGTCAGCCTTTCCCAGCCCAGTCCTTTTCTCTATCTCCCCCCAAACCTCACCTTCCCTGGACCTGGTGCTCCATTCTTTTTTCCCCTCTGCCTGCTACTTCTCCATCGGGGGCAGCTGGAGTAGGCTAGAGAAAAGATCTGAAGGGTGTGTGTAGGGGGAAACCGAGATCATTTTACTTGAGTCTCCCTCTCCCTTACTCACCACACACACACACACACACACACACACTCACTCACTCACTCACTCACTCTGAGCCTGGCTATCAGTGAGAGAGAGCAGAGCTGGGGAAAGAAATCGAATTGATGGGGCGGGACAAGAGATGGAAACCGGGCAGGCAAGAATCCCTGCCCGTCTTTACCTCTGGCCCCAAAGGCCACAGGGAGTGGAGGTGACGTTGGGGAGTGGAAGGCATGATGTGGACCCCCTGCCAGTAGGCAGCGATGGCTGAGGGAAGAAAAGAACCCGAATGTATTTTCGAGACTAACAAAGACAAAAATCTTGCTGCCAGAAAGATTGTTCTCTTTTTTTCGGTAATCATTTATTGGGCGCCTCTTAAGCGCCAGGTGCTTCGAGACAAAAAAAAAAAAAAAAAAATCAAACCCCTGCTCACATTTTTGGGATGGAGGTAGGGAGACTTGACGAGTGGTGGCAAGAGAGACTTGACGAGTGGTGGCGATTTGCATTTATTATAGGGGCTCCAAGAAAGGAAAGGGAAGCGGGAGAAAGCTCAGCGGAGGAGATGACATTTAAGCCGGCCTGGACGGTGGAAAAAGGGGCTTTAGTGTCGCCCTTCCCCCAGGTCGGCAGCTGGATCTCAGCCCGGGCGGGCCCGCTCCTCTCCCGGCTCCGATCCCCTTTCAGCCCATTCATCCATGCTTGGGCCGGGGGTGGGCGGGCAGACAATCAGACACTGTTTTATCACAGGCTTCGGCTCCAGCCTTCCGCTTGGCGCCCGCAACGCGCTGCCGCCGGGGAAGGAGTCTCTCGGGACTCCTTGGGAACGTAAGCGCCCGGCCCTCTCACGCCTGAGCACCGCGTCGCGCCGGAAGGCTGAGTCTGCGCTCGGGCAGGTGAGGCGCAGAAAGCGCTCCCTGAGGCAGGACCAGTCTTCCCGCAGCCCCGCCCACGATCCAGCCGCCCGCCTTCGGACGCCGCAGCCGGGCTTCGACCCGCGGAGACCGAGACCTGCGTACTACAACTCCCAGAAGGCTTTGCGACCAGGCCGCCTAGGGACCGAAAGGGCGCCTCTGCGGCGAATCCCGTCTCCCAGAGCACGGCAGTGGGCGGGCCTCCATCCGCACCGCCTTCCAACCATCGAGAGGACGTGGCGAACGCCGCTGCCGGAAGTTCCGGGAAGTGGGCACGGAGGCTGGCCCGCGCTTCCGGTTTGGTCGCGCGCCTTCCTGCGGATAAAATGGCGACCGAGCATCCAGAGCCTCCCAAAGCCGAATTGCAGCTGCCGCCGCCGCCGCCTCCAGGGCACTATGGTGCCTGGGCTGCTCAGGAGCTTCAGGCCAAGTTGGCAGAGATCGGAGCTCCGATCCAGGGTGAGGCGTACAGGAGGTCAAGAGGGGGCTGCGTGGGCTTGCGGTGAAGCGGATCCTGGTTACCCGGGAGACCCCGGCGCGAGGGCCGGAGGCCGGTCGCTGGTACTTGACCTGGCTGGGCTGGCCTGACCCAGCCCGGCCTGCCCCACTGACCCTGTATTTTGCCCCGCAGGGAGTCGCGAGGAGCTGGTGGAGCGTCTGCAGACCTACACCCGCCAGGTAAGCGTTGGTAGCGGGAGGTCAGGATAGGCCGATCTTCTCCAGGTCTTCATGACCCCTCATGCTCGATGTTCATTCTTTAAATGCCTCAGCACGGCAAGCGAGGGTTTGCCCTTTTTGGCTTGTACTTGCCTTTTTCAGTTTCATTATAATCGCTTCTGTTCATCTTGGTTCTCTCCGGTGCCCAGTCCGAGCTTGGCAGACAGGCACAGAGTACAATTTTGTTGAATAAATGGACAAGAATGTTGTTTAGTGGACCAGCTCCTTTCGGAATGATCTAGAGGCCTTTCTCTTTTGCAGACTGGCATCGTGCTGAATCGGCCGGTTTTGAGAGGGGAAGATGGAGACAAAGCCGCTCCCCCTCCCATGTCAGCACAGGTAATGAGGTTCTTTCATTTTTCAAGTTTCTGTCTGTTCAGGGCAGCCCCTCCTCTTACATGCATTGGACTTAGGATGCAACTAGCCGATTGGGAAGGGAGGTGCTGCCGCGGCAGTATTAGGAGCTCTTCAGTTCTCTCTTTGGTGTTCACACTTGCCCCCTTAATGTCTGCTCCTCAAAATTCTACCTATCAAGCCGGGCTCGGTGGCTCAGCCTGTAATCCCGCGCCTTTGGGAGGCTGAGGTGAGTGGATTGCCTGAGCCCGCGGGTTCGAGACCCGCCCGGGCAACTTGGTGAGAGCTTATCTCTACAATAAATCGAAAATCAGCCGGGTGTGGTAGCGCACGCCTGTAGTTCCGGCTACTTGGAAGGCTAAGGCGGAAGGATCGCCAGAGCCCAGCAGGTCGAGGCTGCTGTGGCTGGGAGCGGCCACTGCACTCCAGTCTGGGCGACAGAGTGAGACTCCGACTCAAAAAAAAAAAAAATTCTACCTGTCATTCAAGATTCAGCTGGCATACTTGGAAGCCTGACTTGATCCTCCCCCCGCTAGAAGTAATAACCCTCTTCTTTGCCCTCCCAAGGCACAATTCCCATGATATTCAGTGAGACATCAGGGCTCCCTGATTTAATTTCATACACCCTGTGTTTAGTAAGTCATTGGGGTTTGCGTTGTGTTGGCACAGCGTTTTCTACTTATTTATATCGTCTCAATTTCCATGTTCCTTTTGGTCCAGAATTTGATTATTTTTCTCTAAAGTAGTGGCTCTGACCTGGGATCCATTGATCTCTGTGTGTGGGATGAAGAGTCCCTAGATGACCTTTAGAGGTGTGTCTGAGTCTTCTGGAATCGTACACAAAATCAGCGTTTGTGATATTTTTCTGGGGAGAGAGTTGATAGCTTTCTTTGACTGGTGCTCCAAAGTTAGTATTGTCTTCTCTTGGTAATGCTGTGGCATATTCTCTCTTATGGAGTAAGAACTGTTTATCCTAGCACTTTGAATCCTGTCATCTGGTTCATCATGGATCTCCAGCAAATGTTTGTAGAATGAGTAGTTAAATGCTTCCTAGTGATGGTTATATCTTCTCCACAGCTCTCTGGAATTCCCATGCCACCGCCACCCATGGGACTTCCTCCCCTGCAACCTCCCCCACCACCCCCACCGCCTCCACCAGGCCTTGGCCTTGGCTTTCCTATGGGCCATCCACCAAATTTGGGTCCCCCGCCGCCTCTCCGTGTGGGTGAACCTGTGGCACTGTCAGAGGAAGAGCGGCTGAAGCTGGCTCAGCAGCAGGCGGCATTGCTGATGCAGCAAGAGGAGCGCGCCAAGCAGGTAGGGCAGATGGAAGCCGGAGCCTGGGCCTCATCAGGTCCCTGAAAGGGGAGTGGAGCCTTAGCAAGAGCTGGGTCCTAGGGCCAAGGCTTCCGGGAAGTTCTGGACTAAAGACTGGAACATAGACCCTTGACTGGTAGAGGAGCTCAAGAAGCAAGAATTGAGGCAGATTGGCCTGTGGGGTACTGGTGCTGGTATGAGCTTATTTTCTTTTTTAAGCAGGGAGATCATTCACTGAAGGAACATGAGCTCTTGGAGCAGCAGAAGCGGGTAATGCCCCTCCCCCTGACCTCTGGCCTCATGGTCCAACCCATTGGCTGTTAAGTTCTTGGGTTCCAAAGCAAGGTGCACCATTTGTATTTTCCTTGCAGGCTGCCTCATCCCAGACTAAGTTCTAGTATCTCCCAGAGAATTCCATTTTTCTTGTAGTCCAGAGGTTGGCAAACTACAACTTATGGCCTATTTTTGTGTGGCCTGTGAACTAATTTTTTTATTTTTTATTTTTAAAGGGTTTTAATTTTAAAAAACAAACCAAGAATATATAATAGTGGCCCAAAAAAGCCTAATGCATTTACCATCTGTCCCATTACACAAAAAGTTTGTTGACCCCTGCTAGTCTTACATGATGTCATTCTAGTTAGCTTGGAGAGGACCCTGGGCTCATTTAGTTATTTGTACTGGATTTAGACAAAGTGTGATATGTATAATCATGGGAATGTTATATTAGATGTTTGGCTCTGGAGGTGCGTTGTCACAGTTGTGACCCTGTGGGTTAATTGGGATTATTAGAAAGTAAGTACTAAAAGCAACAAGTATGGAAATATATGTGAGTACTGTTTTTGCCAGATTGTGCTGGATCTTAAGGGTTAGATATAAGAAAATGATTTCAAATTTCCTTCTGGCTGGGCACAGTGGCTCACACCTGTAATCCCAGTACTTTGAGAGGCTGAGGCAAAAGGATCGCTTGAAGCCAGGAGTTTGAGACCGGCCTGGGCAACATAGCAAGACCTTGTGTCTACAAAAAAATTAGCTGGGCGTGGTGGCATGTGCCTGTAGTCTCAGCTACTCAGGAGGCTGAGGTGGAGGATCACTTGAGCCCAGGAGGGTCAAGGCTGCAGTGAGTCATGATTGTGCCATTGCACTCCAACCTGGACAGTGGAGTGAGACTCTGACTCAAAAAAAAGAAACACAATTTATTTCTATATAATTTAATCTTTTGGAGAAGAAAACTCACTGAAAAATAGAAGGTACTATTTGGCTAAATATGAAATTTTCTGCTAGGAATCAGAAGATTCCTGGGGGCTTCCTTGGTATTATTTCCAGGGATTTTCTGTTGTGGTGAGAGGATTCCTCCATTAGGATCAGAAGCCTGGAAGTGTAGGGGCAAAGGGGGTATCAGAATAGGAGTGGTTCTTGATTGTTCTCTGCCTACTACCTGACTGAAAGAGTGCATTTGCCAGGGGCTGTCTGCCAACCACGTTTTTCAAGCTGGATTTCCACTCTTCCTTGCTTCCCATAGGCAGCTGTATTACTGGAACAGGAACGGCAGCAAGAGATTGCCAAGATGGGCACCCCAGTCCCTCGACCCCCACAAGACATGGGCCAGATGGGTGTGCGCACTCCTCTGGGTCCTCGAGGTGAGACCCTGGAATGGAAAGGGAGGTCTAGGAAGGTGATCTAAAAGTTCCTTAAAAGCTTTTTGGGTATTATGTTTAAAAAGTGCACCTATGGTAAACGTACAGTTCGCAAGCTGAACACATTCATACAGTCAGCACCTGGACCATGAGCTAAAACGTGAGCAGCAACCCAAAAGCTCCCAGGCTCCCTTCTAGTCCCCTTCTCCCCTGAAGGGCACCTGTCACTCTGACTTCAGCAAGGGTGGCAGTTTCTTAAATAAGTGTTTAGTTTCTTCTGACACTGGATTTCTTTCTCCGTCTCTCAGTGGCTGCTCCAGTTGGCCCAGTGGGCCCCACTCCCACTGTTTTGCCCATGGGTGCCCCTGTTCCTCGACCTCGTGGTCCTCCACCACCCCCTGGAGATGAGAACAGAGAGGTGAGACTACTCAATTATTTCTTCCCAGGGACAGGAGACTGATAGCTTAGAAGAAGACTGTATCTGGATTTTTAGAGAATTCTGTGAGAAGATGGGGAGACTTAAATTACTGGGGCAGGGCTAAACTCTACATATAAAATATATTTAGAGTAAGGCAGAATTCTGGGGTTCTCTCTGAAGGATGCTGAACCTCACTGAGACCAGAAGGTGACACCCACTATCTGCTGCTTATGTCCCTTGACCAGCAGCCTTCCCGGTACAAAAGGTGGATTTCGGAGGAAAAGGGGCACTGTGATTCACCTCCTTTGACTCTTTTGTCTCTGGCAGATGGATGACCCCTCTGTGGGCCCCAAGATCCCCCAGGCTTTGGAAAAGATCCTGCAGCTGAAGGAAAGCCGCCAGGAGGAGATGAACTCTCAGCAGGGTGAGTGTGGGTGGGTCCTGAGCCAAGTCCTCATTCCTCCGTCCCTTGCCGAGGAGAGTTTGGAGCGAGGTTGGCTCTTGGTGAAAACAGGTTACTATGAATGAGTGGCGGGGGGGTGGCACCATGAAGAAACTCTGATCATCACCTTCTTCCCTTACAGAGGAAGAGGAAATGGAAACAGACCCTCGTTCATCTCTGGGCCAGTCAGCGTCAGAGACTGAGGAGGATACAGTGTCTATATCCAAAAAAGAGGTATAATTGGAGGTGGATTATGTCATATGAGGAGATGGGTTTGTGGACTCAAATAACGCCACTTTTTTTGTTTTTTTGAGTTGGAGTCTCACTCTGTCACCCAGACTGGAGTGCAGTGGCCACTCCCGGCCACCGCAGCCTCGACCTGCTGGGCTCCAGCGATCCTTCCGCCTCAGCCTTCTGAGTAGCTGGAACTACAGGCGTGCACTACCACGCCCGGCTAATTTTTGATTTATTGTAGAGATGAGGCCTCGCCAAGTTGCCCAGGCGGGTCTCAAACCCGCAGGCTCAGGCAATCCACTCACCTCAGCCTCCCAAAGGCGCGGGATTACAGGCTGATAATGCCACCGAGCCCAGCTAATAACGCCACTTTTAGCGAGTGTTCCATAAGTTGTAGCTGCTATTTTGTGCCTATTTCTGTCCTAAGCATCTCAAAGATATTTTTAATTTAATTGCCATAAATCCCTTTGAGTTCTGAGACCTGTGCATACCTACAGTTAACAGCTGAAAAGCTGAGGTTCCGAGAGGTGTAGTAACTTACCCAAAGGCACACAGCTCGAGAGTGGCAGGACTTTGGAGTCTGACTTCAAGCCCCTTCACAGCTGCGTCATGAGATTGCCTCCTTGGGAAAAGACTGAGTGTTGAACTGTTGGGAAAATTGGGTGGGGAGGTTAGGGGTTGGGGCAGGCATAGTGTTCGCATTTTCTGACCCAGCTGCTTTTCCTTGTCTTGACAGAAGAACCGGAAGCGTCGCAACCGAAAGAAGAAGAAAAGGCCCCAGCGGGTGCGGGGGGCGTCATCTGAGAGCTCTGGGGATCGAGAGAAAGACTCTGCCCGGTCCCGCGGCTCCGACTCCTCTGCTGCTGATGTCGAGATCGAGTATGTGACTGAAGAACCTGAAATTTATGAGCCCAACTTCATTTTCTTCAAGAGGATTTTTGAGGCCTTCAAGGTACAAGGAGCAGCACACTCTGAAGGGGCAAAGCTAAACAGGGATGGGCGAGAGACAGGGCTGAGCAGGCGTCTGTTCAGCGCGGGCTCTAGGAGCTAGGGAGGCGCTCCGAGCGTGGGGCTTCCATGGTGTCTGCCTTCTCAGCTCACCGATGATGTGAAGAAGGAGAAGGAAAAGGAGCCAGAGAAACTGGACAAACTGGAGAACTCCACAGCCCCCAAGAAGAAGGGCTTCGAGGAAGAACACAAGGACAGTGATGACGACAGCAGTGATGACGAACAGGTCAGGCCCAGCCTTCCCTTCTGGAAGCCGGGAGTCGGCCCAGGTGGCCGAGGTACATCCCGGGTGGGACCGTGTGAACTCTTTCAGGGCTCTGGTAGCTTATGTTTTGGGATGGGCTGGGCAGTTTGAGGCTTGCTCAAAAGAGGTGATTGTTCTGCTCTAGGAAAAGAAGCCAGAAGCGCCCAAGCTGTCCAAGAAGAAGTTGCGCCGAATGAATCGCTTCACTGTGGCTGAACTTAAGCAGGTGAGACCTGAGATGGTCCAGTAGGTCTTGGTGCCCAGCCGGGAGGCCACACGAGGAGCCCCTAGAGCCCATAGGGGGCTTTGCTTGGGAGGTGACGAGGAGGTCTTTGAAGGAGGCTTGGTTGATCTGCTTGGGTGTGGGTCTTTTTTTTTTTTTTGGAGTTGGAGTTGTACTCTGTCGCCCAGGCTGGAGTGCCATGGCACACTCATGGTCACTCCAGCATCAACCTGCTGGGCTCCGGTGATCCTTCTGCCTCAGCCTTCCAAGTAGCTGGAATTACAGGCAAGCAATACCACGCCTGGCTAATTTTTGATTTATTGCAGAGATGAGGTCTTGCCAAGTTGCTCGGGCTGGTTTCGAACCCGCGGGCTCAGGCAATCCACTTGCCTCAGCCTCCCAAAGTGCTGGGATTACAGGCTGAGCCACCAAGCCTGGCGACTGTGGGTCTTTTGAAGAAGAGAAAGTGTCAGCCCTGAGAGGTTGGAGTTTCCTAGAGACGAGGTGCTATGTGTTTTCCAGCTGGTGGCTCGGCCAGACGTTGTGGAGATGCATGATGTGACAGCGCAGGACCCTAAGCTCTTGGTTCACCTCAAGGCCACTCGGAACTCTGTGCCTGTGCCACGCCACTGGTGTTTTAAGCGCAAGTACCTTCAGGGCAAACGGGGCATTGAGAAGCCCCCCTTCGAGCTGCCAGACTTCATCAAACGCACCGGCATCCAGGAGATGCGGGAGGCCCTGCAGGAGAAGGTGAGGGCCTGGCTGGGGTTCCCGCCAGTCCTCGGGGATTTCCGTCCTTCAGAGAGGCCTGCTTCAAAAGCGGAATCTGCTTCCGAAACTCGCCTATTTGTTCTCTAATTATCCTTTCCCTAGCTTAGAAACCAGCACTATATAGGACACCTGGTGGGAAGTGGAGGGCAGGGATGCAAGAAAGGCGGGCCTTGAGTCTGTTCAGAGCCTACTCTCCTGTCTCATGTCAAGACTTCCTGTTCTGAGTGGCTCCATTTTCCTCTTCTCTTCCTCCCCTTTGTGTTCACTTTGCCAGCTTACCTGGTGACTCCTTTTCCCGCTGCACTTGTGACTGGACACTCATGGTAGTTGAGTAACTTAATTTAATGAAAACGCTTAAAGGTTTTCATTAAATACTCTGAACAGGTAATATTTGCCTGTAGTGCACAAATTTAGTGCAAAGATTCAGGAAGTATAAAAGAACAGGGACAATCTCTGCCTTCCAATTAGACTGTAGTCGCACAACTCTCTCCAGGGGCAACTGATGAGATCTGTCTCTTGATGAGATGGTTTAAAAGCTAGTTATAGACCTACATAGTTGAGGCCGATTTCATGGAATCTGTTTTGTTCAGCACAGATAATGTCATTCTGTGGGGGTCTGAGCCGGAAGCGTTGGTGCTTTCACAGTGAGAGCACTGAGGCTTCCTTTGATCTCCTTTGGAGTCAGGAGCCAGATTCCTGACTGAGTTGAATTTGGTGAATATGTGTTAAGCCTTGTCATCTGCCATTCTCCACAGGAAGAACAGAAGACCATGAAGTCAAAAATGCGAGAGAAGGTTCGGCCGAAAATGGGCAAGATTGACATTGACTACCAGAAACTGCACGATGCCTTTTTCAAGTGGCAGACCAAGCCAAAGCTGACCATCCATGGGGACCTGTACTATGAGGTTCAGGAGGGGTCTGATGGGGGGGGCTGGGGTCAAGACTGTCTACCTCTTGGTCAGAAGGGCTTTTGAAGCAGGTACAGTGGCTCCTCAGCCTTAGAATATACCCATTAACTACCCTAGGATGAGCTGGGATTTAAATTAAATTACTTAATTTATTTTTTGAGTCGGAGTCTTTGTCACCCAGTTCTGGAGTGCAGTGGCATGCTCATGGCCACCGTAGTCTGGACCTGCTGGGCTCAGGCTATCCTTTCGCTTCAGCCTTCCAAGTAGCTGGAACCGTAGGTGTGCACTACCACACCTGGCTAATTTTTTTTTTTTTTGAGTGGGAGTCTCACTCTGTCGCCCAGACTGGAGTGCAGCAGCATGCTCCCGGCCACTGCAGCCTTGACCTGCTGGGCTCCGGCGATCCTTCCGCCTCAGCCTTCCGTGTAGCTGGAACTACAGGCGTACGCTACCATACCTGGCTAATTTTTTTGATTTATTGTAGAGATGAGGTCTTGCCAAGTTGCCCAGGTGGATCTCGAACCCACAGGTTCAGGCAGTCCACTCACCTCGGCCTCCCAAAGCACGGGACTACAGGCTGAGCCACCGAGCCCGGCCTAATTTTTTTAGTTTATTGTAGAGACACGGCCTCGCCAAGTTGCCCAGCCTGTTCTCAAACCCTTGGGATGAGGCAGTCCTCTCACCTCCGCCTCCCAAAGTGCTGGGATTACAGGCATGAGCCGCTGTGCCCAGCTTGAATTTGAAATTTTAAAATGAGGTCCTTTTTTGGAAGGCAGATGCAGATCATGTCTTTGAAATGATAATAGTCTGTGGTGGCTAATTTAGAACAAAGGGGCCAAGCCACAAATACTTTTAGGAAATATTTAATACTGAGGCTAGGCACTTTGGGAGGCTGAGGTGGGAGGAACCCTTGAGCTCAGGAGTTCAAGGCTGAAGTGAACTATGGTTGGGTCACTGTGCTCCACACTAGGTGACAGAGTGAGACCCTGTCTCTAAAAAAATAATAAAAAATACATTTGGGATGGGAGAATTTTTTTCTGATTTCTTAAAATATTAATCACCTATTGACAGACAACTTTTAAAGTGGAAGGATCTTGGAGATCATCCTGTTGAATACTCTCATTGTATAGATGAGAAAGCAGCTCATAAAGTTGGCTGTATTCTCACAGTTAGTGACAGCACTGGGAGTCTGGCCT
This sequence comes from Cephalopachus bancanus, assembly GCA_027257055.1. Taxonomy (NCBI): domain Eukaryota; kingdom Metazoa; phylum Chordata; class Mammalia; order Primates; family Tarsiidae; genus Cephalopachus; species Cephalopachus bancanus. The sequence continues at coordinate 319,838 of JAPVLO010000390.1, forward strand.
TTCCCCCTCCTCCCTGTCCTTTTTTCCTCCCTCCGCTTTGGCTGGGGAAAGAAGCGATGAGATTTTGGCAGGGGAAAGAAGTGATGAGTGGGAGCCAGGTAGCCCTCAGTGGGATTTTATATCTGATGTGGATTAGGACTTCTCATCTTTGTTCTCATGTCCTCTTCCCACTGGGCTCCCTGCATGTGTCTGGTGTCTGCAATGCAGCTTGCTCTGCTTTTTCCTCAGGGGAAGGAGTTTGAGACGCGACTGAAGGAGAAGAAGCCTGGAGATCTGTCTGATGAGCTGAGGATTTCCTTGGGGATGCCAGTAGGACCCGTGAGTGTCAGTTAGCCGATGTGGGAAGCAGAGAAGAGGGTGGGAATTGGGGTGGAAGGGATAGGTGGACAGGGTTGGACAGATGCTACCCTGTTCTCTCTTTCCTGCAGAATGCCCACAAGGTCCCTCCCCCGTGGCTGATTGCCATGCAGCGATATGGACCACCCCCATCGTACCCCAACCTCAAAATCCCTGGGCTAAACTCGCCCATCCCCGAGGTGAGCATTGGGCTTTCTTTTATTCTTGGCTGCCTCTGCTTTTTAACTGGAGGGTGAATTTTTGTTTCCTTTTTCTTAACTCCATCATGTGTCTTTGTTTTTTTTTTTTATTTTTTATTTTTTGCGTAGAAGTCTGACTCTGCCACCCAGGCTGGAGTGCAGTGGCATGCTCACAGCTACCACAGCGTCGACCTGCTGGGCTCAGGCGATCCTTCCGCCTCAGCCTTCCAAGTAGCTGGAACCATAGGCATGTGCCACCATGCCCAGCAAAGTTTTTTGATTTATTGTAGAGACGAGGTCTTGCCAAGTTTGAGACTCAGGCTGGTGTCAAACCCTGGACTCAGGCAATCCTCTCGCTTCCGCCTCCCAAAGTGGTAGGATTACAGGCGTGAGCCACTGTAACTGGCATGTGTCTATTTAATTAAAAAATTTTGGGTTTTTACTCCCTCCCCTACCTTGGGGACGTGAGTCCTTTCTCTCTCTCTAACCTACTTTCTAAATAAACTATATTTTCCAATCTAAAAAAGAAATTTATTGATGCATATTTGTATACCACGTGTCTCTTTAAAAATAAAAGTAATTGGTTTTGTTTAAAAAATTTTTTTAAAGACAAATATTCAGTCAGCATTGATAAGTACAAAATGAAAATAAATCATCCACAATTTCAACATTCAGAGAAAACCAGATTTAATATTTGGTGAATGTGCGTCCAGATGTATACATAGATGGACAGAAAAAATAATTTTATCCCAAGAATGGCATCAGATTTATTGTTTTTAAATATAGAACATCAACTTTAAAAAACTAACAACCAAGTCACTAAGATGAAACTGTAGTACTGTTAAACTTCAGATAAAAATTTCTGTCCCTTGGCAGGATGTGGTACCATGTCTGTAGTCCCAGACAGTCTGGAGCCTTAATTGGGTGGATCAGTTGAGCCTGGGAGTTCAAGTCCAGCCTGGGCAACACAGGGAGGTTCCATCTCTCTTATTTTATTTTTTTCAAAAGACAGGGTCTCACTCTGTCACTCAGGCTGGATTGCAATTGTGTGAACATAGCTCACTGCAGCCTCAGACTCCTGGTCTCAAGCTATCCTTATGCCTCGATCTCCTGAATACTAGGGAATACAGGCACATACCACCATGCTTGGCTAATATTATTTTTTGTAGAGACAGGGTCTCACTTTGTTGCTTAGGCTGTTCTTGACCTCCTGGCCACAGTGATCCTCCCACCTAAGCTTCCCAAAGTGCTGGGATTATAGGCTTGAACCACTGGACCTGGCTTCCATCTGTTTAATAAAAAAAAAATTCCTCTAAGAAAAACAGATTCTAAACAAGTCAGCTTTCCACAGTTAGGACAAATCAGTAAGAAATTGGAATCATTTTTTATTTTTGAGTAGGGGTCTCTGTCGCCCAGGCTGGAGTGTTGTGGCATGCTCCCTGCCCCTGCATCCTCAACCTACTGGGCTCAGGCAATCCTTCTACCTCAACTTTCCAAGTAGCTGGAACCACAGGCAAGCACCATCATACCTGGCTAATTTTTTTATGTATTGTAGAGACTAGGTCTCGCCGAGTTGCCCAGGCTGGTCTCGAACCCTCAAGCTCAGGCAGTCCTCTTGCCTCCAGCTCCCAAAGTGCTGGGATTACAGGCATGAGCCATTGTACCTGGCAGAATCTTTTTTTGAAGTACGTGTTTTGGTTTCAGACAGCAGAGATTCTACCGTGAAAGATGAGGTTATTAGAATACCTTCTGCTTGTCTCCCCCATCCTATTACCTCTGATTTTTTTTTTGCTTATTAACTTGCTTTTTAATGCTTATACCATTTAATTCCATTTCGCAGTCATAACTCCCAAAGTTTCCAAGTGTTAGTCCTGTGCTGTTCTCTAGGGCTTCAGTATTTAGTTTGCAGATTAGGTATGAACTAATGCATTCTCTCTCTCTTGCAGAGCTGTTCCTTTGGGTACCATGCTGGTGGCTGGGGCAAACCCCCAGTAGATGAGACTGGGAAACCGCTCTACGGGGATGTGTTTGGAACCAATGCTGCTGAATTTCAGGTATGGGCTGTGGACTGGTGAGCTTGGTTTCACTTAATGTCACGAAGGTTAGAAATAGTTGGTTTAGGTCAGGCTTGGTGGCTCAGCCTGTAATCCCAGCACTTTGGGAGGCCGAGGTGAGTGGATTGCCTGAGCCCGCGGCTTCGAGACCCGCCTGGGCAACTTGGTGAGACCTCCTCTCTACAACAAATCAAAAATTAGCCAGACGTGGTAGTGCGCGCCTGTAGTTCCAGCTACTCGGAAGGCTGAGGTAGAAGGATGCTGGAGCCCAGCAGGTCGAGACTGCGGTGACCGGGAGCGGCCATTGCACTCCAGTCTGGGTGACAGAGTGAGATTCCAACTCAAAAAACAAACAAACAAACAAAAAGAAATAGTTGGTTTGTACCTTCATTTTCAGGGAGCTGAGTGTTCTGAAATTTCAAAATCTGAAAGAGGGCAATCATTTTCTTGAGATGCTAATGATAGCTTCTCACTAGAATATGAGCTCTGGGTAGGAAGGAATTGTTGTCTGTTTACTCTTATATCCCTTCAGCTACAATAGCTTGGCATATAGTAGGTACTTAGTAAACATTTGTTGAATGAATAAATAATCTCTCTTAGACCAAGACTGAGGAAGAAGAGATTGATCGGACCCCTTGGGGGGAACTGGAACCATCTGATGAAGAGTCTTCAGAAGAAGAAGAGGAGGAAGAAAGTGATGAAGACAAACCAGATGAGACAGGCTTTATTACCCCTGCAGACAGGTGGGGAAACAGATTCTGCCTTGCTGAACTGGCTGGTCTGTCTTTGGGAGGCTTCTCTTGATTCCAGAGCTTGTTCCTATCTTCACAGTGGCCTCATCACTCCCGGAGGGTTCTCGTCAGTGCCGGCTGGAATGGAGACTCCTGAACTCACTGAACTGAGGAAGAAGAAGATTGAGGAAGCAATGGATGGGTGAGGGAACCAGGCAGGGCTGAGAGGGGAGGACTTTCATTTCCCTTCAGCCTCTAGATGGGCTGGCTAACTTTTACTGCCCCCCCCTTTAACAATTATTAAACCAACTCTGTGCCAGGCACTACTCTAGGCAGTGGTGAATCAGCAGCAAAAAAGACAGTTGAGGTAAACAGGTACTCAGAAACAAGATAACTCCTTATGTGGGTAAGGATGTGGAGCACAGGAAATTGGCTAGTGGGATAAGGTGGTGGGAGGCCTTTGGGAAGGCTTCTTTGGGGAGGAGCCTGTTTGCACTGACTTGAACATTAGGAAAGAGCCAGCCACAGAATGATCTGTGGGCAAAAGGGACAGTATTTGCAAAGGCCCTGAGACAGGCCCAGGCTTCACACAGTCATGTATTCTGAAGCTCCATATACATGTGGGATTGTAAAATCTTATGAATTGACCTGTATCATGAAATGACCTTGTCTTTATCCCTTCTGTTCTTTGTTCCCTTCTTACTGTTTGCTTGCTTTCTTTTTAGAAAGCAGGATTTATTGAGAGGACAGAAAAGCTCCCACAATGGGAGGGGACCCAAAGGGGTTGCCCACTTCTTGCTGTTCTCTACCTTCTTTTGAATTACTTGAGCTTTTTCTCTTTTTTTTTTTTTTGCAGTCAGGATCTCACTCTGTCTCCCAGGCTGGAGTGCAGTGGCATGATCACTGCTCACTGTAGCCTCAACTTCTTGGGCTCAGACGATCTTTCTGCCTCAGCCTCCCAAGTAGCTGAGACAACAGGCAAACGCCACCGTGCCTGGCTAAGTTTTAAAAATTTTTTTGTAGAGATGAGGTTTTGGTATGTTGCCCCGGCTGGTCTAGAACTCCTAGGCTCAAATGATCCTCCTGCCCTGGCCTCCCAACCTGCTGGGATTATAGGCATGAGCCATTGCACCAGACTTACCTGAACATTTTTTATGATTCCATTTTACCCATTGTTGACTTATTAACTGTAAGGCTTGGCTTTGTTATTTTAGTGACTGCTTTAAGGTTTCTAGTGTGCATTTTTATCATGATTTTACACCGTTTCTGAATTGCATTAAGAGCCTTATACCAGTCTACTTCATTCCTCTTCTCCCAACTTCTGAACTGCTGTTATCATATATTTTACATATAAAACCTAAACTATATAGTTATTATTTTTGCTTAAAGGGCCAATTATCTCTTAGGGAGATTTAGATAAGAATCATGTAGGATCCATGTGGTTACCATTTTCAATTCTTTCATTTCTTTGTGCACATTCAGGTTTCTGTCTAGTATCATTTTCCTTCTGCCTGAAGGGTGTCCTTTAATATTTCTTATGTTATGTGTGTGGGTCTGCTGGTCTTGAATGCTTTCAGCTTTTGTAGTCTTAAAGTTCTTTCTTTCTTTTTTTTTTTTTTTTTTTTGAGTTGGAGTCTCTTACTCTGTTGCCCAGGCTGGAGTGCGGTGGCACTGCGGCCTCAACCTACTGGGCTCAGGCAATCCTTCTGCCTCAGTGTTCCAAGCAGCTGGAACTACAGGCACATGCTACTATGCCTGGCTTATTATTATTATTTTTATTTACTGTAGAGACAAGGACTCACCTAGTTGCCCAGGCTGGTCTTGAACCCCTGAGCTCTGGTAATCCTTCTGCCTCGGCCTCCCAAAGTGCTGGGGTTACAGGCTTGAGCCACCATGTTTGGCCATCTTAAAGTTCTTTATTTGCCCTTCAGTTTTAAAAGCTTTTTGCCAGCCTCAGTATTTCTAGGTTGACCTTTTCCCCAACTTTCAACACTTTTGAGGTGTTGCTCCAGGGTCTTCTTTCTTTCATTGTTTCTGATAATAAATCTACTGTCATTCTGACCTTGGTTCTTTTGTGCATAATGTCACTTTTATCTGCCTATTTTTTAAGTTGTATTGCTGGTTCTGAACAATTTGACCATGCTATGCCTTGTATGGTGTGCCTTGGTGTAGTTTTCTGAATGTTTCTTTGTTTGGGGTTTATTGAACATCCTGGATCTATGAGTTTATAGTTTTTATTAATTTTGGAAAAATTTTGGCTGTTATTTCTCCAAATATTTTTTCTGTTCCTTTCTTTTCTTTAGTAACTTCATTATACATCTGTTAGCTCTCTAGAAGTCATCCCATTGCTCACTCTTTATTTATTTACTGGATTGGAGTGTCACTCTTGTTGCCCAGGTTGGAATGCAGTGGCATGATCACGGTTCACCATAGCCTCGACCTCCTAGGATCAGGTGATCCTTCCACTTCAGCCTCCCAAGTAGCTGGGACTGTTGAAGGTGCATACCACAACACCTGGCTAATTTTTTTATTTTTTTAAAAAATAGAGATGCAATCTTACTATGTTGCCCAGGCTGGTCTCAAACTCCTGGGCTCCTACCGTCTCAGTTTCCCAAAGTGCTGGGATTACAGGCATGAGCCCCTGCACTCGGCCCTTTTATTTTTATTTTTGAGTTAGAGTCTCACTCTGTTGCCCAGGGTGGAGTGCAGTAGCATGCTCATGGCTACTGTAACCTTGACCTGCCAGGCTCAGGTGATCCTTCTGCCTCAGCCTTCCAAGTAGCTGGAACTACAGGCATGCGCCACCATGTTCAGCTAACTTTTTTATTTATTGTACAGATAAAGTCTGGCCAAGTTGCCCAGGCTGGTCTCAAACCCGTGGGCTCCGGCAGTCCTCTCACCTCGGCCTCCCAGAGTGCTGGGATTACAGGCATGAGCGACTGTGCCCGGCCAACCTGGTTATTTTTGGTTGAAAGTTAGCCTTTGTAAAATTGACCTTGTTGGGTCCGGGATATTTTTGTATTCCTGTACATCTTCAGTTTTGTTCAGGAATATAGTTATTTGGAAAGTTTGATCCTTTCAGGTCTTGTTTTTAGACTCATCAGGCAGGACTGAAGCAGTCCTCAGTGCTCCCTACTATGAGGCATAAGACTCTTGTCTAGCCGGGCTCAGTGGCTCAGCCTGTAATCCCACGCTTTGGGAGGCTGAGGTGAGTGGATTGCCTGAGCTCGTGGGTTCGAGACCCGCCTGGGCAACTTGGCAAGACCTCATCTCTACAATAAATCAAAAAATCAGCCAGGTATGGTAGCGCGTGCCTGTAATTCTGGCTACTCGGAAGGCTGAGGCGGAAGGATTGCTGGAGCCCAGCGGGTCGAGGTTGTGGTGGCCAGGAGCGGCCACTGCACTCCAGTCTGGGTGACAGAGTGAGACTCCAACTCAAAAAGGAAAAAAAAAGACTCTTATCTACTCTACTGGCTCCTTGTGAATCGGGAGGTTTTTCAGTCTGACCGGTAGGAGTGGACACTGTTCCCAGTCCAGAGTGAGCAGCAAGTACTGCTACTGGTGATTGTCTGGGTCCTGCTCTTGGTAGCTTCCTCAAACCATACTCACCTGGTTTCTTGAGGAGGACTCGCAGTAGGTCTCTTGAGTTCTCCCTGTCCTGTTTTTTATTCTCCAGTACTACTCAATCCTGTGAAGTCCAGCCACCTTGATCTCCCTGGACTTTCATTTGTTTGTTTGTTTGTTTATTTGTTTTTGAGTTGGAGTCTCACTCTGTCACCCAGACTGGAGTGCAGTGGCCGCTCCCTGCCACTGCAACCTTGACCCGCTGGGCTCCGGTGATCCTTCCGAGTAGCTGGAACTACAGGTGTGCGCTACCACGCCCGGCTAATTTTTTGATTTATTGTAGAGATGAGGTCTCGCCAAGTTGCCCAGACGGGTCTCGAACCCGCAGACTCAGGCAGTCCACTCACCTTAGCCTCTCAAAGTGCTGGGATTACAGGCTGAGCCACCGAGCCCGGCTTCCCTGGACTTTCAGCTTCATCCTCTCAACTCGTGGAGTCCTCTGGGCCCTACCTGAGTCTCCCCTCCTTGTTCTGTCACTTGGAAACTCTCCATGCGGTATACTGGGGTAATTGAAGGGCTTACTTCATTTGTTTTCCATCTTGCAGGAATCACTGTCCTTCGTTGCCCCATGTCTGGTGTCTTGAAACCACTGTTTCATATTTTGTCCATTTTTTGGTTGATTCAGGTAGAGGGATGTATCTGGCTCCTGTTACTCCTTGTCAGGAAGCAGAAGTCTCAAACTTTGCATATTCAAGGAAGAAAAACAAAGAAGGTGACTGTGGACAGAGTATAGTGAGGAGGGCTGGGTAAGGGACCAGGGTATGAACCCTTTCGGTCATGGCAAGGAGTTTAGATTTTATTCAACTGTTGATCAGAAGCCTCGGAGGTTTTTGAGCAGAGGACTGACAGGATCTGAATTGTTTTAAGGCTTTCACTCTGGCTCCTGTGCAGACTAGATTGTCACCTCTTCCAGCGGGAGAGGTGGAGATAAGGACAGTCTGAGTGATAGTGGTAGGTTAGATTTGCTCTTATGTTCCGAGTGTAATCCTCGAAGTTGGTGGAGAAACTGTGGATGGCTCTTGCACTGCAAGGGGCGGAAGTGTGAGTTGTGTACAGAACTCTAGGCACAGCTTTAGTCAGGGACTGCTCTTGCCTGTTTTCCCTCTGGTCCCCTACGTTGGCTCAGGGGGCCCCTCAGCTCCATCTCTGTACCGCTTCCAGGCTATATCCTCTGGAGTCAGCACTGTGCACACCTCTCACCCTCCCAGACCCAATTCTTTTCTCTCTTGGGCCTCCATGAACTGCAGAGGCTGCACCCCAAGTATCTCAGAGTCTCCTAGGAGCTGGGTGGAGGTACCATCTATGTTTCCCCACCGGAGATGCTTTTGAAACTGACCCCATTGTTTTCTGCAGAAGTGAGACGCCTCAGCTGTTCACTGTGTTGCCAGAAAAGAGAACAGCCACTGTGGGGGGAGCCATGATGGGCTCGACCCACATTTATGACATGTCCACGGTGAGCAAGGACGACGCTGTTTTTGGGGGCTGGGAAAGGGGGCTGAAGCCAGGGCTTCTGAGACTCCTTTTGGAGATGACAAGGCCCTGGTCTCCCTTCCAGGTTATGAGCCGGAAGGGCCCAGCCCCTGAGCTGCAAGGCGTAGAAGTGGCCCTGGCACCCGAAGAGTTGGAGCTGGACCCCATGGCCATGACCCAGAAGTATGAGGAGCATGTGCGGGAGCAGCAGGCCCAAGTGGAGAAGGAAGACTTCAGCGACATGGTGGCTGAGCATGCTGCCAAACAGAAGGTAGGCACTTCCAGGGCAAGTGGCTGAGTGAGGGCCAGGGACCTCGCCTTTTCCGGTGGCGTGGTGCCCTCTAGTGGTGAGAGCGAGGGTGTGCGCTGCTTGCCCTGCACTTCCTCTGCATTGGAAGCCCAGGAATCCTCCAGTGGGTGGCCCTCTTTGAGGACGGTGAAACTGAGGCACAGGGAGGGGAAGGAACTCGTCCAGGGCTGAGAGGGAGGTGGCAAAGTACCCAAATGCAGCACTTTTTCCACGGACTTCATGCTGTCAGGCCACCACCCTTGTTTTGGGAGTCAGAGGGTTGTTTAACCTGTTGTAACCTGTTTCTCTTTCTCCCCCTGTAGCAAAAGAAACGGAAAGCTCAGCCCCAAGACAGCCGCGGGGGCAGCAAGAAATACAAAGAGTTCAAGTTTTAGGTCCCTCTCACACACCAGCCCTCCTTTAGCCCTTTGTCTGGATGCCTGGGTTTCACACGTGGGTCCCTAAGAGCCACCTCTCCTGCTGTTCCCAAGGACTTGTCATTTCATGTTCTTATTTTAGACCTGTTTTGTAAATAAAGCTGTTTCCCAAGGAAAGAGATGAATATGTAACACTCCTGATCCTCCCTCATCTCCTTTTAGACCCTTCTGCAAAAGGACTAAAATAGCCTCTTTCTGTACTCTCTGGGCTGCCCCAGTGACCACAGGCATGCACTTGGGTCAGATGCTGCAGTTAAGACTGGTGTGAAAGTCAATGCCACGCAGAAATTGTGCATTGCACCTCTGCCCCCCTTCGTAGGAAGGCTTGTGGGAGGTACCTCTAGGTCTGGTTTGACCTTCCCACTTTGTCCTTGGGAGTAAAAATAGCCAGCTTAGCGCCCTGGCTGGGCTGGGAAGTAACAGTGGGCTTGGGAAGTAGGCCAGGTCAGGCCTTCCCAATTGACCTTGTGGCCAGAAGTCCAAGTCCTTACCTGTGGGAGAACACAGCTGGAAAGCTAAATTGTCCTGAGTTCATGTGAGCTCCGGGGTTCAAACAACACCAGTGGCTAGGATTTGCAGGGTGTCTGGGGTGGGAGGACTTTCTTTCTCCAGGTTCTAATCCCTTGCTCCTGAGAAATCTTCCCGAGGGGTAGGCTAGGTTGGGCCACTGCATCCCACAGGCATTTGCTGAGCACTGTGGGCAGTGGAGTCTCATAAGCTGCTGTTACACCACTGGTGTGTTGGTGCGAGGGCACCAACGGAGGTGCTCATTTGCTGGAAGCTTCAAGATGGTTTCTGGAGGAAGGGGTGTGGGAGATCCCAGGGAGGACGTGGCGGCCGAGCTAAGTGTAGTAAGCAACGAAGCACTCTGGCACTCTAATGGTTTTGAGGGGAGGGGAGCTGTAGGGAAAGAAGAGGGGAAAGGCTGGCTCTAGCTGGGCCAGGCTTAGCTTGAGAATTCACCCCTGCGAAGAGCCCTTTTGGACTCCAGGTTCGAGCCCTTGCCTACCCCGGGCCGGGTCGCAGGTCCCCGCCGCGGCCGGCTGCTGAGTCTCCACCGACTGGCCCCTCTGCCGGCCCGGGCGGGGGTCCCGCTCCACAGTCCGAGCGCGCTTCCGCGCGGCGCCCCCACTGCCGGCGGCGGGGTCCTCGCACACCCGAGGGGCCGGGGCGCGTTCCCGCGGCAGCCCCCTGCCTGCCGGGCCGAGCCCCGGAAAAGCTGGGTTTCCGCCTGCCGGGCCGCCGCCGCCGCCCAGAGAGAGATTGGGAAGGGGGAGGAAGGGGGCCCGCCGGTCGCGGCCCGCGCCGGGGACTCGAGGGCAGGGCCCGCGAGTGCGCGCCGACCGCAGGCACCACCTCCCCGCCCCGCCCGGGAGCGAGGGGCGCGCGCCGCCGCCGCCGGTCGGGACGCGGGCGCGCGCCGGCCCCGCCCCTCGGCGCTGGGTGGGGCCGCGCGGGCCGGGGCTCCCCGCCCCCTCCCCGGACACGCCCACCCAGTGTCTCGGCGGCGCGAGCCGCAACAGGCAGCGGCGGGCGGGCGAGCGCGAGGACCGCGCGCTGGAGGCCCCGCGCGTGCGTGCAGCCTCGCTGGCGGCTCGCGCTCGGGCGAGCGGGCTGAGGAGAGCGGGCGAGCCCCCGCCGTCGCCGCCGCCGCCGCCGCCGCCGCGGGGGAAGCCCGGGAGCCCGCCCGGCGGCGCCTCGGTCCGCGCGAGCCCGGGCCCCCCGACCCCCGGCCGGGCCATGGCGGAGCGCGCAGGGGTGGGCGGTGGTCCCGGAGGCGCCGGGGGCGGGGGCAGCCAGCGGGGCTCGGGGGTCGCCCAGTCTCCGCAGCAGCCGCCGCCGCCGCCGCAGCAGCCGCCGCCGCAGCCGACGCCCCCCAAGCTGGCCCAGGCCACCCCGTCGTCCTCGTCCACCTCGGCGGCGGCTGCCTCCTCCTCGTCCTCGTCCACCTCCACCTCCATGGCCGTGGCGGTGGCCTCGGGCTCTGCGCCTCCGGGCGGCCCGGGGCCAGGCCGCACCCCCGCCCCGGTGCAGATGAACCTGTACGCCACCTGGGAGGTGGACCGGAGCTCGTCCAGCTGCGTGCCCAGGTGAGCAGGGGGCGGGTGGGACCCGCGCCCGCTGGGGCCGGGACCGTGGCAGGCCCCTGCCTCCGCATCCCTCCCCGCCCCATCGCCCACGGGGCGCCCCCTCCCTGGAGCCCCCCGGCCGTCCCGCTGCCCGGCCTGGCTCTAGCCGGGCCTCCCAGGGCTCCTGCTACGGGGACCGCCCTCTTCTGGCAGCCCCACCCTCTGCCTCGGGCGGGGACCACCCTCTTCCCCTCCCGGAGCGGGAGGGGGGCCCTTCTGGCCGCAGCCCAGGGCTTTCTCTCTGTCGGTTCTGACCGTGTCCGGCCTTCCTGGCGGTCATTTTCCCCGAGCCAGTCAGTTTTTCCTGCCTCGCCGGCGCCCATGGGCTGTACATATGGTACACAGATGTGGTTTAGATCTCTTTTGATGTTATTTCTCAATAGACTCAGCATGTGCCAAACCCGATTGTCACCTCCTCCAGGTAAAGCCCGTAGAGTAACCCTCGGGGCTTTCAGTTAGCCTTTGGCACACATGATCATTTATACTTCGCGTGATGCACAGTCTGTCCCGGACTCCATGCTCTCAGTTTTTGGGTCCTCTTTAATGTGTCAAGTGTATTTTTCATCCCCTCCCCCACTAGAAGCTGGTTACAAATTCTCCAAGCTCTGTAGGCCTCTATAGCCTACATGACTGCCTGGTTCCTAAATTCAATCCATTCCTCTTTCTGTTGGAGCCATCTGGGGACTTTCCCTCTACTGGCAAAACAGGCCTGAGTTTGGGACTATTTTCTGTTGCTGTATTGGCAAGGCAGCCTGTCTCCAGCTCTGGGGACAGTGTGCAGTGTTTTACAGTTGACCCCTTGAATGTGGAGCTGGTTTCATCCAGGAAGCCCTGAGAAGTGCCTGGAGGGGTTCTTTTTGTCACCTGGAAACTGAGATGATCCCATTGCCTTGAAGTCTTAGGCTCTCTCTCCTTCTGTTAACCCAGCTGTGGGCAGATGGATGTGCAGTCAGAAGCATTCTGGTTTTCCACCCTCAACTTTTATTTCCTTCTCCCTCTTTTATTTTGAATATTTCATACATATACGTATACATATCGCCTAGATAGGAATGATAATAAGCACATCTTTATATTTTTCTTAGCTTAAGAAGTAAAGCATACCAATTCTGTAATTGAAGTCCTCAGGGTGCCCCTTCCTGACCCATTCCCTCTTCCCCATACAGGTAAACACTCTTCTGAATTGTGTTTATTATTTCTCTTGCCTTTAAACAAAACCATAGTTTTACTACACATGTACATCTCTAAACTATTTTTTCTAATTCTGAATGTTCTTGAAGTTTGTATAAATGCTGTCATATTGTACGTGTTCTGTAACTTAGTTGTTTTTTTTTTTAACTCAACATTGTAAGAATCATATATGTTGCGTGGCAACTCTGGTTGAAATATTTTCACTATGGATAGTATTCCATTGTATGGATAAATATATCCTAATTCTCCTCTCATGAACGTTCAGGCTGTTTCCTGTTTGTTAACACCAACAGTAATGCGTGCATATTGTTTTCTAGGACTTCCAGTGCTGTTGTTCAGAAGTTTCCTTAGGGTGGATTTGTATGTAGGGGTGGGATTGCTGCTTGCAGGAAGTGATCTGGTACCTCACTAGAGAACACTAGATTCCTTTCTCCCTGCTCCTACTCCTTCTGCCCTTTGTGTTTCAGCATCACTTCGCTGATTTGCACTTCCTTTTTTCTCTGTCCTTCCTTCAGGGCAGTCACGAACCACATTAGTTTGCGTTGGCCTGAGCCCTCACGGAACACCAAACTCAAGGGAGAGTTTGGTATGTGATACTTTTCTCTCTTGGGCCTAAGCAAGCCTCTCTTTCTCTTGCTCCATAGGCCCATCTATTGCTGAAGTATTCTAGTCTGCCTCTTTTTTTTTTTTTTCGAGTTGGAGTCTCACTCTGTCGCCCAGGCTGGAGGGCAGTGGCACACTCACGGCTACCGCAATCTCGGCCTGCTGGGCTCAGGCAATCCTTCTGCCTCAAACTTCCAAGAAGCTGGAACTACAGGTACGCACCACCACATCCGGCTAATTTTTTAATTTATTGTGGAGACGAGGTCTTGCCAATTTGCCCAGACTGGTCTCAAATCCCTGGGCTCAGCCAGTCCTCTTGCCTCTGCCTTCCCAAATGCTGGGATTACAGGCATGAGCGACTGCACTCAGCCCTGTCTACCTCTTTCAAACATGAAAGCCCTGGTGGTCTTTTCTGCGTGGATCCAGTCCTCCTTAACATCCGTCCCTATGTTTGACCGGTCACATTTGGACAGCTGCCTTCTCTAGCTGTTAAATTGAAAAGGCATGAGCCGCCTGGCAGCTGCAACAGAGAGGGATAAGTAAAATCACTGAATGCTGTTGGTGTTTAGTTGGCCCCTAGATTTCTTGTTCACTGAAAAGTCCACATAATAAATTATTAGTTCAACAGGCAGCCAGGTGTCCTGATCAGATGAATAATTATTCTCCCTTGGTGTGAGAGGCTTAGGCTGGCTTGTTTTCACGTGCAGGGAGCATGCAGTTGTATCATGTTTACTGACCAGTCCTTCAGCTTGTCCGCTGTCCTGCTCCGACTTTGTTTTCCAACCGTCACCCCTTGTACCTCCCAGCTCCTTGGGGAACACGCATGCTCTTTGGAGCATGCTGCAGGGTGGAAAATAACACCCTGTGGGGAGAAAATGGCCTGCTATTGGTCCTTCCAATTATTAGAGTCATCTGGTTAATTTGAGCTCTCCTGGGTATACTTGTTCCTGTTGTTTAGAATATATTGGCAGCATGCATGTATGGGGTCTAGGGTTGACATTCTTGTCTGGCGTAACTCAAATGAAACACAGACGTATGAGATAAATGCACTTAACAAATGAAATGATTGTGGAGCTAAGGTTAATATGCATAGAAATGTCCTGGGATTTGGTCTCTACCTAGTAGAGGGGGTTGAACAATAGCAGAGTAGAGGGGGTTGAACAATAGAGTGTTAGGAAGGTCATGCTTCTTGATGCCTGTAGATAAATAATTTGCCTTTGGAAAAAAATACATTTCCTTTATTATATGCTTAAATAAAGATGAGCGTTGTAGTTGTTTCTTGGCTATGTGTCTGCTTTTGTTTACCGTCTACTAAATTTCCTCAGAATCTGTAGTTTTTTTTTTAACTTTCTGTAGATGAATAGTATCCCTGTAGTTGGTCTTAAAATAATTAAATTGTTATACTTGCCATTTTTTTTTTTTTTTTTGAGTCAGGGTCTTGCTCTGTACTCAGGTTGGAGTGCAGTGGTACAGTCAGTCATGAGTCACTGCAGCCTCGACCTCCTGGGCTCAGGCAATCCTTCCACCTCAACCTCCTGAGTAGCTGGGACTACACGAGTGTGCCACCATGCTCAGTTAATTTTTAATTTTTTTTGTAGAGGTGAGATCTCACTATGTTTACCCAGGTTGGCCTCAAACTTGGACTAAAGCAGTCTTCTCACCTTGGGCTCCCGAAGTGCTGGGATTACAGCCTAACTGACTTTTTTTTTTCTTTTTTTCCAAGTTGGAGTCTCACTCTGTGGCCCAGACGGGAGTACAATGGCACTGCAGCCTCAACCTGCTGGGCTCCGGCGATCCTTCCGCCTCAGCCTTCCAAGTAGCTGGAACTACAGGCACGTGCTACCACGCCTGGCTAATGTTTGGATTTATTGTAGAGATGAGGTCTTGCCAAGTTGCCCAGGCGGGTCTCGAACCCGCGGGCTCAGGCAGTTCACGCACCTCGGCCTCCCAAAGCATGGGATTACAGGCTGAGCCACCGAACCCGGCCTAATTGACATTTTTACCAGCATTTTTTTTTTTTAAAGCAAAAAGATTTGCCGGGCTCGGTGGCTCAGCCTGTAATCCCGCACCTTTGGGAGGCTGAGGTGAGTGGATTGCCTGAGTCCGCGGGTTCGAGACCCGCCTGGGCAGCGAGACCTCATCTCTACAATAAATCAAAAAACCAGCCGGGCGTGGTAGCACACGCCTGTAATTCCGGCTACTTGGAAGGCTGAGGCGGAAGGATCGCCGGAGCCCAGCAGGTCGAGGCTGCGGTGGCCGGAAGCAGCCACTGCACTCCAGTCTGGGCGACAGAGTGAGACTCCAACTCAAAAAAAATAAAAAAAATAAAAATAAAAAAAAAAGCAAAAAGATTTAATACATATTCATGATTCGACAGTGGAACAGTACGGAACGATGAAAAATGTAAAGGAAAAAACCCCCAGTCCATCCCTGTTTTCACTTCCCAGAGGTAATCACTGTGAAGTACATTTGGCTTTTAAGATTCTCGTACAAGAAGGTATCTCTACTATAGTTTCTTTATGAACTCTGGCTTTAAAAGTTAGTGTTGGGCTCAGTGGCTCAGCCTGTAATCCCAGCACTTTGGGAGGCCGGAATGAGTGGATTGCCTGAGCCTGCCGGTTCGAGACCTGCCTGGGCAACTTGGCGAGACCTTGTCTCTATAATCAAAAACTAGCTAGGCATGGTAGTGCATGTCTGTAGTTCCAGCTACTTGGAAGACTGAGGCGGAAGGATTGCCAGAACCCAGCAGGTCGAGGCTGTGGTGCACTCCAGTCTGGGGAAGAGAGTGAGATTCCAACTCAGAAAAAAAAAAAAAAAAAGGTTAGCATTGTTTTTCCTCCATATGAAGTAGTACTTCCCCCACTGGGGTCCGATGTGGTGTGGACAGTGGTGCAGGCTGTGGGGACTAGGTGGTCCGTTGCTTGATGTTAAAGGAAGAACTTTAGTCTCATTGTGGATCCCTTCCCTTTAAGTCTTTATATGATAAGGTTTTCCCTGATGTTTTTCTCTTTTTGTGTTGCTGTAGATAGGAGAGGCAGAAAAATCATTACATTCTACAAGTGTTTAAAATTTCCTCAGTGACGTAAGAATGATTATTAGAGGAAATGTGCTCTGCTGTGTCACTTACAGACTACATGACGTTTGTCTTTCGGTACAAAGCAGTTTTGCATATCCTTATCTGTATGTGTGTGCTTAGGGAAGGAGTTCATTAGTTATCAGTCACATTTCTCCTTAGACCACTTTTTTTTTAAGTGAGTAATGAGGGTGAGCCTTGTTGGACAGAAGTGCTGGAGCCAAAGGAGGTGGCCACAGCTGCATTGGCGTGACTGGCCTGCAGCAGAAGTGTCACTTTTCATGAAAGCGGTTGCCCCTCAACCACAAAGGCGCCAGGCAAGCCAGGATACGTTACTCTGTTCTTACCAACGCTAGGACAAACTCTTCCACACCTTAGTTTTTTCATCTGTTGTCTGGAATACTTTTACTTACCATTCGTTCTTAGATGTCGATGAAATAAATGTAAAGTAGGATCTGTGGAGACACAGGAGAAAGTACTTCTTAAAAGATAGATCTAAAGTAAATGTAACTGATCAAATAAGAGAGACCTGCTGAAATTTCTATTGCTTCTCTAGCATTGAAAGTTTTAAAAGCATGTTTGTACCCTAAGAGATTTGAATTTCACATTGTGAGTGTTGTAATAGAATATCCTCTCTATCAGGGTAATATTATCCATCGTCCCTGTGGAAGCTCAGATTCCTTAAGTTAGAAAGAGAATGACTTTCACAGAGTCCATTTTACATGTATTGATTTACAGATCTTTTGGACACATTAGCAGTTATGTGATTTCTTTTTTAAACTGATTTTCTAATTTCTTAGCTAAGGCAATAAGTTGCCACTGTTATTGCCAGTGCTTGCACGAGGGTGGTGCAAGTCAGAAAATGTTTGGCCTGTGTCTTCCTTCCTTCCTTCCTTCCTTCCTTCCTTCCTTCCTTCCTTCCTTCCTTCCTTCACTTTGGGAATCCAGGGTGACTGGAAGTGATTTGCAAGTGTTGGTCTTCTTGCAAAGTAGATAGGGTTTGGAGTGGTACTGAGGGCTGTTGAGAAAAGTCTGAGTTTGAAGTTGACCTTAGAGTTTCTTTCAGAGGACCATCGAGCAAGGTGGTTGGGTTCTAAGTTGGCAAGCACTGGCAAGAACCTCCTTTCTGCAGGCCTAGATCAAAGAAGAACCAGCACAGCCTCTGCAGATTTTAGAGATCTAAGATGTGCAGCAACTCTAGAGAGTTACCTCTTCCAGACATCTACAGGGCAATTTTCTGGTCAGAAAACAGATAGGATCCGTGTTCCCTTTTGCCTCATTAAAAATGGTTTTAGGCCAGACTCCGTGGCTCAACCTGTCATCCCAGCACTTTGGGAGACTGAGGCGAGTGGATTGCTTGAGCTCACAGGTTCGAGAGACCAGCCCGGGCAACTTGGCGAGAACTCGTCTCTACAGTAAATCAAAAATTAACCGGGAGTGGTAGTGCATGTCTGTAGTTCTGGCTACTTGGAAGGCTGAGGCGGAAGGATCGCCAGAGCCCAGCAGGTCGAGGCTAGGGTGGCCGTGAGTGTGCCACTGCACTCCAGCCTGGGCAGTGAAGTGAGACTCCAACCCAACAGCAACAACAACAACAACAGCTTAGGGATCACCACTTAGGCACCTATACCTGGCCTCTTGAACTTGGGAGGTGCAGTAGAGAAAGCAACTAAATGACTTGGCTTATATAGCTTCTAGAATATAGTTTCTGAAAACATTCCATTTGATATTCAATTACATCTTAAGATAATGAGCTACTTTATCTTTTAAAGCTGTGCTGGTCAATCCAATAGCCACTAATCACACGTGGCCATTTAAATTACATAAAAATTTAAATTAACTTCCTCAGTTACACTAGCCCCATCTCATGTCATATTGGTCCCATGTGACTGGTGGCTTCCTTATTGGACAGAGCAGTCTAGAACATTTCCAGGACCACAGAAAATTCTATTAAATAACACCATTTTAGAGAGAAAAATTGCCCAAATATGGCATTTCTGGTATTGATATTTATGGTCTCTCCTTATTCATTTAATTAAATGGAATACTTTTGTCCTCTCCAAACTATTTAAAAATATCCTTTGCTAATTAAATGGAATACTTTTGTCCTCTCCAAACTATTTAAAAATATCCTTTGCTACAAGGGTCCGTAGTTTTCTCTTGTTAGTTTTTTCCCTTTAAATGTTGTTACCTTTGCTTTGCTGTACTTCTTTCTGCCCCTGTTTGTGGCCTGTTTGTTTCCCACAGTTTTAGGTCTTCAAGGCAATATCTGTTGAGAAAACTGACTAGAGATATTGACTTCAAAATGGCTTTTAGATGGTGAGACTGTGATTTTCTTTTTTCTTTTTTTTTTTTTTTTTTGGTGATTTCTAAAATTTGTACAACAAACCTGTATTACAGAAAAAGACTGGCAAATGTTGTTTTAAAATTATATATTAACTCTGTGAATATACTAAACACTACTGAATTATACATTTCAGGGGGGGTGAACTTGATGAACATTATATCGCAATAAAGCTGTAAAAAAGTTCCTATTTAGTGAACATCGACTGGATGAGGAAATGGGGGACTTAAGTTCCACTCATTGCCTTCATTTCTTGGTTCTAGAATTGCTTGTTGAGCAAAAACAATGAATGGGTAATGTTCTAGACCATTGTTTTCCTTGTGATTAAATAGTGAGGTATAGATGCTAAGATAAGGTTGATGGTGACAGATTTATTTAATATTTGTGCAGATCATTTTATTTTACTTTATTTTGTTTTTGAGTCAGAGTCTCCCTCTGTCACCCAGGCTGGAATGCAGTGGCATGGCCACAGTCACTGCAGCCTTGACCTGCTGGGCTCAGGCAATCCTTCTGCCTCAGGCTTCCAGGTAGCTGGAACTACAGATGTACGCCACCATGCCCAGCTAAATTTTTGATTTATTGTAAAGATGAAGTCTCACCAAGTTGCCCAGGCTGATCTCGAACTCCTGGACTCAGGCAGTCCTCTCACTTCTGCCTCCCAAAGTGCTAGGATTATAGGTATGAGTTACTGTGCCCAGTAGCAGATTCTTTTAGACTGTAGAGTTTTAAAGAAACACCAAAGGTTAGAGTGTAGTTCTTGGTTCCCCAGTTTTTCTGAACCTTGGATATTGTTCTTCCTCTTTTCTCTTGTGAGTAATGATCTCTGTTAACTCCCAGATAAACCTGGGCTTCATTTATCCTTTTAGCACTTTCAGTTCTTTAAATATAGAACTATACTGGGTAATACTCACAGGTTATATTGGCAAAAACATTTTTTAAAACTGTGTGCATCTTAGAAATTGCACTGTAGGTAATTTGTTCTGTACGTTTTTTAGCTACCTGATAGAGCAGGGGTCTCCAACCCTTGGGTCATGGACCAGTATCGGTCTGTGTCCTGTTAGGAACCTGCACAGCAGGAGGTGAGCTGTGGGTGAGCAAGCAAAGCTTTATGTGTATTTGCAGCTGCTCCCCATCGCTAACATTACTGCCTGAGCTCCACCTTCTGTCAGATCAGCAGCAGCATTAGATTTTCATGGGAGTGCGAACCCTATTGTGAACTGCACACGCGAGGGATCTAGGTTGCATGCTCCTTATGAGAATCCAATGCCTAATGATCTGAGGTGGTGATCTTTGTTCTGGGAAGCAGCTGCAAATACAAATTAACATTAGCAGTGAGGTTTGACTGCACAGAGATTATAATAAATCCATTGCTTGCAGACTCATCAAATAATAATTTCATAATAGTTATTATTTCATAATATATTACGGTCAGGCACAGTGGCTCACGCCTATAATCTCAGCACTTTGAGAGGCTGAGGTGAGAGGATTGCCTGAGCCTGCAGGTTCAAGAGCAGCCTTGGCAACTTGGCAAGACCTTATCTCCACAACAAATCAAAAAATTATCTGGGCATGGTGGCACGTGCCTGTAGCTCCAGCTACTTGGAAGTCTGAGGCAGAAGGATCGCCTGAACCCAGCAGGTAAGGGCTGTGATGGCCAGAAGCGTACTACTGTCCTCCAGCCTGGGTGACAGAGTGAGACTCCAACTCAAAAAAAAAAACAAAAAAACCCCGAAAAACATAATATATTATAATGTAATAATAGAAATAAGTGCACAATAAATGTAATACACCTGAATTATCCCAAAACCATCCCCTGTCCGTGGAAAAATTGTTTTCCACAATCCCGGTCCCTGATGCCAAAAGGTGGGGGACCGCTGTGATAGAGGTACTGGTAGATATGAAAGGAGTGATGTTTTGAAGCCTGTTTGCCACTCCAGCACCTGGTCCTCTCTTTGCAGACTGTGTACTCTTCCACACGACAGTCTGCCTCTCAAAACCTTGTGAGCAGGATTTCCTCCAGGTAGCATTTTGAGTATAATTGGCATATTAATTGTCTCTGAGGAATTTTAGATTGTTTATTGTGCTTAGATACAGGAAAGTGTTTTTCTCTTTTCAGTTATTCTCCAAAACACTATGTGTGGGTGTCTGTCCATCTTTGAGTTTCTTTTTTTCCTCTTTTTTCACAAGTGAGGTATTCTTTGTAGCAGTTTTAAAAAAAATAGTCTAGCACACACAAAGAAAGGGCTTAGGCCACCGCTTGTCATTTATTTACTCTCTTTTCACTAACTTTTTCCTGTTTTGTTCAGAAACACCAAATGGAGCCTGGTGCAGTGGCTCATGCCTATAATCCAGTACTTTGAGGGGCTGAGGTTGGAGGATTACTTGAGCTCAGGAGTTGGAGAGCAATGCCTGGACAACATAGCGAGACCTTGTCTCTACAAAAAATGGAAAAAAAAATTAGCTGGACATGGTGGCACACACCTGTAGTCCCAGTTACTTGGGAGGCTGAGGCAGAAGGATTGCTTGAGCCCAGGAGGTCGAGGCTGTGGTGAGCTGTTGATTGTGCCACTGTACTCCAACCTGGGTGGCAGAGTGAGATCCCAACTCAAAACCAAAACCAAATGGCTTCAGGGGTTAGGGAGCAGCTTTTTCCTCCTGTTTCTCTGCTTTGTGATACCCCTCAAACACCTTGCATATAAACTGCAATCCTGTACATCCTCTACCACCCCAGTCTCTCCCAGAAGGTAACCATTAGTAGCAGTTTAGAGTGGTGGGATTTTTTTGTTTGTTTTCGAGTCCTGGTCTCACTGTGTCATCCAGGCTGGAATGTGGTGGCACCATCATGACTCACTGCAGCTCAACCTCCTGGGCTCAGGCAGTCTTCCTGCCTCAGCCTCCCAAGTAGCTGGGACTGCAGGCATGCACCACCATGCTCAGCTACTTTTTAAATTTTTTGTAGAGACAAGGTCCCGAACTCCTGGGCTCAAGCAGTACTCCTGCCTCAGCCTCCCAAAGTGCTGAGATTATAGGCATGAGCCACCATGCTGGCCTGGAGTGATATTTTGGAAATGAAAAGCAGCTGGACTCAGTGGCTCAGCCTGTAATCCTGCTCTTTGGAAGGCTGAGGTGAGTGGATTGCCTGAGCCCGCAAGTTCGAGACCCGCCTGGGCAACTTGGTGAGATCTCATCTCTACAATAAATCAAAAAAATTAGCTGGGCGTGGTAGCACGCGCCTGTAGTTCAGCTACTTGGAAGGCAGAGGCGGAAGGATCGCCAGAGCCCAGCAGGTCGAGGCTGCAGTGGCTGGGAGCGTGCCACTGCACTCCAGTCTAGGCGACAGAGTGAAAGTCCAACTCAAAAAAAAAAAAAAAAAAGAAAAAGAAAATTAAAAGCAAGCCAAGCATGGTGCCTCATGCCTGTGGTCCCAGCTACTTAGGAGGCTGAGGCAGGAGCTTTGCTTGAGGCCAGGAGTTTGAGACCAGCCAGGGTAATGTAGCAAAACCCTGTCTCCACCAAAAAACCAAAACCAAAAAAAATTAGCTGGGCATAGTGGCGCATACCTGTAGTTCCAGCTAATTGAGAGGCGGAGGCAGGAGGATCACTTGAGCCCAAGAGTTCCAGGTTACAGTGAGCTATGATCATGCCATTCACTCCAACCTGGGTGACAGAGCAAGACTCTGTCTCTAAAAAAACAAACAGGCAACCCTTTTGGGTCCCCTCCCACTGTGGGAGCTTTTCTGTCTTCTCAATAAATCCTGCTTTCTAAAAAAAAAAAAAGAAAAGAAAAAGAAAAAAAGCCGCATGGCGGTGGTTCACACCTGTAATCCTAACACTTTAGGAGCCTGAAGTGGGGGGATTGCCTGAGGTCAGTTTGAGACCAACCTGGGCAACGAAGCAAGACCCTGTGTATACAAAGAACAGAAAAATTAGCTGGGTGTGGTAGTGCACACCTATAGTGCCAGCCACTCGAGAGGCTGAGGCAGGAGGTTGAGGCTATGGTGAGCTGATTGTGCTACTGCATTTCCACCTGGGCAACAGAGTAAAACCCTGCCTCAAAAAAAAAAAAAAAGTAAAAGAAAATCAGATTATGTCACTCCCCTCCATAATCTTCTAACTCATTAATTCTGCAAATGCTTATAGACCAGCTGGTATGTGCCACAAACAAAATCCTTGATCTCATGAAGTATACATTCTAGTGGGCAGAGATGAGAGACTCTCAAGTCGCTTTCCATCATGCTTGAAAAGAAACCCCTGGTCATTGCCTTACTAGACTCTGGTGTGGCCATGAACTCTTAGAGCTATGCTGCTGCCATGTTTTCTGGCTTTGACCCCGTCCCCTACCTTGCGGAGGTGAATCTCCTCTTTCTCTGTAATTTACTTTGTAAATAAACTATATTTTCTCATCACTCTTGCTCTCTCTCAGTCTCCTCTCCTGCCGAGATTTGCCACTCTCTCACTCTTCTCTTTTCCAATCCTAGACTCTCTGTGGAGAGAGAGAAGGTGCTTGGCTAACTTCTGTGCAGTTCTTTGCATCTTTCTCATGGCACAGGATTGCACGCAGACACCCACATCCCAGCGGGCCTGACCTAACATTCTGGAAGCCCCCGCTGGGAGTGTGACCTAACATGTTTTGGAGGTTCCACTGAGGCTTGCCTCTAAATAAGCTATATTTTCTAATCTTAAAAAAAAAAACAAAAAGAAAAGAAACCCCCTTTTGTGGGTCAGGAGAGATTTCACGATGTGACTTTGGCTTTACCTTCATTCATTCTCCCTCCTGTTTCTTGGCTTGGCAGACTGGACCTCGAAATGTCACCCCCACCTCAGGGCTTTTGCACTTACTGTTCCCTCTACCTGGGATGTTCTTTCCTGGGATGGTTGCATCATTGTGACTGACTCTTGGGTAGCATTCAGGTCTCAGCTGTCCTGCCACCTTGGAAGGCTGTCCTCAGCTGTCCAGTCCATTCTGGGAGTTTGTAAAGCTTTTTTACAACTACTCATCGTTATCTGAAGTAATATTGCTCGTTTATTTAGTTACTTTATAGGTGCTCAATAAATGGATTTGTCAAGTCAGTGACACTGGTTTTTCTATAGTGCCTATTTATTTGTAATGTTTATTGAATGAGTATCTATTATACACATTCCATTCTACAAATATTTATTGAATTTTTTTTTTAGTTGGAGTCTTACTATGTTGCCCAGCCTGGAGAATGCAGTCGCATGATCATGGCTCACTACCCCCTCAGTTGATCCTTCTGCCTTAGCGTCCCTAGTAGCTGGGACTACAGGTGCAAGCCATCATGCCTAGCTAATTTAATTTTTTTAGAGAGGTGGTCTCACTATATTGCCTAGACTGGTCTCGAACTCCTGGGCTCAAGCAATCCTCCTGCCTTGACCTCCCAAAGTGCTGGGATTATAGGTATGAGCCCCTATGCCTGGACTTACTGAATATTTCTATGTGCCAAGCACTGATCCAGGTGGTGGGAAAGCAGCAGCAAGCACGCTGGCAAAGTCCATTCTCTCTGAGAGTTCACCTTGTTGTGGGGGAGACAGATAATAACCAAATAACTAGGTCTGTAATAAATGGTCAGATAGCAAGTAGTGTCACGATGAAAAACAGGGCGGGGTGTCTGTCGGGGAAGGCCTTGGTGAGGTGATAATTGAGTTGATGCTTGAAAGACTGAATCTAATGCACTGAGCATTTACTGTGTGTCATGACACCGTCAGCAGCAGGTGCTGAGATCCCTTTTCTCTGAAGGGGAAGTCGAGGCCCAAAAAGGCTGAAGGCATTTTTGTAAGGCTACACAGTTTAGACGTGGGTGGAGTTGGGATTTGTCTCATGACTCATGATTGTCTGACTCCAGAGCGATTTCTCCATTCAAACGTGGTCCTCCAAGCCCTGTCTGCTTCTCACAGTTGACAAGTAATATGTCATTGTCAGTTGGAATTACAGAATGCTGCTCTGTGACCGTCATAGCCAGTGCGGAGCTGCATGGCATAGTTGCTGTGAGTGTGGGCTCTCCACAAGTCAGCGCAGGTTGGAATCCTGACTCGACTCCTTACTATTTGAGTGATCCTGTACAAGTCATCTAACCTCTATAATGTTTCAGTTTTCTCATCTGTAAAATGGGCATTATAATTGTTCCTATCTCATAGGGTTATCATGAGGATTAAATGAGATTAATACATGTTAATTGTATATGTGACACACAGGAAGCACCTAGTAAATATTAGCCATTTCTACTACTATTGCTGTCTTTCTTGCCAATCCAATTTCTGTCCCCTTTCCCTCCCTCAGAAAGAAACCAAAAAACTCTATGATTTTAGAAGGTTAAACACCTCCCCCGAACTCACCAGTATATCTCTCTCTCTCTGGAGCATGACCTAGACCAGGAGATAAGCAAAAATGTTTCTTCCTCACCCCTAAAACCATCCCAGCTTTGAATCTCATGTTCTCAGATTATACTGCCAGTTACCAGTTATTCTGTGCCTTGTATTCAGAGCCCATTCATTCATTCTTTTTTTGTGTGTGGCTTAGGCTGGAGTGCAGTGGCATGATCGTGGTTCACTGCAGCCTCAACCCTCTGGGCTCAAGTGATCTTTCCGCCTCAGTCTCCTAAGTAGCTGGGATGCCAGGTGCACACCACCACACCCAGCTAATTTTTTATTTTGTAGAGATGAGGCCTTGCTATGTTGCCCAGGCTGGTTGTGAATTTCTGAGCTCAAACAGTCCTCCTGCCTCAGCCTCCCAAAATGCTGATGTTACAGGTGTGAGCCACCACTCCCAGCCAGAGCCCATTCATTCTTAACATTTGCAGTTATCTGGGTCTTCAGCCCATGGAATATGAGAAACAAGAAGGGATAAAGAGGGCATATTGATAGCAATAAGGGAAAACAAAAACAAAACTAAAAATCAAACATTTGAGTTTAAAATAGTTATATGCCATGTACCAGTCTACACTTTTCATTAAGCCTTGAATTTCACCATTATGATCTGGACTCAAGGAAAGGTTAACCTGTGTTTTACAGATCCTAAATGAAGAACCAGAAATAAGTACATAAAATTGTAGATTTCCAGCCAAAATGGAAAAATAATGTCTTGACATTTATTAAAGGTGAAAATTAACACACACACACAAATCTAGATTTTTTTTCAGAAGAGGCCATACATGTATTATCAGGTTTCTCCTGTAAAGGTAGAATACAGTTTTTCTATAGTTTGAGACATAAAAAGGAAAACTATAGGAGACGAGAGAAAAATATCAACTACATTTAAATCCTCATTTTCATAGGAGCTACTCAGTTTTTATTGGTGATAAACGACTAGTTGTAAACCGGTTTAGTTACTATTCTGGCTGCCAAACCAGAGCTAAAGAAGTCAGCAGGTAGAATAGGGAAGCTGTCAAATCAAGCTGGCTCAAAACAAAGTTGTGGTTTGCAGGCGGGGCCTGCACCATCTCTTCCGTTTGTATAAGCTGGCAGGATGTGGAAACAGGATCCTGACCCAGTCGCTGCTTCAGAGAACCAAAATATTTTGCTTTGACGTTCTAGTCTAATAAGCTTGGGGTTTGGCAAGATCTGTGCCTAGGGTGAACTCAAGACCCTGTGATGATTCCACCGAGGAAATCTGAATTATCACCCTAATTCTACAAAGAAAGCGTGTTTTTATTTTGATTACCTCTGAGAAAGTCACTTTCCCTCTGATATTTTAAGTGCAAATTTAAAAAGACTTTTTTTTTTTACTTCGTTATGAAGAGAAACAAAACGTTTGAGCATCTCTATTCATAGAAATCATTACCTTCACATCTTTGGGTAATGTCAGTGAAATTGTGACTATGATGGCATATTTGTCTTGTGGTAGACCTGGTTTATATTAGTCATCATTTATGTTGTCTTCACAGATAGGTTTTTGTTGAGTGCTTTCGCTTCTAGACAGTGCCATGTGGCAGTCTATGTTTAAGCCTATTGTTTAATAAAACTGTCCCTTCATAGTTAAAATGTGTAGAAAGTCATCCACAGCATTCTACCATCTCTTCCATCACCATTTTTGCTGTAGATGAAAATGAATAAGCAATTCTGGAAGCCAAGGTCCTCTGGGAACATAAAAACTCTTTTGGCTATTAATGGATTTAATTATATTTCCTCTCTGTCATCAAAATGTGCAATAAATTGTTTATGCCCTTGCCTTAATGGGGGGAATTGTTCATTAGACGTGTGTAATATCATTATCACTTTGTTTTTATTACTTGTAGATCGTCCTATTTTTCCTTCTTTAAAAAAGCATACAAAAAGGAATAGTTGTAATTCTAAAATATTGCCTGTTAATCCCTTGGGTTGACTTTTCGCTCCATGAAGAAAAGGGAGGTATCATATCATTAGATATGCAGTTTGGGGCTGGAAGTGGTCCATGGTCTCCTAAGTCTAAAATGTGGCATTCGATTAGTTTGGTGTGCTTTGGATTAGACCAAGCGATATACTGACTTATGTTCCAGAAGCACCTAGTTCTAAGGTGGCTTCGCTGGTAAATGAATGCCATGTCTCACCGTGGTGAGGCTTCGCTATATTTAAGTCCATTTAAGAGAGCAGCTATAGAGGGATGACCGTTTAGGATCATGGTTTTGTTTTTTATTTGTCGTTAAGGTATTTCCTCCTATGATAAACATCTGGAGGAAAAAGTCAGCAAATTGCATAATCTCTTTAAAACCATAAGCCAGAAACACTTTGGTGTTAAAGTGTGATTTCTTATTTGGCTTTACTTGCCACATGAGTTTGGATAAGTTTCTGTAACTCTTCCTCTACATATTGATTCCTCTACTTAGTCAAGAAATACTTATTGAGCTGACATTATAGTCCAGTCAGTGTTGTGGATACTGAGGAGAGAATGAACAAAACACAAATTCCAGCTTTCATGGAGCTTGCTTTCCGGGGACAGGGTGGGCAGCAGACAGTCAACAAAGGGGCGAGCAAACGATAGAGTATGTTGGATGGGCACAGTAAAGTAGGAAAGGAGGATGCGTGAGTCAGAGGGAGGAGAACATTTTAAACAAGGTGGTCTAGAAAGGCCTCAGGAAGTGAGCCAGCCATGTGGAACACACATTCAAGCAAGCCGGATGAATTTTATGGGAGAGCCTTCCTAGTAGAGGGAACAGGAAGTACTGGTGGGTTCCAGGAACATCCAGCAGGCCAGTGTGTCTGGAACCAAGTGAATGAGGGAGAGAGTAATAGATCAGAATCAGAGAAGTGGCCTGGTGCGGTGGTTCATGCCTGTCATCCCAGTCCTTTGGGAGGCTGAGGTGAGAGGATCACTTGAGGCCAGGAGTTCAAGACCAACCTAGGAAACATAGCTGAGACCCTGTCTCTACAAAAACATTTTTTAAAAGAAAGAAAGGAAGAAAGAAAAGCCAGGTTAAGGGGACAGATCTTTTTTTTTTTTTTTTGAGTTGGAGTCTCATTCTGTCACCCAGACGGGAGTGCAGTGGCCACTCCCAGCCACCACAGTCTCGACCTGCTGGGCTCTGGCAATCCTTCCACCTCAGCCTTCCAAGTAGCTGGAACTACAGGCGCGCGCTACCACGCCCGGCTTATCGTTTGATATATTGTAGAGATGAGGTCTCGCCAAGTTGCCCAGGCAGTTTCAAACCCGTGGGCTCAGGCAATCCACTCACCTCAGCCTCCCAAAGGAGCGGGATTACAGGCTGAGCCACCGAGCCCGGCTTGGGGGCAGATCTTAATAACCCATTGTAGGACTCTAGCTTTGACCTTGAGTGAGATGAGAAGCCATTGGGAGTTTGGAGCCAGGGAAGAGGCATGATTATGACTTCTACCCTAGAAGAACCACTGAGTACTGTGTGATCTGTAAAGAGGAGTAGGTGGACGCAGGGAGTCCGGTCAGGAGGCTGCTGTGATGCTCTGGGTGGGAGCTGACGCTGGCCTGGACCAGGGTGGTGGAGGTGGAGTCGAGACAGTGGTCAGATTTTGGATATGTTTTCAAGCCCAAATGATTTGCTTATGGATTGAATTTGAGGAATAGCAGAACAAAAGGATTCAAGGATTACTCCAACTTTCCTTAGTAACTTCTTTGTTTTCTTCTTCAATTTAAATTTTTTGTTTGCTCTTTATTTTATTTTTATTATTATTATTTATTTATTTATTTTTGAGTTGGAGTCTCATTCTGTTGCCCAGGTCAAAGTGCAGAGGCACACTCACGGCCATCGCAGGCTCAACCTTCTGCCTCAGCCTTCCAAGTAGCTGGAACTACAGGCATGAGCCACCTTGCCTGGCTAATTTTTTGATTTATTGTGGAGACAGTGTCTCACCAAGTTGCCCAGGCTGGTCTCGAACCCATGGACTTAGGCAGTCCTCTTGCCTCTGCTTCCCAAAGTGCTGGGATTATAGCTGTGAGCCACCGTGTCCGGCACGCTTTCTTTTTAAATCGTTATTATTGCCATCTGTTTATCTTAGTGACTTTATATAAAATGAGATCCATGTAACAGAGTTCTTGAGGATATTTGTTTCCACTTTTGCCATTTATAATTAATTGGAAATAAGTTTCCTTGGGAATTTCCTGGGTGACAGAATGATCCATAGGTTGGCACCTGATAATGTTAAAAACCTGTATTAGTTCTTTTCATACTTTAGGCCATGATGAAGCTGTTGGAGCAGCTGAGTCTCAATATCCCTAAATGTTCTGCTGTTGTGTTTGCTGTGTCTCGTATCTCCTCTGATCCTTATTTATCTGACGGTTTTCGAAGAGGGAGGGAAATCTATTGCAGAAGCCTGTATCCTTTGTCACTAACCCAGTGAATTGAAAAGTCAAAAACGTCTTTTTTTTTTTTTTAAATGACGGGTTTGCTATAGCAGACAGCCTATCTGCACGTCCTAGGAGCTGCTTTGTAAGGAGGAATCCTGCTGCAGGATGATCTAATTTGTGTAATCTTGAAGGTGGAGCTATTTTTGAAAGAGAACAGAAAAATAATGGAGCCCTTTGCTTGAGAATGTCAAACTGGATCTTACTGATTTAAAAGGAAAAGGACTCAGATCTTGTAGTTTGAACTCCTGTTTCCCTCTTGTTATGCTCACCACGTCTAGATCAAATTTATGATAGATATACTTAGGTAATTGTTCTTGAAAATGGCAGCTTGGTCCCTCCCTCCCTCCCTTCCTTCCTTCCCTCCTTCCACATTTTAGAGAAGTTCATCACTTAACTTGTGATTTGGATGAGATGAGTAGCGTAAAAGAAGTTACTAAGTTTAGGAACTGGAATTCTCTTAACAGTTCTAACAGCAGACTGATGGTTTGTAACTAGTTCTCAATCCTATCAGACCCTGTGATCTGTTTCTATCCCCAAATAAAGTACTCAGCTAATAAAACTTACCGACGTGTCTACAAATTCTTAACTGTAATATAAAGGAAAAATAAAAAGAATGTTATTCATAATAAGATATGTATTTCTGTATGTAGACTCTCAGAAGACAAATGTAAATGCTCACAAGCACACTAGAAACCATAGCCATCAGGTGTTTGCAGGTACACCTGGCTTTATCTTTGAATGACACCTATAGAGACTGATACGGGTGTATTGCATTGGTGACTCATATGTAGCAATGCTATTAGTGATAGAATTTTCTAAAATGGTGAATAAATCTTTGTAAAGTTCAACACAAAACAAAGTACAATCTTTCCTCTCTTTGCATAGTTGCATTCCTGGAAAATTCAGTGTACTAAGTGGTGAAAAATACTTATGGTTTTTCTGTAAAATCTCTTTAGGTCTAGGCTGAGATCATTATAAACTGCTTTTTCCTTATATTTATGTCTGGCAGGGCCAAAGGCAGATTTGTTATGAAGCTGATGAAGCTTAAACTACAGGGCCCTACATGTGCAAAAGCTGCTTCCGCAGCTCTGTACCTACTTTTTTAAAAAAACAAACCTTTTTATTGAAATGTCATGTAGGCTCAGAGAAGTATGCATATAATAACTACAGCTTGATGAGTTTTTATAAACTGAACATGCATAATCAGCGCCCACATGGAGAAACAGAACATTACCAACCCCCCAGAACATTACCATGCCCCCTCTAATTACTACCCCTCCCTCTCCACCAAAGATAATTGGTATCCTAAGTTTTAACAGCATCAATTAGTTTTGCTTGCTTTTGTACTTCATACAGTGTATACATTTGTATCCAGCTTTTCTTCACATTATGTTTATGTGATTCATCCACATTGTTGCTTGTAGCTATAATGGATATATTCTTGTTGCTGTGGAGTGCTGCATTCCTTGGTGTGGATGTGATGCCGTTTCTTTAACCATTTTGCTGTTGATGGCCACATGGGAGGATTCCAGTCTGGACTATTCTGAATGGTGCTTCTGTGGACATCCTTGCACGTGTGTGTGGTAGACCTGAGCACTCATTTTCTTGGGTGTACAACTTGGAGTGGAATTGCTGGATCATGGGGGTGTATGGACAAGGGTATTCAACTGAGCAGTAGATGAAAGTTCCTGCTGCTCCAAATCTTCTCTTTCAAGGCAAAGATTGGGTCTGGGAGTAAAATGGTTTTTTCCTGTAGTTTTAATTTACATTTCCCTGCTGGTAGTGAGTTTCTATGTGTATGTTTAGTGGCCATTTGGATATTTTCTTTTATGAATTTCCTGTTCAGTTTGTTTGACCATTTTTCTGTCTGGTTGTCTCTGTTTCTTATTTACTTTAAGGAGTTCTTTATCTACAAATGTCTTCTTTGCTCTGTGGGTTGCCTTTTTACTCTTTTAATAGTGTCTTTTGATAAACATGAAGCCTTCGTTTTAATACAGTCAAATTTATCAATTTTTGCCTTTATGTTTAGTGCCTTTTATGTCCTATTTAAGAAATCTTTGCCTACTTTAAGATCATGAAGATGTCCTCTAATATTTTCTTCTAAGCGCTGTATCGTTTGTCTTTCACATTTAGAGTTGCAGTCCCTCTGAAATTGATATTTGTGTGTGGTGTGAGAGGTATGGGTATATTTCCCCTGATATGGATAATCAGTTAACTCTACACCATTTGTTTAAAAGGTCATCCTTTTTCCACTCTACTACATTGGCACCTTGATCATAAATCCCTTTCTTTTCTTTTTGTTCAAGACAGAGTCTTGCTCTGTTGCCCAGGCTGGAGTACAGTGGCACAATCATAACTCACTGAAGCCTCCACCTCCTGGGCTCAAGTGATCCTCCCACCTTAGCCTCCTGAGTAGCTGGGATTACAGGTGTGCGCCACTATGCTCGGTTTAGGCTTTCTATTCTGTATTTGACTATCTTTGCATTAATGCCCCCATCTCAATGATTGTATCTTTATCCAAGACCTGTTACCTGGTGACATATGTCTTCCAGCTTTGTGCTTCATAATTGCTTGAAGTTGCCTTTGTCCTTTGCATTTCCTTAGCAATTTTAGAATCAACTTTTCAGTTTCCTTAAAAAGTTTTTTTGGAGGGAGGTCTTATTTAGGAGTGCATTGGATCTATGGATTAATTTGAAGAGAATTGAATTTTTTTTTAATTGAGTCTTTCCATTCATGGACATATGTCCCTCTGTCTATTTAGGTCTTCTTTAATTGGTTTTGTACTTTTTAGGATAGACGTGTTCTACATCTTTCTTTAGATATATTCCTATGTATTTGGTATTTTTAAATCCTAGGGCTAATTTTGTAACTACAGTTTTGTATGCTTTTTCTTATAGAGGACTCTAACTTTTATAAGCTGTAGGCCCTACAATACCCAGTTCTGTCCCTGGGCGGAATGTTTTCACTTACATTTGGAAATCATGTGGGAAGCTAGTCATTACTTAATTGTGCAGGACTGAAGGTTCTTACAACTGTGGGTTGTAGGATGTCTGGCATACTTTTTCTTCTGCCACTGATGTCAGTGAAGTTCTCAACCATTGTGACTATCTCAAAAGCACCCTAGAGGCACTGCACCCACCTGGACTCACTTGTGGAAGACATTTCACTCTCTTTATTTTTTATTTTATTTTATTTTTTTGAGTTGGAGTCTCTGTCGCCCAGGCTGGAGTGCAGTGCCACACTCATGGCCACCACAGCCTCTACCTGCTGGGCTCAGGTGATCCTTCTGCTTCAGCCTTTCAAGTAGCTAGAACTATAGGCGTGCGCCACCACGCCCAGCTAATTTTTTGATTTTTTTTTTTTTTTTTTTTTTGAGTTGGAGTCTCACTCGGTCGCCCAGACTGGAGTG
Organism: Cephalopachus bancanus; assembly: GCA_027257055.1. Lineage (NCBI taxonomy): Eukaryota > Metazoa > Chordata > Mammalia > Primates > Tarsiidae > Cephalopachus > Cephalopachus bancanus. The sequence goes on from JAPVLO010000390.1 coordinate 352,529, forward strand.
CAGTGGCTGCTCCCGGCCACCGCAGCCTCGACCTGCTGGGCTCCGGCGATCCTTCCGCCTCAGCCTTCCGAGTAGCCAGAATTACAGGCATGCGCTACCACGCCTGGCTGATTTATTGTAGAGATGAGGTCTTGCTGCCCAGGCGGGTCTCGAACCCGCAGGCTCAGGCAATCCACTCACCTCAGCCTCCCAAAGGCGCGGGATTACAGGCTGAGCCACTGAGCCCGGCTAATTTTTTTATTTTATTGTAGAGACAAAGACTCGCCATGTTGCCCAGGCTGGTCTTGAACCTGTAGGTTCAGGCAGTCCTCTAGCCTCCCCCTCCTAAAGTGCTGGAACTGTGCCCAGCAACATTTCACTCTCTTTAGAGTTGTGATAGTCCCTAAATGGAAGTGTGCTTGAATATCAAGTGTGTGTGACTTTTTGCTTTTTTGTTTTAAGAAGTGACTTACACCAGTAGTTTCAAATAGTACCATTTATAATCTAGACTTTAAAAATTAGCAAATGGTTAATCTTCATAGACTCCTGTTTGCAGGTTTATGGGAAGAGTGTATTGAACGCTGGACTTGAAGCCAGAGAATTAAAGCCTTCCTTTAACAATTAAAAACTCTGTGATTTGGGATTAGTAACCTTTTGAGCCCCAATCTTCTTATCAAAATGGGAAGAAATGTTAAAAACTGTCTAGGCCAGGCACAGTGACTTACGCCTATAATCCCCACACTTTGGGAGGGTGAGGTGGGAGAATTGCTTGAGCCCAGGAGTTGAGACCAGCAACATAGTGAGATCTTGTCTCTACAAAAAGAATTTTAAAAATTACTGGGCATAGTGGTGTGCGCCCGTAGTCTTAGCTACTCGGGAGGATGATTTGAGGGGGGTTTTTTAAGCCCGGAATTGGAGGCTGTGGTGAGCTATGACTGTGCCACTGTACCCCAACCTCAGTGACAGAGTGAGACCCCAACTCAAAAACAAACAGACAAACAAACCTGTCTAACTGACAACTCAGAGTTGTTGGGAAGAACAGATGAAAAACAACTTATAAATGCTTTGTAAGTCTTAAGAGTACTATAGAAATGCCACTGGTGTAAATTCATGTATTTACTAACTGTTCTTTGTATAATTGCTAAGATGAAACCTAAATAGTCTGGATCTGCCCCTTTAAACCTGATTCTTTGAGCATGGACACTGTAGCCATAACTTACTCAAGAAAAGTAGCATCTGTTTTCTGTAAGTGTGTACTGTATAGGAAGACAACAAAAGCACTGGCCTGTTGGGATTTCTGTTTCTTAGTTCTGGCTTTGTAAATGAAAGTAGACACTCACTCCATTTCCTTCATTGTCTTACTGCTTAGAAATGCTTTGAGGATGAAGATAACATCTCTAAGCAGTTTTCTGTTCCTTAGTGAAAGGTATCATATGAATATAGGTGATATATTGTTATAGTTTCTTTCTTATTAAGTCATTGTTTATCCATTCTCCTGCTGATGGACTTATGGGTTGTTTACAGCTTTTGGCTTTTATGAATAAAATTACTATAAACATTCTTGTACAAGTGTCTTTATGGACATGCATTTTCATTTCTTTGGGGCAAGTATGTAGGAGTGAAATGGCATGGAATGGTGGATCTTAGAGTGGGGTATGTTTAACTTTGTAGGAAACTGACATTTTTCCAAAAGTGGTTGTATCAGTTTACATTCTAACTAACTGTGGCTGAAAGATTCTAAGGCAGCCCCTGTGATCCCTGTCTCCTGGCATTTATGCCTTAGTATAATCTTGTCCCCTTGGGTGTGGGTGGGACCTATGACTTGCTCCTTACTAATAGAATATGGCAAAGGTGACAGAAGGTACATGGTCATATGAACATTATCGTGTTACATCAGATGGTAAGGGCTGTCTTGGGAGGAGACTCCCTTACTGGCTTTGGAGAAGCTAGTTGCCATGCTGTGTGCTGCCTGTGGAGAGGGCCCTGGGCAAGGAGCTCCGAGTACCTTCAGACCCACAGCCAGCAAGAAGCTGTGGCCCTCAGTCCAGCAGCCCACAGGGACCTGGATGTTGTCATCAACCATGTGAGCCTGGAGACAGATCATACCCCAATGAAGGACATCCTATCTCCTGCAACCATAGTCTCAGCTGACACCTCAATTGCAGCCTTACAAAGGACCTAGCTAGGCTGTGCCTGGGTGTCTGACCCACAGAAGCTGTGAGATAATAAACATGTATTGTTTTAAGCTGCTGATAAATTTGGGCTGATATTGGTATGCAACAATAGATAGCTAATACTAGCAATGAACAAAAGTTCCTGTTACTCTACATCTCCACGAATATTTAGTTGTCAGAAATTTTAGCCATGTTAATAGATATGAAATGGTAACTCCTTGAAGCTTTAATTTGCATTTCCCTAATGACTAGTGAAATTGAATACTTGCTGATTGACCATTTAGATGTCTTCTTTTTTATGAAGTTATATCTTCAAGTCTTTTTCCTGGTTTAAAAATTGGAACCAGGTGTAAGTGTTACATGCCTGTCGTCCCAGTTACTTAGAAGGCCGAGGTGGGAGGCTCTCTGGAGCCAAGGAGTTTGAGGCCAGCCTGGGCAACATAGTGAGACCTTGTCTCAAAAAACAAAACAAAAACTATTTTTTGGATCCAAAGTTTTCAAAAGAAAAAAAAGTGCTCTGATTCTAATTTATTTGTAGGAGTTCTTTATATATTACAGATCAAGTATTTTATTACATATATATGTGTATATATTATGAGTGTGTCTTGTGTGCTTGTGTATGTATCTGATAGATACTATTTTCTTCCAGTCTGAGATTGGGAGGAACTTCCACATCTCTCTCACTTCACCGATTTCCAAACTGTTTACATTTTACTGCATTTACTCTCCTATACTATTTCTCTCTCTTAGTTTTTTTAGCTATTTGAGACTCAGTTATGCACATGATGCCCCATTACCCCTAACTATATCAGTGTTTATTTCCCCTAAAGGCACTCCTAAATGGCCACTATGTAGCCCTCTAAGCCAGGTCATTCACAATGATAAACCCTATTGTCCAATCCACAGATCCCATTCTCGTGTTGCCAGCTGCTTCAGCAATGTCTCATTTCTGTTTTGTCCCAGGATCCCATCGAGGGGCTTGCGTTGCACTCATTGTTGTGTCTCTTTGTGTCCTCCACTCAGGGGTGATCCCTAGGTCTTTTCCTGTCATTTTTGTTCTCAACCATTTAACCATTTGATGTTCTGGAGGATGATCTACAAGATGGACCCCTTAATATTTCCTCATGACCAGACTCAGGTCATGATTTCTTGACAAAAAAATACGCAAAAAATGATGTTGTAATATACTCAGCACGTCACCTCAAGGCGCACGTTATATTAGCCACCCCTGTTACTTCTCAAGTTGAGAAGTAACCCTGGCACCACCCTGGGCACCTGGTGGTGTTGGCGTCTGCCAGGTATCTCTGTTTTTCTCCCCTGTATGTCATTGTTTTTTCCTTCATAACTGATGAGTATTTTATGTGGAGACAGTTTGAGATGATGCCAACATCCTGTTTCTCTTCAGACTTCAATCAGTTACCACTATGTGGTTACAAAATGATGATTTTTTTGTTTGTTTTTTTGTTTTCCTTATTCCTTCTATGTGTATAATTGGCCTTCCATTTTATGAGGATAAACTTTCCTTTCTCCTTCCTTCCAGGATGGATTCATGGACTCATAATCTGTCCCCTGGGTTGTAATTTGTTAGCATTATTATTTATTTTGATGCTTAAATTACTCTGGACCTGGCAAGTGGAGCCCTTCAAACTGTCTTCCTTTTACATGTCCTTATCTGTCTTTGAACACTTCTTAATTTTCTAGAATGACAAGATGTTCCAGGCTCATCTTATATTTTTCCTGCCCAGGCTCTGGAATTAGCTCTTTCTCCAAAGAGTCTTGGGCCTTCTAGTGGAGAATGATATTTAGAAACCAGTGTCTGGGAGTTTGTTGTGCTCATTGCTATGGGATGTCATCGCTTCTAGTTGCTCTCAGCAGACAGAGCCAGGAAATATGAGTATGCATCCAGGATTACCCTACCCCCACATATACACTCATCTCTTTCTGTGTTTCTGTATATATCTTAAATACCATGTGTTCAGACAGATATCTTTAATTCTTTTAAAAAAAATTTTAGTTTTAAAGATGTGGGGTACAATTCAGGGTTAGGAATATAAATGTTCATTATGCAAGTACCCTTGTTGATGAGTTGTGTCCCTCCCTCCCCTGGCAGTTTCCTGCTACTGCCAATCCTGCCCCAATATCTTTTTTGGGGGGTGGGAGTTGGAGTCTCACTCTGTCGCCCAGGCTGGAGTGCAATGGCACACTCATGGCCACTGCAGCCTTGACCTGCTGGGCTCAGGTGATCCTTCTGCCTCAGCCTTTCAAGTAGCCAGAACTACAGGTGCACACCACGACACCCAACTTATTTTTTTTTTTTAAATTTATTGTAGAGATGAGGTCTTGCAAGTTGCCCAGGCTGGTCTCGAACCTGTGAGCCCAGGCAATCCTCTCACTTCGGCCTCCCAAAGTTCTGGGATTATAGGCTTGAGCCACCGCACCCAGCCTCCACCCCGATATCTTTAATTATGATATAACACTTTAGGGTTCTCTCCAGCCTTGCCCTTTTCCGTGTTTGTAAGTGCCTTTTCCAAGAGGGAGAAATTTGGCTTTCGGTATCCTCAATATATTTACTTATTTGCTCATTGTAAATGGTCTTCCAACTCCCTGGCTTTTTCCTCTCAATACCACATCTGCACACACCCCTACACCCGTACCCCAGCATCCTGTGTCTTTAAGCACCAGCAGGTAGAAACAGGAAAATTGAGAAGTGTCAACTTCCCAACAATGACTTCTAAGACAATAGAGGTGTGGCAAGTAAGAAGCAATCCAGATTACTCTGCAAAATCAAATAGTGCTTATTCCATCATCTGCTGTCATGTAAAAAGGCCACTCCAAAAGTTATCCCTTAAAATAAGGGCTGTATTATTTTGCATACAAACTGCAATTTGGGCAAAGATCAGCAATAATAGTCAACTCTTTCTGCTCCACTCAGGTGGGGAGCTCCAAGTGGGGGTATTGGGGGGAGGCTGGAATTATCTGTAGGCTAACTCTCTCACATGATGTCTGGTGCCCAATGCTAGCTGTTGGCTGGGACCTCTGCTACGGCTGTGGCTGGAACACCTGTAGGTAGGTGGCTTTTCCGTGTGACTGTTTGGCTTCCTCACAGCATGGTATCTGGGTTCCAAGGGCAAGCGTCACAAGAAAGAGTGAGCCAGTGGGAGACTTACTGCCTTTCCTCACCTAGTCCGGGAAGTCACACAGCATCATTTCTACTGCATTCTACTGGTTAGAAGCAAGTCACTAAGGCCAGCCACATTCAGGAGGTTTCCCCCCTTCATGAGAGAACTGTCAAAGAATTTGTATACGTGTTTTAAAGCTGGCACAGGCCAGGCACATTGACTCACGCTGGTAATCCCAGCACTTTGGGAGGCGGAGATGAGAGGATTGCCTGAGCCCAGGGGTTTGAGACCAGCCTGGGAAACTTGGTAACACCTTGTCTCTACAATTAATAATTTAAAAAATTAGTCAGGCGTGGTGCCACGTGCCTGTGGTTGCAGCTACTTGGAAGGCTGAGGTGGAAGGATCACCAGAGCCCAGCAGGTCAACACTGTGGTGGCCGTGAACATGCCACTGCACTCCAGCCTGGGCAACAGAGTGAGACTCCAACTCAAACAAACAAACAAAAAAACTGGCACAGAATTTTAAAATAAAAAAAAAAAAAATTAATGGAAGATTCATTTGTATAATTGGATTTGTTCTGTACTTTTAGTTCATTTTGTTTAAATATTTAACAACATTTTAATCTACTACATAGATACATAAAAGGGATCGTGTGTGTCTTTATTTTAGTCAAGTCTGATTTGTGTTCTCTTGTGCTTGCCTCAGTCTCCCCTTTCTCTTTGGTTTCTCTCTTTGCAGCATCTTGCTGCCAGGTAACTCATGTATGCATCCTTCTATATTTTTCTCCATTCTTGTATAATAGAGAAATGTGGATTGGGAATATTGTTTTAAAAATGGAATCACATTAAAACTAATTTTTGTATCTTTTCTGAGTATCTTGTAGAAATCTCTGTAAATCAAGAGGTTTTGTTCTAATTTTTTCTTTTTAGTGACTGCACGTATTTTGTTTTCTGATTTAGTTATTTGATCATGAATAGATAGGAGACTGGACACAGAGAACCGTTATAGAGAGGGCAGACTTCAAAGAAAGGGTAGTTAGGACTGAGAGAGAGCAAGGGCTACTAGATACTCCAGGGGTCTTCTACCTGGTGGGCCATAGAAGGAGACAGACCAGTTGGAAACATGGTGTGGGGAGGAGTGTTTTAGTTGGGAAATGAGTGCTTTTTGTGTGCCTTATAGTTACTTACCATGCAGTTGAAGACTCAGGACCAGGGCATGATTCCAAGGACAGGACTGAAGCTGGTAGACACAGTTATGAGGAAGGTGGTCCCTGGAGGGAGAGCTGTCTTGCTCAGCGTTATGTGCTGTAAGTGGTAGACCCAGAAAATGACTGAGATGAGCCGGCTCGGTGGCTCAGCCTGTAATCCCGCGCCTTTGGGAGGCTGAGGTGAGTGAATTACTTGAGCCCGCGGGTTCAAGACCCGTCTGGGAAGTGAGACCACATCTCTACAATAAATCAAAAAGTCAGCCGGGCGTGGTAACGCATGCCTGTAATTCCGGCTACTCGGAAGGCTTAGGCGGAAGGATCGCTGGAGCCCAGCAGGTCGAGGCTGCGGTGACCGGGAACGGCCACTGCACTCCAGTCTGGGCAACAGAGTGAAACTCCAACTCAAAAAAAAAAAAAAAGAAAAGAAAATGACTGAGATGTCTTCATTCCAGACCAGGCTTCTGTGTATTTACACTTGGTGCATTAAGTTCTGTTCTTTAAAAAGCTGTCCATTTTTCAGAAGCAGAGTTCTTGTTTTCACTTTATATAATGTGGGTCAAAGGAACCTTTTGCTAAATATAGCAATGTGAATTTGCTAGCTTTTCTGAGGCACTTAAGACATTTAAAATTCGAAACCAGACCTGCCTGATGGGAACTTCCTTGATCTCGTCTTCAAATCAAACCAGCCTCAGCTGCGTGTGGTAATTAGCACCACTGAATGGCTGGAAGAGAATTTCATTTTTTTCTCCTTGTGTGTTCAAGACAGGATTCGCATTACAGCCAAGTAATGGATGCCTGATGAATAGGACAGATGTGTGATTCTTACTGAAACTTTTATGCTAGACCAGCCCTGATATCCACTGATTCCACTGGGTTTATGTTTATTATTATTAAAAATACTGGTGAGGCTGGACGTGGTGGCTCAAGCCTATAATCCCAATACTAGCCAGACTCGGTGGCTCAGCCTGCAATCCTGTGCTTTGGGAGGCTGAGTTGAGTTGATTGCCTGAGCCCGCGGGTTCGAGACCTGCCTGGGCAACTTGGTGAGACCTCATCTCTACAATAAATCAAAATTAGCCAGGCGTGATAGCGCACGCCTGTAGTTCCAGCCATTTGGAAGGCTGAGGCGGAAGGATCACCGGAGCCCAGCAGGTCGAGGCTGCAGTGGCCGGGAGCGGCCACTGCACTCCAGTCTGGGTGACAGAGTGAGACTCCAACTCAAAAAAATAAAAAAACCCAACACTTTGGGAGGCCAAGGTGAGAGGATTACCTGAAGCCCATGAGTTCGAGACCAGCCTTGGCAACTTGGCGAGACCTCATCACTATAATAAACCAAAAAATTAGCCAGGCATGGTGTCGCATGCCTGTAGTTCCAACTACTTGGAAGACTGAGACGGAAGGATTGCCTGAGCCCAGCAGGTTGAGGCTGCGATGCCTGTGAGCATGCCGCTGTACTCCAGCCTGGGCGACGGTGAGACTCCAACTCAAAAAATATATATATTTAATCACAATACCATTATCCCTCCTAAAATGATTAACAGGAAGTCCTTAATTTTATTTAATTTACAATCAGTTGTGCTGGAATTTTTTTTTTTTTTTTTTGAGTTGGAGTCTCACTCTGTCACCCAGACTGGAGTGCAGTGGCCACTCCCGGCCACCGCAGCCTTGACCTTCTGGGCTCCGGCGATTCTTCCACCTCAGCCTTCCAAGTAGCTGGAACTACAGGTGCGCGCTACCATGCCCAGCTAATTTTTTGATTTATTGTAGAGACAAGGTCTCGCCAAGTTGCCTAGGTGGGTCTCGAACCTGCGGGCTCAGGCAGTCTACTCACCCCAGCCTCCCAAAGCGCGGGATTACAGGCTGAGCCACTGAGCCTGACTGAATTTACGAAGAGAAGATTTTAATAGGTGATGAATGGGAGGAAGGGAATTGAGATTAAAGGAACAGCATATGCAAAATCAGGGAAAGTATACAAGTGAAAGGTAATAAAAGTATGATTTAGGGCTGTGGCAATGGGTGTGGAAAGGAAATTACAAGTGTGAGTCATGACAGTTAATGGAATGTATCTTCCTTCTGTTTCTGGTTAATAGTGCTTAAGTGGTCATTTTGAATCGTGTAGAACAGGGTTGACAAACTGACTTGCAAACCAAATCCTCCTCTCAGCCTGTGTTTGTAAATAAAGTTTTATTGAAACATAACCACACCTATGCATTTATGCATTGTATATGCTTTCACCCTCCAACTGCAGAGGTGAGTAGTTGCAACAGAGACCCTATGATAGAGCTCAAAATATTTACTATCTGGTCCTTTGTAGAAAAAGTTTGCCAACCCCTGATCTAGAAGAAACTGGACCCTGGGTTTAATGCTGTCAAAGGAGCTATGTAGGGTGTATGGATTAGAAACAACCATAGCCTTGTGATATATAGGAAGCAGAAGCTTTGGGGGGGGTTTGTTTTTATTTTTTGAGTTGGAGTCTCACTCTGTCGCCCAGACTGGAGTGCAGTGGCTGCTCCCGGCCACCGCAGCCTCGAGCTGCTGGGCTCCGGCAATCCTTCCGCCTCAACTTTCCGAGTAGCTGGAATTACAGGCGTGCGCTACCACGCCCGGCTAATTTTTTGATTTTATTGTAGAGATGAGGTCTTGCCTGCCCAGGCGGGTCTCAAACCCACAGGCTCGGGCAATCCACTCACCTCAGCCTCCCAAAGGCGCGGGATTATAGGCTGAGCCACCGAGCCCGGCTAGCTTTGGGTTTTGTTTTTCTCTATCATTCACTCTATAGCCTGAGAAGATAAGTCTAAGAGTTTCTCTGCCTGTTAGATTGTTATTTTTTTTCTTTTTTTTTTTTGAGTTGGAGTCTCACTCTGTCGCCCAGACTGGAGTGCAGTGGCCGCTCCCGGCCACCGCAGCCTTGACCTGCTGGGCTCCGGCATCCTTCCGCCTCAGCCTTCCAAGTAGCTGGAACTACAGGCGTGCGCTACCACGCCCGGCTAATTTTTTGATTTATTGTAGAGATGAGGTCTTGCTGCCCAGGTGGGTCTCGAACCCGCGGGCTCAGGCAATCCACTCACCTCAGCCTCCTAAAGGCACAGGATAGCTGAGCCACTGAGCCCGGCTTAGATTGTTATTTGATTGTATCATGTGTGTTGTCTTTTTCCCCCACAAGAATGTAAGCTTCTTGAAGTTTGGAGTTTTTGCGTCTTTCTTTCACTACTCTAATCAGCAGTGTCTGGATCAATGCCAGATACTTAGTAGGCATTCAGTAAGTAATTGTTGGACAAATAAGAGAATACTGTAGTCTTTTTTTCTCCTCTTCTGCATTACACACATTTGGAGCTTCTTAGGGGAGCAGCATGATATATTTGTAGGTGGCAATGATGCTGTTACATAAATCACTTCGTAATTTTCTCCCAACAAAGTTCAGAAAATTGTTTCATCATTACAAGGGACTATTAAGCAGGAGTTAAAATTAGTAATGATGAGAACTATAGAGATGTGAAGAAATGTTTATGATGGGTCAAAATCTTATTCACACTACCTCTCTAAAATATATATGAATATGAACAAAGACTTGAAGAGAATGTGAAAATGAAATCATTATTTTAAGGCGATGGAGTTGTTGGTGGTTTTTCTCTCTGGAATTTTCGATATACTATTGCTTACTCATCTTTTCAGTAATGATTTTAAATAGATATTAATTTCCCATACCTCTCCCTGCACTGTGTCCAGGAATATATATAACCTTTAGTGTGGATCACAAGTAACACAATAAGCAGAAATAAGAGATTGCATTGATTCAACTTAAAGCCCAAGGGTCTAAAAAAAAAAAAACAACAACAACTAAGAGGTTGTATTGACTCTCAGCACTGGAAAGGTGGATGAGCATTATGAATAGGTGTTCACTTTATGCTGCTACTACGATACACTTCTCAGGAGGGTTTGCTTCTAAGCATCTTTGGTTGGAGCCTGGTTTGGATTTATAAGCCTACATTTAGAGAAAAGCCTTTTTATTGGAGATGGAACCTGAATAGGTGTGGTGGAAAGGTGTGGTCTGGGCTCGAATGCCTTAGCTTTGGGTTTTCTCAGAGGAGCATTCTTCCCTTCCTCTTATTCTGCCTGGCTGTTCCACAGTGCCCTGTAAAGGTAGCATTTTCTAGTGGATGCTGTCATTTGAAGTAGTCATTTGGTTTTCTTCCCATTTCACATTCAGCCTGCCTTTAAAAATGTGGATACGTCTTTTCTTCTTATCTCTGTTTCTCCATGTGCAAAATTGTGACTCTTTATTTATTTTTATTTTTTTCTGAGTCAGGATCTCACTCTGTTGCCCAGGCTGGAGTGCAGAGGCATGATCACAGCTCACTGTAGCCTTGACTTCCTGGACTCAGATGGTCCTCCTCCCTCAGCTTCCTAACTAGCTGTTACCACAGGTTCACACTACCACATCTGGCTTTTTTTTTTTTTTTCCTTCGTGGAAATGAGGTCTTGCTATGTTGCCCAAAATGAGGTCTTGCCATGTTGCCCAAGTCGGTCTCGAACTTCTGGCCTCAAGCAATCCTCCCTCCTTGGCCTCCCAAAGTGCTGAGAGTACAGGCATGAACCATTGTGCCTGGCCTAAACTGTGGTTGTTTATTCATCTCCCAAAGATATGGTGAGTTTGCAGTCCTTTTAGTTAAGTAGGTCTTTGTGTTTTTTCTACCAAACTACAGTTCCAGGATGTATGTACTTGGTGTTCAAGCCCGAGGCTTCACTTGCGCGTTCTTGCCAGGGGCTGGAATTCTACAGCACAAAACAAAGTTCAGAAAGATTTCACAGCTTCAGAAGCCTGCTCCTTTCGGGACTATTGCCTCCTAGCTTTAGCAAATAGGAAGTTGATGAAGTACCTGTTCTCATTTAATTCAAAGTAAAACCCATATTCCTCTTTCCAGAGGTCTACAAGAGCCTACGTGAAATGACTCCATGTCCACCCCCTTGCTCCTGCTTGACCACCTGCTGTCTCCCCTTAGGTCATTCCATTACAGTCTCAGGGGCCTCTTTGCTCTTCCCTGAAAATGTCAGTCCTGATCTGCCTAGGTCTTTGCAGTGCCTTTGCTGGGTAGAGACATGGTTCTTTCTCACCCGTCCTTAAAGTGTTTGCTTGTGTCATCTTCCCAGTATGATCTCCCCTAAGCTGCCTTCCCACCACTTCATTCCTGCCTCACCTTCTCCAGAGCACTTGTCAGCTTCTAGCATACTAGGTAATTTCCTTCTACATTATGTTGGTTGTTTACTGTCTCCCTCCCTCTATCCAGAATGGAAGCTCCATGGGGCCAGAATTTTTGCTAGTTTTGTTCACTGTTGTATCCTCAGTGGTTAGATTAGGGTCAAATGCATACTAAGTGCTTAGTAAATATTTGGTGAATGAATGAAATGGCTGGGACACTGAGTTTCACCTGTGCTTAGAATTTTCTTACTTTAAGCAATTGTCACCACTGTACCACATTGACTCCAGAGAGGTTCTCTTCCCCCTTTAATGAACAAGGACAGAAACATTTTCTCTTGGTTCTTCCTTGGCATGACTGAGATAGACGGGAGAGTTCAAGGGAATGTTTTGAGTATAAGAACAGTCTAGAGGTCGGGACAAAGAAGGCAGCTTGTGTTAAAACAGCCTCGCTTGTTATGTATGACTCTTCGATCTGCTGTAACTACCAGCTCAGTCTCTTATCTTGTAGTCCCTATCCTAATCTTCCCACTTATTATGAGAAATCTAATTCTAGCTTCAAAGGACTATTACTGACCTTGCCTTGATGTTCTGCATGTGGCACCATCCCCGTAATGTGCTGCTAATCAGCTTCCTCCTATACATTGACAGCTGTCAACAAGACCAAGGGACACCCATTTTCGAGATTGAGCATTATGTTCATTTGCTTGGGCTGCCGTAACAAAGCACCACAGAGTGGGTGGCTTAAACAACAGACATTTATTTTCTCACACTGGAGACTGGAAGTCTAAATCAAGGCGCCAGAAGGGCTGGTTTCTCATGAGGCCTCTCTTCTTGGCTTGCAGAGGGCTGCCTTCTTGTTATGTCCTCAAATGGCCTTTCCTCTGTGCACACACAGGGAGACAGGGAGAGAGGGAAAGAGAGAGCACACACACAGGCTCTGGAGTCCCTTTCTTTAATGAGGACACCAGTCCAATCAGATTAGGGCCCTGCCTTTATGATGTCATTTAGCCACAATTGCATCCTTAAGGCACTGTCTCCAAATACAACCACATGGGGATTAGGGCTTTAACCTATAATCCCAGCACTTTGGGAGACCAAGGCAGGAGGATTGCTTGAGTCCAGGAGTTTGAGACTAGTGTGGCAACATAGCAAGACCATGTCTCTTAAAAGAAGCACACACAGGAATTTTAGGGGCTACAATTTAGTTCATAACAAGTATTACCTCTTTGACTGGAACAAACAACCTTATGCTTCAGATGAGATATCCCACACAGGTGGTATGGCCTTCATTCACTTTTAAAAATAGTATTTATTGAAAACAAATGATGTGCCAGTCTCCATGCCAGTTACAGGGGATAGCCTGTACCCTCTGTTAGTAGAGGAGTCATAGCTAAACAATTACAGAGAAGAGTGATGAGCACTGTGGGATGTGTGTAGGTGTCTGGGAAAGTTTCATTGAGAAGGCTGCTATGTTCTCGTAAGTCTGTCAATAAATATATCCATTGTGCCACACAATAGCATATGAGTCATATCATCATCATCATCATCTGCATGCATAATAACAAGAATGTAGCTCCTTCAAACTCTCACCTAAGGTTTCTTCCTTCATCTTCACCTTGTTTTAGTTCTTCAGCTATGGTTACTCCAGCCCCTCCCCCCACATGTATTCTCGTGTGTGTGTGTGTGTGTGTGTGTGTGTGTGTGTGTGTGTGTGTTTGGTTTTTTGGGTTTTTTTGAGTCGGAGTCTCTCTGTGGCCCATACTGGAGTGCAGCGGCATGATCATGACCATCATGACTCATGGCAGCGTCAACCTCCTGGGCTCAGTGATCCTTCCACCTCAGCATCCCGAGTAGCTGGGACTACAGGTGTGCACCACCACACCCAGCTAATTTTTTGATTTGTTGTAGAGATGAGATCTTGTCAAGTTGTCTAGGCTGGTCTTGAACCCCTGGGCTCAGGCAGTCCTCTTGCCTCCTCCTCCCAGAGTGCTGGGATTACAGGTATGAGCCATTGCGCTTGGCCTCCATATAGTCTACTGTGTTGTTTCAATAGCCAATGACTTTTCATACATTGATTATGAAGAGAAAATGGATTTTGATTTTTTTTTCTGATTTGTTTTTCTTAATAAGTTGAGCTGAACCTTGAGCTCTGTCTCCTCATCTCCTAACTTTCTGCAAAGGCAATTCCTGGTGTTAAGTGGAAGCTGTTCCTGTTACAGCCTACTGTTTGCCATTAATAAATGATAAGGGAAGTTGTCAGCCAGCATTAGCACTCTGTTTATGAAGCTGCAATTACTGATGCAGCATTTTCTGAAGTTCTTCCGATGTAAACAGCACAAGTGATTTAATAAGTTATGGCTCTAGAGAATTCCTTATGCAGTAAGCCAACTTTTCTTTTTCCTCCTCAGGGGAATGCACATAGCATTAAGTTAAGTATGTCTTGGTTGCCATTCGCTTTAAAGTGCTCTAGTTTCCCTGCCTATGCTCAGACATGTTTATGAGAGTATAATCTATTTCTCTCAAAGATGGAGACCCAGACACTTTACTGCAGACTTAAAAATCATTAAACACTTTGAAAGTATGAGAAGAATAGTAACTTCAGTTACCCAGAGATGTTCGAATGAGACGTTCAGGTTAGAACCCTTGGAGCTAGCCTGGTTGTATTTGAACATTAGAATCCTCCCCTAAGGCAAATAGCGATTATAATCTGGAGGCTCCCAGCTCTGTTGTCAGCTTGCCTCTAATGCTGAGGCTCTTTATCAGTCCCTGTTGATTTGCCTGATAAGGATGTTCTGTAGGTGATCAGTGGGTGCTTTTACTGTTCAAACAGTAACTAACTGTTAAATATCTTTAGAATATTTGGCCTACCACACGTGTCAGTACAACTCCCATTAACTGGATGAAAATAGACCTCAAGAGCTCATGACCTCCAGCTACCTTCGGGATCCTGTTTAAAACACTCTTCCCGTCCACTCTGGAGGCTGAGGCAGGAGATTGCTTGAGCCCAGAATTTCAAGACCATTCTGGACTGCATAGTGAGACCCTGTCTCAAAAACAAAAAGCAAACAGAAAAACACTCTCCCCTTGGCTGTCAGCTCTAATTTAGCTATTTCCCCATCCAGACCTTCAGGCAAGGCCCAGTGCAAGGAGCATGGGGTTTAGAGATGCAGACCAGGCAGACACCATGCCATCTCAACCAGGGTGTATGACTTGTGTTTCCTTATCTGTAAAATGGAGATAATAATCATACCACACAGCTCCATGCAGAGGCATCAGTGAGATGATGGTATAGAGATCCAGGAAGGCCATCAGCATTGTGATGCAAGTGCTTGTGTTGTGCTTTTGTGAACTGATGGATCTGAGTAGTCATTTCTCCCAAGAACATCTACAAATGGCTGTACCGTTAGGGAAATGCAAATCAAGACCACAGTGAGATGCCACTTCACCACTTCACACCCATTAGGTTGGCTGCAATCAAGACATCAGATAAAAACAAGTGTTGGTGGGAATGTAAAGCGAGGCAGCTGATTTGGGAAACAAATCTGTCAGTCCCTCAAAAGATTTAAGAGAGTCTAACCCTAAGACCCAGCAATTTCACTCTAGGTATATGCCTAAGAGAAATGAAAACATATGTACACACAAAAACTTATACATGATTGTTCACAGCAGCATTATTCATAACAGCTAAAAAGTGGAAACAACTCAAATGTCCATCATCTGATGGGTGAATGAATAAAAGGTGATCTATCTGTACCGCAAATGAAGGACTAATACGTGCTGCGACATGGATGAACCTTGAAAACATTATGCTAAGTGAAAGAAGCCAAACACATATTGTATGATTCTATTTGTATGAAATGTCCAGAACAGGCAAATCCATAGAGACAGAAAGCAGATTAACAGTTGCCAGGAGTGGGGTTGAGATTCAGGGGAAATGGAGAATGACTGCTAATGGGTACAGGGTTTCTCTTTGGGATGATGAAAATGTGCTAAAACAGGATTGTGGTGATGGTTGCACAACTCTGTGAATACCCTAAAAATGATTGACTTGTATACTTAAGTGGATGAATTGAATGGCATGTGAATTACATCTCAATGAAGTTACTTTTTAAAAAAAGAACTGACGGCTGAGAGTTGTCAGTGAGTTCTTAGTAAATGTTATTCTCTTCCTCTTCACATTGGTTTACCTTCTTTCTTTAACTATTCCCCCTCAAATAAAAGCACAAAAGCTAAAAAAGCCTTTCCGTTTCTCTATATCAATCTTCTTCAGCCCAAATTTCAGTGCTTACCTGACCAATCTTACCAACCACGTTTTGCATTTTACTTTATTTTTAGAGACAAGGTCTTGCTCTGTTGCCCAGGTTGGAGTGCAGCAGCATGATCACAGCTCATCGCAGTCCTGAACTCCTGGGTTCAAGTGATCCTCCCCCCTCCACCTCCTGAGTAGCTAGACTACGGGCACATGTCACCATATTCTGGTTTTTTTTTTTTCTCAACCAGAATGGGCTTTCCCGAGTCTGGTCAGCATTTCGAGGGAGCCATTGCTTGGGCCAGCACGACTTTATAGCTTTCTTTTAAACAGACCTTTATCCAGGGTAGTTGGGAAAGAACTACATCTTGCCAGCAGTCTGTGTAGGGGAACTGGTCAGGGTGGCCTGGATCCCCAATCCTACTAACACCTGAACACCTTACTAACTAGTTCTTTGTCTAGTGATCCCTCAGAGGGCCAGACCACCCCAAATTACAGCCACTCTACTTCATAGAGTGTCTGAAGCCTTTTGGGAGTCAACTTAATACCATAATTCCTTGAATATCCCTTTTTGAAATTCTTTACCATGTACTCTAGAGGAATAAGCTTGCTCTGTTTTCCACCCATTTTCACCCACTAAAAGACGACAATCACACAAGACAGGAAGGAATGGTGGAGGCAGTAAGAAGGGATGGACACACTTTGTCTGTTTCCAGCTGTACTCCCTGCAGAAATATTTCAAACACCTCTTTGCAATTGGCGGGTTGGTATAAACCCCCAACCTGGACCAGCCCTATTATAGGACTGGGGCCACCTTCAGCTGTATGAGGTCACCTCTACCTTACAGCAGGACTCAACACTCACTTCAGCCCTTTGGTTGGGTCAGAACCCTTCTGCTGTCTGTCTTGTTCATGCACACTCACACAACTCCAGACCACCACCCAGCGCCTTGGAGTCTATGGTTTCATCTCAGGACAGTGCTTCCTTCCACTGCCTCTAACCTTTTCCTTCAGGTTTGAGACTACTAGTGGACTCTGGCAGTTTATTGGGCTCCCCTTCTGTCTCTTAAGGACAGGTCTACCAAATTGAACCCAGGTTCTTACCAATCTGATGGGTGGCGCTCCCCTGACGAATCCTGGGCCCTATGGGTTCCGTTGTGCTTCTGAGGTCCTTACCCCAACATGCCGGGAGGGCTAGTCCCCTACATATCAGTCTGCTGGTACTAGACGAGGTCACCTCCTCCGGCGTCCCAGGGGTTGTACCTTGGTGACAAGGGAGATGGAAACACTGTCTCCGCCTCTCAATTCCTGGTCAATGCAATAGAAATGTAGTGGGAATCTTCACAGAGAGAGACAGGACACCAAGGCTACTTTGCCAGGAAACAGCATTTATTCGTGCTGGCACTGGCTCAGCGGATTTGCATCCAAAGGCTGAGCCACCATATTCTTCTATTTAATCCCTACAGTATCCCTGTGAGGGTCATTGCCTTCACAGCTAATAAGTAGCAAAAGTAGAATTTGAACCTAGGTCTGTGTGACTCTGAAGTCCATATTAACCATTGTGCTACTCTTTTTGTAACCACCATAACTATTGCCACAATGGACTGGTCTGCATGTTAAATATTTGCTGATTAATTATTGGGTATTCTGATGCTTTACCAACTTTTTTCCTGAAATACTCCAAGAGACAGATGAACATGCGTGATTAGGGGCCTTGTAATATAGTCCCAAGATTGCCTGCTGCAGTCACAAAATTTCTTCGAAATCTTGTTTAATCTTGAAAAATTGTATAAATTCAACAGTTTACTCTGTATGTATGTATTCAAATATAAAATTCATATCTCCTTACCAAGCCTCCCCAACTCTAAGTAAAATTGATCTTGGAGCCATGTGACCTGGTGTAATCCTGGTACACTGCTAGACGTGTATATATATATATATATATATATATATATATATATATATGTATAAACACACACACACAGTCAGGCATTGTTGAATGATGGGGACTTGTTCCAAGAAATGCATCATTGGATTTTGTCATCATGTGAAAATCATAGAGTGTACTTACACAAGCCTGCCCGGCTATTTTTAAAAAATTATTTATTGTAGAGATGAGTTCTCAACAAGTTGCCCAGGCTGGTCTCAAACCTGTGGGCCCAGGCAGTCCTCTCACCTCGGCCTCCCAAAGTGCTGGTATCATAGGCATGTGCCACTGCGCCCAGCCAGATTCTTCTTTTTTATATTTACCACTTCTTTTTTTTATTAAACATACTTTTTATTTTAAAATTGTAGGTACAGTTAAGGGTTAGGCATACAAATATGCATCATTCAGGCACCCTTGTTCATAAGGGGTGTCTCCCCGTCCCCAGACAGATAATTGACTATCGTTAATCTCACCTCCCTTCCCCTCCCTACCCCCCCATAGTTTCCCACCACTGTCAGTCCTTTTCTTATAGTATGATAGATGTTCAAGGTCCACTATATGAGTGAGAACATGTGATACTCAGATCTTTGTTTCTGTGAGAGAAACAGTATTATAGACTCTAGTTCCATCCAGGTTTCTGCAAAATTCATGATTCTGTTCTGTTTTATGGCTACATAGTATTCCATCATGTATATGTACCACATTTTTTTAATCCAGTACTCTTTTGATGGACAGCATGGTTGGTTCCAGGTTCTTGCTATTGTGAACAATGCTGTGATAAACATACGTGTGCAGGTATCTTTTTTATAGAGTGATTTGAGTTCTTCAGGGTATATTCCCAAGTCTTCAGTATTTTTTTAATAATCAATATTTTTTATTATGATATTGTGGGGTACAGTTAAGGGTTAGGTATACAAATATGCTTCGTTCAGGCACACTTGTTGATAAGAGGTGTCTCCCTGTCCCCAGATAGATGTTTACTACTATTAATCCCATCTCCCTTCCCCTCCCTCCCATAGTTTCCCACAACTGTCAGTCATTTTCTTATGGTAATATGTTAGATGATCAAGGTCTACTATATGAGTGAGAACATGTGATATTCAGATCTTTGTTTCTGTGAGAGGTCACTCAGTATTATAGACTCTAGTTCCATCCAGGTTGCTGCGAAATTCATGATTTTGTTCTTTTTTATGGCTTCATAGTATTCCATCGTGTATATGTACCATATTTTTTTAATCCAGTCCTCTTTTGATGGACAGTGTGGTTGGTTCCAGGTTCTTGCTATTGTGAACAATGCTGTGATAAACATACATGTGCAGGTATCTTTTTTTATAGAGTAATTTGAGTTCTTCAGGATATAGTCCCAGTAGGAGGATTGCAGGGTCATATGTGAGGTTGATATTTAGAGCTTTTAGGAATCACCACACTGCTTTCCACAGAAGTTGCACTAGTTTACACTCCCACCAACAGTGTAGAAGTATTCCCTTTTCACCACACCCTCTCCAGCAACTGTTATTTTTTGAGTTATTGATAATTGCCATTCTGACTGGAGTTAGGTGGTATCTCAGTGTGGTTTTGATTTGCATCTCCCTGATGATTAGTGAGGGTTGAACATTTCTTCATGTGTCTGTTGGCTGCTCAAATGTCTTCCTTTGTAAAGTGTCTATTTATATCTTTTGCCCATTTTATAATGGGGTTGTTTGTTTTTTTCTTTTCAGCACGATTGAGTTCCTTGTAGATCCAAGATGTTAAGCCTTTGTCAGACCTGGAGTTGGCAAATACTTTTTCCCAGTCTGTAGGCTGTCTCCCTGCTCTCTTGATGGTTTCTTTGGCTTTACAGAAGCTTGTCAGTTTAATGAGATCCCACTTATTTATCTTATCTCTTATGGCCTGTGGGTTTCGGGTTTTGTTCAGGAATTGGATGCCAGTTCCAATTTCCATGAGGGTATGTCCTTCATTTTCTAAGGTTCTTATGGTTTGAGGTTTTACATTTAGGTCTCTGATCCATTTGGAGTTAATTTTTGTGTATGGGGATAGATAGGGGTCCTGTTTCAATTCTGCATGTGGTCAGCCAGTTTTCCCAACACCATTTACTGAATAGGTTCTCCTCTCCCCAGTGGTTGGTGGTGGAGGCTTTGTCGAAGATGAGTTGGTTGAGAAATTGAGGTTTCGCTTCTGTAATCTCAATTCTATTACATTGATCTATATGCCTGTTCCTATACCAGTACCAAGCTGTTTTGATGATCATAGCTTTATAGTAAAGTTTGAAGTCTGATAATGTGATACTGCCTGCTTTGATTTTTTTGCTGAGGATTGTTCTGGCTATTCTTGGTCTTTGTGTTTCCATATGAATTCCTGTGTTGTTTTCTCTAGGTCTGAGAAGAATGTTGCTGGTAATTTGATGGGTATTGCATTGAATCTGTAGATTGTAGGTAAGATGGACATCTTCAGAATGTCGATTCTTCCAACCCATGAACATAGGTAATTTTTCCACTTGTTTGTGTCATCTTTGATTTCTTTGAGCAGAGTTTTGTAGTTTTCATTGTAAAGGTTTTTCACGTCTCTGGTTAGGAAGATGCCAGGGTATTTCATTTTTTTTGTGGCTATTGTGAATGGAATTGTGCTTTTTATTTGGGTTTCTGTTTGTTTATTATTGGTGTAAAGAAGTGCAATTGTCTTTTGCACATTTATTTTATATCCTGAGACCTTGTCAAAGGCCTTTATCAGTGTAAGGAGGTTTTTGACGGATTCTATTGGGTTTTCAAGGTACACAATCATGTCATCTACAAAGAGAGATAACTTGACTTCCTCTTTTCCTATTTGGATTCTCTTCTCTGATTGCTCTAGCCAGGACTTCCAATACTATATTGAACAGGAGGGGTGAGAGTGGGCATCCTTGTCTTGTTCCAGTTTTCAGGGGAAATGGTTCCAATTTTTGTCCATTTAGGAGTATAATGGCTGTGGGTTTTTCATAGATGGCTTTTACTATTTTGAGGTATGTTCCCCATATGCCTAGATGTTCGAGGGTTTTTATCAAGAATGGTTGCTGGATTTTATCAAAAGCTTTTTCTGCATCTAATGATATAATTGTGGTTTTTGTTTTGACATCTGTTGATATATTTAATTACATTTATGGTTTTACGAATGTTGAACCAGCCTTGCATCCCAGGGATGAAGCCTACTTGGTCATGTTGGATGATTTTTGAGATGTGTTGTTGTATCCAGTTTGCTAGGATCTTGTTGAGAATTTTAGTGTCTATGTTCATCAAAGATATTGGCCTGTAATTCTCTTTCTTTGTTGGGTCTTTACCTGGCTTGAGTATCAATGTGATGTTAGCTTCATAAAATGATTTGGGGAGAGTTCCATCTTTCTCAATCGCCTGAAATACCTTCAGTAGGATTGGAATCAGCTCCTCCTTAAATGTCTTGTAGAATTCCGCTGGAAGGCCATCTGGTCCAGGGCTTTTTTTTGTAGGTAGTTTTCTTATTACTTAGTCAATTTCCTTGATTGTTATTGGTCTATTTAGGGTCTCAGTTTCTTCTTGTTTCATCCTAGGCAGGTTGTGTGATGACAGAAAGTCCTCCATTTCCTTGAGGTTTTCACGTTTGTTTCCATACAAGTGTACATAGTAGTCTCTAATGATCTTTTGTATTTCTTCAGGGTCAGATGTGACTTCATCTTTTGTGTTTCTGATTGTGCTTATTTGGGTTTTTTCTTTCTTTTTCTTGGTCAGTCTAGCTAGGGGACCATTGATCTTGTTTATCCTTTCGAAGAGCCAGCTTTTTGTTTCATTGATTTTTTTGTATTATCTTTTTGTCTTCTATGTCCTGGATTTGGGCTTTTATTTTGGTGATCTGGATGCTTCTGCTGAAATTAGGGTTTTTGTGGTCTTGCTTTTCCAGCTTCCTTAGGTGGCTTGTTAGGCTGTTAATTTGTGATCCTTTCATTTTCTTCATGTGCATTTGTAGGGATATAAATTCCCCTCTTACTACAGCTTTCATGGCATCCCAGAGATTTTTTTTTTTTTTTTTTGAGTTGGAGTCTCACTCTGTCACCCAGACTGGAGTGCAGTGGCCACTCCTGGCCACCGCAGCCTTGACCTGCTGGGCTCCGGCGATCCTTCCGCCTCAGCCTTCCAAGTAGCCGGAACTACAGGCATGCGCTACCACACCCGGCTGATTTTTTGATTTATTGTAGAGATGAGGTCTCACTGCCCAGGCGGGTCTCGAACCCACAGGCTCAGGCAATCCACTCACCTCAGCCTCCCAAGGGCGCGGGATTACAGGCTGAGCCACCGAGCCGGCTTTTCCCAGAGATTTTGGTAAGATGTTTCTTCATTTTCATTTGTTTCCAGGTATCTTTTGATCTCTGTTTTGATTTAATCATTGACCCAGGAGTTGTTTAGCATCATGGTGTTTAGTGTCCATGACTTTGTGGGTTTTGGGGGGACCTTGTTGGTGTTAATGTTTATTTTTATTCCACTGTGATCCGAGAAGGTGCATGGTAGTATTTTGGTCCTTTTAAATTTGCTTATGCTTGATTTATGGCCAATTATGTGGTCAATCTTAGAATACATTCCATGCAGTGATGAGTAGAATGTGTATTCTGTGGTCTTTGGATGGAGTGTTCTGTAGGTATCAATTAAGTCCATTTGGTCCAGAGTCACATTGAGGTTCCGGATCTCATTGCTGATTTTTTGTCCTGATGATCGGTCTAGGGTTGTGAGTGGGGTATTAAAGTCCCCGGTTATGATGGTGTTAGAGTCAATATCTTTCTTCATTTTTCCTAGAAGTTGCTTTATGAAAGTTGGCACACCTATGTTGGGTGCATATATGTTTAGGATAGATATTTCTTGTTGATGGGGTGAACCTTTTATCATTATGTAGTGGCCCTCTTTATCTTTTTTAATTTTTGATAGCTTAAATGGTATTTTGTCTGAAATTAGGATCACAACTCCTCCTTTCTTTTGTGTTCCATTCGTCTGAAAATTTGTTTCCCATCCTCTTACTTTGAGTCTGTGCATGTCCTTTCTAGTGAGATGGGTCTCTTGAAGGCAGTATATTGTCGCCTGGTGGTATTTTATCCATTTTGCCTTTCTGTGTCTTTTCAGTGGTGCATTTAGTCCATTCACATTCAGGCTAATTATTGAAATGTGAGAGTTCGTCCTTATCATAGAGTTCTTATAGAGTTGTTCTTCCACTTGGTTTTTTCTCTTTCTTTTGGTTTTGGGATTGGTTCATGTGTATTTTATTCTTTTTCCTGTACTCTTGTGAAGAATGTTGTTCTTTTTTTCCTTTTCTTCTGTGTTTATTACTTTCTTAAGTGTTTCATGTAGAGGTGGTTTGGTTGCAGCATAAGTTCTTAGGGATTGAATATCTGGGAAAGATTTTAATTCTCCCTTGCTGATGAAGCTTTACTTGGGTGGGTAGGTTACTCTTGGTTGAACTTGTTTATCTTTTAGAACTTTGAAGATAGGACTCCAAGCTCACCTAGCCTGCAGGGTTTCTGTAGTTAAATCTGCTGCTATTCTAATTGATCTTCCATGGTAGGTGACCTGGCCTTTTTCTCTTTCTGCCTTTAGGATTTTTTCTTTTATACCTACTTTGTTTAGGTGAATTATTATGTGTCTAGGAGTTGGTCTTCTCATTTGTTGTCTTGCAGGGGTTCTCTGAATCTCTGGTGTTTGAATTTTTGCGTCACTGATTAGATAAGGGAAGTTTTCTTGAATGATCTCATGAAAAGTTTGTTCCAGTGTGGTCTCTGTCTCTCTTTCTGCCTCAAGAAGGCCAATTACTCTTAGGTTCGGTCTCTTGAAGTAATCACTCATCTCTTGAAGGTTTTGTTTTGTCTTTTTGAGCTTATTTTCTGTTTTTTTAAGAGTTTGGGTTAGTTCTATATTTTAGTCCTCATGCGCTGAGATTCTTTCTTCTGCTTGGGTAATTCTGCTTTCCATGCTTATCAGTTTGTTATTTATTTCATTTACCGTATTCTTTATTACTGTTATCTCAGATATCAGGTCCTTCCTAGTTTCTTCTTGTCTCTCCTCAATTCTTTTAAATCTCTCTATTAATGTCTTGATATCTAGGTTTGTAGTTTGGGACCAGTCATTCTGGGGGCTCTTCATTGTTTGCATTCTGAAGTCAGTTTTCTCAGTGTCTGCCTTCCCAGGGGTCTGGGAGAGACCCATATTCTTCTTTTGGTTTTTCTTCATTTGTGTAGATTTTTCTCTCTCTCCCCCTTTCCCTCCCCTTCTTTAATTCTGTTTTTCAGGGAAGGTGGGGTTGCTTTTGTTTCACTTGTGCAATCTCCTGTTCTTTCTTATGAGGATCCTCTGGCTTTGTTCACTTTCGAGGTTGGAGTGTGGGCTGCAGGCTGTACTTTTTGCAGTTTTGAGGTTTAATTGAGGGGGAAGCTGTGATTCAGAATCTATATGCTGATCCCGGTATCCACCAACAGGTGTATGGGCACACTGGAACCTATTTCCCACTGCCTTACAATCTGTGCAGCGGTATGTAGGTTTAGTCCCTGGATCAAAAGGAGGTGCAAAAGAGGAATATAATGGAGGAGGGGGGGAGTCAATAGGAAGTTAGAAAGAGAGGAGAGTGAGAGGGAAAACAGACATACATACCACCGAACAGGTGAAAAAGAGACACAAGGCCAGAGAGAAGTGAAAAAAACACGTGAGCAAAATTCCCTAAAGGATACTGGTAGCTACACAGAGACAGACCAATAAAATCATGAAACAAGCCGGGCTCGGTGGCTCAGCCTGTAATCCCAGCGCTTTGAGAGGCTGAGGTGAGTGGATTGCCTGAGCCTGCGTGTTCAAGACCCGCCTGGGCAACTTGGCGAGACCTCATCTCTACAGTAAGTCAAAAACTAGCTGGGCGTGGTAGCGTGCGCCTGTAGTTCCAGCTACTTGGAAGGCTGAGGCAGAAGGATCGCCGGAGCCCAGCAGGTCGAGTCTGCGGTGACCGGGAGCGGCCACTGCACTCCAGTTTGGGTGACAGAGTGAGACTCCAACTCAAAAAAAAAAAAAATCATGAAACAGATAGTGTAAGTCAGAAAGCGGACAAAAGTGAGCAAAACAAACAGTCAAAATGATAAAATCAAAAGTCAAAATAAGAGATCAGGCTAGCTCTGGAATCTTTCCTGAGTGTCTAAAGTCTTTTCAGCTCTGATCTCCAGCCTCTCCCCTTTGTTTTCCTTGCAGGCAGCTAGATTTACTGGCAGCTTAGGTTTACTTTTTTTTTAGCCTGCTGCCTGGGAGGTCTGTGACGTTGCCTTTGTCTGATTCAGCAGGGGAGGGGCTTTGTCTCCTGTTTAGTGATGTTACCTTAGGAACCGAGGTGGAAGCTGCTGATAGGTGGGTGGGGCAATGCAAATCTCTGCCTGGAGAATAGCCGAGGTGGCAGCTTCACTTTCGTGGATCTTTTCTCTCCGCTCATTTGGGTCCCTGTGTTATCCACTGTGACAGACTGTGCTGGAGTGGGAGGCACCGGGGATCAGCTGCACAGCTGGGCGCTGGGTCCTGTGTGCCACCAGCAGGCTGGGGTGGAGGAGGGGGTAAGGAGTTCCCTCCTCTGGAGCTGAAAGCCTCTGATCAGCACCTCTTTAAGATATGCTGTTCCCTTACACAAGCATGGGATCGCTTGCTGAGTGCCTCAGCCAGGGTGGGCCCAGAACTCCAGAGCTCCAAAGCTCCAAAGGGCAGATGGTGGGCGACGAGAGTGGCCCTGGGCCCCTCACAGGGTACTTCAGCCGGAAATGGGACCGATATCTCTGAGGGACGGGCACCCAGAGCCGTGCTGGGTGCTGGGCGAGATGATGTAGTCAGGGAGGGAGCCGAGACCCAGGACTCCCGTGTGGGTAGGAGTCACATATAGTGGAGCAGCAGCAGCCAGGGGCCGCAACATCCGGCCCTTTGTGGGACTGAAGCTCCCTGGGTCTTGGACCAGTGTGGCTGGAGGTGGGCAGGGAGTGGGGGAAGAAAAGTAAGAGTCTTTTTGGGAACTCACATTCGGAGAATCTCACAAATCCACCTATGCCGTCGCCATCTTACCGGAACCTCCTATACTTACCACTTCTAGTCCATCAATGTGAGCTGTTGATTCTAAACTGTCCCCATCTCACGTGTTTCCTTTGCTCTCCCTGTAGCCTGATCCACGCCCATCTCTCACCTGCATCCTGCAGTAACCGCTTACCCGATCTGTCTCCACTCTTCCCCGTAGGGTCTTCTGCACAGCTGGCAGAGCGGTCTTTTTGAAATGTGGGTCTGGTTGTTTTACTCTCCTGCTTAACATCCTCCAATTGCACCTACAAGATGCTATTTGGTTTGACCTCTGCCTACCTCTCCAGCCTCATCTGCCCCTTCACCTTGTTCCCTATACTTCTGTCACCTGATCTACTTTCTGTTCCGTGAAAAGGAGGTTCAGTCTCTCCTGTGGGCCTTTGCACCTGCAGTTCTTTGTCTGGAATGCTTTGATCTCAGAAAGTTACACAGCTGTCCCCTTTGTGTCAGATCTCACTCAGCTCAGCCAGGCCTTTTCTGACTGCTGAGTTAGAGACATGCCTTCTTATTATTTCACTTTTAACTTCTTTTCCATGATATATGCTCTCTGAAATGATCTTGTTGGCTTGTTTTTGTTTGTCCACCCTTCCCTGTCCCGTGCCCCCAAGAGAATATAAGTTTTGTAGGAAAGGGATTATATTTGTCTTGTTCATGATACTATCCCCAGTACCTGAACAGTTCCTGGCATCCAGAAGATCCTTAATTTGTATTTGTTGAATAAGCGACTGCTTTTCCATTGTGCATGGGCCAATGTAAGGATTAGAGTTGTGAACTGAATTAGGAAATGGGAGTTATCAGAAGTCTCTGGTGTCTTGCTTGTTCACAGCAGATTTGTTCAGTACAACTCCAAATTGGAAACAGCCCAATGTCCATCAACACATGAATGAATAAACAAATTGTGTTCCATACAATGGACTATTATATGGCCATAAAAAGGAACAAAATACTGATACATGGTACAACGTGGGTGAACCTTGAAAACATGTTGTGTGAAGGGAAGCCTTATACAAAAGAGTACATACTTAGGATTCCATTTGTATGAAATTCTAGAAAAGACAAATTTAAACTATAGTGAAAGAAAGATGGTTAGCTGGAACCCAGGATGGGAATGGATTGACTGGGATGAAACACAAAACTTCTAGGGGTATGGAAGTGTTCTGCATCTTGAATATAGTGGCAATTACACAGATGTGTAAATTTGTCAAATCTTATCAAAATGTACAATTAAAATTGGTTCATTTTATTGTATATAAACTATATGTCACAGTTGAAAATAATCCTCTGGTATTTAACCTTTAAGCACTTTGGGTTTCTTTTGTCTTGTTTATCTACCCACTTCTGGGGCAGATGACTTTTCTGTTAATTTCAAGATCTCCTAGCTACTTGCTGACTCATCCTAGACACACTTGCATTCCTGTTTCTGAATCAGTACAACATCCTTTGGGCCTCTTGTCTTCTGTGTCTAGTTAGCAAAACATCTTTCTCATTGCCGTCATTGGTTATCTTTGGGTGTGCTATTAGGACTTGCCATCAAGGCTAGTTTCACTACCAAAGAGTAAGCACCTCCAACAGAAACATGGCAGTTTTACAATATGACAAGAAAAAAAAATGTCTGCAGCACATTTAGCTTGATAGGAAGACATAGAAGTGTACATTTTAAGTTCTTTTAAATATGATGACTTGTGTACGTTGATTAGACTTCCATTTCAGAAATCTAATTCTTTATGAGCTATCCTGTCTTTGTTAATATAGCCGCTGAGCTAAACACTACATTGAGATGTGGTGGATAGTAGACTGTTTCTAGCAAACTCTTGCTCTGATAGTAATAAGCTTATTTAGTATTAGGCCTCATTTTCATCTTTTGTTTTTCCATTTAGTTCATAGAATCACCCAGTCCCTTTTTCCTTTATTAAGGTTTTTATTTTTAGCCGGGCATGGCAGCACGCGCCTATAGTTCCAGCTACTTGGAAGGCTGAGGTGGAAGAATCGCCGGAGCCCAGCAGGTCAAGACTGCGGTGGCCGGGAGTGGCTACTGCACTCCAGTCTGGGCGACAGAGTGAGACTCCAACTCAAAAAAAAAAAAAAAAAAAAGAAAAGATTTTATTTTGGGCAACCCTCTTTCAGGTCCCCTCCCGCTTGGATACTTTTTTGTCTTCTTAATAAACTCCTGCTTTCTAAAAAAAAAAAAAAAAAGATTTTATTTTACAACAAGCAAAATGTGAATACAACCTCATAAAATACTCAAGCAATACACAGGGTATGATGTCTAGACAAAAACAATATTAAGAGTTTGGCAATACAAGGGTACCTGCATAATCAACGTTTGTATACCTAACCCTGAATTGTATCCCACATCTTAATAATTTTTAAAAATGTCAAAAACAAACAAAAAAAGAGTTCGGCAGCTATTCTTCCAGATCTTTTCCTGAGCATGTATATACAATACATGCACAGATACACAGACAAATTTTCCATAAGCAGAATAACTAGGGGTTGTTCAGCATGCCCTTTCACATAACAAGATATCCTAGAGATATTTCCATTTCTGCACTTAAAGATCTATCTTATACTTTTTTTTTTTTTTAAGAGACAGGATCTCCCTTTGTTGCCTTAGCTGGACTGTAGTGAAATGTAGTGGTATGATTATAGCACACTGCAGCCTCGAACTTTTGGGCTCTAGTGATCCTTCTATCTCAGCCTCCTGAGTAGCTAGGACTGCAGGCATGTGCCACCACACCTGACTAAGTTTAAAAATGTCTTTGTAGAGATAGAGTCCTGCTGTGTTGCCCAGGCAGATTAAACTTCTGTTCTCAAGCTATCCTCCTGCCTTGGCCTCCCAAAGTGCTGGAATTACAGGTGTGAGCCATTATGCCTGGCCTACTTCAACACTTTTGGGGTGGGGGGTGAGAAAGCAGGAGTTTATTAAGGGAGAAGAGTTCCCAAGTGGTGACCCAAAAGAGGGTTGCCCCTCAACACTTTTTTTTTAATTGGAGTCTCACTCCATTGCTCAGGCTGGAGTGCAGTGGCATGCTCATGGCCACCCCAGTATCGACCTGCTGGGCTCAGGTGATCCTTCTGCCTTCACCTTCCAAGTACAGCTGTGCACTACTATGTCCCACTAATTTTTTCATTTATTGTAGAGATGAGGTCTTGCCAAGTTGCCTAGGCTGGTCTCAAACCCCTAGGCTCAGGCAATCCACTCGCTTCGGCCTCCCAAAATGCTGGGATTACAGGCTGAGCCACTGAGCCCTACCAGAAATTTCTGTTAGCCTTTATTGATGACCAGCTGTTGCTGGCTCATTATCATCAAAATATTAAAAATAACAGACAAAAAAACCTGTGTTTTCACATATTCTTGACCTGTATATAAGGACATGCATATATATGGAAAATTCTGATGTTTAAGCAGAATCAGAAAGTCATATTTCAGGCAGATGGATTTGAATCTCTCAAAAACCTGCAGGCCATAAGTACGTGTCTTCAGCTCTGCTTTCCGGCAAACAGTGGGAGTGGAGAGCAGACTGACATTTGGCTTAGCTACCCAAGCAGGGCCAGAGTTGCCTTCCTGTGAGGTTTTGCCTACGTGCATAGTTATGAAACAGTCTGAGACTCTATTTTCTTTCATGTTAACTGACCTCAGAATTAACCTCACTTTTCCTCCACCTCTTTCTTTTTTTGGTTTCTGGTTTCCCTTTCCAATGTGTTAGTTCACTTAAAGTACGAAGGCATTGTAGTCGGTAGAAATTATTACATTCTCTGGTGGTTTTAGTTGTCTTGACTTTAACTTCCTTCCTCTTAGACAAACAAAATAGGCAGCTTGTCATGTCTGAGGGTTTAAATTCGTGTTAACCTTTTAATTTATTGCGATTAAGATGAATTTTCAAAGAAAAGTATTTCCTTATTTAAGAACTGCCTTGGCAAGAAGTTGGAAATCCTAGAACCTTGTTGCAAAGGAACGTGTAGCTGTTTGTTATGAATGAGTCTTCTGGGCCCAGAAAAGGCGACTCTCCTTGTTAGTGTGCAGTTACAGATTGCCAACAAGGGGAAACCGTACTGTAAGGCAACACAGCAGAGGCTTCGGGGGCAAAGGGTGCCATGAAGGAGCAGAGTTTAGCAGGGGCCTAGTCATTGATTTTGCTCACTGACTAACCTTGAGGCGTCATGTGACTGCTCTATCTCACATTTTTTCTTTGCCCTCAGTCATTACATGTTGTTTACTGTGGATGAATGAGACTCCTTACAAAAGGATTCCAATGTCCACCAGGAAGATGTTTGTAAATATGGAGTATTGTGTATTGTCTTTCTTTTCTCTTTTCTTTTTTTTTTTTTTTTGAGTTGGAGTCTCACTCTGTTGCCCAAACTGGAGTGCAGTGGCCGCTCCTGGCCACCGCAGCCTCGACCTGCTGGGCTCCGGCGATCCTTCCGCCTCAGCCTTCCAAGTAGCTGGAACTACAGGCATGCGCTACCACGCCTGGCTGATTTTTTGATTTATTGTAGACATGAGGTCTTGCTGCCCAGGTGGGTCACGAACCTGCAGGTCTCTTTTCTTTCTTTCTTTTTTGTTGGGGGGTGGCGGTCAGGAGGGCGGAGGTCTCACTCTGTCGCCCAGGCTGGAATACAGTGGTACAATCACGACTCACCCCAGTCTTGACCTTCTGGGCTCAGGCGATCCTTCTGCCTCAGCCTCCTAAGTAGCTAGGGCTACAGGTGCGCACTGCCACACCTGGCTAATTTTTTTGATGTTTTTGTAGAGATGAGGTCTCGCTATGTTGCCCAGACTGGTCTCCAACTCCTGGGCTCAAGTGATTCTCCCACCCTGGCCTCCCAAAGTGCTGAGACTACAGGTGTGAGTACTACACCCAGCTTTATATTGTCTTTCTTATGGATGTCATTGATTAGTCTTAGTGAACAGGTCTTAAATGATTCAACAAATAATTTATTGAGCATCTGTTATATGTCAGGCATTTTCTAGGTTCTAGGAGTAGAGTGGTGAACAAAATAGATGAGTGTCTCTGCCCTCCTGAAACTTAGATGCTAGTTGGGGAGACATATGTTAAATAAGATAATATATTTACGATATATATATATATGGTATATAGTGTCTTACCTAGGGACAAATGTTGGGCAGAAAAAAATTAAGCAGGGAAAGAAGACACAAGTGCCTGGATTGGTAATGCAGCTTAATTATTACTATAACTATTTACCTTTTAAAACTCTGCAGGCCGGGCTCGGTGGCTCAGCCTGTAATCCCAGCACTTTGGGAGGCCGAGGTGAGTGGATTGCCTGAGCACGCGGGTTCGAGACCCACCTGGGCAACTTGACGAGACCTCATCTCTACAACAAATCAAAAAAATTAGCTGGGCATGGTAGCGCGCACCTGTAGTTCCAGCTACTTGGAAGGCTGAGGTGGAAGGATCGCTGGAGCCCAGCAGATTGAGGCTGCAGTGGCCGAAAGCGGCCACTGCACTCCAGTCTGGACGACAGAGTGAGACTCCAACTCAAAAACAAAAACAAAAAAAACTCTGCATATTGTTTTATGCATTCAAAAACACTGTTCTGAGAAGGGATCCTCTGGCTTCTCCAGACTGCCAAAGGGATCCTGGGCATAGAAAAGGTTAAGGACTTTCATTAGAGGGCCATCCCTCTAGCTCTTCACATGTGATGGAAAGATATTTGTTTCCTCTTTTATGCTTTATGTGATAATGATGTGGCAAAATTTCCATGGAGATTATCATATCATGTCTAGTAATTGGGGTTTTAAATCATTTGAAGCCATCATTCACTTTTGAGGCTATTGTCGTGGGATGGTTTTCCCATTTGTGTTCTGCAGAATCTCAGGGCACCCCTAAAGCCTTTTTGGAGACTCTGTGGTCATTTTATTTTATGGCGGTTTTTTTTTTTTTGAGTCGAAGTCTCAACTAACTAAATAAAAGCACTTAATTATAGTGTATGAAAACCATTTAATCTAGAAAAGTATAACAGGACATCTGTCCCCATTTAACAGACTGATTCTGGACTGTGGTAAGTGCTAAGATGGAGACAGGCCCAAGTGTCAGTGAGATCACAGAAGGGAGCACCTAAGTGGAGTGGGTGTGGGAATGGTCTGGGAAGGCTTCCTGAGCTGGGCAGCCAAAGGGCCAAGAAGAGGCCACATGCTCACTGCTTTTCCTCTGCTCACTTCTGATTCATAGAACTTCTTTGCCATAGTGCAGGGTTGCCAGACTCTCTGGCACACTACCTGTTTTTGTATAGCCTGTAAGACATACCTTCCTAAGTACTGTAGTCAAAAAAGGTCAAAAGAATAATAAAATTAATAACATATGAAAATCATATGAAATTCAAATTTCTGTGTCCACAAACTTTGTTAGAACACAGCCATACTTATTCATTTGTATGTGGTCGGCGGCTGCTTTCTCCCTATAATGGTAGAGTTGAAACAGGCCTGGCCTGCAAGGCCTAACATGTTTAGGTCTTTGACAGAAAAGTTTGCTGACTCCTGCCTTAATGCTTTAAATGCCCTCCTGAAATGCAGGAAGCTGAAAAAGTAATGGTAGTCAAAAGGAAGGCATGAAATCCTGTTGTCTTCACTTATCCACTTGCAAGTTGAGGCACAGGAAATGCTTGAGACTTCTCTTTTTCTGTCTCCCACTGGAGCATAACACATGCACACCTCAGGACCCAGGAACATGCATTCACCCCATTCCTGTTTGGTCTGTTTTGAATTTAATTAATGGGGTTTTAAGATTTCTGAAAAACAGGGTGTCTGGTATGAGTCCAAACAATTACAGAAAATGCTTTCCTGGAGAGTAGGAAACACGGGGTCCTCTGTTGGTGTGCTGAGGACTAGCTGAGGCATCTCTAAGTAGTGGAGTTGATTGGTGAGTACACTAGATAATCTCTAGGCACCTTTCATCTCAGTAGAGACGTTGCTGCATGGTGGAGGGAACGACCTGGGTGTGAATCCTGGCCCTGTCACTTTCTACCCTGGAGACCTTGAGCAACTTACCTAAGTGCTCTATGCCTCTGTTAGCCCGTCTGAATGTGTGGCTATAAGAATGACCTTATAAGAATGGAATGAGAAGCCAGGCTCAGTGGCTTAGCCTGTAATCCCAGCGCTTTGGGAGGCCGAGGCGAGTGAATTGCCTGAGCCCGCGGGTTCAAGACCCGCCTGGGTAACTTGGCGAGACCTCATCTCTACAATAAAATCAAAAATTAGCCGGGCGTGGTAGCGCGCGTCTGTAGTTCCAGCCACTTGGAAGGCTGAGGCGGAAGGATCGCCGGAGCCCAGCAGGTCGAGGCTGCGGTGGCCAGGAGCGGCCACTGCACTCCAGTCTGGGTGACAGAGTGAGACTCCAACTCAAAAAAAAATGGAATGAGGTCATATACTTTACACTCCTGGCACTAATAGGTATTTGATTTACTGCAACTATGAAAATTTCTATGTCTCTGAATTCTCAGTATGTAAGACTTTTAAGAAGACAGTCTCAAGCCGGGCTTGGTGGCTCAGCCTGTAATCCCGTGCCTTTGGGAGGCTGAGGTGAGTGGATTGCCTGAGCCCGCGGGTTCGAGACCCGCCTGGGCAGCGAGACCTCATCTCTTCAATAAATCAAAAAATCAGCCGGGCATGGTAGCGCGTGCCTGTAATTCCAGCTACTCGGAAGGCTGAGGTGGAAGGATCGCCGGAGCCCAGCAGGTTGAGGCTGCGGTGGCCGGGAACGGCCACTGTACTCCAGTCTGGGCAACCGAGTGATACTCCAACTCAAAAAAAAAAAAAAAAAAAGAAGACAGTCTCCCAGTAGCTTGTTTTAATGAGTGGTTAAAATAGTCCATTGTCTGTGATTTACTGCATTTGCATTTTTGCTGATAACTGGCCTCTTAAACACTAAGTACTTTGAATCAAGATCTTCCCTAACTGGTCAAGTCTAGCCCATGTTTTAACTCAGATTGGCACACAGAGAGTACATCTTGCCTTGTAAACACCTTTGGTATCATCACGTTACCAGGCTAAAGCAGATGATAGTGGGAAAGAGGGCTTGTGTGTCATATGTCTTTCCTCTGTGTTCACTAATTTCCACCCATTCTCAATAATTGCTTGAGTTATTTCATGAATAGTTTTAATTCTCTTTTGGAAGGCTAGTTTTGATAAGGAGGCTTTCACAGAGAGGTTTGCTTATATTTGCTTTGCATTGTTTTCTGACAGTTTATAGGTAACATAGTTTCAGAGACAGTATTAGTCAGGACACTATTTTTTGTCTTTGAATAATTTTCCTCTGATCTTCATTTATAAGTCTATTGAATACTTATTTTTTATTTTTATTTTTTTAGAGACAGGGTCTTGTTCTGTTGCCCAGGCTGAAGTACAATGTCATGACTCTATCGCCTTGCAGCCTAGGAATTCAACCTAAGGCTCAGCCTCCTGTATAGCTGGAATTATAGGTGTGTGCCACCATGCCTGGCAGGGTCCCTTTAAATAGCCAGCCTTTCTAGTAGAATCAACATAATTATTTGAATTATATGTAACTATATAAGATCATATCAACGCACAGTAAGCTAGACATGTATAAGATTGTGGTTAAGAGCATGGGCTTTGGAATTGTATGACATAGTTGTGGTTCAGAGCCTGGTTTTGCCATTTACTTACTAGCTATATATGATCTTGACCTTCCATCTCCTCATGGGAATAATAATACTCAGGTACATTGTGTAGATGAAATGAAATTGTTCATGTGAAATCCTTAGCATAGGCCGGACTTGGTGGCTCAGCCTGTATTCCCAGCACTTTGACAGGCCGAGGCGAGTACATTGCCAGAGCCCGTGGATTCGATACCAGCCTGGGCAACTTGGTGAGACCTTGTCTCTACAATTAAAAAAAATTAACCCGGAGTGGTATCATGTGCCTGTAGTTCCGGCTACTTGGAAAGCTGAGGCGGAAGGATCACCAGAGCCCAGCAGGCTGACGCTGGGGTGGCCATGAGCATGCCACTGCACTCCAGCCTGGGTGACGGAGTGAGACTCTAACTCAAAAAAACAACAAAAAATAAATTCTTAGCATAGCACCTGACATACAGTAAGTGTTTTTCCGTCATATCCATTGTTAGTGATTATTTTAGAGATCTGTATGGTGTATTGCTTTCTATGGATATAGAACTAAATCTTCATATCCCTCAAGCTTTGTTTTTTGCTACCTGATATCCAGCCATAGTAAACTAGTAGAAGCACCCCTCATTTCCTGGCCTCCCTCCTCTCTGTACATATACCTAAGCTCTGTCTGCCTAGAACACCTCGCCACCTCTTCTCTCCTAACTAACATGTCTTTCAGAGCCCAGTTCAAGGGCATCTTCATGAAGCCTTCCTTTAATCCAAGCCCTCTGTTGCCACAAAGCCCTCCGTAGACTCCTCAGCCTCCCACAGTGCACAGGCATACCTCCTCTCTGTATTGCGCTTTACTTTATTACACTTGCATATCGGTGCCCTTTCTCCAACAGCATGTGCTCACTTTGTCCGTGTCACAGTTTGGCAATTCTCATTATTTCAAGCTTTTAAAATTATATCTGTATGCATCATCAGTGTCTTTGATGTTATTGTTGTAATTGTTTTGGGGTGTCATGAATCGTGCCCATATAAAATGGCAAACTTAATAAATGTTATGTGTTCTGACTGCTCCATCAACTGGCTGTTCCACCGTCTCTCTCCCTCCTCAGGCCTCCTTGTTTCCTGAGATACAACAGTACTGAAATTGGGCCAGTTAATAACCCTATAGCAGCTTCTAAATGATCAAGGGAAAGGAAGAGTTGTACATCTCTGACTTTAAATCAAAAACCAGAAATGATTAAGCTTAGTGAGAAAGGCAGTTGAAAGCCAAGACAGGCTGAGAGCTAGGCCTCTTGTTAGCTAAGTTGTGAACACAAACGAAAAGTTCTTGAAGGAAATTAAAAGTACTACTGCAGTGAACACACAAATGATAAGAAAGTGACACAGTTTTATTGCTGATATGGAGAAAGTTTCAGTGGTCTGCATAGAAGATCAAACCACCCACAACATTTCCTTAAGCCAGAACCTAATCCAGAGCAAGGCCCTAACTCTCTTTGGTTCTGTGAGGGCTGAGAAAGGTAAGGAAGCTGCAGAAGTAAAGTTGGAAGCTAGCAGAAGTTGGTTCGTGATATTTAAGGAAAGAAGCCACCTTCATAGCGTACAAGTGCAAGCTGAAACAGCAAATGCTGATGGAGAAGCTGCAGCAAGTTATCTAGAAGATCTAGCTGAGATCATTGCTGAAGGTGGCAACACTAAACAACGTATTTTCATTGTTGAAAAATCAGTTTTCTATTGGAAGATGATGCCATCTAGGACTTTCATAGCTAGAGAGGAAAAGTCAGTGCCCAGCTTCAAAGCTTTGAAGGACAGACTGACTGTTGTTAGGGACTAAAGTAGCTGATGAGTATCAGTTCATTTACCATTGTGACAATCCTAAGGCCCTTAAGAATTATGCTAAATCTACTCTTCTTGTGTTCTATAAATGGAACAACAAAACCTAGATGACAGCACATCTGTTTCCAGCATGGTTTACTGAATATATATATACATATATATGTATTTTTTTTTTTTTTTTTTTGAGTTGGAGTCTTACTCTGTCACCCAGGCTGGAGGGCACGCTGCCATGCCCAGCTCTTTTTTTTTTTTTTTTTAGTTGTAGAGATGAGGTCTCACCAAGTTGCCCAGTCTGATCTCTAACCTGTGGGCTCAGGTAATCCACTCGTCTCAGCCTCTCAAAGTGCTGGGATTACAATCTGAGCCACCGAGCCTGGCCTACTGAATGTTTTAAGTCCGCTGTGGAGACCTACTGCTCAGAAAAAAAATACTGCTCATTGGCAGTGCACCTGATCACCCAAGTGTGTACAAGGAGGTTAATGTTCTTTTCAGGCCTGCTAAGATGACATCCATTCTGTAGCTCCTGGATCAAGGAATAATTTCAACTTTTGACTCTTATTGTTTAAGAAAGACATTTCATAAGGAAGGATCTAGCTGCCATAGATAGTGATTTTTCTGATGGATCTGGGCAAAGTAAATTGAAAACCTCTGGAAAGGATTCGCTATTCTAGATGCCATTAATAACACTTGAGATTCATGGGAGGGAGTCAAAATATCAACATTAACAGGTGTTTGGAAGAAGTTGCTGCTAACACCCATGGATGGCTTTGAGGGTTTTAAGACTTCGTGGAGGAAGTAACTGCAGATATGGTAGAATTAGCAAGAGAACCAGAATTAGAAGTGGAGCTTATTGCCTGAGCCTGTGCGTTCGAGACCCGCCTGGGCAACTTGGCGAGACCTCATCTCTACAGTAAAATAAGAAATCAGCCGGGCATGGTAGCGCACGACTGTAGTTCCAGCTGCTTGGAAGGCTAAGGCAGAAGGATCTCTGGAGCCCAGCAGGTCGAGGCTGCAGTGGCCGGGAGCATGGCACTGCACTCCAGTCTTGGCAACAGAGTGAGACTCCAACTCAAAAAAAAAAAAAAGAAGTGGAGTTTGAGGATGTGACTGAATTGCTGTAATCTCATGATAAAACTTGAAAGAATGAGGAGTTACTTCTTATTGATGAATGAGGAAAGTGGTTTCTTGAGATAGAATCTACTCCTGACGAAGATGCTGTGACATTGTTGAAATGACAATAATGTATCGCAGTAACAAAAACAATGCATTATGCAAACTTAGTTGATACAGCAATGTAAGGTTTGAGATGGTTGGCTCTAATTTTTTTTTTTTTTTTTTTTTGAGTTGGAGTCTCACTCTGTCTCCCAGACTGGAGTGCAGTGGCCGCTCCCGGTCACCGCAGCCTTGACCTGCTGGGCTCCGGCAATTCTTCTGCCTCAGCCTTCCGAGTAGCCGGAATTACAGGCATGCGCTACCATGCCCGGCTGATTTTTTGATTTATTGTAGAGATGAGGTCTTGCTGCCCAGGCGGGTCTCAAACCCGCGGGCTCAGGCAATCTACTCACCTCAGCCTCCCAAAGGCACGGGATTACAGGCTGAGCCACTGAGCCCGGCTAATTTTTTTTTTTTTTTTTTTTTTTTTTTTGAGTTCGAGTCTCACTCTGTCGCCCAGACTGGAGTGCAGTGGCCGCTCCCGGCCACCCCAGTGTCCACCTGCTGGGCTCCGGCGATCCTTCCGCCTCAGCCTTCCGAGTAGCTGGAATTACAGGCATGCGCTACCACGCCCGGCTGATTTTTTGATTTATTGAAGAGATGAGGCTTCGCTGCCCAGGCGGGTCTCGAACCCGCAGGCTCAGGCAATCCACTCACCTCAGCCTCCCAAAGGCGCGGGATTACAGGCTGAGCCACCGAGCCCGGCTAGGCTCTAATTTTGAAAGAAGTTCTGTGAGCAAAATGCTGTAAAACAGCATCACACGCTTCAGAGAAATATTTGGGGAAAGGAAGAGTCAATCACTGTGACAAAACTTCATTGTCTTGTTTTAAGAAATCGTTACAACCACCCCAACCTTTAGCAACCACCACCCTGATCAGCGGCCATCAACACGGAGGCAAGATACTCACGCTATCAGCAAAAAGATTGCAACTTCCAGAAGGCTCAGATGATTGTTAGCATTTTTCAGCAATAAAAATTTTTTTTTTTGTCTCTGCTTTTGTTTAGACAGAGTCTCTGTCATCCAGACTGGAGTGTAGTGGCATCATCATAGCTCACTGCAGCCTCAAACTCCTGAGCTCAAGCAATCCTCTTTCTTTAGCATCCCAAGTAGCTAGGACTATAGGTGTGTGCCACCATGGCTGGCTAATTTTTTAATTTGTTATAGAGGCAGGGTCTTGCTATGTTGCCCCAGGTGACAAAGTATTTTTAAACTAAGTTATATACATATTATTTTATTTTATTTTTTATTTTTATTTTTTTTGAGTTGGAGTGTCACTCTGTCACCCAGCCTCGACCTACTGGGTTCTGGCGATCCTGCCGCCTCAGCCTTCCAAGTAGCTGAAACTACAGGCACATGCTACCACGCCCGGCTGATTTTTTATTTTATTGTAGAGATGAGGTCTCACCAAGTTGCCCAGGCGGGTCTCGAACCCACGGGCTCAGGCAATCCACTCACCTCAGCCTCCCAAAGTGCGGATTACAGGCTGAGCCACCGAGCCTGGCTAGTTATATACATTTTAAAAAGACATACTGCTATTGCACACTTAGTAAACTACAGCATAGTATAAATGTAACTTTTGTGTGCACTGGGAAACCTGAAAATTCATTTGACTCACTTTATTGCAGTAGTCTGTAGCTAAACCTGAATAATATCTCCAAGGAATGTCTGTATTGTAAGGAACTGTTCACTTGCTCTCCATCAGACCGTGAGACTCTTTTTTTTTTTTTTTTTAACATCAGTGTCTCACTCTGTTACCCAGGCTGGAGTGCAATGGTATGGTCATAGCTCACCGAAACCTTGAACACCTAGACTTGGCCTCCTGGGTAGCTGGGACTACAGGTGTGAGCCGCCACACCTGCCTAATTTTTGATTTGTAGAGAGGTCTTGCTATGTTGCCCAGGCTGGTCTTGAACTCCTGGGCTCAAGTGATCCTCCCACCTCAGCCTCCCAAAGTGTTGGGATTACAGGTGTGAGCCACTGCACCTGGCTAGACTGTGAGATTCTTAAGCATAGACTTTCTGCACAGCTTTGGAGATACTGTCCAGTGGCAGACAAGACAGAACTGTTTCAGAGCATGTGCATTCTAGTGGGGAAGACAAATATTCAAATAGTCACGAGTGTGTAAAGTGCTGCCACAGAGCCGGAGTGCAGTGGGGCATGACAGGAGCTGTGGACCTTGTCTGGACACATCACTGAAGTCTTTTTCTAAGGAAGTGATGTGACTTCAGGTGAAACCTGAAGGACATGTAGGCGTGACTTAGCAAAGAGAGGGACGAGTTTCAGGTAGAGAAAACTGCAGAACGAGGTGGCTTTGGGCAAGTTACTCAGCTTCTCTGTGCTTCTGTTTCTCCATCTGTAAAATGGGACTAATATAACCATAGGGCTTGTTGTGGACATAGACTGTATTTTAAGTCACCACCTTCTCATTCAGGTTGGCTTCTAGGTCCAAGCTTACATATTGACTTGCTGAATGTGTGGATATACTTACTGTACTTCTCCTGTAACCTGCTCTTTACCTGCCCTAAAGCCTTTCTTGGGTTTTTATTTTTATTTTTATTTTTTTGAGTTGGAGTCTCACTCTGTTGCCCAGGCTGGAGTGCAGTGGCACGCTTATGGCCATCCCAACACTGACCTGCTGGGCTCCAGCAATCCTTCTGCCTCAGCCTTCCAAGTAACTGGAACTACTGTTCCCAGCTAATTTTGAATTATTGTAGAGATGAGGTCTCACCAAGTTGCCAGGGCTGGTCTCGAACTCGTGGGCTCAGGCAGTCCACTTGCCTTGGCCTCCCAAAGTACTGGGATTACAGGCTGAGCCACCAAGCCTGGCCGGCCTCTTGTGTTTTAATGACAAGAACTGTGTTTTGTTTGCCTTTTCATTTGCTTGTTTTAATTAGAGAGATCAGACTCTGCCTTTCATTGCTGCATATGTCTCATGGTATATCAGACTTCTTAGGTCAATGCATTTTATCCATTAGTGCTTTCACCTTCGAGAAATAGAAAAGCCACCTCCATGCCTTAAACACACAGGTGTTTTTTAAATTTTATTTCTGATAGCAAGAGTTCGGGGGCAAGGCTGACCCCAGTGCTGGTTAACCGAACAGCTCAACAAAGACATCAGGGACCCAAGTTCATTTTATCTTCCTGCTTTGGTATCCTCAGGACAGGCTTGCCTGCTGGTACCCCCTGGTCTCAGGTGGTCTGTTGCATTTCCAGGTGCCACAGGTAGACACCAGAATGTCTGGCTGAGGATGTTTCTTTCTGTGTTTTTATTTATCAGTGAACATTTGGGTGGTTTCCACTATTTGTCTATTTTGAGTAACACTGCTTATGAGTGTTGGTGTACAATAAATTCTTTTTTAAAATATAGCATAGGCCGGGATTGGTGGCTCAGCCTGTGATCCCAGCACTTTGGGAGGCTGAGGAAAGTGGGTTGCCTGAGCCCACGGATTTGAGACCAACCCAGGCAACTTGGCAAGACCTCGTCTCTACAATAGATCAATAATTAGCCGGGTGTGGTGGCACATGCCTGCAGTTCCAGCTACTTGGAAGACTGAGGCAGAAGGATCGCTGGAGCCCAGCAGGTGGACGCTGGGGTGGCCATGAGTGCGCCACTGCCCTCTAGCCTGGGTGACAGAGTGAGACTCCAACTCAAAAATAAATAAATAAAAATAATAACACAGCATAATTTCATTAATATATAGACCAAATCTTGTTGCAATTAAATTTCTATTTTTAGTATCATTTGCTGTAATGAAATTCTAGTATTTGAAATATTTTGAGCCACTAGCTTGATGTTTAATGGGATTTGATTCCATTGTAAAGAAAATGTGAACCAAATAAGTGAAAGGGATCTTAGAAGTAATTTTATTCCACCTCTATTTTGAAGATGTTCTGGATTTCCAGGATCAGAGAGCTAAGTCATATTAAATAATTAAAGGTGAATTAAAGTATACATTAGTCTCAAATTCAAATACAGTTACTGTGTTTATCTTTTGCCTCTGGCATTACTCTATCTATTTTGACTGTAGCTATGTAGACAAAAAAGTATAGAACTGGGTTGTTTAGATATCCAAGTAATTGAAGAAAGTGAACTCCTGCTTGAATCTGGGCAACTTTATTACTTAGTTTTCAGGTGTTTGCTTTAGTTGCACACTTCATGTGTTAGTGTTCAAACCCACCAGTGGAATTTGGTCGCTCACGCTCTGTTTTCTGATTTTTATTACCAGTGGCTTCACAGTTGTGTACAGTAATCTCTGGTTAGAGGCAGAGGAAGTAGCCTGCTGGGAAGCGCACCAGAATGGGAGTGAGAGTTCCTTGTTATGGCTTTACTTTGCCCTTGACTCCCAACCATTGGGGTGTTTCCTCGTCCTGAAATAGGTTTGTGTTAGTCACAACAGGTTCACAACTGGCAGACAGGTAATCCCTGAAAGAACAAATCCCAGTGGAACCAGAAAACTGGGTCTTGTTTCCTTAATTGGAGCCTGGCTTAGAATCAGATATTGAACTGAAAGGAAAGTGTTAGCCATTAGAAAAGAATTTAAATTACTGATCTGTCCATATTTAGAATTTCTTGCAGTCATCTCCACTGTGTGTAACACTGAAATCCTTTGTGGTTGTCTGCTGCAAAAATGAATCTTTGACCTGGCAACTTTAAATGCTTTTGACACCACTGGGAATTTTGAGAATTCTTAATTTAATCTGTGCTTGTCCTGGGTGGGGGTGGGGAGGAGGGAGAAGGCACAGCCCTTTGCATTGAAGGTTATACTGTACGTAAGCAGAGGCCTCAGCTTCTGGGACTTAAGTGCTTATCAGGTAGTGACTATTGAGACAATAAGTCTGATATTCTAACTTATTTCTGGCGGCAGTAAAGAACAGCCAAGCGTGGAGATGAGTGGGAGGTGACTGGCGGCCAGGGCCCTGTCGCTCTGAGCACAACAGTGTGCCGCAGGTGAAGGAGTGTTTTATCAGCGTGGGAAGGAGGAGGCTGAATCCCTGCTGCTGACTTGGGCTTCCTCTGCACTGGCCTGTGGTGAGGTTAGGATGCAAACTGCTTTTCTTTCCTTCCCCACCCCAGACTCCATGGGTTATCGCTCTTTAATTTAACTGATTCTTGTTCTCTTAGTAATTACTTAGCTCTTGTCAAGCAGGAACTTGTCCTGCCAAAGAGAACAGGAAGATCACTTTACCGGGCCCTCTGGTTCCCTGTCTGTGCAACGTCTGTAGCTCTTTCTCTTGAAGACTCTTAGTGTTTAGACTCACACATCTCCCTGAAGGGAAGGAGGAGGCATTCAAGCAGAAACACACTTAAGTCAGCAGCTTTCTCAACAACCAGGGATTTTTGATTTCTCGGTGCAACCTTCTACTGATTCACCGTGCATGTTTCTTGTCTGTGCCTCTGTTTTCCAGTTGGGAAAATGGGGATATTCTTGACTCCAGAGGAGAGTGGTGAAGATCTAACAGGCTGGCTGCATTAACTGGAGAGAGGGGCCTCCCCTCAGCAGGGAAGCGCATCGTCCTCCTTGTTCACGGAATGCTGTCTGTGTGCAAGGCGTTTATGGGAGAGGATGAGAAGAGGTGTGAGACTGAATTTCTTCCCTTAGTGAGTTAAAAATATCACCAAGGAGCTATGACATGCACAGAAAGAGGAGCATGTCAGTATATGTTCAGCTTTCGACTTCAGATGCGTAACAGGCACAATATGGCTGAGAGGACCAGTGAAGTGTTTCAGACAGTGACTCAAGGAGTGCGTGTCCCTTTGTAGGGACACCACAGTCCAGAATCAGTCTGTTAAATGGGGGCTGATGTTCTCTTATGCTTTTCTAGATTCAGTGGTTCTCATACACTATAACAAATGCTTTTATTTAGTTAGTTGAGGAGAAAGTATTTTTCAAAAAGTGAGACAAAACAATATGGGATATCCTATGTCTCCTGATAGACTCAGTAGCACCTGTAAAGTAACCTTGCTGACATCCTGGGTTTTATGACACCTTTAGGTCTTACTACATATTTTTAGGAAATCAAGGAACAGAGAAACATGGTAAATGTTTTCTTAGGGGATGGAATCTGTAAATTCCAAACTGCAGGTGCTTTACAGGATAAACAAGTTTCTTCAACAAATAAATCATAAGATGAAAATGTCCTTAAAGATAAAAAGAAACTTAAGAGATGAATGAACCAGTAGTTGTACACGGATCTGATTCAGACAAACAAAATGAAGAAAAAAATGTGAGGCAGTCTGGAATGTGGATATTGACTGATTATTTGATAGTATTAAGAAATTTATTTTTACTTATTTTAAGTGTGACAGTGGTATTGTGGATTTGTTTTTAAAGACTGTCCTGAGCTAGGTGTGTTGGCTCATGCCTGTAGTTCCAACAACTTGGGAGGCTGAGGCAGGAGGATTGATTGAACCCCAGAGGTCGAGACTGCAGCGAGCTATGATCACACCACTGCACTCCAGTCTGAGGAACAGAGCGAGATCTTAGCTCTTAAAAAAATACCTTAGAGAGAGATTTATTGAAATATTTACATATGAAGAGCAGTGGTATCTGGGATTTGCTTCAAAATAATCCAACAAGAGAGTGGATGGGAATATTGGTGAGACAGGAGAAGCTGGGTGTTAGATAAAGTAGGTTCACTATGCTGTTCTACTGTGTATCATGTTTGAAAATTTCCAAATATAGAGTTAAGAATTTTTAATTTTAAAGATGAGTGAGATATCTTGACAGAAGGTGGGTTAGTGGTTGCCTGGAGCCAGGGCCGAAAGGTGGCCTGGCTGCAAAGGG
This sequence comes from Cephalopachus bancanus, assembly GCA_027257055.1. NCBI lineage: Eukaryota > Metazoa > Chordata > Mammalia > Primates > Tarsiidae > Cephalopachus > Cephalopachus bancanus. The sequence continues at coordinate 396,874 of JAPVLO010000390.1, forward strand.
GGTACAAGGAATCTTTTGGGGTGATAGAAATGTTCTGTGTCTTGACTGTGGTGCTATTTACAATGGATGTATGCATTTAAACTCATCAAACTGTTCATTTAAAATGGGTGCATTTTATTGTATGTAAATTATACCATAATAAGATTAAACATTAATTAAAATTAGTAAAAAGGATTTTTATGTGTTTTACACATAGTGTCAAGTCAGTAATTTCAGAGGTCCAGGCCACAGGGATTATCTGACTTGTGCCGCATCTTTTTTTCTTCCCACTTTTAATTAACTTTTGTCGTTCATACCTCTGATTTTGCTGTAGCATCTCTGATGTCTCCTGGCAGCTGTGGAGCCAACTTGAATTTTATGATATGCTTGTTCATATGTTTATCATCCAAAAGGACATGCATTTGAATGCTAAAAGAAATTATCTTAGGAAGACATCTACTTTTGTAATAATGATAATGATAATTTTTTAAACATTGAACTGGCTGCGTTATAATAGTTATACTCTCACTAAGAGTATACCTGAGTGGAAAACAATTCAGTTGGATTCTAATTTTGATTTGTTTTTCATTCAATCTACCAACCCAGTCAGTCAGCCAGTCAGCATTCATTGAATGTATGCTTTGTAACATCCGCTTCTGGGCTTATGAGAATGAATATGACACATTCCTACCCTTAAGGATATAATTTTCAGGGTGGGAAGATAGCTGCATATACTTATAATTTCAGCAGTATGATAAATGCCATGATCAAGGCGGGTACAAGCTCCAGTGGGCCACATTTAAGCATAGTGCCCTCTTCCCCCCTTTCCCCTTCCTTCCTAGCTCCCTTTCCTGCCTTAAGAAAGTCAATTAAGCAACTGTCAGGCAATTTGGGAAGGACAGTTGGAACAGAAGGAAATTTCTCTTGACTGCTGTAAATTGGCTATCTTTTCTTTTAGATCACAAATGCAGAGTTAAGGTTTTCTTGTTCAGTTCACACAACATTAAATAGACATTGCAAGGTCCCCTCTTGTTTTATTAGTTTCCATTATTGCCATTTGTCATCTCTTCTCCCATTTTTCCATCCCCACTTCCATCTTTCCAGTATGTTTAATATTTATCCTTGAATATGTATGTATCCTTGCATGATGTGTTAAAAGTTGTATTACATAATAATTCTCATTCTGATCCTTTTTTCATTTAAAATTATGTTAAGTTCTATTCATGTTGTGTGAATATGTTGCTTTTTTTCAGTTAGTTGAGGGAAAAGTCTTGAAAAGTGAGACAAAGAATATGGGACATTATATGTCTCCTGATAGGTGTACACAATAGCACTTGTAAATAGTAGCACTTGTAAAGTAGCCTTGCTGATTTTGAGTTTGATGAAACCTCTAGGTCTTATTTTATCACTTGTACCTACCACATTTTATCTGTTCCCTTAGTGATGGACATCTAGTTTGTTCCCTAACTCCCTGCATCGCAAACAATGCTGTGATGAAAATCATCACATATGTCTTCTTAGGGGCTTTCACAAGAGAATCTCTGGCTAAATAACAAGTATTCATTGTTGAGTCATGGAGTATACTCATACTCAGTCTCACTAAGTATTGCATACTTGCTTTATTTATATTCCCACTACTAAGTGCAGCTGTTAGTATCTGACTTTAAAATTTTTGTCAGTTTGGCAGATGTAGCATGTTACCTTGTTTTAACTCTTATTTCCTTGATTACTAATGAGGATGAGGATTTCTGTATATACTAGTTAGTCTTTGGATTTTCCTTTTATGAATTACCTAGTCATGTTTTCACATTTTTCCAGTAGAGCTCCTCATGTATTGTAGCTGGTTTGTTTTTTGGTTTTTTTTAATTGGAGTCTCACTCTGTCACCCAGGCTGGAGTGCAGTGCTACCACAGCCTCTACCTGCTGGGCTCAGGTGATCCTTCTGCCTCAGCCTTCCAGGAAGCTGGAACCACAAGCATGCACCACCACACCCGGCTAATTTTTTTTTAATTTTTTGTAGAGATGAAGTGTCACCAAGTTGCCCAGGCTGGTCTCAAACCCCTGGGATTATAGGCATGAGCCACTGCACCTCACCCATATTCTAGCTATTAATCCTAAACCAGTTATAAATGTTGCAGATGTCTCCTCTTGTCCCTCACCCACCTGTTAACTTTGTTCACAGGCTCATAGTGTCCTTTATTCAGCAGAAATCCTTCATTTTGATATAGACATTTCCTTTGGTTTTTTCCATTTATAAGTATTTGTGCTTTTTGATGTCTTAAGAAATCTTTTTCCATCCTCAGGGCACGAAGAAATTGTTCTGCATTTTCTTTCTTGGGTTTACATGTGTCTCTTTAATTTATGTCTCCAGCTTGACCTTTTCACTGATCTCTAAATTTGTGTACCGACTGCCTACCCGACATCACCACCTAAATAGCCCATAGTTATCTTAAACTTAGCATTGCTGAAACAGATCTTTTTATTTTTATCCCTTCCCTATTAAAAAAAAAACCACAAAAGACAAAAATATATGTTCTTCTTCAAGTCTTTATTGATCTAAGTACAGGCATCCCTCGGTGTCTGTGGGGTATAGATTCCAGGATCATACCCTGGATGCCAAGATCCATGGATATTCAAGTCCCTTATATAAAATGGCATCATATTTGTATACAACCTACACATAAGCTCCTGTATACTTTAAATAATATCTAGATTACTTATAATACCTAATACAATGTAAGTGCTGTGCAAACCGTTGTTATACCCTATTGTTTAGGGAATAATGACAAGAAAAAAGTCTGTACATGTTCAGTATAGACGCAGGTATCCTTTCTTTTCCCAATATTTTTGATAAGTGGTTGGTTGAATCCACAGATGTGGAGCCCACAGATTTGGAGGGATGACTATACATGGTGCCACCACCTATCCTATAGCTCAAGCCAAAAGCCTAGAAATCATCTTTGCTTCTTTCCTTGTTCATGTTCTCCATGTTCAGTCTATCAGCAAGTTCTGTTTACTCTCCTGAAATTTCTTGAATCTGTTCTTGGCTCTTCATCTCCACCTGCTACTGCCCTAACCCCAGTCACCATCATCTGTCCTCTGGAGTATGGCAGTGTCTTTCCACCAGTCCCCCTACCTTCCCACAATCCGTCAGCAACCAGTGAAAACTTTTACAAATACTTTTACAAAAAAGATGATCAAAGAGCATCGCCTTTGCTTAAAAAGAAACCTTTGAACATTTCCAATTACAGAATAAAATGCAAACTCTCTACCTTTGCTTCAAAAGCCCCATGACGTGGCCCTGTGCATCTGGCCTACCTCGTCTCTTGTTCTCTCCCTTACTCTGCTCCTGTCAAATAGGTCTGTTCTCTGTTTTGCACCAAGCCTGTTTCTTCCTCAGGGCATTTGCGTGTAGCTTCCTGACCTGGAATGTTCTGCCCCTATCTGCTTGCATGACTGATTCTTTTCTTGTCTCTCTGTTCTCAACAGGGATGTTGCCCCCCATGTAGCCTTCCCTAACCGCTCAGAGTGAGTGCCCTGCCCTCGCCAGTCTCTGTCTTGTTTTTGCATAGTCATTATTACTCTCTGTTGTTGTGTGGCTTGCTTATTGTATTTGTTCATTGTGTCACCGCCTCACCCCAGCTTTATGGCTGGCTTTACTAGATAGAGCACCAGGTCTGTGTTGTTCTCTGTTCTCTCGTTCACAGTTGAGTTCGTGTTTGCGGCAGTGCTCTAGCATTCAGTGGCAGTTAGTAAATATATTTTGCATGAATGAATGGGCTTCGGAGGCAATGTCCCTGCAGCAAAGCAAGTCCTGTGTGGCCCATATGCTGTCAGATGGAGGAACTGCATTTTGTTCTTCAGTGAGAGGAAGGCAGCTGTCATTTCAGAGTTTTAGATTTGAATCTGGCTCTGCCACTTACTGGTTTTGAGATCTATCTTACTTAGGTGTGTTTTTTCATTTCTAGAATGGAGAGAACACCTACCCTATTGGTGTTTTGTGAGGACTAGATGAGATGACTTATGAAAACGCCCCCTGACACACGGCAGACACGTGGCAGTCCGAGGGTGTGCCTCCTCTCAGCTCAGGACCAAGCTGCCTCCCTCGGTTCGGAAGCTCATCCCCTCCTCTGGGTGGGCTCCTCGACACAGGGCTGAAGAACAAACACTGTGCTTAACATTGGTGATGCTGATTGGTTTGGTTATGCTCTGTACACGTCAAGCCAATGTTGTTAAAATCGCACAGATGGATAATGGTTCTTTTTCTACTGAGTGAGTGGGGGAGAGCAGCTGGCAGCCAGGGATAGCACTTGATGGCAATTCAAGGCTCTCCATGGAGCCCTAAAATGACCTAGCCAGGCTTGCCCTTCCTAGTCATGTTATATGTGCTCCGTTTTTTTGCTCTTCTTCCTCACTGCACTGTCCCTTGGCCTCCTTTCCTCCCTGTGTCCTGCTCCTTGGCTTTACTCATGGCTGTTGAGAGTGTCATTGTGGACCCGCACTTAGGGCAAAGGTTCTTGCTAGCCCCATGCAAGTCACCAAAACAGCCGATAATGCTCGTGGTTTATGATGTAATGTAGGTTGAGAGACGTCATAGAAAGATTTTTGCCTGTCAGCAGGCTACACAAAGTAGCTTCTGAAGGAACAGATTTGCTTGTTTGTATGGTCTGTCTAGGCTTACGAGAGATTCGGCAGAGCATTTTGTTAAATGTACCTTAAAATAGTACTTTTTTTTTTCCATCACATATCTTAACTATTTATTAAAATGTCTAATGGAAAAAAATTGGACCAGCAAGACAGACGGATACTTGTCCTGGTTAAGTGTGATACTGAGCTAGTTGTTTAATTTTTTTTTCAGATGCCTATGACATATACCCCATGTTTATTCTAATTTCTCAGCGATATGAAAAGCTAGCTTAAACATTTCCATCACACATTTATTCCTGAGGCATACATTAAATTGTCCTTGCTCCAGGTTTCTTTCTGCTCTAGCCTTAAATCTCTATTAGTTTAATTCCCCCTTTGCCACACCCTGGTGTTAGGGGTCCACAGCCCTACTCTGTGCTGCCGCCCTGGGCTCTCTCCAGACCTGCTGAGTTTCAGAAGCAGCAGGAATTCCGTGGCGAAATGTTTTCAGCTTTCCTGGGCCTGCCGCCTTCTGGATACCAAAATGTATCATTGCCATTTCTGGTTTGGATACACAAATATAGGGACAGGTTGTGTGTGTGTGTGTTTGGTTTTGTTTTTTTTTTTTCTCTGTTAACCTGGTTGTAAAAGCATTTCTAATGGTTTATAGTTAAGTATAGTATTCCCAACTTGGGAGTAGCCTGTAAATATGGAAGTCCAGTTAGATACTTCTCCCTATGCCCTGGCACCAGCCAAGTTGTCCTGACTGATGGTGCCCCCTGATGGCCTGTGTAGAAACTTGGTTACAGTGTCTTCTTTTCCTCACTTTCACGGGGGATTTGCTTCCCTCCTAACTTTGCTCACTCTTTTTCGATCTTGAACTTTAGATAATTGTGCTTGAGATAATCCTTCTTATCTCCTCATTAGGGTTCTTATTTCCTCTCTGTTTATTGCTCTCTTACTTCAAAAATATCTCGTCTGCCCACTCATTCTTTTAATTATATTTTTGAACTGACAGCCTGCCCTAGTCATAGCTAAAAAGTATTTTGTGGCATGCTCATATTAAGGAGAAAGGAAGCCCTAGATTTTGAAGATTTTGAAGCCCTAGATTTGACCACAATAAAGACTGTTGCCAACTTCAAGAGGTTTTGAGACATAGAAGGAGTTCCCTTCCGGATCTTTACAGGTTTTTGTTAACTCCTCAGCCTTTCCAACTAAATTTGCTTTATCTTAAGCTTTAGAATTCAAGATAAATAAAACCCTTCTTCATTTTTATTTCACTTTATAAATCACTAGTATCCCAGCAGTATTTTCTACTCAGAAAACATGTCACTGTGCAATCTCTCCCATGCGTTGTGGGCTCAGCTTGCCCGGGCGACCTACCCGAGGCCCGCCTGCCTCTGCACCGAGGAGCTGCCCAGGCCTACCCTCCTCTCTTTGCCTCCTTTCCTGCTGGTGTTTCAGATTCTACCCAACTGACTTTCAAACTGGCTCTGGAATATAGTCTACTTGTAAGTTGAACTCTTGTGCTATTTATTTGTGCTTTTAAACTCATAAATGGATTGCAGCTGATGTGACATAGACACATACCCACGGGTTACAGGGCTTTACAACAAAGAGCCATACTACTGGTGACTTATGCTCAGCCCTCCAGCCCTAATCCACTCTCTTTCAAAATTGTGCTTTTGCGTTGAATGTCTGAGAAGTCTAAAAGAGGAATGTGAATGAAACGGGACTGCCCAACCCCATGATCACAGAAAAACTTAAAATACTCCTGACTGCAAGACTTGGGATTTAACAAAACATTTATATCCTCTTTTTCTCTTTTTTTTCCCTGCAGAGAACACTGTGTTTACAATAAAAAGAGTGTTGAACATCATGGTTTCCAGTCTTCTTGAAGTTGTGAGAGCCTATCATTATTTGATTTTATTTTCCTAATTTTTCCAGAACTGATATAGTCTTTGGGATAGAATTGCATAATTTTAGAATTGTGAGCACCCTTAGCAATCAAGCAGTTTAGTTTCCCATCTGATGTGGTCCTCTCTTCCAAAAACTCCCTAGAAGTTGGCCATCATCTTGCTTGGCCTGAATGCTTCCACTGAGCAGGAATTCAGTACTTTTAAAGGAGGCCCATTCCATGAATGGGCTGCCCTAATTCTTAGTTCTTTATTTCCAGCTGAAATTTACCTCATAGGAATTTCCACCATCAATCCTGCTTCAGCCATTTGTAGCAACAAACGATTCCAATTTTTACTCTCATGAGGATGCCCTTCAGCCACAGGAAGACACCTTTCAGCTGCCTTAGTCTCTCCATGCCAAGCTTTGCCTTCTTGGCTGGTCCTGCTTTTGTCTTCTCAATTTGGGGAGTTTTTGAGAATAGCCCTTTGTCTTGCCTCTGAGTTGCCAGTCCCCTCCCACCAGCTTGTCTTTTGTCTTCAGGTTTTGTTTACAGTGGTATTGGCCATGCAGAATTTTTTCTCTAATGAAGTAAAATGTAGTAATCTTTTTTTTTTTTTTTTTTTTGGTTGGAATCTCACTGTGTTGCCCAGGCTGGAGTGCAGTGGCACACTCATGGCTGCTGTAGCCTTGACCTGCTGGGCTCAGGCGATCCTTCCGCTTCAGCTTTCCAAGTAGCTGGAACTACAGGAGCGAACCACCATGCCCAGCTAATTTTTTAATTTACTGTAGAGACGAGGTCTCACCAAGTTGCCCAGGCTGGTCTTGAACCCCTGGGATCAGGCAGTCCTCTTGCCTCTGTCTCCCAAAGTGCTGAGATTACATGCATGAGCCACCACACCTGGCCTGGATTTTTTTTCATGCTTTGGATTTTATTCATACTAAGAAAGGCCCTGCCCACATGAGGCTATTTAAGATATTTTCCTCAGCCGGGCTCGGTGGCTCAGCCTGTAATCCCGCGCTTTGGGAGGCCGAGGTGAGTGAATTGCCTGAGCCCGTGGGTTCGAGACCCGCCTGGACAACTTGGCGAGACCTCATCTCTACAATAAATCAAAAAAAATTAGCCGGGCGTGGTAGCACGTGCCTGTAGTTCCAGCCACGTGGAAGGCTGAGGCGGAAGGATTGCTAGAGCCCAGCAGGTCGAGGCTGCGGTGGCTGGGAGCAGCCACTGCACTCCAGTCTGGGCGACAGAGTGAGACTCCAACTCAAAAAAAAAAAGTTATTTTCCTCATATTTTTTCTAGTACTTAACATGGATTTGTGTGTTTGTGTTTAAGTCTGATCTATTTGAAATTTATTTTCATATAAGGTGTGGTATAGGGGTTCAATTTTTTTTTCCCCCGGTAGCTACCCAGTTATTCCAACACTATTTATTGAATATTCATTTTTTCCCACCAATTTGAAATGCCATTATATTAAATTCATGACATACTTTTAGATCTATTCCTAGAATGTTTCATACATTTTGCTGCTAAGCAAACCACTGCACATCTTCTACCTTCATTATTGAAATTTTCAGCCTAAGTGTAAAATTTTTCATATACTTACCTCGTTAAAATGTTCAGCTGACATCTAGCCTGTCAGAATGATCTGACTCTGCACTTTCTTGTGTTAACAACCTCCTCCTCTGTGCCACCTGCAGGTTAATAAGCATCTCTTGTATTGTTATCCAGGCCACTGACTAAAGGAGTGACAGTGCCATTGGTCAGTGGGGGGCTGTCCTGTAGACTCCCATGGAGAGCCATGACTCCCTCTTTCCTGTATTAGGAATGCAGCTTGATATGCTAGAAAGCACTTGGAGCCGGGCTCGGTGGCTCAGCCTGTAATCCCACGCCTTTGGGAGGCTGAGGTGAGTGGATTGCCTGAGCCCGCGGGTTCGAGACCCGCCTGGGCAACTTGACGAGACCTCATCTCTACAATAAATCAAAAATTAGCCAGGCGTGGTACCTCGCACCTATAGTTCCAGCTACTTGGAAGGCTGAGGCGGAAGGATCGCCGGAGCCCGCAGGTCGAGGCTGCGGTGGCCGGGAGCAGCCATTGCACTCCAGTCTGGGCGACAGAGTGAGACTCCAACTCAAAAAAAAGAAAGAAAGCAAGCATTTGGGATTTTAGTACCATTGTAAGACTAAACTTGAGCATCCCTTCTGTTCATTGTTTCCCAGACTTGAGTGTGAATAGGAATGCCCTGAGAATCTTGTTAAAATGCAAACTCTGATTCCATAGGTCTAGGGTTGGGCCGAGATTTTGCATTTCTTTCTTTCTCTCTCTCTCTCTCTCTCTCTCTCTCTCTCTCTCTCTCTCTCTCTTTCTTTCTTTCCTTCCTTCCTTCCTTCCTTCTTTCCTTCTTTCTTTCTTTCCTTCTTTCTTTTTTGATTCAGAGTCTCACTCTGTAGCCCAGGCTGGAGTGCAGCAGTGTGCTCATGGCCACCCCAGCGTCAGCTTGCTGGGCTCTGGCGATGCTTCTGCCTCATCCTTCCAAGTAGCCGGAACTATAGGCTCATGCTACCACCCGGCTAATTATTGATTTATTGTAGAGATGAGGTCTCACCAAGTTGCCTGGGCTGGTCTCGAACCCACAGGCTCAGACAGTCCACTCGCCTCAGCCTCCCAAAGTGCTGGGATTACAGGCTGAGCCACCGAGCCTGGCCTGCATTTCTAATAAGACCCCTAACAAGACCCCAGCCATGCTGGTGCTGATGGTCCTGCAAGTCTTTGGGTCATTCTGAAGGATGTCCAGGGATTTTGCATTCTGTCCTCCTTGCATGTTAGCCACCTTCATGGAAAAAAAGCTCAGAATCCATTAATATTTGTATCTGGCATGCCATCACTGAGAAAACAAAGTGAATCACAAGCTGAGGCTTGACTAGGAATTCCATTATTTACAGATAGGTGAGATCAATCTGTCCAGGAAGGACAGTAAAAGAGGCTATTTTTCCTGATGCTGCTTTTTAAACTGCAGTCAGGTGTGCTGTTAATGAAAATGCCAAACAAAAGAGTGATTTCCCTTCTGAGCAGTATTAGATTATAGTGTTGTCAAGAGTCTTGCAATTGAATTACTTTCTTGTAATCAATCCTCCCTTATCAGTTCACTCTACTTGTAATGGACTGCTGGCTTCGAGAGACTTTGTCTGGATTATTTAAAACTTCTTGCTGCCTGGTGGAGACACCATCTGTGGCATTTTTGCCTTCCTCTGGTGGAATATTCCTTACTCCAGCACTCTGGGGGCTATATTGTTGGCTAGGAAGGGTTCTGGAGCCAGCCTGGAGCACACCAACCAGTGGATCGTGTTTGTTTTACAGTGATACTATATGTTCTCAGCTACACAGATCTGGTTGCTTCCAAGTCCTTGTCAGTGTAGTCACTGCTCTTCCGTTTGCCGTGTGCCTGTCATGTTGTTCCACTACCCCAAGGGGAGAAGTGAATGGGAAACTGTGCTTGCCATGATATCTGCCCTGATTTAATTTATAACAGTTGGGGAAACCATTTGTTGTTGAAGACTTATAGGTGGGGGAAAAACACATTTTCAGACGTTTCATAAGTGATATTGCAACTTATTTACGGTGGGTTGTATGGGGAAAATGCTTGGTCACAAATTTACAGTGTCAACATGGCAACAATATTGAAAATGCTTTTAATTTTGTGATGTGCATATTTATAAAACTAAGAGTCAGAAATTCTTGAACTTTGATTCCTGTTTGCCACTTATTGATAACTGACTGTATTTAGCTTTTTCTTGGGTTGGGTCCTAGTCAAAGAATGAGAAGACTGACTAATAGTAACAGTAACACCTGTTTGCTGAATGACAAGAACTAGGAGGTGATATTTTGCCGTTTTTATAGGTTTATAGCACAGCAGTACGAACCATTTCTACAACAAAAAGAAAATATCATGTTGAAAGAGTGAACAAGGCTTTTTAGAGAGGAGGAATATAAATCTTGGGTTTGTTATTTGTACAAATAAACATAGAAGGCTTCAGGGCTGTCTGCCCTCACTTGGGATTGGGTAACCAGCTTTCAGTAGTTATGGGTGACTTCAGATGCCAGCCAGTAGAGCGAATGTATGATGTACAGAAACAGAAAGCAAAAAAACAGCTAACCAGTTTTCTTTTATATAAGAATCAACGTGAAACCAGCTTCTAGTATTTAGATAAGACTGGAAGAAAACCCAGGCATTTGATTGGTTTATTTTTAGACCAGGTAGTGTTGTACTGCAATCTTTAAAAAGTTTTATTTTGCTCTCTCAAGACCTAGAAATTAATGCATGGTGTAAGAGCTTTAGGAAGACAATTGAACATGAAAATGTTCATTTTTCTTTATGATCTCACATTTGTCTTACAGTGTAGTTGCTTGTCATGTGATGGGGTAATACATTTGAAAATGAAAGAGAGGATTTAAAAGTAGCTGGGGACAGAATCAGGAATTAGGAATTAGAGTGAGGAAGTCAGCAAATGTCTCCCCAAAAGACAACAATAATACTGGACAAAATTATCAAAAACAACTTTTAGGACTCTGGAAATAGAACAAATGCAAGCAACAGATTGAGAAGCATTTATCCATGAGAAACTTCTGAACTTCAGGGAAGAACAATGGGATCCCTTGATGTTCTTGCATGGTGTTACTTCCATTCCCCTTCCCTTCTCCTCCATTGGAGTGGTAATTCTATCTGGGTGGATCAGACCATGAAAACTAGCAGCTTGACTCACTCACTTTGAAGTACGTGAAAAGCCCTTGTCCAGTGGCATTGACAGTGAAAGTAATGATCTCAGTGCAAGTAAACAAGGAAAGTGAGCAGGTCTGGTAGCCTGAGAGAAGTATCCCATGTGGGTCATGCAACAGACAGGCAGACTGGCCAAAAACTTAACAGAGATCCTGGAATTGAGACAGCTGTAGAGGGTTTGAAAAACTGTCCACACGTTCCCAGGCTGACTTACAATCCTGAGTGCACAGGCAGGTAAGACTGGAGGAGACATCCCCAAACCCCAGAGGCCTGTTAGGAGCCTGGCCTCACAGAAGGAGGTGAGCAGTAGCCAAGTGAGTGAAGCTTCGTATGTATTTACAGCTGCCTCCCATCGCTTACATTACCACCCGAGCTCTGCTTTCTGTCAGATCAGCGGTGGCATTAGATTCTCATAGGAGCATGAACCCTATTGTGAACTGTGCATGCAAGAGATCTAGGTTGCACACTCCTGATGATCTGAGGTGGAGCTGAAGCGGTGATGCTAGTGCTGGGGAGCAACTGCAAATACAGATTAACATTAGCAGTGATGTTTGACTGCACAGAGACCATAAAGAATCAATTGCTTGCAGACTCATACCAACACCCTATCAGTGAGGGGTGAGTGAGTTGATGTACTTTAGTTGCACAGCTACATCTGGTGGCAGGCTTTAAGTCAGAATCCAACACTTATTTTAGTCCATGTGTGGCCCACCCATTTACCATTTCCGTCCATGTCTCTTTTTAAAAAAATGGTGAGTTGTATAGTTATTTCATTATGTATTACAATGTAATAATAATAGCGATAAAGTGCACAATAAATGTTATGCACTTGAATCATTCTGAAACCATGCCCCCCACCTCCCGCCCCAGTCTGTGGAAAAATTGTCTTCTACGAAACTGGACGCCCAAAAGGTTGGGGACCCCTGGACTGGAGAATCCCAAACCACTCATCTATCCCTGGTGGGCTGGGAAGCTGCATGAATGTATAGAGGAGATACAAGAGGGCCCATCAGAAAGTAGAAGTTGGGGTGGGCCTGAAAACTGTTGGAACTTTCTGCTCCCTAACCCCTACACAGATCTATGGACAGAGATTGGAAGCCTCACAGGCTTAAGATGTGGGAGCACTGCCTTTAGCCAGTCATCAGTTGATAAGCTGTAAGCTAGCAAGTCAGGCTTAGAAATAAAAACAAAAATTTGAAAAGAAAAACTAGAAAAAGAAAAGAAACTGAGTAGAGATATCAAGTGGCCACACGTCACAGGGCAGACAGATTTTGTAGTTTAGTCAAGGCAGATTACTCAAGAAATAAACAAAAAAATACTACCACAATTCTCATGGAAAATTATAATCTAGAGTTTACAATAGAGTGCTACAATATATATATTTTAAGACATCCAGTTTTTGTTTGTTTTTTGTTTTGAGTTGGAGTCACATTCTGTCGCCCAGGCTGAAGTGCAGTGGCACACTCAGGGCCACTCCAGCAGCTACCTGCTGGGCTCCGGCGATCCTTCCACCTCAGCCTTCCAAGTAGCTGGAACTACAAGCATGTGCTACCACGCCTGGCTAATTTTTGATTTATTGTAGAGACGAGGTCTCACCAAGTTGCCCAGGCTGGTCTCAAACCTGCAGACTCAGGCAATCCACTCACCTCAGCCTCCCAAAGTGCTGGGATTACAGGCTGAGCCACTGAGCCCGGCCTCAGTTTCTTTTCTTTCTTTCTTTCTTTTTTTTTTTTTTTAAATCACGAGACAAAGAGACAGAAAAGGGTGATTTGTATTCAGGGGAAATAGTTAGCAAATAGAAAGTGTCAGCTGGGTGTGGTAGCTCATTCCCATAATCCCAGCCCTTTGGGAGGCTAAGGCAGGAGGATTTCTTGAGGCCAGGAATTTGAGATCAGTCAGGGCAAAATAGTTTCTAGAATAGAATAGAATAATGAGCCCAGATGTTGGATTCAACAAAGACTTCAACACACCTAATATAAATATGTTCTAAGAATAAAGGAAGCAGCCGGGCTCGGTTGCTCAGCCTGTAATCTCACACTTTGGGAGGCTGAGGTGAGTGGATTGCCTGAGCCCACGGGTTCGAGACCCGCCTGGGCAACTTGGCGAGACCTCATCTCTACAATAAATCAAAAAATCAGCCAGGCGTAGTAGCACATGCCTGTAATCCTGACTACTCGGAAGGCTGAGGCAGAAGGATTGCCAGAGCCCAGCAGGTCGAGGCTGTGGTGGACGGGAGCCGCCACTGCACACTCCAGTCTGGGCGACAGAGTGAGACTCTAACTCAAAAAAAAAAATAAATAAATAATAAAGGAAGCTATGTTTAAATATTTAAAGAAAACTATGATAACAGTGACTCAATAAATCAACTCAATAAAAAATGGAAACTGTAAAAAGAACCAAACACAAATTCTAGAGATTAAAAAAACAGTAACTAAAGTGAAGAATTTACAATAGGGATTCAGTAGCAGAGTCGAGATACAGAAGAAAAAATCGGTGAATTTAAAAGCTTGATCAGTAGAAATCATCAAGTCTGAAGAACTAGAGAGGAATAAAAATGAACAGAGCTTCAGAGATCTGTGAGTCAACCTCAAGCCTATGTCTAGTGGGAATCCTAGGAGGAGAGGAGCAGAAAAGGCAGAAAAATATATGAAGAAACAATGACCAGACACTTCGTAAATTTGATGAAAATCATTTATAGCTCTAAGAAGAGAATTCCACATAGGATAAATACTAAGGGATCCATATGTGGGCATATCCTAGTCAAATTATTAAAAGACAAAGACAAAAAGAATGTCTTGAAGGTACAAGGGAAAGATAATTCATCAAGTTTTTTATTTTAACAGTATCACTATTTGCTGATTTGCTAACTTCTCAGCAGAAACAGTGTATGGTAGAAGACAATGGGATGATATTCAAAGTGCTGAAAGAAAACAATGCAATCAAAATTTTTATATTTTGGTCTCCAAAAAACTGGCGACAAAATATAGTCCTAGATAAAGTTGCTACCAGCTCTACCGCATAAAAAATAATAAAAGCAGTTCTTTTGGCTGAAAGAAAAATTCTGCCAGTAGACAGTAATTCAAATCCGTACAAAGAAATGAACACCAAGATTGCCAAATATGTGGGTAAATGTTAAGACAACGTATAAAAATAGCTGAGGCTCAAAGTAGTAAAGAATGATCTTTAGGCAAAAAGGAAATGATAACAGTGGAAACTTGCATCTATTCAAAGGACTAAAGAATGACAAAAGTAGTAAGTAGGTAAACATAAACCATTTTCTAACATTTTAATTTTTCTAACTGGTAACGGACAGCATAAAGCAAAATAAGAGCAAGGTATTATGGAACTAAAACATATAGAAATAAATTGTCGGGCTACAATAACACAAAAGACATAATGAAAAAAATAACTGAGACCCTCTTGTAGTTTGTGGAGTGTGATTGGCATAACTGTTTTGAAAACCAGTTGGGCAGTAGCCATTGCAGGTTTAAATGTTTAGTCCTTTTGACTTAGCACTTCCAGTTCTAAGAATTTGTATGTTGGAGCCAGGTGTGGTGGCTCAAGCCTGTAATCCAGCACGTTAGGGGGCTGAGGCAAGAGAATTGCCTGAGCCCACGGGTTTGAGGCCAGCGTGGGCAACATGATGAGACCTTGTCTCTACAATAAATCAAAAAATTAGCCAGGCGTGGTACCGGCTACTTGGAAGACTGAGGCAGAAGAATTGTTGGAGCCCAGCAGGTTGATGCTGGGGTGACCGTGAGCATGTCACTGCATCTAGCTTGGATGACAAGGTGAGACTTCAACTCAAAAATGAAAAAATAAAAAGAATTTGTATGTTGGAAACACTGCAGCAGCTGTTAGTACAAACTACAAACAAGTCAAATGTCTAACAGAAAGGAAGTGATTAAGTAAATATTTATACATTTATTTCAACTAAATACTATAATCATTAAAAAGAATGAAGTCCCTTTATATATTCTAACATGGAAAAATGTCCACTTAACATAAGTTGCTTAATATGATCCATTTGGTTAAAAAGAGGCTGGATGTGGTGGCTCATGCCTGTAACTCCAGCACTTTGGGAGGCCAGGGTGGGAGGATCGCTTGAGGCTAGGAGTTCAGGACCATCCTGGGAAACATCATGAGACCTCATTTGTTAAAAAAAAAAAAAAAAAAAAAATCAGCCAACCCTGGTGGCACGTGCCTGTAGTCCCGGCTGAAGTAGGAGAATCTCCTGAACTCAGAGAGTTCAAAGCTGCGGTTATGATCGTGCTACTGTATTCCAGCCTGAGTAACAAAGCAAGGAGAGAGAGGGAGAGAGAGAGGGATTGAGAAGCACAGAAGTGTATATGCTCAAAAGTTTGTACATGCATCCACACATACACACTTTTTTCCCTCCAGACTTTTAACTTTTATCTTCTCTAGGGATTTATAGGGTTGTTCCACTTTGCTATGTATTTCTAAAATAAATTGGACATTTTTTTCTACTGTATACCAGTAATACTTTGTAAGCATACACATTTTTGAAAAGCAGCTCATAGCATAACATTAATTTTGTGATTTGGAATTGTGAAGTTGAATATATTAGGTACTCAGCCTGTAAACAGCACTCAACTTTCTATATCCATTCCACATCCTGTGTTTCTGTTTTTAGCACATGCGCATGTGTGTGTATGACATGTCTGTTTTGTACATTATAAAATCTTTGGGGGCAAAAACTGATCTTATTTATATTTGTTCAGTTCCTTTCCCCTTGTCACCTGTTTGTTCCTATCATGTAGTGCTTTGTACTTAGCTGACCATCTGTAAATATTTATACTTTATTAAAGTCATAAGAAATAGTACTTATTCCACACAGCAAATGGAATCCAATACAGTAATGTATAGGATGGTTATGCAATCCATTGACATGTGTTCTTCCCTGCCCCCAAAATGACCACTGAGATCATCAAAACAAAACTGAAACAGAGCTCTGCATTACTCAATGCAGAACAGATTACGTTTTGCTGACTTCTAGGCAGAAACAGAATTCAGTTTCTAGGAACAGAATTTCTGCTTCTAGCTGAGCTACTGTTTTTCTTTTGTTTTATGTTGTTTCCTTTTCGTTAAAATAGAAAAAAAAAACAGTTCCCAAGCCTTTCTACCTTTGCTGCGTGGCTTTATTACATACCTAATGCGTTTATTTTCTTTTATTTTCTTTTTAGAGCAGGGTTTATTGAGAGGACAAAAAAGCTCCCAGAGCAGGAGGGGACCCGAGGGGGTTGCCCGCCTAATGCATTTCTAAAGACAGGACTTGCCACCAAGGTATCATTGTTCATTATTTTAAAATGTATTGCTTTAAATGTTTTGTGTATAGCACTGTGCTTTTAAAAGTACGGTGTTTTTTTAAAATCTAAGAAGTAAATTTACTTGTAAATTACTTTCAGTTGTATTAGTAGAAGTTTCCATTAAAGGAGGTAGAGTGAAATGGTTGCTCAAACCCTCCCATGGGTATCAATTGGAAGATCTGGGTAAAATATAAGAAACAACTAAAAGCATCCAAAGCTCTCCATTGAATCAGGATGAGAGCTGGCTCCTGAAAAAGGAGCAAGAATTGCAAGTTTGTGGCTTTTTTTGCCAGAGGGTGTGCTCTAGTCCCCATGGTGGCTACAGTAGAATGAAATAACAGTAGGAAACTGCAGCCTTACAGGTGAGAGAGGTGACAGAGAAGAGAAGTCAGGTGTAGAAGAGCAGCTGGAAATTCTGGGAGAAGTTCTGAAAGCAAGGGAAAACTACAGAAAGGGTGAGGCTCGACATCTGAATAAAAACTCTGCCCAAGTCCCCGGATAACTGTTAAATTCATTCCTCATGAATTAGAGGAGACACCAAGGAGCCCAGATAAACAAAAACAAAAATGAAAGCCAACCAAACGAAGAAACAACAACAAAAATAGGCAGAGGCCAGAGGAATCTACCCTTAAAAGACAGACCTATCCTAGTTGAGATCTGTGAGTTTGATGCTATTTAAATAGTTTATCCCGCCAGGCTCGGTGGCTTGGCCTGTAATCCTGTGCCTTTGGGAGGCTGAGGTGAGTGGATTGCCTGAGCCCGTGGGTTCAAGACCCACCTGGGCAGCAAGACCTCATCTCTACAATAAATCAAAAAAATCAGCTGGGCGTGGTAGCACATGCCTGTAATTCCGGCTACTTGGAAGGCTGAGGCAGAAGGATCCCTGGAGCCCAGCAGGTCAAGGCTGCGGTGGCCGGGAGCGGCCACTGCACTTCAGTCTGGGCGACAGAGTGAGACTCCAACTTAAAAAATAATAATAATAAATTAATAAATAAATAGTTTATCCCTAGACTGTGCATCACTTAGGCAGTAGAAAGCTGAAGCCTTACTGGCTTGGGGTGTCAAAGGAAAGACTGCCAGAGCAACTGAAAAATTAGGGGGCAATCACAAAAACAAAAATCACAGTGTATGAGCCTCTAAATCGGAATATAAGTGGCCCAAATCCTTGGCCATCTGCCAGATTACACAGGTGCAGTGGATAACCCCCCCCCAGGGAGCCAGGCTAAATTGAAAAGGCAGCAAATAGAAGCTGTAAGAACAGAGCAGTGCTACCAGCTGTTACATATGATAGGAGATAGGATTGCAGTTTGAATCTAGGCAAGTTAATTACCTACTAGAATATTTATCTATTTGCCATGCCTGGCTAATTTGTAAATTTTTTGTAGACATGAGCTCTTACCATGTTGTACTCCCAGGTTCAAGCAATTCTCCCACCTCAGCTCCCAAAGTACTGGGATTACAGATGTGGGCCAACATGCCTGGCCAATAATTTTTTTTTTTTAATCCTCAGAAGAAAACAGTAGAATCCGGAGTTGCTACAGCATCTTATCTACAATGTCCAGTTTTCGATCTACAGTTACTAGACATGTAAAGTGTAACATGTAACTCATACTCAGGAAGAAAAGCAATCAATAGAGACTGTGACTGAATATTTAAGTGGATACAGCATTGGGTTTTGCAGACAGACAGCAAAGCAATTATCATATGATTGAAGAATTGTCAGAAAATGCGATCAGAGAATTACAAGAAAAATAAGTGAACAGATAGAGAAATTGTAACAGACATGGAAACTGAAAAATGAAAAAAGTTATAGAGCTGAAATAAAAACTTACTAGATGTCCTCAACAGCAGTTTTGAAATGACAGAGAAAAAAATCAGTGCACTTGAAGATGGATCAATAAAAACTGATCCCAAAGAAGATACCCAAAGAAGAGAGGAAAAAAGAAGAAAAAGTGAGTGGACCTTCAGAGACCTGCAGGACAGCATCTTATGGTATACCTTGAAAGGGAGGAGAAGATAAGCAAAAACAATATTTGAAGAGAGAATATCCCCAGACATCTCAATTTTGGGAGAAATTTGGTAGAAAACATTAACTTATAGATTCAAGAAGTTCAGTGGAGGTAAAGCATAAAGAAAAAACACATAGGCACATCATAGTCAAACTGTTGAAACCAAAGATAAAAAGGAAATTTTGAAAGCAGAGAAAAATGATACATTTCACAAAAGGAATCAATGTTACAAATATAACTGACCTTTCAAAAGAAACAATGACATCAGAAAACATCAGAACAGTATAGTCAAATACTGGGGGGGTCGAGTCCTGTCAACTGTGAATTCAGTATCCAGAAAAAAACTGTTTCAGAAATGAAGGCTAAAGACATTTTCAGAGAAACAAAAACTGAGGGAATTCATCACCAACAGACTTAACACTAAGGGAAGTTTTCAGAATGAAGGAAAACGTCACCAGGTGGTAACTCATCTATGGGAAAAAATGAGGAGCACTGGAAATGGTAATTAAGTGGATAAATGTTTGTGTGTTTTTTCCTTCTCTGCTTTAAAAGACATTTTTTTTTTTTTTTTGAGTTGAGGTTTCAATGTGTCGCCTAGGCTGGAATGCAGTGGCTTTTTGCAGGCATGATCAGCCTCAAACTGCTAGATTCAAGTTGTCCTTCCACCTCAGCCTCCAGAGTAGCTGGGACTACAGGCATGTATCACTGTCCCTGGCTACAAGACATATGATTTTAAAGCAAACATTATAATGCTATAGTGCTAGGTTTATAATGTATATATAGATTTTAATATTTAACAACAATAGCACTAACATGGGACAGGGTAAATGGAAATTTGCCCTTGTAAGATTCATATATTTTACCTGCTTACAAGAGACACTCCTTAAATACAAAATAAAGGAATGGAAAAAGATATACCATACAAATAGTAAACATAAGAAAACTGAAGTGGCTATATTAACATAAAATAAACTTCAAGACAAGGAATACTACTAGAGATAAAGAAGGATGCTTTATAATGATAAAAGGGTTAGTACCTTAAGGAGATATAAAAATATTCTGTGTGTATGCTCTGTTATTAAACAGAGCTTCAAAATACTGATGTAAAGCAAAAACTGATGTAATTAAAGGGAAAAGTAGACAAATCTACAATTATAATTAGGGATTGTAACATTCTTTTCTCAGTAATTAGTCAAACTAAACAAAAATCAATAAAGTCTTAAAAGATCTGAATGACACCATAACCAACTTAAACTATTTGTCATTTATAGAGCGCTGTACAGAATACATTTCATTTTTGTAGGCATTAGAAATGTTAACCAAGATGTTAACTATATGCTGGGATATAAAACTAATCTCATGGGGAAAAAAAGAGTGGTATCTTCTAGGATATACTCTCTGACCCCAAAAAGAACTAAATCAGAAATCATGAATTACAAGACACCTAGAAAAACTCCTCCAACTATTTGAAAATTAACTCACTTTTAAACAGCCTGTGGATCAAAGAAGAAATCACAAGGAAAACTAGAAAATATTGTGAAGTGAAAAATAATGAAAACGTATTAAAGTTTTGGACTTGCAGCTAAAGCACTGCTTAAAGGGAAATGTATAGGTTTAAAATCTTATCATAGAAAAGAAGAAAGACCTGATATTAATTATATAAACTTTTACCTTAAAAATCTAGAAATCTAAAGAAGAACAAATTAAACCTAAAATAAGTAGAAAGAAGGATAAAAAGATTCTAACAGAAATCATTTTAAGAGAATAAAAACAGAAAAATCACTGAAACCAAAAGTTGATTACTTTAAAAGATAAATAAAAGTGATAAGCCTCTAGTTAGAATGATCAAGAAAAAGAGAAGACATAAATTGCAAGTTTTAGTAATAGAAGAAGGGGCACAACTACAGATCCTCCAGATAATAGGATAAAAGGGACTGTTATGAATTAATTCTTTTTTTTTTTTTTAATCGGAGTCTCACTCGCGATCGCCCAGAATGGAGTGCAGTTGCATGTTCTTGACCACCATAGCCTCGACCTGCTGGGCTCAGGTGATCCTTCCACCTCAGACTTCCAAGTAGCTGGAACTATAGGCACACGCAACCACGCCCGGCTAATTTTTGGATTTATTATAGAGACGAGGTCTCGCCAAGTTGCCCAGGCTGGTCTTGAACCCCTGGACCAGTCCTCTCGCCTCTGCCTCCCAACGTGCTAGGATTATAGGCATAAACCACCATGCCCAGCTAATTCTTTTTTTAAATCCATTTTAATTATGGCAAAATACACATGTAATTTACCATTTTAACTATCTCTCTTTGTTATGAACAATTCTTTGTCAATGAAAATAAAAGGAACAAGCCAGGTGTGTGCCTGTAATCCCAGCTATACGAAAGACTGAAGTGGGAGGATCCCTTGAGCCCAGGAGTTTGAGACCAACCTGAGCAACATAGTGAGATCCTGTCTCCAAAACAAAACAGACAACAACAACAAAAAGAATGCAAGATAATAACAGATTTCTTAAGCCGGGCTTGGTGGCTCAGCCTGTAATTCTTGGGAGGCTGAGGTGAGTGGATTGCCTGAACCCGTGGGTTCGAGACCCGCCTGGGCAACTTAACAAGACCTCATCTCTACAATAAATAAAAAAATCAGCCGAGCGTGGTAGCGCGCGCCTGTAGTTCCAGCTACTTGGAAGGCTGAGGTGGAAGGATCGCCGGAGCCCAGCAGTTCAAGGCTGCGGTGGCCGGGAGCAGTCACTGCACTCCAGTCTGGGCGAAAGAGTGAGACTCCAACTCAAAATAAAATAAAATAAAATAAGATAATAACATTTCTTAAAAGACACAAATGACCAGAGCAGCACAGGAAAAAACAGGAATGTATATATGTCAACTAAATAAATTGAATTTTCATACACACACAAAAAAAACTTCAGTATTGGATGGATTCAATGTTTTATTCTGTTGATCATAATACTAATCCTATACAAACTCTGTTAGAAAAGGGAGAAGGGAATACTTCACAACTCATTTTTTGAAGTTGGTATTATTCTGATACCAAAATCAAGCAAAGACAGTACAAAAAAGAAAACTACTAACCATTATCTGTCATAAATGAAGCTGTAAAAATACATAACACAATATCATCAAATGGAATCTAAAAATATACAAGAGTGTAATATATTTTGACCAAGTATGGTTTATTCCATTAATGCAAGGTTGGCTAGACACCTGAAAATCAATCAGTGTTAATTTCCTATGTTAACAGAATAAAGGGGAAGAGCCGATGACTATCTCAATGCTTTATTCCTAGAACTGGGAGTGAAGCAAGGACGTCTACTCTCACCACATCTGTCTAGCATTGTACTAGACAATAAGGCAAGAAAAAGGAAAAAAAAAAAGATTTGTAAGAGATAAAGAAATAAAAGCACTTACAGATCAAATGATCATGTATGTAAAATTTATAAGAGGCTGAGCATGGTGGTTCGCCCCTGTAATCTCAGTGCTTCAGGAGGCTGAAGCAGGATGATTACTTCAGGCCAGGAGATTGAGACTAACCTTGGCAACATAACAAGACCTCGTCTCTCAAAAAAAAAAAAAAAAAAAAGTTAACTAAGCAAGGTGGCGAATATCTGTATCCCAGCTACTTAGAAGGCTGAAGTGAGAGAATCATTTAAGCCCAGGAGGTTGAGGCTTCACTGAGCTATGGTCACACTACTGAACTCTAGCCTGGGTGACAGAGTAAAACCCAGTCTCTAAAGAATAAAAACAATTACAAAAAAACTACTACTACTGATTAGTGAGTTTAGTAAGATCGTAGATTACAAGGTCAGTGTACCAAGGAAACCACTTGTGTTTTCACACCAGCAACGGATAACTGAAAAAAAATTTTCTAAAGCATAGTTTCACTTACCATGTCATCCAAATACATGAAGTACGTACATAGGGATAAATTTAACAAAATGGATGTAAAACTTGTATACAGAAAACTGTAAAATGTTTCTAAGAGAAATGGGAAAAAAAAAACCTAATTAGACCTATGGATTTAGTCTCAATATCATAAAGATGACAGTTTTCTACAAAATGATCTGTAGATTCAATACATTCTCAAGAAAACTTTCTGCTGTATTTTTGTTGTAGAGATTGACAAGCTGTTTATAAAATGTGTATGAAAATGCAGAATGCCTAGAATTGGCAACGCTGGTTTAAAAAAACAAAAATTGGAGAACTCTTTTACCTACAGTACCATAAAGCTGTGATGCTGACAGAAGAATAGATATATATGGAAATGAGAGAGAACAGGATCCAGAAATAGACCCACACAGATATAGACAATTGATTTTCAGCAAAGGTACTCAGGCAATTTAATGGGGAAGGGAAAATCTTTTCAACAAATGGTGCAGGAGTAACTGAATATCTATATGGAAGAAAATGAACATTAGCTCTTACCTTGTAAGGTAGAAACCCACACTGAAAACTCAAAGTGGATCAAAGGCCTAAAAGAGTTAAAACTATAAAGCTTCTGGGGGAAAAAAAAGTAGGAGAATATGTTCGTGTGATCTCTGGGTATGAAAAGATTTTCTAAGTAGGACACCAGAAGTACACACCATAAAATAAATGAATGCTGAACTGGACTTTATAAAAAATGTTTGCTCTTCAAAAGGGAAAAGAAAAGAAAGTCCATGATATGGGAGAAGATATTTGCAATGTATATCTAACAAAGAACTGTAAAGAACTCTTACAATTCAATAATAAAAAGATAACCTCATTTTTTAAAAATGGGCTACACGCTGGGGTGGCCATGAGTGTGCCATTGCACTCCAGCCTGGGTGACAGAGTGAGATTCCAACTCCAAAAAAAAAAAAGTGCAGGGGGGCGACCAACAGACATCACAGGATACTTTACAGCATACTTCACAAGATAAGATAAAACAATGGTCAGGAGCTACATGAAAAAGCATTTCATATTATTAATCATCAGAGAAAAGCAATTTAAAACCATAAGGGGACCAGGCACATGGTTCACGCCTAAATTTTAGTGCTTTGGGAGGCCTAGGTAGGAGGATTACCTAAGGCCAGGAGTTCAAGACCAGACTGGGAAACATACCAAAACTCTGAATCTACAAAAAATTTTTTAAAATTAGCCAGGTGTGGTGGCACGAGCCTGTTACAGTCCTAGATACTGGGCAGGCTGACAAGAAGGATTACCTGAGTTTGAGGTGACAGAGGACTGTGGTTGCAGCACTGCACTCCAGCTAGAGAGACAGATTCTTGTCTCTAAACCCCCCACCCTTCAAAAAAACCCATAATGAGCTACCATTGTTCACCCTCTAAAATGGCTACAGTTAAAAGACTAATAATACCAAAAGTTGGCAAAGACGTGGAACAAACAGAACTTTCATACTCTTCTGTTAAGAGTGTAAAGTAATATAACTGGTTTAGAAAACAGTTGACAGTTTCTTTTAAAGTTAGACATACAGTTACCAAAGAACCCAATAATTCCACTCCAACATATTGTATATTTATATAAAAATCTAAAAAATTTGCATGTGTAGTGTGTGATAGGAAAACAGATCAGTGGGTTGCTTGGGGCTTGGAATGGAGGCAAGATTGATTGCAAAGAGGCACAAGGGAACTTTTAGGGGTGATGGAAATGTTCTGTATCTCGATTGTGGTGGTGGTTACACTGGCATATCACGTGTAAATTTTGTTTATTGTGTGTAAATTATATCCCCCAATAAAGTTGATTTTAAAAAAACTTTCCACTATTTAAAGGCAGCTACTCAATATTCGAGTTCACTAGATGGTTATTACACTTTAGGTTGTGTATTCTCTTTTCCAGAACCCCTGTTCTGTTCAGGTATCAGATTTCTCTTTGTGGTCATTCCTAGAAGAATGTTCCTACCCCAAGTTCTGGTAATTTTACATCGTTTTGATAATTTTGCCTCCCCTCAGTTACTTAGGATGGCGCATGTTACCAGGTTGCAACCAATGACAAATGAGCAGAAGTCTTCTGGGGGGACCTTTTAGAAAGATTAGAAAAATGTGATAGATCGTGTTTGTTCCCTCCGTAATCCCACTAAAATGACAGTAAAGGAATTTTCTTTTAAAAAGGCAGAAGTCTATAAGGATGAAGAAAATGAGAGAGGAAATAGCAGTGGGCTGAATTTACCCACAAAATTTTGAAAGCTGAAATGTAGGTGCATATATGATAAGTAATTTAGGTTTCATCTTTCTCTAAGTATTTGCAGTGGTGGAAGCTAATAAGAAGCAATTCAATTTTCAGCCACATGTGGGCATAAGTTGTAAGTACCTTTGAATGTGGAATGAATGCTGGCACCAGAAACAGCAAAATTAGTTGAAAAAAGTCTGAATGTTGAAGAGTTAGCATCCCAGATCCCCATTTCACCCTTTCGGGTTACCACCCCTACCCCCCTCCTGTCAAAAATGGGATGTTTAATATCTGGAGAATGAGAAAGAGGGAGAATGGGTATGTCAAAGTTTGGCCTGGGGGAACCACATTATAAAGGAGGGTGGGAAGCAGACTTTTTACCCCAAATAGTGCAATTGAGTGAAAGTCTGCATATTCAACCAGGTGATCTTTCCAACTACCTTCCTGTCTTGGCTTCCAGAATCCTGGCCTTTGGGCTTGTTGTCACAACCACCATCTCCACCCACGAAGACACTGAAAGTTATCTCAAAGAAACTGACCCATCCTTGACTCCTAGATCACTAGTTTATAAGCCTCCCAACCAGGAGATTATACCATCTTTTTGGAGAAATTAACCAGCCTGTAAGTGCCCGCACACTCGCACGATGTTTAGAGTTTCCCTAACTCATCACACTCTGGTGAGATCTGCCAGTAAACAAGCTGTGCCCATACACACAGACTTCGTAGTTAGCTCTTTAGCATTCCTTTCTTAAATATGAGCAGAATTTAAGGGCCTCCAGACATTTGAAGAAAGCTTACAACTTGAAAAACACATTATTCAAAGAGATAAGATATTACATCTAAAAAAAAAAAGCAAGATGCTACTTAAAAGAACTATTCAAGAATGTTCTAAAGAATTAAAATATAACTCAGTAGCCGGGCTCGGTGGCTCAGCCTGTAATCCCGCGCCTTTGGGAGGCTGAGGTGAGTGGATTGCCTGAGCCTGTGGATTCAAGACCCGCTTGGGCAGCAAGACCTTATCTCTACAATAAATCAAAAAATCAGCAGGGCATGGTAGCGCATGCCTGTAATTCCGGCTACTTGGAAGGCTGAGGCGGAAGGATCACCGGAGCCCAGCGGGATTGAGGCTGTGGTGGCTGGGAGCGGCCACTGCATTCCAGTCTGGGCAATGAAGTGAGACTCCAACTCAAAAGATAATAATAATAATTAATTTAAAAGCCCTACAACAAAGTACATTATTGTGAAATTTTACAACAGTGATGACAGATTTTAAAGGCATCCAGAAGCTGGGCGTGGTGACTCACACCTGTAATCCCAGCACTTTGGGAGACGGAGGTAAGAAGATTGGCAAGTCCAGGGGTTTAAGACCAGTCTGGGCAATTTGAAGATACTTCATCTCTACAATAAATAAAAAAACTAGCCGGGTTTGGTGGCATGTGCCTGTGGTTCCAGCTACTTGGAAGGCCAAGGTGGAAGGATTGCTTGAGCCCAGCAGGTCAAGGCAGTGATGAAGTATGTCACTTTACTCCAGCCTGAGAGACAAAGTGAGACTCCAACTCAAAAAAAAAAAGACACCTAGAGAGAAGAGTCACATAAAAAGGATCTAAACAGGTGACATTAGACCATTTAACAATAGCACTGGAACCTAAAAGATAATAAATTAGTGCCATTTAAAGTCTGATAGAGAAATTTTCAATCTATAATTCTATACCCAACTAAACTGTCAAAGGTGAAAATAAAAATGTTTTCAGAAATGCAAGGTCTCAAAACATTTACCTGCTGTCTACCTTTTCTCAGAACATCTAGAGAATGTTGTCTTCCAAAACCAAAAAGTGAGGTAAGAAAGAGAACAAGCCTGGCACAGTGGCTCTTGCCTTTTATCCCAGCACTTTGGGAGCCCCTGAGCAGCATGGAAAGACCTTGTCTCTACAGTAAATAAAAAAATTAGCTGGGCGTGGTGGCACATTCCTGTAGTTCCAGCTTGTGGAAAGATCACCTGAACCCAGCAGGCCGAGGCTGCAGTGGCCATGAGTGTGCCACCCTGCACTGCAGCCTGGGCGACAGAGTGAGACTCCAAATCAAAAAAAAAAAAAAAAGGAGGAGAACAACTGGGAACCCAGGACAAGGGATTCAACCTAGGATACAAGAAGGGATGCTCAAGGTATTAGAAAGGGAAAGTCCCTTTTTTTTTTTTTTTTTTTGAGTTGGAGTCTCACTCTGTCACCCAGACTGGAGTGCAGTGGCCGCTCCCGGCCACTGCAGCCTCGACCTGCTGGGCTCCGGGATGACTGCTATGCACTTGACCCAGGCCGGGTTGCAACTAATGACCTTAGTTCCAGAAGAGATGTCTTGTAGGAAGAATGGAACTCAGACTATGTAATGTAGTTGTATGGAAAGGAATTTTAGAGTTCTGTTAGAGAATTTTTAAAAAAGAGAATCTTCAAAATATTTTTAAAGTTAAGTAAGAAAGTCAGTCCAGGCGCGGTGGTTCAAGCCTGTAATCCCAGCACTTTGGGAGGACAAGGTGAAAGGATTGCCTGAGCCCAGGAGTTTGAGACCAGCCTGGGCAACTTTGTGAGACCTCATCTCTACAATATATCAAAAAATAAGCCAGGTGTGGTAGCACACGCCTATAGTTCTGGCTACTTGGAAGGCTGAAGTAGAAGGATCACGTGAACCCAGCAGGCCAAGGCTGTGGTGGCCATGAGCACCAGCAGGTTAATGCTGGAGTGTCTGTGAGCATGCACTCCAGCCTGGGTGACATAGTGAGACTCTGACTAAAAAAAAAAAAAAAAAAAAAAGAGAGTCATAGCATACTATACGACTAACCAGGATAGTGTTTATGTAGTCATAATTATGTAAATTTATTAGCCAAATATTGCCTATAACTACTGGGAGGGTGAAGGAAGTGCAGTGTGTGTGTCTTTGCATGATGTTGGAGTGCTGAATTTTATGTAGGAAGACACAGTAGATAATATCTGAAATTTAGAACCTTAGATATCAGCTTTGAGTCTACCTAAGCTTTATTTGAACAACCGAAATCTATCTTTAACTTGTTTATTATTTATGCTATTTACAAATATGAAGGTAAATATCAGAAAAGTTGAAGGGGGCTGGTTACCACTGGGAAGTGGGAGGGAAGAAGGAAACATTCTTTGTTGATTAAGCCTTGTAGTACCATTTGGTCATTTAAGTAATGTCCACTGCTATTCTGATTAAATAAAAATTATATTTAAAAAAAGAAAGACCCAGGCCGGGCTCGGTGGGCTCAGCCTATAATCCCAGCACTTTGGGAGGCTGAGGCAAGTGGATTGCCTGAGCCCATGGGTTCGAGACCAGCCCAGGCAACTTGGTGAGACCTCATCTCTACAATAAATAAAAAATTAGCCGGGCGTGGTAGCACATGCATTTAGTTCCTTCTACTTGGAAGGCTGAGACAGAAGGATCACTGGAGCCCAGCAGGTTGATGCTGGGGTGGCTGTTAGCGTGCCACTGCACTCCAGCCTGGGCAATGGAGTGAGACACCAAGTCAAAAAAACAGACCCATGGAGGAAAGTCCTTACTTGCTGCTTCTGGATATTGATATGTGGTTGAGGATGTGATGGCTGGTGTTACAGCAGTCATTGTATATCTCTAAGTATAGTGAGCCATCAGCTATATATGTGACCAAGAACTTGACTCTTTCCCTTTATTTACCTGTTTTCAGAATGATGAGTTATTTCCATAGCCACCTTTAAAGTTGACATGAGTGTGTTGTGAACTCATATTATATATTTTATGTTTTTCAGCCCATTGCCCTTGATAGCCTTTTAGATGTTCAAATTGTCACATCTTTGGCCATTGAGTTTCCTTCAGAGGATTTAAATAAAGGTTAGCTTCCATGTCATTTTAGTATGAACCCATTACTTTTTTATGTCATTCCTACTTTCTGCCATGACAAGTAGGCTCTTCGTGTCTACTTCCTACCCCAGACTTAGAATCAGTCATTTTCTTTTGAATGAGAAATGATATTTAGAAGCCACAGTCTGGATATGAGGGATGCTTATTGCTGCTGAAATGGTCATTGCTTCTAGGCCTTTGCAGTGGTCAGAATTAAGGAATAATTTTTTTCTTTTTTAAAAAAAGTATGGCTGTATAACTGATAATTTTCCATTGAAGTTAAAGTTTGCAGAGTTTTTTATTTTTTCTTTGTGTGGCTGCGTGATGGTCTGGCCCCCAAAGGCCTAGAGTTTTTAACTTACTTGTTTTTTATTTAGATTTTTTTATGCTGAAAACTATTTTTTTTTTTTTTTTTTTAGTAAGCAGGATTTAGTGAGAGGACAGAAAAGCTCCTACAGTGGGAGGGGACCTGAAAGGGTTACCTGAAAACTTAATTCTTAAGTGACATTAGCATAATTATTTGTTTCATCCTGCACTATATATAATGTTTTCAAAATAATATCACAGTGGTTACTAACAATATGATTACTCAATACAGATTAAGATTTCTTTGTAGTTCTTTTTGTTCTCAGAATATATCTCATTTGGACTAAAACTACCATGCTCAGTTTAGACCAACCAAGGACCACCCCCTGAACTAAAGAGAGGTTCTTCCACCCCCTGAACTAAAGAGAGGTTCCTCCCATAGAACATGGCTATATATTTGTTTTTACCTCTTTTTTTATTTTATTTTTCCTTCCACTTTTTCTTTTGATAGCTTTAGGGATACGAATAGTCTTTGGTTACATGGATGCAGTGTATACTGGCAAAGAAGTCTGGACTTTAAGTGTACCCAACCACCCCCACCTGTATACATTGTACCCAATAAGTGACTTTTCATCCCTCCACTTCTTCCCATCCTCCCCACCATCCCCCTTCTGAATCCCCAGTGTCAATTACAGCATTCTCTATGCCTTTGCAGATCCTTCATTTAGCCCCCCACTTGTAAGTGAGAACATGTAGTGTTTGGCTTTTTTGTTCCTTAGTTAGTTCACTTAGAAAGATGTTCTCCAATTCCATCCAAGTTGCTGCAACAGACATTATTTCATTCTTTTTATGGCTGGATAATATTTTGTGTGTGTGTGTGTGTGTGTGTGTGTGTGTGTGTGTGTGTGTGTGTGTATCACATTTTCATTATCCACTGAACAGTTGATGGACATTTAGGTTGATTCCACGTCTTTGTGTTGTGAATTGTGCTGCGATAAATATCCAAATGCAGGTCTTCTTTTTTTTTTTTTTTTTTGATAACGACTTCTGTTCCTTTGGGTAGATACCTAGCAGTGGGATTGCTGGATGGAATAGTAGCTCTCCCTTTAGTTCTTTGAGAAATCTCCATAATTTCCACAGAGGCTGTACTAATTTGCCCTCCCACCAGCAAATGTATAAGTGTTTCCCTTTCACCACATCGATACCAGCATTTATTGTTTATTGCAGAATTCCCTTAACTATATATAGCCTTGGTGTGGTGAGTTTTTCAGATCCTACCTGTGGCAGTGCTGTGCTGGGTACGTGTATAGGCTCAAGATATCCTGAATGGCCGGGGTGACTTGGATAGTGATGTTAGCCAGGGTCTGGAGTCAGACCTTCCCAAATGCTGAGGAAGATGATATGAGATGTAATAGACCACCTGTTGACCTCCGACCAGGATCTGGCACTTGTGGGAGACAGCCAGCTTTGCCTGTGTTGTCCCATAGGAGGTACCCAGGCTACCTAGGCAGTGGGCAGGACTGTGGGGACTACCCAAGTTCTCTGTCTTCTTTGAGCCTTTGCAGAGGGGAGCTACTCAAGCTGTGTGCTTGATTGGCTACCCCGTGGGGATTGGGAAGGAGTTTCTGGCCACTGGGGTAATTCAGCTCTGTTGATGGGGTGTAGAGGCTACACAAAAGAGTTTACCTGGGGAGTAAAAGGTTGCCAGGGCAATGAGTCCCACCCAGCCTCCCCACCTTAGCCTCAGGCAATCTGTGTTCAGCTTGTAAAAGTGTAGCAGGCCCTGCATCTTCTTAGGGGAGCCCTGCCCCAGCCAGGAACTGGCTGCCACAGCACAATTTGCTCTTGGGTCCATTCCCTTCCAGCCTGGCTAGAAAGCAGCCGTCAGCAGGGGTTGAGTTCCTAGGAAATGGCTGCTAGAGCCACTCAGGGCTTTTTTTTTTTCCTGCACCACTTCCCATGGGTTTTGGCAGAGCACTGTTATGGGTGAAGTAGTTTCTCCTGAGGGACTGGAGTCCGCAAGACTCAGGGGGTCTTCTAAGTTCATGGCAGGAGCACAGAACTCCTGAATTCCCCTCACTCACCTCCTGTGCTGCAGCCAGAAGCTGCTCGTGGTTTGTGCAGTGATTTGGGTGGTTTTGGCTAGTTCCAATCCAGACTAATCGATTTTTCTCTTTTTGCACTCTGTAGATTTTATCACTTCTCTGATGAATTGTGGGATGTACTACTGGTCTCCTTCCTTTCTGAGCTCTGAGGACTTTTCTCTGTTTTGTTGTACTCAGTAGGAGAAACACACTTTAGCTGCTTCTTGTCAGCCTTCTTAATCCTATCTGTCTCTTTTGTTGCTTTTATAAAAAAAATCTGTTGACTTTCTGATAGGAAATATGAGAATTTAATGTGCAGCTCTATACTTTCTTCCTCCCCCAATATTTAGAAATTGTATTTTTATTTTGTTATTGGTAATTTTTGTAAATGTAAATGTTTTATATTTGTTTCCACTAATTCTGTTTTGCTTTGCAAAGAACTTCAAAGCATGTGGTGCTGATGAGTTATTAAAGAGGGTGTATGGGAACTTCTTGGTAAATCCTGAATCAGGATACAATGTCTCCTTGCTATGTGACCTTGAAAATTTGCCTGTACCCAAGGATTCCATCGTGCATCAGGCTGGCATGTTGAAGTGAAATTGTTTTGCCTCTGTCTTTGAAAAATACTTCCAATTCCAAGAAGAGGGCAAGGAAGGCAAGAACAGGGCGGTTATCTATTACAGGGATGATGAGACCATGTATGTTGAGTCTAAAAAGGACAGGGTCACAGTAGTCTTCACCACAGTGTTTACGGATGACGATGGGGTGGTCACTGGAAAGGTGTTCATGCAGGAGTTCAAAGAAGGATGCAGAGCCAGCCACACCGCCCCACAGGCCCTCTTTAGCCACAGGGAACTCCTCTGGAGCTGAAAGACACAGACGCTGCTGTGGGTGACGACATCGACTACATGACCCTCATGCTGTTCCCTTGCCACACCAGTGCCAGCGTTCAAGACAGCACCATCAACCTGATCCACATGTTTCGAGACTACCTCCACTACCACTCAAGTGCTCTAAGGCCTATGTCCACACACGTATGAGGGCAAAAACATCTGACTTTCTCAAGGTGCTGAGCCGCGCACACCCAGATGCAAGAAAAAAGAAATGAAAGCAATCACGGGGAAGATGTTTTCATCCCACTAACTTTCAGGAATAGAAGGAAGCACCTGGCAACTGAAGGCTGGAACACTTGCTACCGGATAATCGTAGCTTTTAATGTTGCACCCTTTCAGGTTCTTAAAGGATTCTCCGTTTTGGTTCCATTTTGTACACCTTTGGAAAATAATCTGCAGAAATGAGCTGTGCTTACAAGGACTTCATAGTTCCCAAGAATTAAAAATTTAAAAAAAAAAAGAATTCCACTTGATCAACTTAATTCCTTTTCTTTATTTTCCCTCCCTCACTCCCCTTCCCTGGCCCCCCTCCTCTTTTCCAAGCAAAGCAAAACAGAATTAAGTTGATCAAGTGGATAATAGGTCTTAACTTGTTTTCTCCTAAGTATTTGAATTCAAAACTCCTGTATATAAAGAAGTACAGTTGTGGTCATTAATAAAGGCAATCTTTTTATCTTAAAAAAAAAAAAAAAGAAAGAAAGGAGAATGTTCTTAGGATAAAGATCAAACGGCTTTTTTCCCCCCCAGAAACTTCATTTGTTAGTTTAAATCATGTTGTATTTTGCTTTGCCTCATATTTGGATATTTGGATTATTTCTTTTATGGCTTTTTGTTTTTTACCCCCAGGATTTCTAATTGCTTTTTTATTTCTTGTTGGCAGAAGAATAATATGTCTTTATGATCACCTCAAGTCTTTTTTTTTTTTTTTGACCTCTCATTTATACTGCTTATTGCATGGAATTCTCCTTCCAGAAATTTCTTTGTTAGACTCCTCCTTCCTCCATATCTGAACCCCTTGTTGTGTGAGTTCTAAAACTCCCATCCCTGTGCGTTTTCCAGTTCTCATCTCTGCCTTATTCTGGTGACCACCATCAGTTTGTTGATTGTCCCAGAATTGCTTTATGCATATACTAGCAAATATAGATGTATGTCCTCATTCTTCTTCTGTTTTTATGTGACAGCATGCTGTAAACTATTCTGTACCCCTTTTTACTTAACAGTTTATCTTAGTGAGCTTTTCATATCAGTACAACTTGTTCTTATAGCTGCATAGTTATCCATTGGTGATGGATATTTTAGGTTTTCCAATCTACTGCTATTACAAACAATGTGTATCTGTAGAATAAATTCCTAGAATAGAAATACTGAGTCAAAGAGTATGTGCAAGACCAGGCGCGGTGGCTCAAGCCTGTCATCCCAGTACTTTGGGAGGCTGAGGAAAGAGGATTACCTGAGCCCAGGGGTTTGAGACCAGCCTGGGCAACTTGATGAGAGCCTTGTCTCTATAATATATCAAAAAAATTAGCTGGGTATGGTGACATGCACCTGTATTTCCCGCTGCTTGGAAGGCTGAGGCAGAAGGATCACCTGAGCCTAGCAGGACGATGCTGGGGTGGTCGTGAGTGTGCCACTGCACTCCAGCCTGAGCGACAGAGTGAAACTCTGACTCAAAACAAAACAAAAAAAAGTATGTGTACATGCAAGATGGGTAGACGTTACCAGTTGCCCTCTGTAGAGGTATACCTGCTTATGTTCCCACTAGCAATGTATGAGTGCCTTGGCCAGAGATTATTACAGATTTTTCTGTTCTGGGGGGTGGGGTGTGGGAGTGGTATTTGCTAACCTGATAGGTGGAGGATGGTGGTTCTTTAATGTTGTTGAGTCTACCCTTCTGAGACCGACATGGAAGATTACTCCACTTTCACAGATGTGGTGGGAAAAGTCCTGTTTCTTTACATTTAACAAACTGCAAGGAAATGTTAACAGATCAAGAAATTAACCACAGGACCCAGTTAGAAAGAGATATGGCAACGTGCCCAGTTCATCCAGCAGCAAAGGGAGAAAATATTCTGCATTTGTGATGCTGTTTAGAAAGGGATAATTTAAATGCCCTCTAATCTGGGCTAGTATTGTCCAATTAAGAAGTCTTTTAGAATGAAAACACTTGGGGTTTTTTATACTTAGTGTAGTGAAGCAGATTCTTTTCTTCCTTTGGTAGATTTACTTTTGAGTGGTAAAGATTACAATTTAATTAAATAAACTGTGTTTCCTGTTTTCTTCCTAGCCACTGTGCTGGGAGTTGGAGAGATTCCAGTAAGAGTAAGATGTGGTCTTGCCCTTCAGCACATTCATGCAGGATGGTGCCAATGCAGGGAAAGCAGTGTGGGCTTCAGAGCAGGGAGAAAGTAGGATCGGTGGTGGGTCCCAGTGGCACTTGGGGTGACCTGAAATAGTGAGCATATTGACACAGAGTTAGAGGCAAGGTTTTCTAATTGCCTTTTTATCCAGTTTGGGCCCTAGAATGTGTTTTCTTGGCATTCGTGCACTTCAACAGAGGGTCAGACTGGAGTTTGACACCAATGTTTTATATCTGATTTCGGCAGCCTGAGCTAGGAGCACAGGCTGGCATGAGATCCTGGCTGCCTCCCACTAGCTGTGTGACCTCTGGCGAGTCACTGAACTCATCTGCACCTCAGTTTTGTCATCTATAAAATAAGGATTATCACTTGAGGATTAAATTAGTGCATGTAAATTGCATATAGCAGTGTCTGGCTCATGGTGTTACATGCTTATCATTATTGTTATAACCCCACAAGTGGATACATTTTTCTGTTTAAAATAATTTTCTGATTAAAGAAATTAATGCTGATCATTGTAGGAAATGCAGGATATATAGAAAAGCACTTTTAAGAACTCACCTGTATGTAACCCCACCACTTAATAGAACAGTGTTAGCATTTGGGTACTTTACCTCAGAGGCAGTCTTGCTTGCTTGGTGGTTAAGAACGTGGACTCTAGAATCATCTACCCGGGTTCATATTCTGATCCCAACACTCACGCATCTCTGATCAGCTCTCTCAATTTGCTCATCTGTAAAATGCAGATAATGGTACCCCTAACAGGGTGAAGATAAAAGATATTAATACATGTTAAAGCATCTGGAATAGTGTAAGGCAGAGTTAAGTGCATGGGTTTGTATAGCTGTTATTCTCCCCTCTCTGTGTATGGCCAAGATTTATTTATTTGTTTATTTGTCTATTTATTTGAGTCGGAGTCTCTTTTGCCCAGGCTGGAGTACAGTGGCATGCTCACATCTACTGCAGCCTTGACCTGCTGGGCTCAGGCGATCCTTCCGCCTCAGCCCTTCAAGTATCTTGGGACTACAGGCATGTGCCACCACACCTGGCTATTTTTAATTTATTTATTGTAGGGATGAGATCTTACAAGATGCCCGGGCTGGTCTCAAACCCCTGAGCTCAGGTAGTCTTCTCACCCTGGCCTCCCAAAGCGCTGGGATTACAGGCATGAGGCACTGTGTCCAGCCCATTGTGTATGGCCAAGATTAAAGAATTCCATCAGCCTCCGCAATAAAGAATGCACATAGCGAGCACTAATGAGTGGTGTAGGCAGGGAAGAAATGCTTCAGGGAAGAAATAAACATATATACATACATGTGTGATTTGCATGACCTGGCAGAAGGGAGGGTTTAAGAAAGACACTGGAGTGGAGAAAGGGAACTGAAGTAGTTACCTATAACTTGCCCACAGAAGGTTATAACTTGATTAGATGGAATCTTAGGTCTTCCTATTAATTATTTTCCCTAATTAATGGGAAAATAATTTCTTCTTGGGCAAAATTGGGGGAGAAAAGTGCATAAATCCATGGTTTAAAATTCAAGGTAGAAAATAGGAATGTCTATATTGTGAGTAATAATGATAATAAAATGATCTTATCAATCTAATTCCTTTGGGACAATGAATAAATTCCTGCTTGACGTCTCAGCCAGAAAACCAAGTGAAGATTCATTTGGCCTCATTTGTTTTCCTATGAAAAACCCCTATTTGAAGATAGATAAATTAGGGAGAAAGCATTCACAGCATCAAGGGATTCCCTATTGATTTCCTATAAATAATAGCTTTTCCCAAGTCAGGTTAGATTCTAGGAGGAATGTGATGAGTGCCATGAAAGGCAAGCTCATGCTATTTTAGGAGCCAAGCCAGATGGATGTTAATCTATTAGAGGGTTGAATAGTGGTCTCCCGAGAAGGTTTTCTGAGTCCAGGGGTTCAAGACCAGCCTGGGCAACTTGGTGAGACCTCGTCTCTACAATAAATCAAAAAAATTAGCCAAGCGTGGTGGTGCCTGCCTGTGGTTCCAACTATTTGGAAAGCTGAGGCAGAAGGATCACCTGAGCCCAGCAGATCGAGGCTGTGGTGGCCGTGAGCATGCCATTGCACTCCAGCCTGGGCGACAGAGTGAGACTCCTATTAAAAAAAACAAAACAGTGGACTACAAAAAGATATGTTCTAGTCCTAACCCCTAATACTTAGGAATGTGGCCTTATTTGGAACTAGGATCTTTGCAGATAAGATCGTCCTCTATTTAGGGTGTAGACCTTCAATCCAGTGACTGATATTTTTAGAAGAGACAAGAGAGGGAGTTTCCAGACTCACAGAGGCAGAGGAGAGACACAGGAGACAGCTATGTGGAGTGATGTGATGAGAAAGGCTGAGGCTTGCCGGCAGCCACTGAAAACCGTAAGAGGCAAGGAAGGGTCTACCCTTAGAGCCTTTAGAGGGAACACAACCCAGGCTTCATCTTGGTTTTTGGTCTTCTGGCCTCTAGAACTATGAGATGATACGTTTTTGTTGTTTTAAGCCACCAAGTTTGTAGTATTTTGTTGTGGCAGCCTCAAGGGATGAAAATGAAGCATATTTGAAGTTGTCGATGAGAAAATTATTTTATGCACATAATCAAAAATATTATTTGCTAAGACTTGTTTGTCTATTGTATAAACTAAGTAAGGAATCTTAAAATTTTATAGGCGGTAAATTTGAGGTGGGAGAAGTCAGAGATATCATTTCAGGTATAAACAATCCTGGTGGGTATAATAAAAATGACCCTTATTTTTTGGAAAAGTTGAAGATGGTGAATGAGTGTGTGTATCAGGCAAACTTATAAGCATAGTCATTAAACTTGCCATTAGAAAATAACTAAAAAACTAAAAATGATACATGAATGTTTTATTTCATGTTAATACAAAAAAATTCATAGCAGTTTCTTCTTTAAAATAGTTTTTGGTAGAATCTAACATGATGTTCTTATCCCAGTATCTCAGTCACACTCAACATTTATAATCATTTGGAGACCATGCTTAGTTTATTTTCATATTGCCTCATATATTCCTGATACAAAGCTAGATAATTATTCAGCTCTTAGGTCTAACATTTGTACTTCATG
This sequence comes from Cephalopachus bancanus, assembly GCA_027257055.1. Taxonomy (NCBI): domain Eukaryota; kingdom Metazoa; phylum Chordata; class Mammalia; order Primates; family Tarsiidae; genus Cephalopachus; species Cephalopachus bancanus. The sequence continues at coordinate 434,269 of JAPVLO010000390.1, forward strand.
TGTTGGGGTTCCAGTAGTAGACTTAAAGATGCTCATTCACATGCCAGAATTCTTATTTTCAAAGTGGAAGCTTATTGAATAGGTAGTTATGATACAAAGCATATTCTTATTTGAATTGAAGCCCTGTGGTTCCAAACAGTAAGATAATGGTATTTTCTTTCAGTGATAACCTTTATCAGGAATGCCTAAGGATTATTTTATTTCTTCCCATTGAGTGCATCTATTTGTTTCTGTAGTAAAACATGTGTCTTGCCTTGGGTGGGATGGATAAGGAGCTCAGAGAAATGGAATTATCCCTGGGAAAAAAAGAAGATCAGCTGTTATATAATACTTTAAAGTGTACCATTGACAGGTAGAATGGGCATCGCACACTGTGGCTCAATCCTGTAATCCTAGCACTTTGGAAGGTAGAGCTGAGAGAATTGCCTGATTCAGGGGTTCGAGACCAGCTTTAGCATCATGGCGTGATCTCGTCTCTACAGTAAATAAGAAAAATTCGCTGGGCATAGTGGCACATGCCTGTGGTTCCAGCTACTGGAAGCCTGAGGCAGAAGGATCACCTGAGCTCAGCAGGTCGAGGCTGCGGTGCCTGTGAGCGTGCCACTGCACGCTAGCCTGGGCGACAGAATGAGACTCCAACTCAAAAAAAAAGCAGGTTGTTTCAGCCCCTAACATGACCTACTTTTTAAAAATATTATCTCTATAGAGAAAGACATCTTGAATCCAGATTTTGCAGTTTTCTTGTTTTGTTTCTTTAAATAAGAACATTGTCTAAGGTGTAGGTAGCGCTGTGTTCCTGCTAAAGCTCTAAGGTATCACTTTGATAGATGCTGGATATTTGAGGGAGGGGTATAAAGAAAGGAGAGAGTTTGAGTAAGAAAAGGAAGAGAGCGGAAATAAGTTTGGTGTTTCTTTTCTTGGCTCTTCAGTTCACATGAAATGGCAATATCTGGGCTGAGTGCGGTGGCTCAGCCTGTAATCCAAGCACTTTGGGAGGCCGAGGCAAGAGGATTGCCTGAGCTCAGGGGTTCGAGACCAGCCTGGGTAACTTGGTGAGACCTGGTCTCTACAATAAATCATGAAAACTAACCAGGCGTGGTGGAGTGCATCTGTAGTTCCACCTATTTGGAAGGCTGAGGCGGAAGGATCGCCTGAGCCCAGCAGGTCGAGGCTGCAGTGGCCGTGAGTGTGCCTCTGCACTCCAGCCTGGGCGACAAAAGGTAATCTCAGCTCTTTGGGAGGCCCAGGTAAGTGGATTCCCTGAGCCTGAGTGGGTTCGAGACCCACCTGGGCAACTTAGCGAGACCTCATCTCTGCAATAAATCAAAAAAAAAAAAAATTAGCCGGACATGGTAGCACGCGCCTGTAGTTCCAGCTACTTGGAAGGCTGAGGTGGAAGGATCGCCGGAGCCCAGCAAGTTGAGGCTGCGGTGGCCGGGAGCATGCCACTGTACTCCAGTCTGGGTGACAGAGTGAGACTGAGACCCAACTCAAAAAAAAAAAGAGTGAGATTCCAACTCAAAAAAAAAAAAAGGCAATGTCTGGATGGTTGTAATGCCTCTGTAATTGGGGAAAAGAGCAAAGATACTTGTATTTAGCCTCCTGCTATCACTGTGCTTCTCTGAACTTTGCAAATTGAAAGATTTATTCCAGGTATGGTTTTCAGTTTATCACCCAAGTCTCGTTAGAGAAGAGATACAGATCTGCCCCTCATTTAAGATTTCAAAAATAGTCCAGTGATCCTGGGAGGATCATATAGGAGGTCATAATTGGCCCTTTCTGGATACTTGTGTGCAATGTCATTTTCTTGTATGTAGTTCTAGAGTGATACCAGGGCTTTTTTTTTTTAATCTTTTAATTGGTACCTGTAGTCCCAGTTACTTGGGAGGCTGAGGTGGGAGGATTGCTTGAGTCCAGGAGTTTGAATCCAACCTGGGCAACATACAGTTTTTATATTTGTTGTTTATGACTATTTGTCAATGTTTATAGTTATTGACTTATTACATTCAGGTCCCAAATCACCTCTCTTCCCTACATTCTCGGATAAAACTTCACTTCTCTCTTAAACTTCACTTCTCTTCTGAGAACCACAAGGGATCTTAGATGAGACCATTTGGTCCAACATTTGATCAGCAGCTGAATGCTGGAAATGTGAATTGGTAAACTCATTGCTAGTCAGTAAGGAGACCAAAATGCAGATTCCAGTTCCTACTGTACCACAGTGCTCCTTTTCTTCCAGCTTGACATCTTGTTTGTCTGTTCTCACCTTCATTTGCAACTGCTAATATATCTGAGGAGGAAAGATCTTCAGTCAAGCTCCACGAAATGTCTGGTATTGTGGTCACCAGTATTCTGCCAAATCCAGTGATGAGTTTTCTGTCCTCGGCTGACTCCACTTCTGGGCAGCATTTGACACATCTTCTTGAGCACCATCTTCTCTGAGTTGAGTGAAGGCACATCATTTCGGTGTCCTGCCTCACTGGCATCCCCTCAGTCTCTGTGTTGGGTCTTTCTCCTCTGTCGGACTTGTAAGATTGGAATGCCCAGGGCTCCATCTTTGGCTTTTGTTCTCTTCTACTTGAACTCGCCTCTGGAAGGTCTCAGCCAGTCTCATTGCTTTAAGTATCATCACTATGTCTTGACTCCTAGATCTGTCAAGACTCATATAGCTGCCTATTTTAATTTTCTACATGGATTTTTAAGATGTCTCAAACTTAATAAACTAACTTTTGTGCCCTATCACCCAAATTCCCTCCCGTCTCTTTCATCTCTTTAAACAGAACCACCATCTATCCACTCTGTTGCTTAAGCCAAAAGCCATTTTCCCCACACCCTGCATTCACGCCATCAGTAGCAAGGCCTGTCAGTTGTATCACCGTGTCCTGAATTCCACATGTCTATCTATCTCTACTCCTCCTTCTTCAGACCAAACCTCCTGTCTCACCTGGACCACAACCACCACCTCCTAACTGGTCCTGTTTCCACCCTCCCTTTCTGTGTCCATTATTCACCTAGCAGCAGAGTAATCATGCACGAATCATTTTATATCATCCCCTTGGTTGTAAATCTTCAGTGGCTTTTCATCATAAGCAAAATAAAGGACTACTACACAGTCCAGCCTCCGTTTGCCCCTCTGACCTCCCGTCTCAGCTCCCCTCATTCACCATGAGCCAGACATACTTGCCTTCTTTGTTTCCTCCGAACATCCCGCCTCATTTCGTTTAGGTCTCATCCTCTTCTTCATAGTTTTACTTTGCATGTATATCCCTGCACAATTGATAGTTTATTTTTGCTTGGTTTTGAATTTAACATGATACTATATATAGTCTTCTGCAACTTGTTTTTTTTTTCACTCAGTATTAAGTTTTGAAATTCATACATATTGAAATATGAACTTAGTTCATTCATTTTCTCTGCTGGGTGGTGGCATTTGGCTGTATGACTATCCCACAGATGATTTAACCACTCTTCCGTCAGTGTACATTTGGGTTCTGGTGAGCATAGTGCAAATAATATTCAGTACATAAAGAGCTTCTCACAGGTCAGGCAGTGCTCTCTGCTTTTCTATATGTGCAACCTCACAACAACCCTGTGAGTTGGTATTACTGCAGTGCTCATTTTACAGATTAGGAAGCAGAGGAAGATGAAGTAGCTTACATCGTCTGGCTCATGAGTGAAATTGCTGGATCATGGACTTCACATATGTTGAGCTTCACAAGCTGACGCCTAGTCGTTTTCCGAAGTGATTGTACCAGTCGGCACTCCCACCAGCAGCATATGAGTTCCCATTGTGCCCCATCTTCACTCACACTTAGTTTTGCCAATTTTGTGGGTGTAAAGTGGTATTTTGATTTCAATTTGCATTTCCCTGATCCCTAATGAGGTTGAGCATATTTTTGTGTATTTATTAGCCGTTAATGTTTCCTCTTCTGGAAACACGCAACATCTGTTCATGTCTTTTGCCCACTTGTCTATTGATTTGTGTCTTGTTCTTACTGAATTGTAACTTTATACATTCTAGACCCTTTGTCAGTGTTAAAAGTCTCATCTTCTCCAAGTTCATGGCTTGTCTTTGAAGGGTCTTTATGGTGTCTCCTGATGAACAGACAGAATCAGAATTCCTAATTCTAATGTAGTTGGATTTCTCATTATTTTTATTTTATTTTATTTTATTTTATTTTATTTTTTTGAGTTGGAGTCTCACTCTGTCGCCCAGACTGGAGTGCAGTGGCCGCTTCCGGCCACCGCGGCCTCGACCTGCTGGGCTCCGGCAATCCTTCCGCCTCAGCCTTCCAAGTAGCCAGAACTACAGGCCTGTGCTACCACGCCCGACTGATTTTTTGATTTATTGTAGAGATGAATCCTCACTGCCCAGGCGGGTCTCGAACCAACGGGCTCAGTCAATCCACTTACCTCAGCCTCCCAAAGGTGCGGGATTACAGGCTGAGCCACCGAGCCCGGCTCCATATTTCTTTTAAAGTGTTGCCTTTCACATATAAGTATGTAATCTGCCTGAAGATTATGTGTATGTGTGGATCCAAATTTCTTTTTTTTTTTTTTTTTTTTGCATTTTATAATTTATCCTTTTCCCAGTTATTGAAATGCTGCCTTTTTCTTGTATTAAGTTTTCGTGTAATTGTGGGTTTTTTCTGGGCACTCCATTCTGTTTCATTGATCTTTTTGTTGTTCCTTCACTAATACCGTACTATCTCAACTACTTTGCTTTATAATAAATCCAGATACCTCATAGGCTAATTTCCCCAGTTTCTTTCTCGTCTTCAAGAGGAAGAGTTATAATCGTGTTTTTCTTGGCCCATCTTCCTTATACATTTTAGAAATAACATCTATGGAAAATTCTGTTGGAAGTTCGATCAGTGTTGTATTAATTTTGTAGATCAATTTGGAGGAGAATCGAGATCTCAATGCTAGAGTTTCCCTTATGCATGAACATGGCATCTCTTTTACTTGTTTTACGATGACACTTGTATTTGTACAGCATATCTTGCAATTCCACACAGGTCTTACACATATGGCAGAGAGAAACAGATTAGAGTAGTGGTTAAGAGTAAAGGATCCAGAGCCTGACTTCCCGAGTTTCAGTCCTCATTAGCTGTTCACAGTACCGTCTTGGATTTCAGTCTTGTTGGTTTCACTCTTCATTTAGCTGCTTACAATGTCATCTTGGGTTTGCCAGCCACTCTGTGCCTCGTTTTTCTCATTTGAAAAATAGGACTAATAAAAGTTTCTGTTTCATAGAGGTACCTGGTAAATGCTCCATAGTTGTTAGCTGTTGCTTTGATTTTATTTTATCCCCAGGTGTCTTATTTTTGTTGCTTTGTAAATAGTTTTTAAATTTTTTTGTAAAAACTTTGTAAATTTTTTAAAAATTTATTTTCTAATTATTTGTTGCTGGTATTTAGAAATGCAATTGCTTTTCCAAAATCTAGCTACCTGGTTAATCATTCATTAATCTTTATAATGAGATTTTTTTTGGATTTCCCAAGTGGGCTATTGTACATCAACCTGAAAATAATGGCTTTTGTTTCTTCCATATCAATCTTCATATTTTATGTCTTTTTTGTTCTTGTACTGGGCTAGCTAGCATCTTGATAGTGTAACCTTGAATAAAAGTAGGAATGGTAAATACCTGTCTTATTCCTAGTTTTAAAGGGAATATTCTAACGTTTCACGATTAAAATGTTTGCTGTAGGTTTCCGGTGTATATCCTTTATGTCAAAGAATGTTTTTGTATTCCAAGTTTGTTAAGAATGTTTCTTGTGAATTGATGTTTAGTTTTACAAATGCTTGATATGCATCTGTTGAGGTGATCATATATTTTGTCCTTTAATCTGTTATTGAAGAAAATTGCATGCATAGGTTTTCTAATATTAAGGTAAGCAACTGAATATACAAGTCTGATTCTCAGAGAAAATATGTAATTTACAAGTTGTGTATGTATAGGACTGTAATGCAGTTTTCTTGATTAGCATTAACTGAGTCATGATGTATTTTAAAAAATATATTTTCAGGGCCGGGCTCTGTGACTCAGCTTGTAATCCCAGCACTTTGGGAGGCCAAGGTGAGTGGATTGCCTGAGCCCGCGGGTTTGAGACCAGCCCAAGCAATTTGGTGAATCTGAGACCTCATCTCTACAATAAATAAAAAGAACATTAGCCGGGTATGGTAGCTTGTGCCTGTAGTTGCAGCTACTTGGAAGGCTGAGGCAGAAAGATTACTGGAACCCAGCAGGTTGACGTTGGGGTGGCCATGAGTGTGCCACTGCACTCCAGCCTGGGTGACAGAGTGAGACTCTGACTCAAAAAAAAATTCACCCAGGCTGGAGTGCAGTGACACATTAATGGCCACTGCAGCCTCGACCTGCTGGGCTCAGGTGATCCTTCCACCTCAGCCTTCCAAGTAGCTGGAGCCACAGGTGCACACCACCACGCCTGGCTAATTTTTTGATTTATTGTAGAGACGAGGTCTCGCCAAGTCGCCCAGGCTGGTCTTGAATGCCTAGGCTCAGGCAATCCTCTTGCCTCTGTCTACCAAAGTGCTGGGATTACAGGTGTGAGCCACCACACCTGGCTAGAAGAGTTTTAATTAGTGATCAATATCTTTAAGAGTTATAGAATCCAGCCGGGCTCGGTGGCTCAGCCTGTAATCCCGCGCCTTTGGGAGGCTGAGGTGAATGGATTGCCTGATCCCGTGGGTTTGAGACCTGCCTGGGCAGCGAGACCTCATCTCTACAATAAATCAAAACATCAGCCGGGTGTGGTAGCGCATGCCTCTAATTCCGGCTACTCGGAAGGCTGAAGCGGAAGGATCGCCGGAGCCCAGCAGGTCGAGGCTGTGGTGGCCAGGAGCAGCCGGGAGTGGCCACTGCACTCCAGTCTGGGCGACAGAGTGAGACTCCAACTCAAAAAAAAAAAAAAAAAAGTTATAGAATCCTTCAGATCTCCTCTACCTTCCTTAATCATTTCTGTTTTGTTATATATTTTTAGGAATCTGCCCTTTTCATCTAAATTTCTAACTTTACCTGTATAATGTGGTTTGTGACATACTCTAATCTTGTATATCTCTGCTTTATCTAGAGTATGTCCCTTTGAAAACAATTTAAGGCTTATAAATTTTATTAGACCTTTAAGACTAATATATATTTGCTTTCTATTTTATGAAATTTGCTTTTTTTTGAGTCAGAGTCTCACTCCATCGCCCAGGCTGGAGTGTAGTGGCATGCTCACAGCCATCCCAGCGTAGACCTGCTGGGCTCTGGCTATCTTTTCACCTCAACCTTCCAAGTAGCTGGAACTACAGGTGTGCACTACCACGCCCACCTAATTTTTTATTTATTGTAGAGATGCGGTCTTGTTAAGGTGCCCGGGCTGGTCTGGAACCTGTGGGCTCAGGCAGTCCACTCACCTTGGCCTCCCAAAGGGCTGGGATTATAGGCTGAGCCACCAAGCCTGGCCGAAATTTGCTTTTACCCTACTTTCTTGCTTATAGATTTTGGGACCTACTTAGCTGTCTTTTTATTTTTCATTTCTTTTTTTTTTTTTTTTTTTTTTTTAGTTGGAGTCTCACTCTGTCGCCCAGACTGGAGTGCGGTGGCCACTCCCGGCCATCGCAGCCTCGACCCACTGGGCTCTGGCGATCCTTCCTCCTCAGCCTTCCGAGTAGCCGGAATTACAGGCGCGTGCTACCACGCCCGTCTAATTTTTTGATTTTATTGTAGAGATGAGGTCTCGCCTGCCCAGGCGAGTCTCGAACCCACGGGCTCAGGCAATCCACTCACCTCAGCCTCCCAAAGGCGCGGGATCACAGGCTGAACCACCGAGCCCAGCTTATTTTTCATTTCTTAATGGCTGCTTAATTCGTTAATTTCTACATTTTTTATTTTCTGATATAATGACTAAAGACTATTGTTTCCTCTAAAAAGTAATGACCAAGTAAAGTTTCCTCTAATAACTGCTTTAATGTCATTGCAAAGTTTTGATATGCTATATTTTACTGTTTGGTTCTGAATATTTTCTGACTTTTATGATTTCTTCTTTGACCCATGAGTTCTTTACAAGGATGTTTTTTTATTTTCAAATGCATTCTTTTAAAGTTATGTTTTTATTACTGATTCCTAACTTAGTTGTATTTTAATGAGAAAAAGTGGTCTTCATATTCCCGATTCTTTGAAATTTGGTAACTTGCTGTATACCTAATTGCGAGATCATACAACATATGTTCCATATATGCCTGAAAAGAACGTGTATTCTCCAGTTGTTGGGTTTAGAATGTATTCTTTCAAGAATCTATAATCTTACCTTTTTTTTCTTTTCTGAGTCAGGACTGCCTAGCTCAGCTGCTTCTGAATCTGACACACAGAAACTTGTGAGATAATAAATGTGTATTTTAAGTCATTAATAGTGTTACATAGCAATAATTAATACACCTTAATGAGAACGTCTTGGTAATAAATTTTCTCAGTTTATGTTTATTGAAAAATGTTTTTAATTAATGCTCATTCCAAAAAATATACTTTATCTATGTGGCACACATCTGTAGTCCCAGCTACTCAGGAGACTGAAGTGGAAGGATTGCCTGAGCCCAGGAGGTCGAGACTACAGTGAGCTTTGGTCATGCCATAGCACTCCAGCCTGGGCAGCACAGTGAGACTCTAACATAAATGAATGAATGAATAAAAATTGTGGCAGTTTTCTGAGAGGAGAAATGTGTGTGAATTTTTGTGAGAGAGTATCACTGAGCAGAGGCAAATGTCAGCTGTCTTTTAATGCCTGGTCTCCCTGAATTTAAAGTGGCAAATCCACTGTATGGTTTTCTAAAGAATGTTTTCAACACTTCTCACTGGTGCCAACTCTGTACTGATATCTGATTGTGGCACCTTTAATCTGAAGCCAGTTAATATGTTCTTTACTTTGTAGTCAGCCATGAAGGGACTTCACTTATCCTATTTTCTTGTTTTCCTGGAATTCACACTGCTTGATGAAATGGATCTGTGAATGATCAAGTAGCCTATATGGAAATTCCCACTCAGATTTTCAAAAGTAAAACTGTAGAAAGTGTGTTCATCCATTTGTTCAACAGTGGTTTCACTGAGTGCCTGCTATGTCCTGGACACCCTTTTAGGTGCTTGGATTGCTGTGGTGAGCAAAAACAGACATTGTCTCTGTCCTCATTGAGTGTAGTTAGGAGACAGGTATTACTGAGACTGAGAAGTTAATGGTAATCAGACTACTGCTTCAAAAAGATCTCTGTGGCTGCAACATAAAGAACAAATTGGAGGAAAGCAAGAGCATACAGAGATTGGTTAGGTGATTGTTGCAGAAGCCCAGGCAGTAGGTGCCTTGGATTAGGTTGATATTGGTGATTATGAAAAGAAATGGATTTGAGAGCTTTTTAGGAGATAAAATTGGCAACACTTGATAATGGTTTGGCTATAGGAGGTAAGGGAGAGAGAACTTTTTTTAGGTTACTTATTGATTTCTTGTTTTCTTAATAGAATGCCAGGTAAGCAGCTGAAATATTATGTAAGTCTGATGCTCTGAGGAAATATGTAATTTATAAGTTTTGTGTGTATAGAACTGTAATTCTCTGGTGAAATTCTTCATCTTTTCGTCTCCCTTTTTATCTTTAAAAAAAACCAGATTGTCATTTTAGGTGCTTGTCAGCCACGTCCAGTATCTGAATCATCTTTGGGTCTCTGTCAGTTTTTTCTTCCTCTTAGTTTTCAATTATTTGGTCCTGTCTTTTGCCGTGTCTAGTAATGCTATGCATTGTATAACCCCCAAAATTGTTAGAGCTCTAGATGGTGATATCTTCCTCCAGGCAGAGCTCAGTCTTCCCCCTGCTGGGCAGATCACCTTAATCCAGTGAGAAACTATGCTAAATGGAGTTTGGGTTTACAGCTCTGGTAAGGCTCAGTCTACTGCTACTTGTTCTCCCCACTCTTTTCAAGTGAGATCCTTGTGTGTTCTTGGGGTTCCCTTCCCTGATGGATTCCAAATCTTTGTCTAGCAAAACTACTTTTCAGAAGATTTTTGCTTATGTTTTTATCTACTGCCTTATGTACCCTCAGTATTCAGCTAATGTCCTCAGAGGAAAACTGGCGGTGTGTTTAAAGAACCTTCCCTCCCCCATTTTGCTGGTATCTTTCCCCTAGCAGTGGTCTTCCAGGGACACAAAGCCCAGATTCTCAGCTTCCTGGCGGTACTCAGAGTCTATAACATACTGCAAAAGTCAGTTTCCTTTTCATGATTCTCTTCTCTTGACTCCTCTAGTTTCCATTGACTATAAGCTCTCTACTACCATGAAATAGACCATTTCTGTGTTTTATCTGGCCTTTTCAATTGTTCATAGCAGGTGTGCTGATCTCCCACAGCTGCTCTATTCTTCTACTTAGTAGAAGTTCACCTTCTCTTTCCGTAAACTTTTTAAGAGTGGAGAGTTTGTGTATTTTGTATCCCCTCAACAACAGTGGATGCTTAAGAAAAATTTAGTGAAGTATTGCATCCATACATCTAGACCCCATTTTGAATATTTAGATCTGCTTCATCTTTTCTGGAGAATTGAACTGATAGGATTTCTAGTTGTTATTATAAATATCAAGTATTTTACTAAATATTGAGTAGCTACATAGGAATATTTAGTGTATATATGATATAAAGAATCATATTACAACAAATACCCAAGAATCTACCACCCAATTTAAGAAGAATAATGTAATCATTAGGAGGTTCTTGTATGACTTTCTTTTTTCTCATCCCTTTCCCTTCTCCTCAGAGGTAACTACTCTTCTAAATTCTGTTTTTATCATTCCCTTGAGTGTTTATTTTCCTAAACAATATATTGTTGGTGTTGCATGTTTTGAGCTTTATGTACATGAACCATACTGGATGTGTTCTATTTTCTTATTGTTGTATATAGCTATAATTAATTATTTTTCACTATTGTGTAGTAGTCTATTATGTTACTATGTGTGCATGCGTGTAGATAGACATTTGCAGTGTTAAGCAGTTGTGTTTTTTTTGATGTTTTGCAAAGTGTAGTGCTAAAAAAATTATTGTGCAAGTTTTCTGGTGGATTATATCTATTAATATTTATTGTATTAAAATTAAAATAGGAATGTTTTAAATGTTTACTTATTCATTAAAAATGACAATTAAGCCAGGCTCAGTGGCTTGGTCTGTCATCCCAGCACTTTGGGAGACCGAGGCAAGTGGATTGCCTGAGCCCACAGGTTCAAGACCAACCCGGGCAAGTTGGTGAGACCTTGTCTCTACAATAAATCAAAAATTAGCCAGGTGTGGTAGCGCATACCTGTAGTTCTGGCTACTTGGAAGGCTGAGGCAAAAGGTTCGCCAGGGCCCAGCAGGTCGACACTGTAGTGGCCATGAGTGTGCCACTGCACTCCAGCCTGGGCGATGGAGTGAGACTACAACTCAAAAAAAAAATTTTTTTTTAATACACATAATAAAGTCAACTAGTAAGATAAAAATAATAAAAGTTAACACTTTTATGAAATAACAAAACAAAAAAATGTGAGAAGTGTGTCATTGTCATGTTTTTTTTTTCAAATCTCTTAACTGATGTAATAGAAAGCAGTTAAATCCTCGTATCCACTTCTGCACTCTGTCTGTTACAGCATCAATGTGGGAACCCCCACTGTATACTTGGGAGAGAATGAGATTAAAATAGGAAATAAAATATAGAATTATTTCAAAAGTAGTTTTGACCTCACACACGTCCTAAAGGAGTCTCAGGAACTCCCATGAGCCCCAGTCCATACTTAGAGACCCACTGCCCCAGGGTGTGTCTGTTCTTCCAGTTGCTAATTAAGGCCAAACCCTTCCAAAGTGGTTGTGTTAAGTTGTCCTCCCACCAGCAGGATTTAATTGTTCTAGTCACTCTAATCACATCACTTGATATTGCCAGATTTAGAATTTTTGTGTCTTGTAAAAATGAAATACTGTCTCCCTGTGGTTTTGATTTACATTTTCTCTTGTTACTGATGAGTTTAGTGTTCTTTTTACATTTTTATGGGTCATTTTTCCTTGTTTTCTGTTAAGTGCCTATTCAGTGTTTTTCAGCCATAACTCAAGTGTTGTTCTACCTTGTAAAGTAGTATAAAACTTTTTTTGTAAGCCGGGCTCGGTGGCTCAGCCTGTAATCCTGCACCTTTGGGAGGCTGAGGTGAGTGGATTGCCTGAGCCCGCGGGTTTGAGACCCGCCTGGGCAGCGAGACCTCATCTCTACAATAAATCAAAAAATCAGCCGGGCGTGGTAGCACATGCCTGTAATTCCGGCTACTCGGAAGGCTGAGGCAGAAGGATCGCTGGAGCCCAGCAGGTCGAGGCTGCAGTGGCTGGGAGCGTCCACTGCACTCCAGTCTGGGCGACAGAGTGAGACTCCAACTCAAAAAAAAAAAAAAGCAAAACTTTTTTTGTTAAAGTCCTTATTTGAGGGTCAGATTGACTGTTCTCATTACATATTTTATTTGAGCAATAATTTTAACATGTGAGGGAAGTGTTTAAGAATAATAATTTCGTTTAGGCTTTTCTTAGGTTTCCTTAGGAGCCAGTAAGCAGCATTTTTGCAGGGGGGGACTTGTGTTTTGCATGGTTCAAAGAGGATTCAGTATTAGCGTATATGCCCATTCTAATCAGAGGAAATATATCGTGACTTAAGAGTATTCTGTTTATTTAAATCTCATCTCTTTGGACCTCACTTTTCATCTGTAAACTGGAAATAGTACTTTCAGCTCCAATAGTACTTTCAGCTCCAATTTGGGGATTCTAATTGACTTTGTTTGATCTTTACCCTTTTCTTCAATTGTATGACTGGATTTGGAACTAACTTGAACCATAGAAACTTTTTCTTTAAGTGCCCTTTAATGATGACTTGTGACCCTCTGAATTCTATTCAGCTTGTTCCTTTCACTCCTCTTGTTGATTTTTATTTTATTCTATTTTATTTTTTCAAGTCAGAGTCTTACTCTGTCACCTAGGCTGGAGTGCAGTGGCATGATCATGGCTACTGCAGCCTTGACCTGCTGGGCTCAGGTGATCCTTCTGCCTCAGCCTTCCAAGTAGCTGGACTACAGGTGTGCACCACGATGCCCAGCTAATTTTTAAAATTATTATTGTAGAGAAAAGGTCTCACCATGTTGCCCAGGCTGGTTTCGAACTCCTAAACTCAGACATTCCTCTTGCCTTGACTTCCCAAAGTGCTGGGATTACAGCCGTGAGCCACTGTACCTGGCCTATTGTTTATTTTCTAACTTACAAGTTTTCAAAAGAGTAGAAAAATTATCTCCATGCACCTGAGCTTCAGTAATTATCACCATTTAAAAAAAAGTTTCTCCTAAAATTAAAATAATTTATTGTAACAAAAATAGATTTTTTAAATGTAAGAAATACCAAAAAAATTGAAGAAAGTAAAAAAAAAAGATGAAATCCCACTCTCCATCGATAACCCCTATCAAAATTTGTTTGCACAGTCTTCCATTTGTGTAAAAGTTGAGTGTGAGATTTAACAAAAATGGAATCATACCATAGTTATTATATTTTAATACAAATTTTCTCAATTTAATACATGTAGATCACCATCCTTCATAGTAAATATAATATTTATTAACCAGTTCTCTATGTGTATTTTTCTGTTTATTTTCTTACATGAATTTCTAATATGTGGATTTTTAGGTCAAAAAGGATGAGCATTAAAAATTTTTTTTTTTTTTTTTTTTTTTGAGTTGGAGTCTCACTATGTCACCCAGACGGGAGTGCAGTGGCCGCTCCCGGCCACTGCAGCCTCGACCTGCTGGGCTCCGGCGATCCTTCCGTCTCAGCCTTCTGAGTAGCTGGAATTACAGGCACACGCTACCATGCCCAGCTAATTGCATTAAAATTTTAATACCTATTGTGAAACTGAAAATTACTGCTAGGTTTCATTTCTACCAGTATCCATCAGAGTGCCCATTTTCCCACATTCTCATCAACCCTGGGTATTATCACTCTTTATTACTTTTCAGTCTGGTCTGGTTGGCATTTGTATTTATCTGATTAATAGTAAAATTAAAGATTCATATTTTTTCACCACTCCTTTTTCTGCTTTTGTGAATTGCCTATTATTATCCTTTGCCAATTTTTATTTGGGAGTGTTAGCTTTTTCATATTGGAAATTTTTATATTTTAAATTTTTTAATCTTTTGATTTTTGTTTGTTTCCATTTTATTCCTTATTTTGCTATATAGAAGTTTTTTATTTTTACTATATTGGTCAGTTTCTTTGTGGGTTCTGATTTTGGTGTCATGCTTAGAAAGGCTTTACCACCCCAAGATTTTCTTTTTAATTAGTCATATTTTCTTCTGTAACTTTTATGGCTTTCTTTTTTTTCTAATTAAATCTTTAATCTATTTGATGTAAGGAGTGAGATAAAAATTCATTTTTTTTGTTGTTCAAATAGGTAGCCAGTTTTCTGATATATTTATTATTTGAGTAATTCCTATATTTCTTACATACAGTAAATTTCTATTTGTAGTTGAGACAAATTTTTGTTTCTTTTTCATTTTTAAATGTATCAGTTCTTTAATTAGGTTATTTTAAGGGCCTAATTTTGTACTCTGTTCTCTGCCATTGATCTCTCTGTTTATTATTTTCCCAATATTAAGGAATTTTAATTACTTTGGCTTTAAAATACATGTTACTATCCCATTGGGTAAAACCCTCTTTACTTTCTTTTTTCCCTAGAAGTTTCTTGACTATTTTCTTTTTACTGTTACAATGAAAATTTAAAAACCTACAGAAAAGTAGAGAGAAAGGTTTAATGAACTCTCGTATTATTCATTCCTTAAGTTAAAGAGTTGTTAAAATTTTGTCAAAGTTGTTTCATCTGTGTTTTTTTCTGTAGTATTTTGAAGTTAATTACAAAATCATTTCCCCTCTGAATACTTTGGTATGTCTCTCTACTTACTTTCCAGTTATATTTTACTATTGATTATCACTTATATTAGGAGACTTTTTATTTTTAAATATTTTATTTTGATGTTAGTGTTCCCACCAGCTTTTTGGTTGATTCTCTTGAGATTCAATACACAGTGATATATCAGCAAAGGAGGGTCATTTTGTCTCTTCCTTTCAACTTTCATACATCTTATTTTTTATGACTTCAGCCAGCTTTCTGGAAAAGTTTGATATACGTAAAAGAGATAGGTCCTCACATTGTTTCTATATTCAGAAGGAATATTCTTCTCTCTTATCATTAATCCTAATACTATTTATTCACAAATATGTATGAATTTTGTATGAATACATATTTATTAAAAGTATTTTTTAAATTTATGCTAAGGAAGTATTTTTGAATTGATCTTTTCTAAGGGTCTTTTTTTTTTTTTTTTTTGAGTTGGAGTCTCACTCTGTCACCCTGGCTGGAAGGCAGGGGCATGCTCCTGGTCACCGCAGCCTTGACCTGCTGGGCTCCTGTGATTCTTCTGCCTCCACCTTCCAAGTAGCTGGAACTACAGGAGCGTGCTACCATGCCTGGCTAATTTTTTTATTTATTGTAGAAACGAGGTCTTGCCAAGTTGCCTAGGTGGGTCTCGAACCCGCAGACTCAGGCAATCCTCTCGCCTCGGCCTCTCAAAGTGCTGAGATTACAGGCTGAGCCACCGAGCCTGGCCCCTAAGGGTCTTCTTAAAAATTACAATGTTGAAGCCGGGCTTGGTGGCTCAGCCTATAATCCCACGCCTTTAGGAGGCTGAGGTGAGTGGATTGCCTGAGCCCGCGGGTTCGAGACCCGCCTGGGCAGCGAGACCTCATCTCTACAATAAATCAAAAAATCAGCTGGGCGTGGTAGCGCATGCCTGTAATTCTGGCTACTCGGAAGGCTGAGGCGGAAGGATCGCTGGAGCCCAGCAGGCGAGGCTGCGGTAGCCGGGAGCGTCCACTGCACTCCAGTCAGGGCGACAGAGTGAGACTCCAACTCAAAAAAAAAAAAAAATTTACAACGTTGAATTTTATCAAATGCCTTTTTTACCATCTAATGAAGTGGCTATTTTTTTCTCTTGAACTTATTAATATGACTACATATATTTAATAAATTCCTCATGTCCAGCCATTCGTGCCTGAGGAATCTCCCTTGTATATAATATATTTATCAGTTCTTGCCCAAGCTGTCTTTGGCTGGATCCTGGAGGGTTTTTGTTTGTATATTTGTTTATTTTTGTTCTTCCACATATGCCCTCTTCCTCAGTCACTGAAACACATGGCTAAAGGGTGGTCGTTCATGAAGGGCTATAATTTAAGTGACTCGGATTTGTCAGATGCTAATGACATGTAGTGTAGGGTTCTTTCTGTTCAACAAAGTTTAAGGAAAGCACTTAATATTTTGAGCACTTCTGATATGCCAGGCTCCGTGCCCGGAACTTTTCACATTTGTTAGTTCACGCAACACTTCTTTATAGACAAGAAAGCTTACATTTACGTCTCTCCTGTAATATTAAAGGAGTTACTTCGTACCTGATAAGTTTGGGTCTGGTTTTAATAGGCAAGTCCCTACCCTACATTTGAGGCATGTTTTTCCAACCAGATTATCATCAAGGAGCTTTCAAGAAGGGAAAGGAGATGCTATAAATTTTGCTGGTCTAGTCAAGCAATTGGCATTCATACCCCAAAGATAAGCATACACTGAGTAGCTGAAAATCAGGGATTTACTTATAACCTTCTCTTTCTGCTTCATAAAAAGTCATATCCTGTGGCTAGGGAGTAAAATATCCCTAAGTGTGTTCCTTGCTTCTGTTTCTTATTTGGGTTTAAGTTTTTTCTCATTCTCTGGTGTTCTCCCATTTGAACAATTTCTGCATGAAATTGCCTCATTTGAGCATTTTAGGGATGAAAACTTAGTTGCTTTGTTTTTTAAAAATCTGCTTTAGGATTACTTACTTAACAATAATGCCTTAGCTAATTGCTTCATAGTCAAAATTATGCTATTTCATGTAAAACATTAAGTTCAGTAACTACATTTATTCAGGTAACTTCTTAAGCAATGAAAGTATACTGCTCAGAAATTTATCTGTCCGTGTTATTGTTATTGAAGCCTATCCAGACCTCTACAGGTACCTAGCAAAACAGGAAAACCTTTCCCATATATACATTTTTTTTTCTTTTTTCTTTTTTTTCTTTGCTTTCTTTGCTGTTAAATGCTGTAAAGGGAGGAGGCAGAGCTTATTCTTCCCATCTTATGATTAAAGGACTAGCCAGAGAGAAATGTGACTTGCTCATGTGACACAGCCATTTCTTGGTAGGACAAAAGAATAATCCAGGTCACTTGTCTTCTCTTCCTGTCTTTATCTGCTCTGGTCACAAAAGGACAATCATTATTATTCAGGGTCTGCCTATTTAATTTTTTATTTTATCCAGATCTTTATTCTCTTTCTTTCCCCTTTTTTTACTGTCCAAAATGTGGCCACTTCACTGTACATTGATATCCTATTAGAATGGAGATGTTAAGCCTTTGATATACAGTTGGCAACTATTTTTTTCCATTCTGTGGGCTGTCTCCCCCCTCTCTTGATGGTTTATTTTGCTTTGCAGAAGCTTTTCAGTTTAATGAGGTCCCACTTGTCTATCTTATCTCTTTTGGCATGGGCATTTGGGGTTTTGATTAGGAATTGGTTGCCAATTCCAATTTTTATAAAATTGTCTCCTGCATTTTCTAAGGTTCTTATAGTTTGAGGTTTTATATTTAGGTCTTTGATCCATTTAGAGTTGATTTTCGTGTATGGTGATAGGTAGGGGTCTTGTAATACTCAGTGATCTATCACAGAAACAAAGAACTGAGTACCACATGTTCTCATAAGTGAACCCTGAACAATTATTATAATTCTATAAGAAAGGGATTGGCAGTAGTGGGAAATTGCCAAGGGAGGGAGTGGGGGGGGCACATTTCATCAACAAGGGTACCAGATTCTCAAACCAGGTGAAATGGGGACCAAAGGGAGACCCAAACTTTACCTGTACAATGACCATTTGTATACCTCAGTTGTGCCCCACATTTTTAAAATAAAATAAAAAGAAAGGAGATGGGGGGGAATGGAATCTGACCACTTCTGTCTTGGTGAGCCTCTCGCGTTATGATTTGCATGGGAATAAGCTTGAAACATCTGCTAAAAGCAGGTTGAGAATCATTTGTAGCTATCATCAAAGGCTGTTTTTCCTTTATCTTACAGTCAAGTACAAACTGGAATAATTTAGAAGGTTTCAAAAGATTCTTGTGATTATACATGTTCCTTTCTCTACCAAGTTACCAAGCAGACAGCCTGATTCTTTCAAACTTAGTCTAACGAGATCTAAATAAAACAATGTATTGAGAGAATTTGCATGTGCTCAAATAATATGTCCTCACTAAAGCCTTAGCCCAGTTACTCAGTGATCTCCTTCTATGTAATTTAGAACTTAATTATGCACTGTTACATTTGTTGGCTAATTGTTTGATATACTTAAATCCTGTCCTCTCAGCTAGGTTACAGATTGCTTAAAAGCAGAGATGATGCCTCATGTTTTTCCTCAGTATCTCACAGCTCCTAGCATAGAGCTAAATAGAGAGATGTACAGTAAAAGGCTGATGGAGATCTTGCTGGAAGCATTTCGTCAGTGTTACTCTTTGTCCTTCCTGTTGGTGGCAAGGAGGATGTTCTCTGGAAGGGCGTGTGCCTACGAAGTGGGAGAGAAATGGCTCAGGGTGCAGGGAATGCAGGGACAGGCCAGGAGCTCCTGCTTGTTCAGCATAGCCATTGCCTCGCTGCTATTGCTAGAAGGAAATTGATGCCAAAGAAAAGAGAGCCAAAGGCAGGCTGAAAGAGGGAACAAATGAAAGGATGATGAGGAGGGTTCCAAGAGTGGCATTTGCTGCATCTTGCCATATGCCAGTCCCTGTGCCAACTCACATTCTCTCAAGCCATACATATTACAGTGTTCTTAGTAACAGCTTCATTTTACATGAAAAAAGCAAGGCAGAGGTCACTGTCTAGGAAAGTGAGGGTTGACTTGCTCAGATCAAGAGACCATGATCAGTGTTTTGTTATTGTTTTTTGGGGTTTTTTTTTTTTTTTAGTTGGAATCTGACTCTATCGCCTGGGCTGAAGTGCAGTGGCTCACTCAGCCACCCTAGCGTCAACCTGCTGGGATCCGACAGTCATTCTGCCTCAGCCTTCTAAGTAGCCAGAACTACAGGCATGTGCTACCGTGCCCAACTAATTTTTTTTTTTTTAATGTAGAGAGGAGGTCTCACCAAGTTGCCCAGGCTGTTCTCAAACCCATGGGCTCAGGCAGTCCCCTCACCTTGGCCTCCCAAAGTGCTGGGATTATGGACTTGAGCCACCGCGCCTGGCCTGTTAATTGTTTTATGAATGGTGGGCTTACTAAGATTTCAAATGGAGTTGTAAAAGTTGAAAAGATGCTGGGCATGGTGGCCCATGCCTGTAATCCAAGCACTTTGGGAGGCTGAGGCGGGAGGATTGCTTGAGCCCAGGAGTTGTTTTTTCTTTTTTTTTTGAATGGGAGTCTCACTCTGTCGCCTAGACTGGAGTGCAGTGGCCGCTCCCGGCCACCGCAGCCTCGACCTGCTGGGCTCCGGTGATCCTTCCGCCTCAGCCTTCCAAGTAGCCGGAATTACAGGCATGTGCTACCACGCCCAGCTGATTTTTTGATTTATTGTAGAGATGAGGCTCAGGCAATCCACTCACCTCAGCCTCCCAAAGGCGCGGGATTACAGGCTGAGCCACTGAGCCTGGCTTGAGCCCAGGAGTTTTGAGACCAGTCTGGGCAACATAGTGAGACCCATCTTTAAAAAAAAAATTAAAAGAAATAACCTTTTATTAAGATATTTTTAAAATGTCTTTGTAGAGAGAAAGATTGTTTTTGAGATGAATAATCCGGGATCCTTTTTTATAGCCCTTTGTAGTCCAGTCATCTTTGTGATATTGTTTTACTTTAAAGGCAGGTCCTTGGTTTCTAAACGTTGCAGTACATAGAGGCTCACCACCTTTAAGTAAGGACTTTTAACTAGAAGTGTTCTTCTGTTTCATTCCCAGATGAGGAGAAGGGTGGGAGAGGGAGGGGATGCAGCGGAGTCTTCAGCCACCTCCAAGCTGGACTGGGGATTGCTAGTGAGCTCCTGAAATGCAGAAGAGTTGAGATTTGGTTTTCCCAGGGTTCACGGAGAAAATCTCTTTTCCTTTCACTTTTGAAATGTCTTTCTTCCATAAGGATGAGAGCCAGGGTTTCCGAATATGACACTGCCATTGATTATGAACTTTGGGAATAACTCAGCCAACTGGTTCTCTTAAAAGTACTTGAGGTTGGAACTCAAGTCCTAACACCTTGGAAATCTGTTCTTAAGGATAGGTTCAGCTGCATATAATAGAAAAACCTCAAGTAAGAGATTTATATACGATAGTGGTTCATTTCTTACTCACATAAAAATGAAAAAATCCAGAAGTAGACATTCCAGGGCTGACTCAACAGCTCCTGCAATGTCATCAGGAATCATGGTGCCTTTTCTAAGTCACATTGCTACCACACACTTGAATTACCATGAGTTCCTCATGCAAGGTAGCTGCTAGAGCTAAAGGCATCAACTTGCTTGAAGACCAGAAAGAAGAGGATTCCTGCCCAGTGAGTGGGCTCCTTTAAAAAAACCTTCCCACAAGTCATACCTAATACTTCCACTTATATTCCATTTGCCAGATTTTAGTTGAGTGTTCTCACCTAACTGCAAAGGAAACCGGAAGGCTTGGCCTTTTATTTCAGGAAGCATTGTGCCCAGCCAAAAATTGTTGCTCTATTATTAAGTAGAAAGGGGAAACTAGAGGTTGGGTAGGCAATTAGCAGACTCTGACACACTGGATCGAACCTTCCTTTAAAAAAAAAAGTACAGCTGTATTGAAATTTGATTGGCATGCAATAAGCTGCATATATTTAAGGTATACAATTGGAAAAAATATATGCTTTTTAAAGTAAAAAATTTTATATTTTATTTTGAGAAAGCAGGATTTAGTAAGAGAACAGAAAAGCTCCCATAGTAGGAGGGGACCCGAAGGGGTTGCCCCTGCCATTTTTTTTAATTACTCTGGCATAGGGGTGTGCACCTGCAGTCCTAGCTTCTCAAAAGGCTGAGACAGGAGCATCACTTGAGCCCAGTAGTTCAAGGTTACAGTGAGCTATGATAGCACCACAGCACTCCAGCCTGGATGACAGAGCGAGATTCTGTCTTTGAAAATAAGTAAATAAATAGGAATTGTAAAAAAATAATAAGCATACAATTTGACAAGTTTTGACATATATACAGTTGTGAAACTGTCGCCACAATTAAGATAATGAACATATCTATCACCCTAGAAGTGCTCTTCTGTAATTGTTCCTTCCCGCTCACCTGTGTCAGGGTGTCCCAAAGACCCAGGTTCAGTGAGTCAGTAGGACTCACAAGGTAGTCACACTCATAGCTTTGGTTTATTTCAGTAAAAGAATACAAAAGCAAAGTCAGCAAAGGGAAACACACACATGGGAAAATCTGGAGGAAACCAGGCACAGGCTTCCAAGAGTCCTGCCTGTTCATACTTAATTCCCCCAGCAATGATTTGGGACAACACATGTGAAATGTTGTCTACCAGAGGGGCTCATAGGACACTTTGTGCCTGGGGTTTTATTGAGTACTGGTCAGTTAGGTGCCCTCTGCCTAGCACATACCAAAACTCCGGACGCCCAGAAAAAAGCAAGGGTTCAGTACAACAACACTGTTTGTAAAAACAGTTTTGACACAGTGAGCCACTCTTACTAGTTCTGGAAATGACAGGAATCCTCCCAAAATCTAAGTACCCAGACATCAGTCCCGAGCCCATCTTGCAAGGACCACTTTCTAAGAATAGCAGTCTCAAGCCTGCAATTTAATGCTTTTCTGCAAACCAGTCCCCATCCTCATCCTTAGGCAATCTGTAGTCTGCTTTCTGTTACTATAGTTTGCGTTTTCTAGAATATAGTTCATACCCCTTTTTTATCTGTCTTCCTCCCCTCAGAATTATTCTGAGCTTCATCCATGTCATGTATCAATCGTTCATTACTTTCTGTTGTTGAGAAGTATTCCATTCTTCTGTTGATGGACATTTGGTTGTTTCTCCTTTTGAGTTACTACAAGTAAAGCTGCTATGAACATTCATGTACATTTCTGTGTATGGGAATGTATATTTCCTTTTTTTCTTGGGTAAATACCTAGGAGTGGACCATAACTGGATCATATGGTAGGTATATATTTAACTTTTTAAGAAACCACCAAACTGTTTTCCAAAGTGGTTACACCATTTTACACTCCCATCCACGGGGTGTGAGTCTCAGTTGCTCCCCACCTCACTAACGCTGGCTGTGACTTAGACATTCAAATAGGTGTGGAGTGGTGTCTCATGATTTTAATTTGCATTTTCCTAGTGACTAATAATGTCGAGCATCTTTTCATGTGTTTGCCATCTGCATATCTTCTTTGGTAAACTGTCTGATTAAAACATTTGCCCATTTTTTTCATCGAGATGTTTATTTTCCTACTACCAAATTTTGAAAATTGTTTATATATTCTGGATTCAAGTATTTTATGGCTTTCAGTAATTCCCAATGATTTGTTACTAGTATGTAGAAATACCATTAGTTTTTTTATATCGACTTTGTATCTTGTAACTTTTCTGAACTCATTACTCTGATATTTTTGGCCAATTCCCTCAGATTTCCCCATGTGCCTTTTCCCTTTGCTCACTTTTATTTTCTTTTGCTGAAATCTTTTTCTGAATTCATATAAATGATCATATCATCTGAAAATAAAGACAGTTTTACTTCTATCTGGATACCCTTCCTTCCTTCCTTCCTTCCTTCCTTCCTTCCTTCCTTCCTTCCTTCCTTCCGTCCTTCTGTCCTTCCGTCCTTCCTTCCCCAGTTAGAACCTTTATACTTCATACTTCCTACTGAATAAAAGTGGACATCCTTGCCTTGTTCCTCTTAGAGAGAAAGCATTCAGCCTTTCACCATTCAGTATGGTGGTACCTGGAGATTTCTTACAGATACTCTTTCTCAGATTGAGAAAGTTCTTTCTTTTCCTGAGTTGGAGTCTCACTCTGTCACCCAGGCTGAAGTGCAGTGGCACGCTCACAGGCACCCCAGCATGGGCCTGCTGGGCTCTGGTAATTCTTCCACTTCAGCCTTCCAAGTAACTGAAACTACAGGCATGCACCACCACGCCCAGCTAATTTTTTTTAATTTATTGTAGAGAAGAGGTCTCACCTAGTTGCCCAAGCTGGTCTCGAACCCTGGGCTCAGGCAGTCCTTTCATCTTAGTATCCCAAAGTGCGGGGATTACAGGTGTGAGCCACCGCGCCTGGCTTTACCCAGCTCTTTTTTTTTGAGTTGGAGTCTCACTCTGTCACCCAGGCTGGAGTGCAGCGGCGCTCCTGGCCACCGCAGCCTCGACCTGCTGGGCTCCACTATCCTTCCGCCTCAGCCTTCTAAGTAGTCAGAACTACAGGCGGGTGCTACCACACCCGGCTATTTTTGATTTGTTGCAGAGATGAGGTCTCGAAATTGCCTGGGTGGGTCTCGAACCCGTGGACTCAGGCAATCCACTCACCTTGGCCTCCCAAAGTGCTGGGATTACAGGCTGAGCCACCAAGCCCAGCCCAGAAAATTCTTTTCTATTTCTAGTCTGAGAGTTTTTAACCAGGAATGGATATTGAATTTTTGAAATAATTTTTCTGCACCTATTGCAATGACCATGTTTTTTTTTTTTTAGTATGTTAACATGATGAATTAATTGATTTGTTTTTTCTAATATTACAGCTTTGCATTGTTGGAATAAAACCTACTCGGTCAAGATGTATTATGTTTTTCACATGTATTTTTAATATATCATTTATACTATTTTGGATATATCGGGTTAAATTAAATATTTATTTATTTTTGAGCCAGAGTCTTGTTCTGTCAACCAAGCTGGAGTATAGTGGCACAGTCATGGCTCACCACAACCTCAACCTCCCAAACTCAGGCGATCCTCTGCCTCAGTTCCCCAAGTAGCTGGGACTACAGGCACATGCCATCACACCTGGCTAATTTTTTATTTTTTGTAAAGATGAAGACTCACTGTGTTGCCTAGGCTGGTCTCGAACTCCTAAGCTTACGCAATCCTTCTGCCTCAGCCTCCCAAAGTGCTGGAATTACAAGTGTGATCCACCACACCTGGCCATATTATTAAATTTAATTTCACTTTTTAAAAACTTTTAGAAATAGGGCTTCCAAAATTTAAATTATACATGTGACTTGCACTCTATTTCTTTTGGACAGGAACTTTACTACTCAAAATTCTGGAATAAGTCCAGAACTGAACATATTTGTCTCTTTTTTTTTTTTTTTTTTTTTTGCTGCCTTTTGTTTCTTTTCTCCCATTCTCTCTCAAATTCATTCCAAGTAGGCTTTCATTTTCACTATGAAACTGTTCTTTTTAAGGTCCTCACTGACTTCCATGTTGCTAAATTCAGTAATGAGTTCTCTGTCCTCATCTGGACCCATTAACAGCATTTGATACAGCTGACTGTTTTCTCTTGACTTCTAGAATATCCAATTCATTTGGTATCCCCTACCTCACTGCTGATCCTTCTTGATCTCCTTTGCTAGTTTATCCTCTTCACCTCCATGCCCTAATGCTCATGTATTCCTGGGCACAATCCTTGGTCATCTTCTCTTTGTATACTTACCCTCTGGCAAATCTCAGTCTGCCTCGTGGCTTCCAGCTCCATCTTTTTTTTTTTTTTTTTTCTTGAGTCAGAGTCTCATTCTGTCACCCAGGCTGGAGTGCAGTGGCACACTCATGGCCACTGCAGCCTTGATCTGCTGGGTTCAGGAGCTCCTTCCGCCTCAGCCTTCCAAGTAGCTGGAACCACAGGTGTGTGCCACCACACCCTGCTAATTTTTTTGGTTTACTGTAGAGACGAGGTCTCGCCAAGTTGCCCAGGCTGGTATTGAACCCCTGGGCTCAGGCAATCCTCTCACCTCGACCTCCCAAATTGCTGGGATTATAGGTATGAGCCACTACGCCTGGCCACCAGTTCCATCTTTTTTTTTTTTTGAATTGGAGTCTCACTCTGTTGCCCAGGCTGAAGTGCAGTGGCACATCCATGGCCACTGCAGCCTCAACCTGCTGCACTCAGGTGATCCTTCCACCTCAGCCTTCCAAGTAGCTGGAACTACAAGCATGCACCACCATGCCTGGCTAATTTTGGGACTTACTGTAGAGATGAGGTCTCGCCAAGTTTCTCAGGCAATCCCCTCACCTCAGCCTCCCAAAGTGTTGGTATTATAGGCGTGAGCCACCACAGCCAGCCAGCTCCATCTTTATGTCACATTATGTCTTCAGCCCAGAGACAGACCTGTCTAACTTTCTACTCAGGGTCTATATTCAGAAGTTGAATAGATGTCTCACATTTAAAAATTCCCCAAACCTGCTCCACCCAGAGTTTTTGCCTTCTCAGTTCACGATAACCCCCATCTTTCCAGATGCTCAGGCCAAAAACCTGGGAATTAACCTATATCTTCATAATATATCCAGAATTCAAAGAATTTTTTTACCACCTCCGAAATTACTGTGTCTCTTGTTTGAATTGCTCCACTTGTCTTTTTTTTTCCTTTGGAGTTGGAGTCTCACTCTGTCACCTTGACCTGCTGGGCTCAGGTGATCTTCTGCCTCAGCCTTCCAAGTAGCTGGAGCCACAGGTATGCACCACCACACTCCACTAATTTTTAAATTTATTGTAGAGACGAGGTTTCGCCAAGTTGTCCAGACTGGTCTTGAACCCCTGGGCTCAGGCAAACCTCTCACCTCTGCCGCCCAAAGTGCTGGGATTATAGACGTGAGCCACTGTGCCCCTGTTTCCACTTGTCTTCTAATGCTTGACTTTTGCCCTTCCCACTTTACTTTTCTTCATCCTATCCTAATAGCACAGCTAGAGTTATTATTTTAAAATATAAAACATGTCGGGCACAGTGTCTCACACCTATAATCCTAGCACTTTGGGAGACCGAGGTGAGGGGATTGCCTGAGCCCATGGGTTTGAGACAAGCCTGGGCAACTTGATGAGACCTCATCTCTACAATAATTCCAAAATAAATAAGTAAATAAGCCAGGCATCATAGTGCACGTCTGTAGTTCCAGCTACTTGGAAGGTTGAGGCAGGAGGATCACCTGAACCCAGCAGGTCGAGGCTGCGGTGGCCGTGAGCATGCCACTACCCTCCAGTCTGGGCGACAGAGACTTCTACTCAAAAAAAAAAAACTGTATATAAGACACATCATGCCGGGTTCAGTGGCTCAGCCTGTAATCCCAGTGCTTTGGGAGACCGAGATGAGTGGATTGCCTGAGCCCGCGAGTTCAAGACCCGCCTGGGCAACTTGGTGAGACCTCATCTCTACAACAAATCAAAAATTAGCCAGGCGTGGTAGTGCGCGCCTGTAGTTCCAGCTGCTTGGAAGGCTGAGGCAGAAGGATTGCCGGAGCCCAGCAGGTCGAGGCTACGGTGGCCAGGAGCGGCCACTGCACTCGTCTGGGCGACAGAGTGAGACTCCAACTCAAAAAAATAAATAAATAAGTAAAACACATCATGTGTCTCCCACTTAAAGCCATTGGCTCCCCATTTTTGCAGAGTAAAAGCCAAGTCCTTAGTATGGTTTACAAAGCATTCTCAGACAGACCAGTGTGCTGCCACCCTAAGGTCTTTGTTCTTCTTTCCCTCAATCTAGGACTTCTCAAGGAGGCCTTAGAATTACTTAGAATTGCAGTCCTCCCTGCCCTCCTCTGCCTGACACTCACAATACCTATCCCTATGTTCACACAATCTGACCTGGGGAACCTCCAGCTGTTCTTCCTAGTGGCTGTACTAGTTTGCATTCCTATCAGAAGTGTATAAGAATTCTCTTTCGGCCAGGCTCGGTGGCTCAGCCTGTAATCTCAGCACTTTGGGAGGCTGAGGCAAGTGGATTGCCTGAGCCTGAGGGTTCAAGACCAGCCTGGGCAACTTGGCAAGATCTCTTCTCTGCAATAAATCAAAAAATTAATCGGGCATGATGGCGTGTGCCTGTGGTTTGGGCTACTTAGAAAGCTGAGACGGAAGGATTGCCTGAGCCCAGCAGGTTGACGCTTGAGTGGCCATGAGCTTGCCACTGCTCTCCAGCCTGGGCAACAGAGTGAGACTCCAGTTCAAAGAAAAAAGAAAGAAAGAATTCTCTTTCATGGCATCCTCACCAGCATTTGTTGTTTTTTTTCTTTTTTGATAATATCTGTCCTAACTGATAATATCTATCCTAAGATGATACCTCACTATGGTTTGAATTTGTATTTCTTTGATGACTAGTGATTTTGAGTATTTTTTTCATATATGTGTTGACCATTAGTATGTCTTCTTTTAAGATATATCTATTCAGATCATGTACAGTTTTCATCGTTTTTTTTGGGGGGAGGCTGTTTAGATGTTTCAATTCCTTGTATATTCTGAATATTAATCCCCTGTCGGTTGAGTAATTTGCAAATATTTTCTCCCATTCTGTAGGCTGTCTTTTCACTCTGTTGATTGCTTGTTTCCTTTGTTGTGCAGAAGCTTTGAACATTCTTGTACCTGTCTTTTTTGTGATCTATGCCTTCATTTTTCTTCAGTTCTCTTGGGGGCTGGGTATAGGAGTCGGCATATATATAACATTTATTAATAAGCTGCCAAGTAGTTTTCTCAAGCTTTTCACTCTCACCAGGGAATTCTGCCTACTCAACATCTTCACCAGCATTTATAATTATCAGCCTTTATAATTTTAGTGTAAAATTTTCTGCTGTAGGAAAACTAATGAAAGCAGGAGTATCATCAGGAAGGACTCATCTCTTCAGGCCTTGGATCCTATATTTTCACTGCATAAGAAGTGTCCACCAGGCCAGGCGTGGTAGCTCAAGCCTGTAATCCCAGCAGTTTGGGAGGCTGAGGTGAGCAGATTGTCTGAGTCCATGGTTCAAGAACATCCTGGGCAACTTGGCAAGACCTCATCTCTACATAAAAATCAAAAAATTAGCTGGATGTCGTAGCACACACCTCTAGTTTCAGCTACTTGGAAGCCTGAGGTGGAAGGATCGCCTGAACCCAACAGGTTGACGCTGGGTTGGCCATGGGCGTCCCACTGCACTCCAGCCTGGACGACAAAGTGAGACTGCAACTCAAAAAAAAAAATGTCCCCCAATGAAATGTAGGGTAGCAGAAAACCTGGAATGGGTGTCTAACCGAGCCTCCTAATCACTGAGATACCTTCAACCACAATATCTTGCCAGACAGCAAGTCCTCAGAACTATATCTGGGAATCTTTCCTTCATTATATGTGAATGTGGGTTTAAGGAGAAATTTATCTCATTTCCTTAGGGTTTCCCTGTTATATTAAGATATATGTTGAAAATATTCACTTAGAATAATTTCTTCTAATGAAGTGCCTTATACTAACTAAAATTGGCTCAAGACTAGGATTGGCCTAAGTTTGCATCTTGTCTTGACTACTTTCTGTGTGGCCTTGGGAAGTTCAATTCTTCCCAGCATTGGTGTGGGCATAATACCCACCTCCTAGAATTATCATGAAGCTTAAATAAGACAACGAAATGTATATCAAGCAACTAGCATATGGTGTATGCTTAAGGATTAGTAGACTTTTGTGTGTGTGTGTGTTGGAGTTTCACTCTGTTGCCCAGGCTGGAGTGCAGTGGCATGCTCAAAACCACCACAGCCTTGACCTGCTGGACTCAGTGATCCTTCCTCCTCAGCCTTCCAAGTAGCTGGAACTACAGCCACACATCACTAGGCCCAGCTAATTTTTTGACTTATTGTAGAGACAAGTTCTCGCCAAGTTGCCCAGGCTGGGTCTCGAACACCTGGGCTCAGGCAGTCCTCTTACCTCTGCTTCCCAAAGTACTAGAATTACAAGCATGAGCCACCTTGCCCAGTTGACATTTTCTTATACCTTGAAGGATCAGAGTACATTTGAGTCCCCAAATCTTCTTGAGCTGTATTATCTTAAAAAATAAAAAAACCGGTTGAAATGACTGCCAAAAGTTTTGAAAGGACTGTGTTGCATTGTGTTTCTCAGCAAACACTGAACATATCCAGTCTCACTAATGCTTCACTAAATCTTCCTTAACTTTCTTGTTAACCTAAGGTTCTGTGTCCTAAAGACCTGTCCATTTATTCAACAACTATTTTTTGGTCTGTGATGTGTTTTTCCTTCATAATTCAGCCATGTTATCCCACAATATTTTACATGACATGTATGAGGAAAGATGGTCCAGAACCTTCTGAGGCATAAAAGAGCAGAGACAAGGAGTAGAATGTGAGTTTTTTACATTTCTCACTGGGCTGTGTAGCTCCATGAAGCTAAGAACACGTCCCTCTCCAACTCCTGCAACTTGTTACAGTTCCAGGCCTGGAGCAGATTTCTCTCAGTGTGGGCTTTATGTATAAGAACGAAGACCCTTAAGCAGAGGAGAAGACACATCCCTGGTTGCCTCTATGAGGCTTTTATCTTGCAGTGAGTTTATCGAGCACCAGCAGATCAATCTGAGGGTGGAAAATGTTTGCTTTGAAAACAATGAAACACCTAGCTCATGAGAAACATTCATGATTAGCAGCTTGTGAAAGTGGATCATACACACTGGGTCATTCTTGTCATAGCCAACTAAACCAGAGCCAAGAAGCCAGGGGCAAAGCACACAGGGCACATAATATTGCTCCAAAAATGTAATTCTCTGCAGCCTGGCTGCTGAAACTGTCTGCAGTTACCTGAAGCCAGTTTTATCTGATGACTGCTGAAACTGTTTGCTGTGACTTTAAGACTAGCTTTGGTCACCTCCATCACTCACCAGCCAGAGTTCACTGGCTCCCCAAATCCTTACTAGTGCTAAAGAACTTTTTTGAAGAGGAATACATAATATTTATCCTTTTTATTAAACCTCTAACCTTGTCTTTGTTTATGGGACGTATCTAAGGCTACCTCATCTGCGTGTGTATCCCAAATCACAATTCTTTTTTCCCAGATAAAATATTTTAATTTCAGAGAATTGTCTCTATATTTTATTTGATTTCAAAAAGCCTCAGATGAAGAAGAAAATTGGGCATATTCAGTCTTTTGCATTTATGGCTGCTAGTCATGTTCCCTTTCCTTTGAGCCATCGAGGCTTGAAAATCAGTTAAAATATGTATATATTTAGCTATATTTTATTATGTTATTATTATTTTTAACAGACAGGAACTTCCTGTGTTGCCCAGGCTAGCCTCAAACTCCTGGGCTCAAGCAATGTTCCTGCCTCAGCCTTCTGTGAAGCTGGGACTACATTTCTTAATAGCCATCTGTGAGTTGTAATCATCCCTTTGGCGTCAGCAGAAGCACAGTTCCTTGTGGGACAGCACACCTTTGCTCTGAAGGGAAAGGAGAGACAGGTGATGCTGCAGGCAGGTGCTGATGGGGGGAGTTGTGGAGGAGAGAGCCAGAACGTAGATGGCTCCTGGCTAACAGATGTCGGGAGAGTGGTTTAGGAGCCCACAGCTGAGGGAGCCCAAGTCACAGGCTGAGGATGCAGCAGTGTGGTAGAAGGGGCCCAAGCCCTGGGCCGAGGAATGTGTCCGCATCCTACAGCTGCTGTGACAAGTGGCCACAAACCCAGTGACTTCAAACCACACACTTTTATTATCTTGCTGCTCTGCAATTCAGAAGTCCAAAATAGACCGCTGAGCCAAGCTTAAGGTGTTGGCAGGTCTGCGTTTCTTCTGGGGGCTGCAGGGAAGGATTGGTTTTCTTGCCTCTTCCAGCTTCTAGAAGCTGCTGTGTTCCTTGGCATCTGACTCCTTCCTCTCCTCACAGCCAGCAGTTACATCACTATAGCCTCTGCTTCTGTAGTCACGTCTCCTTCTGTGACTCTGGCCTCCCTACCTCCCTTTTTCCCTCTTATAGTGGCTCTTGTAATTATATTGGGCCCACCCAGATAATGCAGGATAATCTCCCCATCTCAGGATTCTTAACTTAATCATGACTGCAATGTGCCCTGCAACCTGGGGTCTTCGGCCTTCCAGACCCTGTCAACGTGAAGGCCTCTGAGGCTGGCTCCTGACAATTGTCTATCACATTTCTTAGAAGATCCTTATGTTTGACAGGTCTTCTTTCTCTGTTTTTCTAGACTATTCAGCTTGACCCTGAAGAAACTCGTCATGCTGAAAGAAATGGACAAAGATCTTAACTCAGTGGTCATTGCTGTGAAGCTGCAGGTGAGTGGAGCAGGATTGCCTGTCCAGGGCCCAGGGAAGCCGGATCACCATTGCCTGCTGTGGGGGCTTCAGAAGTTCCTCTGGGGACCACCTCTTTCTTCCTTCACTTAGCACAACCGGGTGCAGTAGTGGAATGACAGTGACGCTCATATGACCCACTGAGCCCCAGTTCTGCCTCTTAGTTAAGGCTCTCAATTTCTTTAAACCTTTCCTTTTTTTGTCTGAAGAACAGAAATGGCTCTTCCTGCACAGCCTAGCTAACGGGTTTAGAACGAAGATCAAGGGATACAGATGCTAAAGTGCTTTGTAAACTACTTGGAAATTACTAGGGTGGCTAGTGTTGGTTTCAGTCTTATTCCCAGGACTGCTAGGGCCAAGCAGATGCATGGGTTGGGGAAGCACTTTGGAGGTTTTCTAGAGGATGGGAGAAACTTACATAGATTGTTATTTCAGACTCAGCAGTTTACTTTCTTCCCCCCAATATTCTATTGTGCACTTAAAGACTCTGCAATTTAAGGTTTACTGGGTTATTTTGTCTTGTGGGTAAATCCCACATGTAACTCCTACACTTAACTCAGTATTTTCAAGGGGCCTAAAATAGTTCCCAAACATGTGTACTCTAAATATTTCTGAATTTCAGAAAAGGAGAAGAGAGAAACTTAACTATGGAAGGGTTCAGGAATTTACCTGGTACCAGCCAATTACCAAGTGGCAGAGTGGGACTAGAAATTAAAGAGTGTGTAATTTACATATTCATTACACTCCATTACCAGACCTTCCTTAACTGGTAAATCCTTCCTACTGATGATTCCCTGGAGCGGAATGAGATTCTGAAGTGCCTCTGCAGTCATTAAATAATGACTGAGGCAAGGCCTAGTGGCTCAGGCCTGTAATCTCAACACTTTGAGAGGCAAAAGTGGAAGGATCACTTGAGGGCAGAAGTTCAAGACCACCCTGGGTAACTTAGAAAGACCTCATCTCTATAAATTAATTAATTAAAATAATGACTGAATTCTTCAGCTTGGGGACAGTGTATTTATTGAATTTGTATTCATTGAAAAAGAGCAAACTATATAGTAACTCCCCACTAACCAGAATATTTTGTTAACTAGCTCACCTATTTTATGCAGCGGTTTATTATACTCATATTGCCTTTGTTAATCCACATCTTTAGCACTCACAGTTTGTGAATCATACTTTGAGGTCTTCAGGTCTCTTAGTGGGATAAATACATGATCTTAATTTAGTCCTCAGAACTTAAAATGTTTTAATCACTCCCTGTGAATTCCTGTGTGTCCCACCTTATATTCTAATTCCCTGTTTATTTTAATACATAATTCCTTCCAAATCTGTGAAACACTTCCAGACACTATGGGTTAGAAAAACAAGTGTGAGACGATGATGTGAAGTGGCAGCTGTTAGTGTCTCGTTCTCCTTTCCTGATTTTGCCCCATTTCTGGGTCACAGGAGATGCTCCTGTTTTCAGGAATTGTCTCCTTTGCTAAAGGCTGTTGCTTTCCTGTGTAAACACTGTTGGGATGGTTCTGAAAGTTCCCTGCTGCTTTTGTCATCCTTGCAGTTAAAAGCTTTTACCCAAAGAAATTGTTTCTTTTATTTCCTGATTAAATATTTAACATTCTG
Organism: Cephalopachus bancanus; assembly: GCA_027257055.1. NCBI lineage: Eukaryota > Metazoa > Chordata > Mammalia > Primates > Tarsiidae > Cephalopachus > Cephalopachus bancanus. The sequence continues at coordinate 467,267 of JAPVLO010000390.1, forward strand.
TAAAATTTTAATTTATACCACAAACTAGAAATATCCTGAATTTTTTATCACTCTACTTCCGAGCAGAAAGTGATTACAGATGTTATTGCATTCATTTATTCAGTCACTTAATTTATGCACTCATGTAATGAATACTTACTGAGCATCTATTATGTACCAAACATTGTTCTAGGCACAGGGGATATAGCAGTGAACAAAGCAGACAAAAACCCCTGCCTTTGAGGAGCTTCATGTTCTAGGAGAGCCGCAATTCCCAAAATGAGGTCCACAAACCCTCAGGTCCCTAAGACACTTTCAGGGGGTGTAGGAGGTCAAAGCCATGTTCGTGATAATACTGTGGCATTATTTGCCTTTCTCCTGTGTGGCTGTTTGCACTGAAGGTGCCAGAGCAGCAGTGTATAAAGCTGCTGGCCCCTCAAGCACAAACACACCAGGATGTACCAGTGGCCATTGTATTATTGACCACCACATGTGAGAGGTAAGTTTCACTTCAAAATGTCTTTGAGGAAGCAGTAAACCTTGTCAATTTATTCTGACTCAGCTCTTGAGTACACATCTTTCTCATATCACGTGTGATGAGATGGGAAGATGCTTAAAACGCTTCTATGTCACAGCAAAGCATGACGTCTGTCTCGTGGACAAGTGCTTGTGCGATGGAGATGGGAACTACAAGAGCTGCGTTTTTCATGGCACACTGTTTTTTGTTTTGTTTTGTTTTTTGAGCCAGGGTCTCATTCTATTGCCCAGGCAGTGGCATGATCACACCTCACTGCGGCCTCAAACTCCTGGGCTCAGGCAATCCTTACACCTCATCCTACCAAGTAACAGGCACACCCCACCACACCCAGCTAATTTTTTGTAGAGATGAGGTCTTTCTTTGTTGCCCAGGCTGGTCTCAAACTTTGGACTCAAGCAATCCTTCCCCTCAGGCTCCCAAAGTGCTGGGATTACAGGTGTGAGCCACCATGCCCAGCCCAGTGGAACACCATTTTTCTTTTTTTTTCTTTTTTTTTCAGATTTTAAAATAACCTTTATTTCTTAAAAGTTAATATTTGCATTATAGGAAACTGAAAAACACAAGAAGCAAAGAACAAAGTCATCCACAATTACAAGCAGTTTATAGTTTGACATTCCCTTCTCGGTCCTCTGTGCATAGACGCAACAGCCAATTTCATGGGATTGAGATCGTACAGTATGTATCATGCTTTTTCACACATCATGAATATTTACCAATTCAAAATCCCAAAGCTATATGAGTATTTTGATAACCAAGAATACACAGAACACCATTTTTCAATTGAAAGAAGAACTTGTAGACAAACTGTTATTCATACTCAGGTATTTGGAAAGTGTTTTCTTGAAAATGAAAGCTAGTCTTTTGCTTCAAGGAAATCAACTTGTTGCCAGTGAGCTTTTAAGTGAAAATTAGAATTTTGAAAAGCTTATCTCTGTCACTGTAAGCTTAACAGCTTCCTAATTCTTTTTTTTTTTTTTTTTTTGAGTCAGAGTCTCACTGTCGCCCAGGCTGCAGTACAGCCTCGACCTTCTGGGCTCAGGAGATCCTTTCACCTCAGCCTTCCAAGTAGCTAGAACTACCGGCACACACCACCATGCCTGGCTAATTTTTTGATTTATTGTAGAGATGAGGTCTCGCCAAGGTGCCCAGGCTGGTCTCGAACCCTGGGCTCAGGCAATCCAAAAGTGCCAAAAATCTTGACCTCCCAAAGTGCTGGGATTATAGGCTTGAAGCAGAAAGCACCTGGCCAGCTTTCTGTTTCTTAAAGACTTTTCTGAAGAGATCAGAGATACTGTTTAACGATTTTGAATTTTTTATGTCATATAATGAAATGTATAACATTTGGAAGATTTTCATAATTAAGTGAACCAATGTTTTCCAAATAACCAAAGCATGAACTTACAAAATCATGCTGGAAAGATCTAATCAAAGAACAAAATAGACCAATGGATTGGATTTTATTTTTAACTTTTTATTTTGAAATAATTTTAAATGTATAGAGCTACAGGGATAGTCCAGAGAGTTTCTTCTGTATGTACCCCTCATTTGGCTTCTCCCAGTGGATAACATTTTCCCTAACCATAGTACATTTATCAAAACTAAGAAATTATCATTGATACAATACTAGTAACTAAATTATAGACCTCAGATTTTCTAGTTTTTCCATTAATGTCCCTTTTCTGTTAATTGATTGACTTTTAATACATAGTACAAAAACCTTACTGGTGTGGTTTAGAATTCTACTTTGCAACTAAACTTCAAGAAACTACCACTTAAAGAGTCTTGATGTAGTATCAAATAAAACTATTCCACAATTATCTGAAAAGGCTGTTAAAATGCTCCTCTGTTTCCCAGCTATGTATCTCTTTGAATCTGGATTTTTTTTCATATACTCAACCAAAATATTTTGCAACAATTGAATACAGAAACAGGTATGATAATCCAGCTGTCTTTTATTAAGCCATTCATTAAAAAAAAATCTGCAGAAATGTAAAACTATGCCATCTCCCCCATACACTGTTGTTGGGAATGTAGAATAGTGCAGCAACTTTGGAAAACATTCTGGCAGTTTCTCAGAAGATTAAACACAGAGTTACCATATGACCTAGCAATTCTGCACCTAGGTAAGTACCCAAGAGAAATGAAAGCACTTGAGATCTAGCATGCAGATGTTCATAGCAGCATTATTCACTGTAGCTAAAAAGTAGAAACAACCCAAGTCCATCAATTGATACATAGATAAATAAAATGTGGTATATTCATATAGTGAACTATTATTTGGCAATGAAAAAGAACAAAGTCTAGTGGTGCTACAACATGGATGACCCTTGAAACCATGATGCTAAGTGAAAGAAGCAAGACACAACAGACCACATGGTGTATGATTTCATCTATATGAAATGTCCAGAATAGGCAAATCCCTAGAGCTAGAAAGTATATTGGCTGCCAGGGGCAAAGGGTGGAGGATGGGCAGGTTAGGAAGGGTGACAGCTAAAGAATGTGGGGTTTCCTTGTGGAGTGATGAGAGTGTCCTGACACTAACTGTAGTAATGGTCACACATCTCTGAATATGCTTAAAGCTATTGAATTGTATGCTTTAAATAAGTGAATTGTATGGTATTTGAATTATATCCCAATAAAGCTGTTATTTTATAAAACTTCTCACTAAATTATTTTTGTTTTGGAAAATATTTTTATTTTAAAAAGTTGATTTTTTAACACATACAAGGTCTATTATTGTTAATAAATATTTAAAAATATCTTTTAATTCCTAATAGCATGGATATTGATAGATACATTGACATAAGCAAAAGCAATTTGGGATCCTTAATAATTTTTAAGAGTGTTAAAAAGGTCCTGAGACCAAAAATTTGGGAATTATTGTAGTAGAAGGAAAGAGACAATAAACAAATAAGAAAATTATAGGCTGGGTTTGGTGACTCAGCCTGGGAGACCGAGGTGAGTGGATTGCCTGAGCTCACGGGTTCGAGACCAGTCCAGGCAACCTGGCGAGACCTCGTCTCTAAAATAAATAAAAAAATTAGCTGGGGATGGTAGCACATACCTGTATTTCAGCTATTTGGAAGGCTGAGGCGAAAGGAGTGCCAGAACCCAGCATGTCAACGCTGGGGTGGCCGTGAGTGTGCCACTGCAATTCAGCCCAGATAATGGAGTGAGACTCCAAGTCAAAAAAAAAAAAAGTTATAACTGGGCTTAGGTGGCTCAGCCTGTAATCCCGTGCTTTGGGAGGCTGAGGTGAGTGGATTGTCTGAGCCTGCGGGTTCGAGACCCGCATGGGCAACTTGGCGAGACCTCATCTCTACAATAAATCAAAAATTAGCCAGGTGTGGTAGCACCCGCCTGTAGTTCCAACTACTTAGAAGGCTGAGGTGGAAGAATTGCCAGAGCCTAGCAGGTCGAGGCTGCGGTGGCCGGGAGCGTGCCACTGCACTCCAGTCTGGGCGACAGAGTGAGACTCCAACTCAAAAAAAATAAAAATAAAATAAGTTATATTCAGGCATTCCTTGAGATCTCATCTATTCCTGAAAAGATACTAGATGGAAGAAGCCGATATTTCATGATTTAAATGGGAAAAATAACAATGTATTTCAGACATCCAAGAAACACTAGCCAGTTTTCTCAACTATCACTACAATGCTCTTAAATATCTGTATAAAACTCCACCAATAATTTTTAATTTATAAAAACATTTAGAACACCAGTACCTAATTTATCTGTGTGTGTGTGTGTGTGTGTGTGTGTGTGTGTGTGTGTGTGTGTGTGTGTCAGGATTTACTCTGTCACCCAGCGTGGAGTGCAGTGGCATGATCATGGCTCACCACATCCTCAATCCTCTGGGCTCAGGTGATCCTCCTACTTCAGTAGCCTCTTAAGTAGCTGGGACTATAGGTGCACACCACCATACCCAGCTGATTTGGTGTGTGTGTGTACAAATGAGGTGTCCTAATGTTACCCAGGCTGGTCTCAAACTCAGTCCTCTTGCCTCAGCATCCCAAAGCGCTGGGATTACAGGCATGGGCCACTGCCCAGCCAATAACCTAATTTTTAACACAGTAATACTTAACTAGTTGATATTGTTATGTACTGTAATGATACTATAGTATTAGATATAAATTGTTTTGCTTCTATACTGCAAATGAAGATACAAGGAAGGACTCCCAAAAAACAATTTATTTATAAAAAGATTGTGTCTTTTTTCTGACATGTTTAAACTTCAGTCACCTTTAAAGTATTCTCTGTGTGATGCAATATACCTATCAAAATGCTTTTTCCACTGCTAAAAACAGTTTTTGAACTCGTCAATTTTGATGCCTTTTAGTACTTCTGCTGTTTTTTGTTTCATCTCTTCCATATCAGCAAAACAGTTCCCTTTGCGGGCTTTTGTCATCCAGGGGGAAAAAAAAAAGTCACTTGGAGCAAGACTGGGTGAATAAGGGGGGTGGGGCATGGGAGTCTTGTCATTTTGGTCAAAAACTGCTGAACACTCAGCCCAATGTGGGCAGGTTCACTTGTAAATCACCCATCACGAAATAGGCAAATGCATTGAAAGAATCTCCAGAAAAATTCACTGAAGCCAAACGCAGCCTTTCACAACAATGCTGGCTGCTACACTGACGCCAATGCGTTCCTACAACACTTAACTAGCAAGGGAAATCTGTACTAAAAGAGGCCACCCGCCAAAAGATAACTCCTTTTTGGGGAGGTCCCCTCTTATATACTGTTATACAGAAAAACAAAGGACACATAAGTATGTGTGGTTGGTAGTGCTCCAGGCACCTGGAAGAAGCAAATAATGGGACTCATGAAAGCTAAGTCTTTGGGGAATGGTTGGAAAAATGCAAAAAATACCGTGCTGTACTTAAAAGGGCCAGCACCAGCTGATTGTCGGATGCACCGCACTCTCCATCCTGTTACCTGCACATGCAGATTCCTCTTAGCGAGTTTGCAATTCAGGCAGTGAATTGGGGACAGAAATTTTTTCGTTAGAGATAGGGTCTCGCTGTATCACCCAGTGGCACAATCAGTTCACAGCAGCCTTAAACTCCTGGGCTCAAGAGATCCTGGGATAAAAATTTTTACAGGTATTTATTTGAGTGGTGAGAGTTCCAATAATGAGAGCTGCTGCTACTGGAAGGTGGTATATCCTGTGGAGAAAATAAATAAAATAAGATAAAGGGGCTGGAGTGTGCCGGGGAGAAAGCCAACCGATTGTCTACAGAGTAGGCCTCGTTGAGAAGATGAAATTTATGCAGAGACTTCGAGGGAGGTGAGGAAGTGAGCTGTGCACATATCTGAAAAAAGAGCCTTCCAGACAGAGGGAAAGACCACTGCAAGGCCCTAAGGTGGGCATGGGTCTGGCTTGCCTGGCAGAATCGAGAAGAGGAAGAGGAGGCGACCTGGGAGGCCCAAGGGAAATGAGAGTAGCAGGAGAGGTCGAAGCAGTGGGGGTAGAGGGGGGCGTAGAGTTGCAAGGTCTCTGGTTTTCTTCTGTGTGAATTGGAGGGTTTTGAATAGAGGTGTGAGAGGACATTTTGGCTGTTGAACGTAGGAAAGAGAGCAATCAGGAAGGCCAGTATTTAACAGGCCACAGAACAAGGCCAGGCGCAGCGGCTCACGCCTGTAATCCCAGTACCTTGGGAGGCCGAGGCGGGAGGACTGGTTGAGCCCAGGAGTTTGGCCAACCTCGGCAATATAGCAAGACCTCACCTCTACGAAAAAATAAATAGTTAGCAAACGTGGTAGCACACGCCTGTTGTCCCAACTACTCAAGAGGTTGAGGCGGGAGGATCACCTGAGCCCAGGAGGTCGAGGCTGTGGTGAGCCTTGATCGTGCCTCTGAGCTGCAGCCTGGGTGACAGAATGAGATCCCGATTCAAAAAAAAAAAAAAAAAGGAAAGAAGAAAAAAAAAAAACAGGCCACAACGACTCGGGCAATAGATGAGGGTAGTGCCAGAGTTTTGGTTTGAGTAGCTGTGGAAGGTGAAGCAGATTTGGAGGGAAAGATCCAGAAGTAGTTGGCTCATCAAGTTCTGTCTGAGATGCCTACTCAACAGGCAAGAGGAGATATTTGGTGTTCAGGAGGGAGGAAGTCAGGAAAAGGACGGCGAGAAAGGGTCCCTCGAGGGCAAGAAGAAACCCAGAGGAGAGTGGTATTCTGAAAGCCCAGTGAAGGACGCGTTGACAGGAGTATCAAGTGGTCAGCTGTATCTAAAGCTACAGATGGACCAAGAAGACGAGACTCAATCATCAGATTCACCAAAAAGGAGAATACTGGAGAGCTTGTCCATAGCAGTTTTGGTGGGGTGGTGAAGACAGGAAGGCTGGCTGGAATGCATTTAAGAGAAAATGGAAGAAGAGGACTTCAGGGGAGCAGAAACAGCCCCTGAGGCATCTGCTGTGACAGGAAGGCGGAACACGGGGTGGTAACCTGCCAGGGCTTATGGGAACAAGAGAAGTTTTTTGGGTTGTTTTTGTTTTTAAGATGAGAGAAATAACAGGATGTTTGCTAATTGGAATGATCCAGCATGAGGAGGAAAGTTGATTATGTAAGAGAAAAGAATGGTTGGAACGGTGTCTGAGTGGGAGAAAGGATGAGTTGAATGCATGTAGAACATTTGGCTGTGGCTGGGAGCAGGGACATTCGCGCATGTGACCCAGGAATTGGGGTGTGTGAGGACAGGAGCAGGGCAGCAGGTCGCTGTGGCTTTCCCAGCGAAGCAGGAATCCAGGTTATCAACTTTGAGTGAGAAGACGGGTAAGGTGTTAGAGATTTGAAGGGAAACAGGAAGTGTGAAATCGTCATGTGGTAGTTGAGTGGGAAAGTGAGGGGCCTTGGGAAAATGTAGAATGATTACCAGGCAGCTTGAGCGGCCCACTTAAGATTTGGGTCGTAGCCAGGTGCGGTGGCTCACACCTGTCATCCCAGCACTTTGGGAGGCAGAGGCAAAGGGTTGCCTGAGCCCAGAGGTTCAAAACCAACCTGGGCAACTTGGTGAGACCTCACCTCTACAATAAATCAAAATAATTAGCCGGATGTGGTGGCGCACACCTGTGGTTCCAGCTATTTGGAAGGGTGAGGCAGAAGGATCGTCTGAGTCCCGCAGGTCGAGGCTGCGGTGACCATGAGCATGCCACTGCGCTCCAGCCTGGGTGACAGAGAGTCTCTACTCACAAAAAAAAAAAAAAAAAAAAAAATTTGGGTCATCAGTTTAAAGTCAGACCAGCTAGCCTGATTATGTTTCTCTCCGAGCATGTTCAACTGGTACAGTTGGATTTAAATAGGGTTGTAATTTAACCAAATGAGTATGGCAGAGCAAGAGCAGGGCAAAGGAGCTGGGGGCAGCGCACGGGTGAGTTTGTCAAGATTGGCCATGCCATTGAAGCTGGGTGAGAAGGAAATCGGGGCAGCAGGCACATGGGGACACATAAAGGTTGTAGGTCCTGCTGGGTTTGAAAGATCATCTCAGCTGATGGGCTGGAGAGGACGAGCTGGAAGGCTAGGAGGTGGCAGTCACAGCGCGGTGCATGTAATCGAGATAGTGAGGCTAGGCATTGGTTGTGACTTTTGGCAGCAGTGAGGTCCGGAGTGCGATCATGTGGATGAGTGGCTGACCTGAGTGTGAGGACAAGAGCATGGGAGAGAGGAATTAGGGGAGACCCAGAGGCCAGGATGTTAGAAAGGGCACATGTTGAAATCACACAGGGTGATTACCAGAGTGATGCTGGGGAGAGGAACGGTGAGTGAGGCGGGGGCTGAGATCAAGAACAGCAAAGAAGGGAGGATGATCTGAGCTGAAGACATCAGTTCGAAGTGGGGAGCTTCTAGGGATGTAGAAGAGAGAATGTTCTAGAGCTGGTGGTGAGGGGCAAGGAGGACACCTGCCCCACTCCAAGCCCAGGGTATGTGAGTTGTGGGAAAAGAGCAGCCACCATTTGAGAGGGCTACCTGGGGAGCAGTGTCTTCAGGGGAGACCCAGGCTTCAGAAAGAGCAGGGTTTCTCACCTTTGGCACTCCTGGGAATTTGGGTCAGATCATTTTTGGTTGTGGGGGCCGTTCTGTGCATCGTAGAACAGTCAGCAGTATCCATGGCCTTACCCTCTAGATGCCTATCACACCCCGACTCCAGTTAGAACAACCAGAAGATCTCCAAATATTGCCAAATACCCCACCACCCTCCTCGCCCCTTCTCTGCCTTCCTTCCTCCCTGTTGCCCAGGCTGGAGTGCAGTGGTGTGATCATGGCTCACTACTTGGGCTCAAGCAATCTCCCACCTCAGCCTCCCTAGTAACTGGGACTATAAGCACGTGCCACCACACCCAGTTCTCTCAGCATTTCTGAGATTCATTTTTCAGAGAATTCGTAAATCAAAAGAACCTAAACAAAGGCAGGTGAAAATTCTTGTTTACAATTCAGGTGCGGTGGTACGTGCCTGTAATCCCGGCTACTCAGAAGGCTGAAGCAGGAGGAGAATCACTTAAACCAGGAGTTTGAGAACAAACATCCTAGGCAACATAACAAGACCTCGTTTCAAAAGGAAGACTCTTGTTTGTAATAGAAGTTACTACAAACAGCCTTTATCTAGCAGATGAGTCAGAATGCCCTTTATTATTTTTAATTGGCATGTTATTCTAATTACAAAAATATTGTGAAATGTTATATTTAGGAGATTTTCCTTCCTGGATTAAACAAAATCTGCATTTTATAAAAACAAAAGTCAGAAATATATAAGAAACCTAAATATAAAAGCTAAAATTATAAAACTTTTAAAGGAAAACAGAGCAGAATATCTGCTGCAGTATAGCAGAGAAACTTTACAACCTTGGAATAGACAAAGACTTCTTAGGACACAGAAAACATTGGCCACAAAAGAAAAAAATAATAAAATGAACTTGAAAATTGAATAATCCATCAAAAGATAATGTTTGATCGACACTTCATAAGTGGAGATGTACAAATGACCAGTAAACTGATGAAAAGATGATTTTTTTTTTTTTTTTTTTAGTTGGAACCTCACTCTGTCGCCCAGGCACTCCAAGTGCAGTGGCATGCTCACAGCTCACTGCAGCCTTGACTTCCTGGGCTCAGCCTCCCGAGTAACTGGGACTTCAGGTGCACACCACCATGCCCAGCTATTTTTTCTTTTTTTTTTTTGTAGAGATGAGATCTCACTATGTTGCCTAGGCTGGAATCAAATTTCTGGGTTCAAGGGATCCTTCTGCCTTGGCCTCCCAAAATGCTGGGATTACAGGCATGAATCACCGTGCCCCACCAGATGCTCAATATTAGTTGTCAAGGAAATCCAAATTATAACCACAGTGATATTCTCCATGTACCCATTAGAATCTGTGAATTGTAAACTGACCACACTAAGTGTCAGTGTGCATGGAGAAACTAGAGATCTCATACAGCTGCTAGGAATGTGAAATGGGACCAACATCTTGGAAACTGGCCTAACAGTTTCTCATAAAGTTAAACATATCATCCACCCTAAGACCCAGCAATTCTACTCCTACAAATTCGCCTAAGAAGAAAGTAAGACATATGTCCACCATGTGACCATGGTGAGCAAAAACTAGGAACGACCCACATAGGACCACTGGCAATAGGAGAAGGGCTTGACAAAGTGTAGCACAGGTTGAGGATCCCTTATATGAAATGCTTGGGACCAGAAGTGCTTTGGATTTCAGGTTTTTCTGGATTTGGGAATCTTTTCATATACATAATGCCATAACTTTGGGATGAGACCCAAGCCTAAACATGAAATTCATTTGTGTTTTATGTAGACCTGATACACATAGCCTGAAGGTGATTTTGTACATTTTTAATAATTTTGTGCATGAAACAAAGTTTTGACTGTGATGCTCAGCCTGTGTATTCATAGAATAGAATTCTATTCAGAAGCTCTTTCGTCAGGCGCTGAGTGGTTCTTGGGATCCTATCTGATGTCACTATGGAATATGACAGAGAACATTGCAGCCCAGAGGGAATGGACCTCGATGGTGTCACTGAGAGCAACTAGAATGAGATTGTTAATAACTTTCATGTTATGAATTTAAAGGAGTCTCTTCTTTGGGGCATCTATGCTTCCGGTTTTTAGAAGCCGTCAGCAGTTCAGCAGAGAGCTATTATTCCTTGTATTAAAGGGTATGAAGTAATTGCAAATGCTCAATTACGTACTGGCAGGACAGCCACATTGGCTGTTTGCATCCTGCAACAGTTGGAGACTGAGTTCAGGGAAACCCAAGCACTTGTATGGGCCCCCACCTGAAAACTGACTCTGCAGATCCAAAAGGTCATCCTGGCACTTGGAGGCTACATGGGAGCAAACTGCCACGCTTGCATTGGAGAGACAAATGTTCAAAATGAAGTGCAAAAGCTGTGGACTGGAGCACCACATATTGGTACACCAGGGAGGGTGTTTGATATGAAACAGAAGGTATTCTTCTCCAGAATGGATCGCAATGTTTCTTTTGGATGAAGCAGTTGAAGTTAAGGGTTTAAGGATCTAATCTATGAGCTTTTCCAAAAATTAACTATAAGTATTCAGGGTAGTTTGCTTTCTGCCACAATGCCAACTCATGTTTTGGAAGTGACAAAAAAATTCATGAGAGATCCAATTCAAATTATGATGAGAAAGGAAGAATTGACCCCTGAAAGGCCACACGCTTTTATATGAACTCTGAAAGAGAGGAACAGAAGTTGGATACACTTAGTAATATGTACAAGACACTGACCATTGCACAGGCTGTGATTTTTCTCAGTACAAGAGGCACGATGGGCTGGCTTACTGGGAAAATGCACACCAGGGATTTCACAGTTTCTGCCCTGCATGGTGACATGGAGCAGAAGGAAGGAGATGTTATCATGAGGGAATTCCGATCAGGATTTGGCCGTGTTTTGATCACTACTGACTTGTTGGCTTGTGGTATTGATGTGTAACAAGCATCTTTGGTTATAAACTGTTATCTACCTACCAATCATGAAAACTAAATTCACCAAATTGTAGAGGGCCGATTTGGGAGGAAAGGTGTGGCTATAAACTTTGTAACTAAAAAAGGATTCTAGCCAGGCTCGGTGGCTCAGCCTGTAATCCCGTGCCTTTGGGAGGCTGAGGTGAGTGGATTGCCTGAGCCCGCGGGTTCGAGACCCACCTGGGCAGCGAGACCTCATCTCTACAATAAATCCAAAAATCAGCCGGGCATGGTAGCGCGCGCCTGTAATTCCGGCTACTCAGAAGGCTGAGGCGAAAGGATCACCGGAGCCCAGCAGGTCGAGGCTGCGGTGGCCGGGAGCGGCCACTGCACTCCAGTCTGGGCGACCGAGTGAGACTCCAACTCAAAAAAAAAAAAAAGGATTCTTCATGACATTGAGACTTTCTACAGTACTACAGTGGTGGAATCACCCATGAATGTGACTGACCTTATTTAATTCCTGGGTTGAGAGAGTTTTGAATGCAATGCTTGCTGTTGCTGAGTAAATAGTCACAGTGATTTTGTGCTTCTGGAATATTTGAATCTTGTCTCAATGCACATGACAGATCAGAAGTATAGATTTTGATAGCAAGGTGACATTAGTTGTGAGCTCTTGTGAGGAAAGTCATCAACTTTATCTTCTTTAGAGTTAGACTGTTAGGATGGGTATAAAAGATGGATCTGTAAATCTTTCTTAGAAATGTATTTCTTAAGCCGGGCTTGGTGGCTCAGCCTGTAATCCCGCGCCTTTGGGAGGCTGAGGTGAGTGGATTGCCTGAGCCCGCGGGTTCGAGACTCGCCTGGGCAACTTGGCAAGTAGTCATATCCTAGATAGGGTTAAATCTCCAGTAAAATTGCCATATTACACATGTCTTAATGAAATTTGAATATTAAATAAATTATATATTCACTTTTTGAAAAGACTTATATTCAGCAATAAAAAGGAGTGAACTGTTGATACATGCAGGCACCTGTGTGAACCTCAAACACACTATGTTGGGCAAAAGAAGCCTGACCAGAATAGTATATACTGGATGATTCCATTTATATGAATTTTTAGGAAAGGCAAAACTAATCTATGGTGAAAGAAATGAGGACAGTGCTTGCCTCTGAGGGGGTGCAGGGTTGACTGGGAGGACTACCAGGGCACTTTCTGGAGTAATTGAGGTATTCTGTGTTTTGATATAGATGTGGGTCACGTGGTGTGTTTATCAACACATACTCATGAAGTCATGTGGACTTAAGATCTGAGACTGTGTTGTATTTAAATTAAACCTCAATTTTTTTCTTTGTTTTTTTTTTTTTTGAGTTGGAGTCTCACTCTGTCGCCCAGACTGGAGTGCAGTGGCCGCTCCCAGCCACCGCAGCCTCGACCTGCTGGGCTCCGGTGATCCTTCCGCCTCAGCCTTCCAAGTAGCTGGAACTACAAATGTGTCAGCATTCCTTAAGCCTTTCTGCTGATCTCTATTTACAACTTAAAAAAAGTTTAGCCCAACTTAATTTTTTTAGAGTTAACTGTATTTATTATTCATTTTTTTATTTTTGAGTTGGAGTCTCACCCCGTTGCCCAGACTGAAGTGTAGTGGCACACTCACAGCCATCCCAGCATTGACCTGCTGGGTTCCAGCAATCCTTCTGCCTCAGCCTTCCAAGTAGCCGGAACTACAGGTGTGTACTACCACACCCGGCTACTTTTTTTTTTTTTTTGTAGAGACGAGGTTTCACCAAGTTGCCCCGGCTGGTCTCGAACCTGCGGGCTCAGGCAGTCCACTCGCTTCAGTCTCACAAAGTGCTGGAATTAAAGGCTAAGCCACCGAGCCCACCCATTTATTATATATTAACTGAACGATAATTTTTTTCTTTTTTTTCTCTGAGTTGGAGTCTCACTCCATTACAATCACGTCAGCGTCAACCTGCTGGGCCCCAGCAATCCTTTTGCCTCAGCCTTCCAAGTGGCCAGAACTATAGGCATGCGCTACCACACCCGGCTAATTTTTTATTTATTATAGAGATGAAATCTTGCAAAGTTGCCCAGGCTGGTCTCGAACCTGTGGGCTCAGGCAGTCCACTCACCTCGGCCTCCCAAAGTGCTAGAATTACAGGCTGAGCTACCATCCTGGCTGATAAATTTTTCAAAACAAAAAGTCAGTGAGAAGAATGGATCATGTTAGATTTCCGTACATCTCTTTAATATCTGCTGTATTCTCCTAGCTGCTTCAGCACTCGGTCTATTGTGGCAATGCACATAATGGAGCCGCTGGAAAACTCCACTGTACTTTGGGGAGAGAATGAATGAAAAAGGCAGAGATTGTGTCCGTATTGTTATAGGACACAAAACTATAGGAAATAGTTTTGACCTGGGAACCCTTGAAAGAACCACTGTCTCATATGAAAGCATGCAATAAATTGCATTCTCCATAAGACTTAGGCAATTCTTTGAGACCTCACCTTTTTTCCAGACGAGCACTTGATAGCATAGGATGTGTTCCCCAGGAAAACAAATAAAGCTTGCGTACCCCTGACTTTAGCTTATATGCAGAGACTCTTCTCCTAATTTTTTTTAAAGAGATTTAAGGAAGTAGAGCATTTTCTCTACTTGACCACATATACAGAATATAGCTGGCCTTTCAGATGTGTCATTTTAGCAGCACAGAACTTGACCGGGAGAGCATTTGCCCCAATCCCAGAATCTTGCAAGAACTGTAAGCATTACTTTCTTTGACTTTTTATTTTAGAAAAACTTCAAACATATGCAAAAGTAGACAGAATAGTATGCTACACTTCCCTTGTACCCATTATCAAGCTTCAGTGGTTGGCAACTTGTGGCTGGTCTTGTTTCATCTGTATCCCGCCCATTTCCCTCACCAGTATTCTTTTGAAGCAATCCCGTGCATCACAACTTTTCACCCACAGATATCTCGGTATGCATTTTTTAAATGTAGACACTCTTTAAACATAACTACAATACCATTATCACACCTAAAATAAAATCAAGTATCACCAAACACCTAGTCAGTGTTCACATCTCCAATTGTGCCATAAATGTGTAGGCCTTGGAGGCAGTCTGTTTTCCTTTGTGTAGTTTATCTACTTGACATTCTCAGTCTTCCATGGTCACTATAGCCCTCAGGCGTCCAGGTAGCCTGAGGTCCTGGCCTGTGTCAGGGTGAAGAGGGCTTCTGCTGACTTGGTGTCCAGCCCTACTTCTGTCGCCATTGCCCACGGACAGCTTCAGTGTAGAACAGTATGACCATGGAGTCCCACCTCTTTGGGCTCATTTTGACCTCATGAGCGGCTAAGGCATTTTTTCTCATGTGGAATTCTCTCCTAAGGATCAGCACCATAACACAGAACTATTTCAGCAGAAATACGTCCTAGAGTAATCACAGCTTTGTAGAAGATACATGAGAGATGCGCGGCTCATGAGTATCTCATTGTGATAAAGTTTCAGTGAACAGCTCCTTGCTTATAGATTGGATTACTTTTTTTTTTTTTTGGAGGGGTCAGGGTCTCACTGTGTCACCCAGGTTGGAGTGCAGTGGAATGGTCACGACAATCATGGCTCATGGCAGCCTCAACCTCCTTGGCTCAAATGATCCTTCCACCTCAGCATCCCGAGTAGGTGGGACTACAAGTACGTATCACCACACCCAGCTAATTTGGTTTTTCGATTTTTTTGTATTGATGAGGACTCACTCTGTTGCCCAGGCTGGTCTCAAACTTCTGGGCTCAAGCAATCTGCCCACCTCAGCCTCCCAAAGTACTGGGATTACAGGCATGAGCCACTGTGCCCAGCCTGGATTACAATCTTTGAGTATAAATGGTAAATGTTTTATTGCCAGGCCACTTTCTCTTTTTTTTTTTGAGTTGGAGTCTCACTCTGTCACCCAGACTGGAGTGCAGTGGTTGCTCCCAGCCACCGCAGCCTCGACCTGCTGGGCTTCAGTGAGCCTTCTGCCTTCCAAGTAGCTGGAACTACAGGCGCGCGCTATCACGCCCGGCTAATTTTTGATTTATTGTAGAGATGAGGTCTCGCCAAATTGCCCGGGGAGGTCTCGAACCCGCAGGCTCAGGCAATCCACTCACCTCAGCCTCCCAAAGCGCTGGAATTACAGGCTGAGCCACCAAGCCCGGCTGCCAGGCCACTTTCTAAAAGGGTTGCCCTGATTTCTTTACCTTCAACAGCGAATGAGTTTCTAGATCTCATCACATTCTTTTCAACTTAGGAGGTTGTATTTTCTTTTTAAATTTTTCCTACTAATTTTAAATCTGGTTATGTGGTTTCTTAGACTAATTTATTCAACAGCATTTATTTACCATCTATGATGTGCCAGTATTCATGTTGAACAAGACACATCTCTGTCTCATGGAGCTCCAAGTTCAGTGAGATAAGTAACTGGCGGGAAGAGGGATGCTTAACTCAAGTGTTAGATTGGAAGAGGGGGACAAGTAGGGAATGTTTCCGGAAAAAATTTTCATCCAAGCTGAGACCTGAAAGGCAAGTTAGTTAGCTGTGCACATAAGTATAAAAGAGCATCCAAGAAGAGGAGAAAAGCATGTGAAAAGGCCCAGAGACAAGACAGGACCACTGGAGAATCAGAGGGAGCAAAGGGGAATATGGAACGGAGGTCAAAGCACCCTGGGGTGCTGACGCTCAGGAGCACTGGGAAGACTCACATGCGATAACATCATTTTTCTGTGGAAACCCTGTATGAATCCCACAGCATAATACATGTTAAATCTTACCTGTAGTGGTGACTTGACTCAAGTGAGTACAATAAAGACTGATTAAATATCTGGACTGGTAAGAATGTTGTGTAGAGTTTAGAAGTTATTTACAAACATATTTTCTTTTTGGTCTGATTTTTGGTAAGCTTCGTTAAATTTTTGTTTTCTTGGTTGCAGGGTTCAAAAAGGATTCTTCGCTCCAATGAGATTGTCCTTCCAGCTAGTGGACTGGTGGAAACAGAGCTTCAATTAACCTTCTCCCTTCAGGTGAGGCCCCACCAACTCTTAGGGCTCTAATGTGCTCATCTGGCCTAGTCCCCAAATCATCCTCTCACTTGCAGACTGTTTGATCCAAGAACAGTCATTACCCAAGTTGAGCTGGAATTAATAAAAGGCTTCTGGAGGTACATGACTAGCCTGGGCCAGAGCAGTCCCTTGGCAGCCATGACAAGGGTGCTGGGACACAGGTAGGCGCCCTCCCTTAGCCACCTGCTGTGCCCATCACCTCTCCTTAGTAATTCACCGCCAGCACACACCCTCATGGAGTGTGCCACCTTTGGTCTCAGATCATGCCATGATCTCCATCTTCCCTTCTACTCCTTATCCCTCCTGGTGTGTCTCCCTCTCATCCTAATTCCGGTAGCCCAAATGGAAACACATGGCGAAGACACTTGATCAGATGCCAAGGAAAGAGGCAGTCTTCTGAGCAGGTGTGGCCCCCAGAACTGTAGGCTGGAAACCAGGCCCCAAACAAAATCAGCTCCTCCAGCCACAACTTGATGGCTGTCCTTTCACACCCTGGCTCTTACTATCCCCTTTTATGGATGGGAAAAATTGACGCACAGAAAGATTGTGTATCCTCTGGGAGGACCAGAACTCACCAAGGACCCAATCACCTGTTAACCATGCTTAACTATTTTGTAATCCACAGTATCCTCATTTCCTTAAGCGAGATGCCAACAAGCTGCAGATCATGCTGCAAAGGAGAAAGCGTTACAAGAACCGGACCATCTTGGGCTATAAGACCTTGGCCGTGGGACTCATCAACATGGCAGAGGTGAGAGGAAAACAGTCTCCAAACTGATGGCCTTTAAGTCAGAGGGCCAAGAGAGACACCAGGCCCAGCCATTTGAGCCCAGCAAATGATTTTCCCCGCCTGATGGCTAGGTTTTACATTTTACTTTACAAGTTAATTATTTTATTGGAAATTTAAGGGTATACCTCATTTTATCAAGTACCTTCTCCTTCACAAAAAGTTTTCTTGGGACTGGGTGTGGTGGCTCACGCCTGTAATCCCAGTACATTAGGAGGCGGAGGCAAGAGGATTGCCTGAGTCCCAGGGTTGGAGATCAGCTTGGGCAACTTGGTGAGACCTCGTCTCTACAGTAAATCAAAAACATTAGCCAGGCATGGAGGCACACATCTGTGGTTCCAGCTACTTGGAAGGCTGAGGCGGAAGGATCGCCTGAGCCCAGTGGGCCAAGGCTGCGGTGGCTGTGAGCACTCTACTGTACTCACCTGGGCAACACAGTGAGACTCCGACTCAAAACAAAATAAAAAAGAGAGAGAGAGAGAGAGGCTCCTAGAAATCCCTGGAGGGCAACCAATGCTAGGTGCTGCTTCAGTGCTCTAGCTTGGGTAACAGAGTAAGACTCCTACTCAAAAAAAAAAAAAAGAAAAAGAAAGTTTTCTTGGCTAGGCACTGTGGCTCATGTCTGTAATCCCACAGCACTTTGAGAGGCAAAGGCAGGAGGATTGCCTAAGCCCAGTGGTTCAAGACCAGCTGGGCAACTTGGCAAAAACTCGTCTCTACAATAAACCAAAAAATCAACCAGGTGTGGTGGCACATGACTATAGCTTCAGCTACTTGGAAGGCTGAGGTGGAAGAATTACTTGAGCCCAGCAGGTTGAGGCTGCAGTAGCCACGAGCATGCCACTGCACTCCAGCCTGGGCTACAGAGTGAGAATTCAACTCAAAAAAGAGAAAGAAAAAATAGATTTTTTTAACTTTTAAAAAATGATCGGACATGATGGCTCACACCTGTAACCCCAGTACTTTGGGAGGAGGAGGTGAGAAGATCGCCTGAGCCCAGGGGTATGTGACCAGCCTGAGCAAATTGGGGAGACCTCATCTGTACAATGAATTAAAAAATTAGGGCTGGGCTCGGTGGCTCATGCCTATAATTCAACATTTTGGGAGACTAAGATGAGAGAAATGCCTGAGCCCATGGGTTCGAGACCAGCGTGGGCAACTTGGTGAGACCTCATCTCTATAATAAATCAAAATAATTAGCTGGACGTGGTGGCGCATGCCTGTAGTTTCGGCTACCTGGAAGGTTGAGGCAGAAGGATCGCCGGAGCCCAGCAGGTCGAGGCTGTGGTGGCTATGAGCAGCGTGCCACTGCATTCCAGCCTGGGTGACAGAGTAAGATTCTGACTCTGAAATAAAATAAAATAAAATTTCAAAAAATAAAATTTTAGGCCAGTCTCAGTGACTCAACCTGTAATCCCAGCACATTGAGAGGCCAAGTTGCCTGAACCTTGCCTGAACCAAGACCAGCCCAGACAACTTGGCAAAATCTCTTCTCTACAATAAATAAAAAATTAAATTAGCCGGGCTTGATAGCACCTGCCTGTAGTTCTGGCTACTTGGAAGGCTGAGACAGAAGGATCACCAGAGCCCAGCAGGTCCATGCTGCAGTGGCCGTGAGCATGCCACTGCACTCCAGCCTGGGCAACAGAGTGAGACTCCAACTCAAAAATAAATAAATAAAAATAAAATTTCAAACTTTTGGAAAAGTTATAAGAACAATAAAAAGAATTTCCATATGCCAGACTCACCCAAATTCTTTAATGTGTTACTATATTTGCCTTATTTTTTCCTTATGTATATGTATTTATGCATGTTATTTTCTTTTCTGAACCATTTGAGACTAGGTTACAGGCATGATACCCCATTACACATTAATACTGCATGCACTATGTTAGTTTCCTTAAAATGAGAACACTCGGGTGGTAGTTCACGCCCATAATCCCAGCACTTTGGGAGGCCGAGTGAGAGAGTTGCCTGAGCCCATGGGTTTGAGACCAGCCCAGGTAACTTGGTGAGACCTCATCTCTACAGTAAGTCAGAAAAGTAGCCAGGCATGGTGGCGCGTGCATGTAGTTCCAGCTACTTGGAAAACTAAGGCGGAAAGATCACCTGAGCCCAGCAGGTCGCGGCTGCAGTGGCCGTGAGCATGCGCCACTGCACTCCAGCCTGGAGAGTGGAGAGCACTCCAACTCAAAAAAACAACAACAACAACAACAAAAAATGAGAGCACCCTCCTGTCTAAGCACTGTGCCACCACAGGGATAAGGACACTAACACGATAGATTACCTTCTGACCTACAGTCCCCATTTGATTGTGCCAAGTGTCTCATTAATGTCCTTATGGGCCCAGGATCTAATCTAGGATTATGTATTGCATTGAGTTGTCATGTCTCTTTAGTCTCCTTCAGTCTGCAGCAGTCCCTAGATTCTCCTTGTCTTTTGTGGCCTTAGCAGCATACAGGCAGGGTATTTTTTTGCATGCTTCTCTGTCCGGGTGCACCTGACACTGCCTCAAGACAAGCTTCCGTCTGTGCATTTCTGGCAGCAAGACCACAGGAGCAGAGCTGTGTTCTCAGCACAGCACAGGCAACACCTGCTGTCCATTGTTCCTTTCCTGAGGATGTTGACTGGGTTCACTTGGTTAGGATGAGATATGTAAAGTTTTTCCACTATAAAGTTAATTAAAGCCCGGCTCAGTGGCTCAGCCTGTAATCCCTCGCCTTAGGAGGCTGAGGTGAGTGAATTGCCTGAGCCCGTGGGTTCGAGACCTGTCTGGGCAGGCGAGACCTCATCTCTACAATAAATCAAAAAATTAGCTGGGCGTGGTAGCGCGCAGCTGTAGTTCCAGCTACTCGGAAGGCTGAGGCGGAAGGATTGCCAGAGCCCAGCAGGTCGAGGCTGCGGTGGCCGGGAGCGGCCACTGCACTCCAGTCTGGGCGACAGAGTGAGACTCCCACTCAAAAAAAAAAGTTAATTAATAAGCATTTAGTACTTATTGAAAACATATTTTTAGGGAAATATTTTGAGATAAAACTCACTGGTTTTAGCATCTATTAATTATTCTTGCCTGAATTAGTTATTACTATACTTTGAAACTTGTCAAACAGTGAATTTTGGTTTGGGGGGGGTTGAGTCGGCATCTCACTGTTGCCCAGGCTGTAGTGCAGTGGCATGCTCACGGTGATCCTTCAGCCTCAGCCTTCCAAGTAGGTGGAACCACAGGCACGCGCCACCACGCCTGGCTAATTTTTTTTATTTATTGTAGAGACAAAGTCTTGCCAAGTTCCCTAGGCTGGTCTCAAACCCCTGAGCTCGGGCAGTCCTCTCGCCTCTGCCTCCCAAAGTGCTGAGATGACAGACGTGAGCCACCATGCCCAGCATAACAGTGAATTTTGAATCCTACCATTCCTTCCATATTTGTTTGTTGGCTTTCTCTTATAAAATTGTTATTTTCCTTCTTTCTCATTTACTGATTGATTCATTTATTTGTATGAGTTATGAACTTGTGAATTCCTGTTTTATTCAATGGCGTTTAATCTGCTACTATCATTTTTTTTTTTTTTTGATGCTCAAATTTTCTCAGATCTAGCCAGTGGGAGCCCCTTCAAGCTGACTTCTGTGTCCTTTTTGATATGTCTCATTCTTTTTTTTTTTTTGAGTTGGAGTCTGATTCTGTCACCCAGGCTGGAGCACAGTAACTAACGCAGCCTTGAGATGCTGGGCTCAGGCGAGCCTTCCACCTTAGCCTTCCAAGTAGCTGGGACTACAGGGGTGCAGCATCATGCCCAGCTAATTTTTTTATTTATTGCGGAAGTGAGGTCTTTCCATGTTGCCTAGGCAGGTCTCGAACTCCTGGGCTCAGGCAATACTCTCGCCTCGGCCTCCCAAAATGCTGGGATTGCAGGTGTAAATTACCATGCCCAGCCTTTGCTATTCTTTACATGCCTTGTTACTTTCTGGTACAAAATATTTCATGCTTGTCATGTCCTTTTTCTGAGCTAGCCCTGGAATAAACTGATTCTCCAAGGAACCCTCGTTCCTTTTAGTGGAGAATGGTGTTGAGAAATCAACATCTGAGTACTGGAAGTGCCCATTTTCCCAACTAGGGTGCCATTACTCCTGTTCCCTCTCTGCAGACAGAGCTAGGAAATATATGTCTGTATATGCATATGTGCTCATATCACGAGCACACACCCATCACATCTGTTTCTAGAACTAGATCCATCTAACCATAAGCACACACTGATCATTTCAATTCTAGTCCAGTACCATGGGGCCCATTCTAGCTTTTATTTTTTTATATTTTTAACTCCCATCTTGGACAGGAAGAAGCTAGGCTCCCATAATTCTCAATATTTTTGCTTAGCGGTGCATTTCTCCTGTGTGCCAGGCAAACCCTCTCAGCCCTGACACGGGAAGAAGAGAGGGGCCATAAATCAGTTTTTAAAAATTATTTCTGGCTGGATGTGGTGGTTCACACTTATAATCCAGTGCTTTGGGAGGCTGAGTCGAGAGGATTGCTTGAGCCCAGGAGTTTGAGGCCAGCCTGGGCAACATAGCAAGACCTCATCTCTACAGAAAGTCAAAAAATTAGCTGGGTGTGATGACACTCACCTGTAGTCCCAGCTACTTGGGAGGCCGAGATGGAAGGATCACCTCAACCCAAGAGGTAGAGGCTGCAGTGAGCCATGATCATGCCACTGCACTCCAGCCTGGGCAACAGATTGAGACCTTGACTCAAAACCTAAAAGTGAAATAAAAATTATCTCTATACTTGAGTGAATTTAATAGGGGAGGTTTTGTGACCATAATAGAATTATGAGATAGTTCCAGCCCATCCTTTTGCCCAGTATCAATGTGAGGGACTGGGGAAGTGAATTCATGCCAGCACCCCGTTGCCACCACTGTGTCAGGCTCTGCCATTCCCCCTGGACTAGGCTCTTTGTCCTCATTGCCAGAGACAGGCAACCACCCACCGTCGGCCTGGCCTCACTCAGCCTCAAGAACAAGTTTCTCTGTGAAGGACTTAAACTAAAATGAAGAGCTAGACCTGAACAATCATTTTCGGTCTCAGGTCATAATTGTCATCTTTACCCACATGGCTCTGACCAGCAGCTGGAACTTCTGGAGATAGTTTTAAAGACCTTGCAGCAGTAGGAAGACAGCAAGCGTGAATTTGAAAGTGACAAGGAAAATGTATTAGCAGACTGTCATTGCTACTGGCCCATGTTTCCATTTGGATGTATTTATTTAAACGCCTCCATAGTAAGGTGTTTCCTCTACCGCTCCTTGACCTTAGGTAATGCAGCACCCTAACGAAGGTGCTCTGGTGCTCGGCCTGCATAGCAATGTGAAGGACGTCTCTGTGCCTGTGGCAGAAATCAAGATCTACTCTCTGTCCAGCCAGCCCATCGACCATGAAGGAATCAAATCCAAGCTCTCTGGTAAGCTGTGGGCAGTGTCTAGACAAAGAGGGAGCCAGCCCTGATCTCCATCTGAGGAAAACTGAGCACGATGTTGTCTGAAATGTTCCAGGGCTAGAGAAGTTTAGAGACTCCTGAAAGTAAAACGTGGTCCTGGCCTCCTCTGCACCCCAATTGTGTTTCTACCCAGAAAGAGCCATTGATACCAGCCATCAGAGGCTCTCAGGCCAGGTCTTCCCATTACCAGGTCAGTTCACTAAGGTGTCTGTTCCAGATCGTTCTCCGGATATTGACAATTATTCTGAGGAAGAGGAGGAGAGCTTCTCATCTGAACAGGAAGGCAGTGATGATCCATTGCATGGGCAGGTAACTTTCCACAGCCCCTCATGTGGGTGTCTGAGAAGCTCCTGGGGTTTTCCAACCTCATTCTGTCCCCCTACCCACTTAGGACCTGTTCTACGAAGATGAGGACCTGCGGAAAGTAAAGAAGACCCGGAGGAAACTCACCTCAACCTCTGCCATCACAAGGGTGAGCCTCAAGGTTCTGGGGAGATGTTAGCTAAGATTTTCAGTTTGGGGATAGGATGGGAGCACTATATTCAAACTTAACAGAGACTTTGAATAAAATCTATCAGCACATGCCCATCCCATCAAGATTCTATACACTCCTCTGTAACCCCACCACTGAGAATCACTGATGGAGGGAACCACTGTTACTGACAGTCTGTGTTATAGTCTTCTGGTTATCATAGGATAGAAAACAGGTTAAGGACCCTTGTTGTAGAATTTGGAATGGATAATCGGTCTTCAGGGAAGAGACACCCTACCACCCCTCTCCAGGTGATTGCTTCACATTGCATACTGTCCACTACAGAGATCAAGCCAGCTCTCCCTAGGAATAGTGGTATTTTTGATCATTTGTTGAACTTACCCAGAAATAATAGGCTAGTACTTGGGTACTCCTGTGACTCTGGCCTTGATAAGGTTTAATTACATTAGGTAGCATTATGCCTTAAAGGATTCATAACCTTGGAGACCAGATTCCTTTGGATACATCTCCTTTGGATTCAAGGGTCACTCTTTTTGATGACATTCAAGTCCTGGACAGAAAGGCTAAAAGCCTAAATTCCTAGGTGAACTTTGATTCTGGAATTTCTGTACTAAAGTAGGGGAAGGGGGTCAAAAGTGCTAGCAAATTTTCAGAAGAGGAATTCACCACTCCCTTTCCCCAGAGGCATTCTGGTTCTCCCAGTACAGAGCTAGCTTGGGGACCAACCCCCAAGAGCAGACATTCCCACCCCTTCAGTGGTAAAAAGTAGGCCAGACACTGCTATCATCTCTTCAGTCACCCTGAGGTATCACTGAGCTTCAGGGTAAATCTTCAAGACTGTGACCTTGATTTCTCCATCAAATCAATGACTAGGGAGGTGAGAACTGTCTAACCCTTGGTTGGTGCTCCAGAATAAGCCAGTAAGACATGTCACCAGGGCCCTAAATGTGTGACCTCCACTGTGCTCTGCTAATGGGGAGTGGCTGCAGCTACCTCTGCTAAGTTTTTCTTTTTCCTTCTTTGTAATCAGAAAGTGGCCCTATTTCCTTCCCCAAGGGTGTTCCTTGGAGCTTTGTAATTTACCTCTTCCTGTGTAGGGACTCTTCTCTAGGGCCACCCTGGCATACAACAGAGTTCAGTGCTCCTTGATATCTGCTTCCCAGGAGGTTTTTTTTAAACTGCAAGCACTTGCCCATTGTAACTCCAGAGATTTAGTAATGACCCTTTAGTTGCTGTCTCCCTCTGTGCACGTGCGTTCTTCTTTTCCACCAAGAACACACTGTTCTGGACTCATGGATCTACTGGCCTTTCTCTGAATGTGTCTTGAGCTACTCTGGTGCTGTGAGCTCAAGTTTTTCCTCCACCATGAATACCCTTTCTGCCCTTTCTTGGAGGCTTATCGGTCTTACTTGCAAGTTAGTTGTTTCCATCTACAGATGGTGAGTCTGTCATTCAGGCAGGAAATGTGTATGGCATAAACTAAGCATCATGCCTGGAAACGTAGAGTAAGGAAGGCCAGTCCATGTCATCAAGGAGCACAGTGTCTAGTGACACTGACACATCTCAGCAAGTAACTACAGTCCGGTAAGATTGGTGCCATGAGACAGACCTTTGCATAAGGGACATAATGACACCTAGGGAAAAGTGGCTATCTGCAAATGGGAGTGCCAGAGTAGCTTCATAGATGAGATGCCAAGAGATGGGTTTTGAAAGATAGATAGGACTTCACCAAGTGGGTTTGGGGAAATTTTTCACTCAAGGCAGAAGATAACCCTATATAAAGGCCCAGTACAGCAGCATGCAGTTTCTCCCAAGAATGATAAACAGTTTGTTTCCTCTTGACATTGGGGTGTTAAAAGGGTCAGATGGTGAGATGAGGCTAGAGACAGGCAGAGCCAGGCCTCAGACACTTACAGGCCTGACCGTTGAGCTTTGCTCTCCAGGCAGTGGGGCCAACAAAGACTTCCAGTGGGAGATGGCATGGCCAGATTTGCATTGAGAATGACCACTATGGCCTCTGGAGGAACCAAGACTGAAAACGCTGGGCAGGGAGTGGCACGTCAGTAGAAGGCCATTGCCATGATCCCAGAGAGACACCAGGAGAATAGCCTGGAAGTTCGCAGTGGAGTTACAGATGGAAGGGAGAGGGCAGGAGTTAGCCAGCATGGGGCTGTGGAGAGAAAGGGAGAGGGCAAGAGTTAGCCAGCATGGGGCTGTGGAGAGAAAGGGAGGAAGAGACTCCAGGTGTAGATGTGGGCAATGGGGTGTGTTGGTGACATCAGCAACAGAGATCGGGAATCAAGGAGATGATGAGTTCCACCACAGGCGTGTTGAGCTTGAGGCTTCTGTGGTGTGGTGTAGACACAGCTGGAAATCATCAGTTGGCACCAGAAGGACCAGAGACAGATGGAGACGCACATTTGGGGGTGTCGGGACAGAGGAGTAGAAGGACCTGAGGACAGAGGATTCCTCCTCCCACCTGTGCCCAGGGCACAGGAGCTGCGTTGGGATCAGTCACGCACGTGCCGTCTTCCCCGACAGGCTTCACGCAAAGGTGGAACCCGAGTCTCCTGTCTCCGTGCCCTCCCACAGCTCTTTCTGGAAGTGGGCTCTTGACTGATGTCTGTTGACTTGAATTGACACAAGTAGATGTTGTCTGAGAACTCTCGTGCAATTTGTCCCTACAGCAACCTAACATCAAGCAGAAGTTTGTGGCACTCCTGAAGCGGTTTAAAGTTTCAGATGAGGTACGACCCCTTGCTCCCAAGGTTAATCTGTAAGCCACTAGAAAAGAAAAGTGAGAGTTTTGCATGAAGCCCTCCAAGTTTCATGGTATTTGGAGACGGAGTTCATACAGTGACAGCCACCCATGAGGTAGTGCCCAAGCCTCTGGTATGGGATATCAGTAACACATCCATCTGGTTCTTGTTACTGTTTAATTTTCCCTCCTATCCCAAGGGGAACATCAGTGAGCAACAGCCCGTGGGGTGGAAATGTCCTCAATGGTCAGCCCTTGAGTCACTAGGAATTCCATTGGTAGAGAAGCATTCTCTTTCCTGGGCTCTGGACATCCCTGTACCGGTTTTCACAAGCTCTTCAATGCACTAAGAAAGGGATGAAGATGAAGTTGTTGAGAGAGAGTTTTGTCTTTCTAAGAGCTCTCGAGAGAAGGTAGAACGAGCCCACACAGGCCTGGTCCTTGGGTTTCCTTGGGAGGATCATGTTAGCATTTCAGCTTTTCTTTCTGTGCAGTTTCATGGTGTGGCGTGTTGGGAAGGAATGGAGGGGGGTTGGCCTCCCCACATCCCTGCCCTCAGGGATGGATCTGGGAGAGGAGAAGACACCAAGATTCCTCCTTCAAGTATGAGGCTATAGGGTGTCCCTTAAGGGGAGATGTAAAGGAGGCCAGTTGACATCTGGCCCAAGGGAAAGGAATTGCTCATCTACCAGAACTGTTCATAGGCATAGCCCCAAATTCAAAGACTTCTTTCCCCCACAGGTGGGCTTTGGGCTGGAGCATGTGTCTCGGGAGCAGATTCGAGAGGTAGAAGAGGACTTGGATGAACTGTACGACAGCCTGGAGATGTACAATCCCAGCGACAGCGGCCCGGAGATGGAGGAGACAGAGAGCATCCTTAGCACTCCGAAGCCGAAGCTCAAGTGAGGCCCAGACCTCCCCTGTAGATGGCCTCTGGACTCCCCCCCCCGGGCCACCACAGCCTCCTGAACCCCCTCCCTCGCCCTTGCCTCTACTTCCAGGGGTCTTGGTTCTTCATCCCTTCTGAGCCTCCAGCTCTCTGGGCAAAGGTCACTGTTTTTGCCTCTGACAAAAGTCCTGCTAGGACTCACAGGAAATCCCACCACCCATTCCCACCTCTCCACCCCCGCTGAGTCCTTCTAGGCGCTCAGGTTGTCGATCCATCCTGAGCGCCGGCTCGTCTCAGCCCTCTGGGCGCTGTTCTGAGTCCCAGTTCCACTGACCATGGCTTGCTCTTTGCCACAGGCCCTTCTTTGAGGGGATGTCGCAGTCCAGCTCCCAGACAGAGATTGGCAGTCTCAACAGCAAGGGCAGCCTTGGAAAAGACACCACCAGCCCTGTGAGCAAGACCGACGTTGGTGGGAGCGGGAGGGACATGGCATGTCGGGCTCAGCGCTCTGGTCCCTCTGCTTCTCTGACCAGGGCTCGTTTTGTGACCTCAGGAAAGTGATCTCATCTTGTTTCAACCACAGCTTTCTTCACCTCAGTCCTGGCTGGGAGCTTAACCTCTCTAAGGGCATTGCTGTGTCTGGTCAGGTATTCTTTCTGGTCTGTTCCCACCATGGCAGGAACACACAAAACCTCCTCAGAACCTCTCCCTCCACATCTGTCACGTGGTAGCTGAGAGTGTGTGGTGTGGAGGAGGCGCTTGGCCCGTGGTAAGTGACTCTGTGCTCAGCTAGGGAAAGAACAATTGTAAAGGTAGAGAAGTCCACCAGATGTGCTCAGATGGTGAACAGACTTTATTGGACGGCGAATTCACAGAGGGGAGCAGTGCCCTTCAGAACTTAGAACTTAGTCAAGAGGTCTCCATCTTGCCTGGTGAGCAAGAGGAAAAGGGCTGTGCTTGGTCCCTCCCTGGGAAGGTCACAGGCAGGAGCCTGGGTTAAGGCTGAACCTACCTCAGGCCCTGGGAGGCTGCTCTTCTGTCCTTTACAGCTGAAGGCAAGTGGGCGTCTTGCATGATTGTAGTGGCGAGCTTGAAAGCCCGGTGTCTTTCCTGTAGATCAAAGAAACAGAATCCTTAAGTCTGCCTGTTCTGCTTTACTAGCAGATGAGGCTTATGGCCATTGCTCACCAGTGGGAATACAAAACTCGCCCTGCAGCTAGCTATCAATTGTGAGGAGATAACATCCACCTGCTGACAGGCACGTATCTGAAAGGGCTGGCGCCTGTCCTCAGGTCTTGAAACACCTTCTCCTGGGGCATCTTATGGCTGCCTTTCTGCCGACTGCCACCAGGTGGGGCTCTCCTCCAGCTTATCACTCCGGTTAAGAAACAGACTCCACTACGAGGTATTAGGGTGGCAATGGGGGGTGTGAAAGTCGGCAGCCCACCCCCCACCTGAGAAACCTCAGGCCTGCCCCTCCCAGACCCTGCAGCCTCAGCGCCTTTCCAGCCTCTGCAGCCGAGGAGGCCTCACGTTGTTCAGTTTACATGTTTAGGATGTGGCTTGGAGCTGCTTCTCTTCACAGGGGACTGCTGAATGACCCTGCTGATTTGTCATTGTCCATGTGGGCAGACCACTGGCCACCACAGCCAGATTCCCTCTTGAATATAAGGCCTAACTCTTCTAGAAAGAAACCTGGGCACTGGCTGAGGTGCTGCTGTTTCATAGTGTTCCAGGAACATGATGTTCCACTGTAACAAAGTATCATTCAAATATTAACTGAGAGAATGCCTACTAACCACTAAGTGTAACATGAACACATGAATGGTCAACAAATGCTAGTGATTGTTATTAAATCAATAATAGAAACTATTTCATATAAATGAAGGTGTTAGCAGTGGCTCAAGCCCGTAATCCTAGCACTTTGGGAGGCGAAGGCGAGAGGATTACCTGAGTCCAGGGATTCGAGACCAGCCTGGGCAACATGGCAAGAACTCATCTTTACAATAAGTCAAAAAATTAGCCAGGTAGGAGGCGCACACCTGTGATTCTAGCTACTTGGAAGGCTGAGTGGAAGGATCACCTGAGCCCAGAAGGTTGAGGCTGTGGTGACCGTGAGCATGCCACTGCACTCCAGCCTGGGCGACAGACTCCAACTAAAAAAAAAAAAAAAAAAAGCCGGGCTTGGTGGCTTAGCCTGTAATCCTGCGCTTTGGCAGGCCGAGGTGAGTGGCTTGCCTGAGCCCACGGTTTCAAGACCCGCCCGGGCAACTTGGCGAGACCTCATCTCTACAATAAATCAAAAATTAGCAGGGCATGGTAGTTCCAGCTACTCGGAAGGCTGAGGCGGAAGGATCGCCAGAGCCCAGCAGGTCGAGGCTGCGGTGGCCGGGAGCGGCCACTGCCCTCCAGTCTGGGCAACAGAGTGAGACTCCGACTCAAAAACAACAACAATAAAAAACCAAAAGCAAATGAAGGTGTTTCTTCATTTAGAAGAATTTGTAGGTTCTACTTTAGTCTCAGTTTACAAAAATGTAGAGGAAACAATCACCTTGCTGCTCTGAGTCGCAGGTGCCTTCTCTTTGAGATCATGGTGTGGGCTCAAAAGCTAGCGGAGTGTCCCTTTTGCAGTATGATGGCCTGAAGGCCCCGTTTAGATCTTTTTTTTTTTAATGTATCTGGGGCGGTAGCATTTCTGAGTTTGAATGTTGATTCCATCACTCAACTGTGCTCTTGGAGTGTTGCCAGGCCTTTGTTTCCTCATCTACCAAGTACATGTGAAAGGCACACTCTTCCCTGCGGTGGAGCTGCAAGGTCACATGGGTGAGCTCAGCTGACTGACCTGTGGACTGATTTCCTGCACGAGGAGCCTTGCTCACTGCTCAGTAAATCCTGTTGCTGTTATTATTATAATTCTTTAGTGCCATTTCTGTTTTTCAGTTTTGGGATTCCGAAAATTGGTGGAATCTAGATGTGTTTTTAATGAGTCCTTCGGATTCTGGTTCCCTTGGCCAGATTCCAGACTCACTTGCTGGTTCTCTGCTGATATTTCTATTTTGAAGAGCCCCATATGTCTTGATGTGGGTGTGGAACTTTGGAATCCTTTGGGATGAAAGGCGCTTTGGAAACGACAGAACAAGGCCATGCTCTTAGATAGAGAACTTCTGAATGGATTAGGAGAAACCATGAACTTGTCAGACGTGCGCATGCTGCCTCAACCTGGCGTCCTCTCTTCCCTGACTTCCTGGCATTGTTACTTATTCATTTATTTTTCTTAATCTTCCTTTTTGTTTCCTGGATTTTTAGAGGATTCAGTTTATCACTAGAACCAGAAGGAATTTCTGCTGATACAAATTGCAGTTGTTGAGTTTTCTCAAGACTCGAGCTCACAGTAGCTCACAGCGGCAGCTTATTTTGGTTCTCCAAGCTGATAACAATAGCCCCTGACAGAGCTTCTGTTAGGGTGGCCGCAAGATGCAGGCTTTCAGCCAAAGCTGCCTGCTGCTAGTAGCGCTGTGCATGGTGGTGTTAGAGACCAGTCCTTCATAAAAAACGATGCCCTACATATTGCCTACTCCTGGCCCCCACCACACACATGTGCACACTCTTCAGCTGACATTGCCCAGTGGGCCCAGTGGTGCAGACTGCTGGGACCTCGAGATGCCTCATCTGTGCCCCATGCCAAAGGTACAGACACAGCTAGAGCCCATCTGGTCCTCCAGTGTCTTGGAGGGAGAAGAGCCATTTAGTGTTCATAGGAGCAGGAGGAGAAATTTGGAGAAGCTGGGAATTTGTTCCTAGGAGGATTGTCTGGAACATCGTAGAGTCAGTAAATAGCCAGCAGGTACCCTCTAAACCAATCCATGTTAAAGATCTTATCAAGAGATGGCTGTATTAATTACTTTTGACTTAATCATTTCACAATGTATATATGCATATCAAAGCATCAGGCTTGGTATGATGGCTCACACCTGTAATCCCAGCACTTTGGAAGCTGAAGTAGAGGATTACCAGAGCCCAGGAGTTTGAGACCAGCCTGAGCAACATGGTGAGACCTCGTCTCTAGAATAAATAAAAAAGTTAACTGGGCATGGTGGCACGTGCCTGTAGTCCCAGCTGCTTGGAAGGCTGAGGCAGAAAGATCACCTGAGGCCAGCAAGTCCAGGCTGCGGTAGCTGTGATCATGCCACTGCACTCCAATCTGGGTGACAGAGTGAGACTCTGACTCAAAAACAAACAAAACAAAGCATCATCTTGTACGTTGTAAATATACACAATCTTTATTTGTCAGTTATACCTTAATAAAGCTCGGGGGGATAAAGGTCTTATTAAATGTTGCAGCTTTGTCATGGAAACAGTACTGTGACTGTCATGGGGCTTGACAACAAGGGCGTGATACTTGAAACCTCCCAGGGGAACCCAGCTCATTCTCTTTAAAATATATTTCATTCGTCACACTCAGTTTCCAAAATGGAGTGAAATTATCTTCAGTCTTAGGTCTGCACAGGGCTTTTCCATGATCCCAGACTCTGTCAGCCTTGGTTAATCATACAGACAATGTGTAAATGAACTAGCTCTGCATTGTGGAGGCAGGCTGTTCTGTGTGGCTGTGAGCCATTCTGCAGTCACACTATCCAAAGGTCTAGGGTCACAGGGTCAGGCCAAAGTATGTTGAGTTAGTCTTGCAGAACCAGAGCAGTGGTTCTCAACTGGAGGCGATTTTGCCTCCCAGGAGACATTTGGCAGGGATTGGAAACATTTTGGATTATCACAAATTGGACGGGTGATGGCTGCTTCTGGCACCTCGTAAGCAAAGGTCAGAGATGCTGCTGAATTTCCCATACAAGACAACTGACCACAACAAAGAGTGATCCAGCTCAAAATGTCAGTAGTGCTGGGGTGGAGAAACCCTGACCCTAGAGTATGACACAGGAGCCTGCTTTGGGGATCCTTAATTTAGGGATCATTAGTTTGCCATGTGACTTCCTGAATTGATAAGCCTGGCGTTTCTCCGTAGTTATATGATTTACTCAGAGAAAGGACTTTGAATAATTGGGAGGAAATAATTGAGTAAAAGGAATTGAATAATTGGGAGGATATCCTTTATATTTTCTGGTTCCTGTGGTTCCTACAAGAAACAAAGGTTCACTGAGGCCAGTACTTTCCCCTGTCTAAGACTGACTACCTACAAGTCACTGCTCATGACTTTCACTTGGTATCTGCACAGACAGAAGCAATATTAGCAAATCAAATAATCTGGTTATGTATCTGTATCTGCAAAGCAAATTTTTAATATTTATGAGAAATGCTAATAAGAGTTAAGGACAAGTGGAGAATTAATTTACACCTAAAGACATTAACATTAGGTGTCTTTTTGCTTAATATCTTCTGTCAGAGGGTTTTCTGGATGTTTCTACCAAGCAAAAAGCATTTAGTCTCAGAATCAAAAACTTCAACTATATAACATACGTAACTGTATGGCATCGCCCTTCCTCTGACAAGCAAAGGTCCCTGTATATCCATCCTGGGCAAGGGTGTTTACTGAATCTCCAGGGTCAAAGACTTTATAGATCTAGTAGCAAAGCTAGGCAAACTTTGAGCTTTCCTTTCCTAGTGGCATCTTGTGGGAGTGAGAATTTCTGGGTTCCACAGAAATGGTATAATGATTACAAAGATAACTGATCCCTCCAAAGCTTGGTTTTCACAAAAATATATCCCCCATAAGATAAAAGTCCTAAAGGTTTTATGAGGTTGAAGATTAAGTGAAAGTATTTTAAGCTTCATAGGAACTAGTAAAACAAGTTAGAGTGGTAGTTATTTGGATCAAGGAAAACTAATTGTTACAGTTTTTGCAGATGGAATTGGCTGCTCTGGAAAAAGTCAAATCTACTTGGATTAAAAACCAAGATGACAGCTTGACTGAAACAGACACTCTGGTATGTATGGTTCGGTTTCCTGTTGTGACTGTTTCAAACAGCATTTGTCCCTTCAGAAATAAAAACAGAGAGACCCTCAGTACTGCCCTGGAAATCTCACATAAATCCACGGACTGTGAATGTCCTGTGTTCTCTTTCTCCTCGAATCCTTACCTGCATGACGTAACCTACCTGGACACCAGGTCATTCCCGAAATTAGCACACCAAAAATGTCCTTATTCTGCCCTTTAATTAGAACTGATCAACTGCTAGTTTGGACAGTTTCTCGCAGTCTGTCTCCCTTGGTTGCTTCCAAGAGGTGATGGCCAGGGTCTTCCTCCTTGGCTGGTGCTCAAGGGCAACCCACAACATTAAATCTCTGAGTGAGCCGGGCTCCGTGGCTCAGCCTGTAATCCTGCCCCTTAGGAGGCTGAGGTGAGTGGATTGCCTGAGCCCGTGGGTTTGAGACCTGCCCGGGCAACTTGGCAAGACCTCATCTCTACAATAAATCAAAAATTAGCCGGGCATGGTAGTGCACGCCTGTAGTTCCAGCTACTTGGAAGGCTGAGGCGGAAGGATGCTGGAGCCCAGCAGGTCGAGGCTGTGGTGGCCGGGAGCGGCCACTGCACTCCAGTCTGGACGAAAGAGTGAGACTCCAACTCAAAAAAAAAAAAAAAAATCTCCAAGTGGTTTCTGGTCAGGTGCTTCCTCCGAGACGTTAGAGCTGCCCACGAGTGCTGGTCAGAGCCCTAGTGAAGTGGAATTGAGCTGGCTGGAATGCCCAGTTTACACACTGAATTGCACACGTCTGCTGTACACCTGCTTGTACCAAGCACTGAAGATGCAAAGATAAGTGAGCCATGGCCTGCCATCACGGGAACCCCTCCATCCCATGTGCACATCTGGACCAAGACTCTGTGGAGCCCCGGGAAGATGGGGGGTGCAGACTGGGGAGGGGACATCTGATAGGCCTCGCGATACACTAAAGTTCAGCCTGTGCCCACGGATTCGAGACCCACCCAGGCAACTTGGTGAGACCTCATCTCTACAATAAATCAAAAATTAGCTGGGCGTGGTAGCACGCGCCTATAGTTCCAGCTATACTTGGAAGGCTGAGGCAGAAGGATCTCCGGAGCCCGGCAGGTCGAGGCTGCGATGGCCGGGAGCAGCCACTGCACTCCAGTCTGGGCGATGGAGTGAGCCTCCAACTCAAAAAAAATAAATAAATAAAGTTCAGCCTGTGGGATTGGGTGTGGAGTGTGGGGATCAGAGAACTTTGTGGAATGCTGTCTGGGCATGTGGCGTGCATGAGCCTCACACTGAGGCCTGCTGGTGGGTGGATGGAGCCTGAGAAGGTTATTTCGGGCTTACTTTTCCTGTAGTAAATAGCACTAGATGAAAGGTCTTGTGTTTGACAAAACATGACGATTCAAGATTACTTTAAAATTCATTCTTCCAACTTACACTCCATAGTTCACCCATAGTCTGAATCCTACAGCTTGCACTCTGGCTCACTGTGGGCCACACTGAACGTGGCAATTATAGTGGTCTTGTCAAAATGAAATTCCACTTATGCCACTTCCTGATTAAAACTCTTCAGTGATTGACCAAATCTCAGAGATTTAATCTCAGATTAATGACAAAGAAGCCAAATGCCAAAAAACACATGTCCTGGGAGCTCACTTGCATGAAATTGTAATTACAAACAGGCAAAGCTGCCAGGCTCGGTGGCTCAGCCTGTAATCCCATGCCTTTGGGAGGCTAAGGTGAGTGGATTACCTGAGCCCGCGGGGTCGAGACCCGCCTGGGCAACTTGGCAAGACCTCATCTCTACAATAAATCAAAAATTAGCCGGATGTGGTAGCGTGCACCTGTAGTTCCAGCTACTTGGAAGACTGAGGCGGAAGGATCGCCAGAGCCCAGCAGGTTGAGGCTGCGGTGGCCGGGAGCGGCCACTGCACTCTAGTCTGGGTGACAGAATGAGACTCCAACTCAAAAAACAAAAACAAACCAAAAAAAACAGGCAAAGCTGACCCATGATGGTAGATGGCAGAATGTTTGTTACCTGTGAGGGGAGAAGGGGCATGTGGGACCCTTCTGGGGTGCTGGAATGTTCTATCTTGACCTGGTTAATTGTGCAAAAATTAAAGTTTCCTATTTTAGGTTTGTGCTTCTTAACTTTGTAGAAGTTATGCCTCTGGAAACATTTTGAAAATACAAGGAATGGGCAAAGGCAGGGAGGTAAGCAGGTACGCAGCCTGCATGGGGAGCAGAGTCCTTCACGAGAGCTGGGGCATTAGGGGCGTGGTGGGCCCCAGGGGGATGTGTGGGAGATTAACTTAGAAGGGTGGTCCGGGCAGGTCATGGGGAGCCTCAGAGGCCCCCCCAAAGAATCAGGACTTCATCCTAAGCAGTATGGAGCTACTCATGTGCTTTGACTAGTGTTGTGATACAGTTACTTTTGTGCTTTAGGAAGACAGCCCTGGTTTGGGTAGGTAGGATGATTTGAAGTGGGGGAATGGGACTCGTGAGGATTGTTGATTTGGTTTTTTGTTGTTGTTGTTGTTTTGAGTTAGAGTTTAACTCCGTCGCCCAGGCTGGAGTGCAATGGCATACTCATGGTCACCGCAGCCTTGACCTGCTGGGCTCAAATGACCCTTCCGCCTCTGCCTTCCAAGTAGATGGAACTACATTGGCGTACCACCACGCCTGGCTAATATTTTGGTTTATTGTAGAGACAAGGTCTTGCCAAGTTGCCCAGGCTGGTCTTGAACCCCTGGGCTTAGGCAGTCCTCTTACCTCTGCCTTCCAAAGTGCTGGGATTACGGACATGAGCCACCAAACCTGACATGTGAGGATTGGCCTGAATTCCAAAGGTGGGACGAAGGGGATAGATGTGTGAGAGGCCAGAAGAGGGACGGGGAGGAGTCAGCATGTGTCCAAAAAGGGAAGGGAGAATCCAAGGGAGATGTGGGTGACTTTGGCCAAGGTGAGGGATGCAGTTGCTAACCTCCTAGTCCACAAGGTCACACCCTGAAGATTTCAGGGCCTTTCTAAATAAGGTCAGGGAACTAGGGAGACACACATAGGGTCCCCTCTTCATTCCTGGAGAGGTGAACCATCAGTTCACTCTTTGTGTGCTGGCAAATCGCTTGTAAATGTAGAGGGCAGAGCTAGCCAGCAACTTGCTGTGTCAGCATAGTGACTGCACTCCGTTAAATTAGATAACAGCATAGCCAGGTGCAGTGACTCAAGCCTGTAATCCCAGCACTTTGAGAGGCCAAGGTGAGAGGACTGCCTGAGCCCAGGGATTCGAGACAAGCCTGGCCAACTTGGTGAGACCTCATCTCTACAGTATATTAAAAAATTAGCTGAGCGTGGTAGCACGCACCTGTAGTTACGGGTATTTGCAAGGCTGAGGCAAAAGGATTGCCTGAGCCATTAGGTTGACGCTGGGTTGGCCATGAGCATGCCACTACACTCCAGCCTGAGTGACAAAGTGAGACTCTGACTCAAAACAAAACAAAACAAAACAAAAAAAGCATCAGTTGAGGTAGGAAGTTTAGGACCACATGCTTTAGGGAAAGAGAGAGAACAAATAACTCCTCATGATGGCACTGGGTCTCAGCAGGACTCCAAAAAGGCTCCTGGGTGGCCAGCACATGAGAAGTAATTCACTGTTTCCTCTCCTCCATGACAGGAAATCACAGACCAGGACATGTTTGGAGATGTGAGCACAAGTCTGGTTGTGCCAGAGAAAGTCAAAACTCCCATGAAGTCCAGCAAAACGGATCTCCAAGGCTCTGCCTCTCCCAGGTATGCCAGGTTGGAAAGAAGCAGAGGATCCGAGCCTGTGACTGCGAGTAACACAGGCTCCAGGGCCTTGGGAAAGTGTGGCTGGTGGCGGCTTTGGAGCTGGAGGGGCTGCTGAGCCACCCTCTTTTCACATCCCTGGCAGCAAAGTGGAAGGGGTGCACACCCCCCGGCAGAAGCGGAGCACACCCCTGAAGGAACGGCAGCTTTCCAAGCCCCTAAGCGAGAGGACCAACAGTTCTGACAGCGAGCGCTCTCCGGACCTGGGCCACAGCACACAGGTACTTCTGGGCCACCTAGCAAGGCCGAGACCCTCTGTGTTTTGTCATCTTCCTTACACAGTTAGTTGGAGAGGAAAGGAGAAATACTTCAAAATGCTCTGAATAAAAACTCCTGAAGAAAGGCCTTAGTTAGAAAAGTCACCTGTTTCCCTACCTGCCGCCAGCGCGAACTGGCTCCTGTGTGGACCTGCAGAGAGCCTCCATGCTGGAGCTTGTGCGGTGACTCAGATGTTCCAGAGGGTGGCAGCCACCAGATCTCAGGGGACACGCCGGCCGGAGCGCCCATCCTTTGGTGCGGCTGTGGGTCGGTTATTGTGCTCTCAAGTGGGTAAAGTAACAGTATTACAGGCTTTCAAGTGAAAGGCCTGAGAGTGGGCCGGGAAAGAAGCCGGAAGACACTGGGCCTCGGAAATGCATTCTCTCTTCGAAGGCCTGATGGGGCGGGTGCTTGGGGAAGGGATTTTTCTGGCATACCTCACACTTTGCCAGTTCTTTTAGAGTTAAGCAGCCAGCCTGCTCGTTCCCCTGATAACTGTTATCGAGGGAGAAGTGTGTGTCAGCATGGCTCCCTGAGTTTGATGCCATTACATAGCTGAAAATGAAGCCGAGACTAGAATAGCCCAGCGCCCGGGGTGAGGTATTGTCCTTCTTGTTAATCACGGTTCCTGAAATACCTTTTGTTCCCTTGGACAGCAGGTCCCCACACAGCTCTCGCTGCCACACTCATTATTTCTCTCCCCACTGGCCTCATTTCCGGCCCTCGGAGCGCCCGCTGGCCGCCCCTCGCTCCCCCCACCCAGTACTTACCCTGCTGCCTCTGCCGCCATTCCCCTTCCTCGAGGCTCGCTGGGCCTCCAGCCGCTCCTGCCCGCCCCAGCAGGACGACCGCTGCGGCTTTGTCCCCGAGGTGTCAGCATGTCCTCTAAGGACTCTCCTTGCTTATTCTTTGTCCTTTTCCTTTCCATGTGGTCTGGCTCTGGGAGACTGAGTCTCCTTCACAGGCTCCTGGTGTCTCATCTGTCTCCAGGGAGCCTCCACACGCCAGTCCCCCAGCCCTGCCCTCGAACTCCTTGGGGACTGCCTCACACCAGACACCTTTGTCCCTGCAGATTCCAAGAAAGGTGGTGTATGACCAGCTCAATCAGATCCTGGTGTCAGATGCAGCCCTCCCAGAAAATGTCATCCTGGTGAACACCACAGACTGGCAGGGTCAGGTACACATTGAAACTGCAGGACTGGGCGGAGGTTCTGGAAGGCAGGTGGTACCCAGGGCGTGTGAGCTGAAGACAGCACGTGGTGATACAGAGAGTGACCCCCTCCTTCAGGCCCCCTCCTTTCCTGAACCAAACCCAGAGCTCTGGGGTCGAGTCCTACTCCTATCATTGTCCAGCCTATGGGATCTTAAGTCACTAACTTTTCTGTGCCTCAACTTCCTTGTATGTTTAAAAGAAACAAAAAAAGCCGACTCGGTGGCTCAGCCTGTAATCCCGCGCCTTTGGGAGGCTGAGGTGAGTGGATTGCCTGAGCCCGCGGGTTCAAGACCTGGCTAGGCAATGAGACCTCATCTCTACAATAAATCAAAAAAATTAGCCGGGTGTGGTAGCACGCGCCTGTAATTCCAGCTACTTGGAAGGCTGAGGCAGAAGGATCGCCGGAGCCCAGCAGGTTGAGGCTGCGGTGGCCAGGAGCGGCCACTGCACTCCAGTCTGGGTGACAGAGTGAGACTCCAACTCAAAAAAAAAAAAGAAACAAACAAAAAAGCACTACTTTCTGCCTAGCCTGCTCTCCCAGGTGCCATGTGTGTCAGGCAACAG
This sequence comes from Cephalopachus bancanus, assembly GCA_027257055.1. Classification (NCBI taxonomy): domain Eukaryota; kingdom Metazoa; phylum Chordata; class Mammalia; order Primates; family Tarsiidae; genus Cephalopachus; species Cephalopachus bancanus. The sequence goes on from JAPVLO010000390.1 coordinate 506,040, forward strand.
GGTGGAACGGAGGCACTTTGCGAAGCACCAAATGCTGTGTCATCAGCTTGCCCCTGGCCCCCTCGAAGGCACTTCAGCAGGGTGCCTCCTCACCCCATGTACCCGGGTTACACACTGGTGCCAGGGATACCTGGCATGTTCTAGCATTTAAAGCCCCCAAGCCTTCCCACCTCTCGCAGTCACGTGTCTTGTGGGTTTGGCCCCACTTCCTCTTTACTGGCAGCCAGGAGAGCTGCTACCTTTGCCCAGCTTTGGTCTGAACAGTGGAGGACAGGCCTGCAGCCCGTTGTGGGCCTTGCTTGCGGGTTCTCACCTGCGTCCCTGCCTCTCTCCTCTCTGCCCTAGTACGTGGCCGAGCTGCTGCAGGACCAGCGGAAGCCTGTCGTGTGCACCTGCTCCACTGTGGAGGTCCAGGCTGTGCTGTCTGCCCTGCTCACCCGGATCCAGCGCTAGTAAGGGCTCCTGCCTCCCTCTCCCGGCCTCCTTCTGGCCTCATCCTCCCACCCTGACTTCCAAGCAATAACGGACCCTCCTGGCCTCTCAGCCCAAGAACCTGCAGTGGGGCGTGTTGGGGGCAGCAGGCTGTGATGCTCAATGTCCCTGGTGGCCCCAGAGCATCAGGGATGGGAAGCACCAACTCCTGCCTCCCTGGCCCCTGCCTAGACTCCTGCCATACCTTGACCTGCCTCATCCTCTTCTTGACTCCGTCCTTCCATCTGCAGTGTGCTGTGTGACAGTCAAGTCAGTGTTTCCCCCATGCAGAATCCCCTCCCCTTGGGCCTCCTAGGCGCTGCCAAGTTGCATGTCAGCCTCTGCTGTTCTGTCTCCTTCGTGGGCAGTGACCGGCCCTCTGCTCCTGGATTTTTCTTGACCGCAAAAGCACTTTGGCTTACGCTCTGTGTTCTCAGCATTCTTGTGTGCATTGATTTCCACGGTGGTTGTTGAGATCATGGCGAGTCAGCCTGGGGCTCCCCCAGAGCAGGACCCCCGTGCCCCTGAGCACAGCCGTGTGACTGTCCCTTCCCCCAGCTGCAACTGCAACTCATCCATGCCGAGGCCGGTGAAGGTGGCTGCTGTGGGAGGCCAGAGTTACCTGAGCTCCATCCTGCGGTTCTTTGTCAAGTCCCTGGCCAGCAAGACCTCTGACTGGCTGGGCTACATGCGCTTCCTCATCATCCCCCTCGGTAAGGATGGGCGGCGCCAGGCAGGTGTGTCGGACTCAAGGACTCCTCAGGGAGAGGCACTCCTGAAGCAGGATGGGGGGCTGGTCCGGAAGGGACAGTCAGGAGGACCAAGGTTGGGGCCGTGGCTGGAGACAACAGTCCGCCTCAGCCCCATCCCCTAACCCATTCACCACCATCTCTGGTTTTCCACCTACCAGGTTCTCACCCCGTGGCCAAATACTTGGGCTCAGTGGACAGTAGATACAGCAGTTCCTTCCTTGATTCTGGCTGGAGAGATCTGTTCAGTCGCTCAGAGCCCCCAGTGTCAGGTAAGGCTCCTTGGAAGGGAGCTTCTCCCCAGCCCGGGCTCACAAGACCAGCTTTGGCTGAAGGAGGAGGCCAGGGCCATGCCTCTCCCCTCTTGCGGGCTCTTACCTTCCCAGTTCCTCCCTCTGCCAGTTCGCTTTTCCAGTGTTTCTTACATGGAGGCTCATTGTGTGTGGCCCTTTTTCTCTGGCTGTTTCAGCCTCTGCTATTAGCTCTGCCCCTGCACATCCAGAATAACAGAGGCCATGCTGGGCGGTGTCCAGGGCATCTCTAGCTGTAACGATGAAACTTAAGAAGCAGGGAATGGTTCTTGATAACTGAGTAATACTGCACCAGCCAGGTGTCTTCTTGAATGAGTGGGGTGGTGGGGAGCATGAGGTTGAGCTCTTCGGGGCTGAGAGGCACTGGAGGCCTGGCAGCCATGAAGCCGTGATGGCAGAGATTAGGGGGTGAGGCTCCTCGGCCCATGGGTGGGTATGAGCAAGACAGGCTGGGGCAGGGGGGCACAAAAGGTGTGATTAGCCCAAGAAAGAAGACCTTGTGGAACTGCTAGCAAAGAAGCAAAGGGAGAGGACCGTCCTTTGGGTCATGATTCCTGTTTCAGAGCCAAAGGGGTCTCAGAACCCTTTCCTGAGCTCTACTCCTAGGGCCCAGAGGATCTTGGGAGGAGGCTCTCTCTGACAGTGATGGGTTTGCCTGCTGAAACCAGTGGGCCGTCAGTGATCTCTTGGCTTCTCTGCAGAGCAATTGGACGTGGTGGGGCGGGTGATGCAGTATGTCAACGGGGCGGCCACGACACACCAGCTTCCGGTGGCTGAAGCCATGCTGACCTGCAGGCACAAGTTGTAAGTCTGACTTTGGGTCAGGCGGGTTTGAGGAATCTTGCATCTCCCTCACTTGTCCATATTTCCCTCCTCCACTTCCCGTGCCCCTTCCATAGGAACTCACAAGGACAAGAGTGCTCTTCCCAGCCTCCTGTCCAGCACTCCTTTCTTGCCTTGGGCCTCCCCCCGTGGGCCTGAGCTAACTGATTTTCTTTCCCGCCCCTCAGTGCAGAAGCAGCCGCCCTGGGGACTGAGGTTCAGTTGTGGGAAGCAGGGAGTGTAGTTTGCATAATCAGGGTTTCGGCCCCATTCTGTGTGCTCCGCGACTAACAGCCCCTCTCTGCCTCTTTGCCTCCCTGAGATGTGATGGGAAGCTGTAATGTAGTGTTCTGCACTCTGCTGAAGCCACAGTAAAATATGAAATATTCCCCACTCCCCACTCAATTTAATCTGCTAACTGTGAAGCTTTCCTGTGTCTCCCAACAGCCCTGATGAAGACTCGTATCAGAAGTTTATTCCCTTCATTGGTGTGAGTACTGACTCCCCTCTGCTCTGCACCCCACATGTGCTCTTGGCCTTCTCATCTTCCCCTTACACAGGCAAAAATAAAAGATGTATCTAGAACATGGCCGGGCGCCATGTCTCAATCCCAGCACTTTGGGAAGCCAAGGTGGGAGGATCACTTGAGTCCAGTAGTTCGAGACCAACCTGGACAACAAAATGAGACCCTGTTTCTACAAAAAATAGAAAAATTAGCCGGGCATGGTGGCATGTGACTGCAGTCCCAGCTACTCAGGAAGCTAAGGCAGGAGGATCTCTTGAGCATAGGAGGTCAAGGCTGCAGTGAACCGAGATTGTGCCACTGCACTCCAGCCTGGGCAGCAGAGTGAACCCATCTCAAAAGAAAAAAGAAAAAGATTCACCTAGAACAGTAGTTCACATGTGGGGGTACTTAGCACAAGGGAGATATCTGGTAGTGTCTGGAGACATTTTTGCTTGTTATAACTGAGATTGGGATAGGGAGGGGTATACCACCGACAGCTAGAGGACAGGAGTTGAGGAGGACCCTCCAGTGCACAGGATGGTCCCACAACAGAGAATGAGCCGGCCCTAAATGCCAATAATGCCCAGGTGAAGAAACCCTGGGCTAGGACGTGTATTGGGCCATCCCTCTTCATGTCCTCCTTTTCTGAATTGTGAACTCCCCCTGGATTCCTCACTGGTGCCTCCTGTTTATCATACCAGGCCCTGAATTTGGTGCCTTCCCTTAGGGAGTGATGTCCAGAGCGTGGATCCTACAGCCTCCAGGGAAAAGGGAGCGGCCTCAGGAATAATGGAAGATGATGATATTCTAAAGAGACGTCTGACAGATGGATATTTCTGTCCTCACAGTCAGATGGCCCACGGAGGGAAAGGGTCTCTTTTTTCTTTTCTGTCGAGTTGAGGTAAAACATCTATACTAGTGACTTTTGAAAATAAAGGAGGCTGGACTCAGCCTGTAATCCCAGCACTTCGGGTGGCCAAGGCAAGAGGATTGCCTGACCCCACACATTCGAGACCAGCCTGGGCAACTTGGCGAGACCTCGTCTCTACAATAAATAAAAAATTAGCTGGGCATGGTAGCTTGCACCTGTAGTTCCAGCAACTCGGAAGGCTGAAGTGGAAGGATCGCCTGAGCCCAGCAGGTGGAGGCTGCGGGTGGCCATGAGCGTGCCACTGCACTCCTACCTGGGTGATGGAGTGAGACTCCAACTCAAAAAAAAAAAAAAAAAAACAGGAAGGAAGAACTTCTTGGATGTCTCTGATGTCAAGCATAGTGGCCATTAGTCTGTTTCATTGGTCAACACCTGGGCCACCAGCACAGACTGACCTAGAGAGAGGCCCCGTGCAGACCCCTTCTGAGTTCCCTTCCAAACAGGAACAGGCAGGCATCGCTTTCTATAATCTCTTCGAGGATCCCTCCAGGATTCTGGAGGGGAAGAGGCATGTCCCTTTTCCCTGCACATCTTGGGCATGTACCTTTTCCGTGCACATCCAAGATGCTGGGCGCTGTGGGCGGTCGGGGCAGGTGCCTGACCCAGGGAGATCCACAGCCCCTTCTCATGCCCTTCAGAGCCTCCCGCCTGGCAGGCCACTTGTGCCCAGCTCGCCACGTTACTGGACCCCGGACATGGCCCACGGCCTGGGCTGGCAGTTGGACACATCTTCATGGTGCTGTGGGTTGTCACTCACCTTGACCTTATGGCCAAGACAGATATAAAAGATTTTTTTTTAACCGGGCTCGGTGGCTCAGCCTGTAATCCCGCGCTTTGGGAGGCTGAGGTGAGTGGATTGCCTGAGCCCGCAGGTTCGAGACCCGCCTGGGCAACTTGGTGAGACCTCATCTCTACAATAAATCAAAAAATTAATCAGCCGGGCGTGGTAGTGCACGCCTGTAGTTCCAGCTACTGGAAGGCTGAGACGGAAGGATCGCCGGAGCCCAGCAGGTCGAGGCTGCAGTGGCTGGGAGTGGCCACTGCACTCCAGTCTGGGTGATGAGTGAGACTCTAACTCAAAAAAATAAAAATTTAAAAAAAAAAGATTTTTTTAAATTTTGTAAACACAAGGAGCTAGCAGCCTCACAAAATGCCAGGAGAGCAAGTTGGGGGGTGGGGGTTGTATCCAAGAAGACCCAGATTGTCAAGCTGTTCCTCTCCAGGAACCAAAGTAAGGGTGCGGAGAGAATTGGGACAGACTTCAGCAAATGGCAGCCTTGTGTTCTCAGCAGCCTCAGGGGGCATCTGTAGGCAGGTGCATGATCTCTGCCCCCCAAGGGCAAGTCCAGTCCTCTGGCCTCCCAGCTCAGCTACTCCCTTACCTGGGTCCCAGCCCAGGTTGATAAGGCACACCGTCACTTTAGATCACAGCCTGGACATTCACCGTCTGTCTCTAGCTATGTCCTCTTCTGGCCACTGGAGGGCCCCCTCTGTCCTTTCCAGAATTCTCTACGGAGACTCAAAAATTCCTGAGGACTTTCCCAACCCCCCTTCAGTACTCCTGTAGATTCCAGGAAGGCTAGAGCGAAGAGAGCTGGTATCAGCACCATAGCACTTCCGCCTGGCCATGAGACAGTCCCGCCCAACAGAGACAGAGCCGTCTTCCCGGGGCCCCCCTGCCCCTGTGATCTTGGATGAGATGAGATCAGGACGTGAAAATGGTTCTGCAGCCCTTTATCCCCAGAGAAGAGCTGCAAGTCTCACATGTTCCACCTCATTGTTGCCACTGGGTTTTGGAGGTTCTCTCCCCACATCTGGGCTGCTCTGGATTTGCAAAGAGTGTAAAGCCTACAATAAAATCATGTGTAGTCTTGACTCTTGTGCCAGCCTTCTCTTTCTGGCTGGATCAGAACATGCCTGCTTTGACCGGAGGATCTAATGAGTGTCTCTCCTTCCAGGTGGTGAAAGTGGGTCTGGTTGAAGACTCTCCCTCCACAGCAGGTGAGCCTAGGGCGCCTTTGCTCCTGTGGCATGAGGGCAGGGCCTTCCCTGTCTTCTCTCTAGTCCAGCAGGCCAGAAGTCAGAGATGCTGGCTGTCCTATGGAGAGCCAGAGTTTGAGCAGGAAGAACATGGGCACTCTCACGCCCCACTTGGAGTGGGGGCCAGGGACAAACGCCAAGCTGCCTGCGACTCAGAGAGGAGTCTTGGCTCCTTGTTGCCAGTGAGTCAGAGCTGGCTGCCTCCAGCAACATGTTTGTCTCCCTGATAGGTGACGGGGACGACTCGCCTGTGGTCAGCCTTACCGTGCCCTCCACCTCACCGCCCTCCAGCTCGGGCCTGAGCCGAGATGCCACGGCCACACCTCCCTCCTCCCCGTCCATGAGCAGTGCCCTTGCTATTGTGGGGTAAGGCTCTTGACGTTCCTGCCTGTCCTGCTGTGTCCCTCCATCAGCGTCCAGCAACCCAACTAAATCCAGTTACAGGCACACTGGGCTTACAATGTAGCAGTGGGAGCCAGGTGTGGTGGCACATGCCTGTAATCCCAGCTACTCGGGAGGCTGAGGTGGGAGGATCGCTTGAGCCTAGGAGTTCAAGGCTGCAGTGAGCTATGATCTCGCCACTGCACTCAAGTCTGGGCAACAGAATGAGACTCCATCTCTACAAAAAAAGAAAGAAGAAACAGAATTCAGCGACAGAATTCACTAACCAGCCTGGTCATTGAACAACTCAGTAAAATGGGAGCTCATTTTCCCTGTCTCACAGAATTTATGAGATCAGATCAGACAACGTTGGCTGAGAGGCCCTTTGTAGACTGTAAAGTGCTAGGCAAGTGTCTTGTTATGGGACTTCCCAGGGTGGTAGAAAGAGCATGGGCTTGAGAGGTAAAACACACCTGGTTTGAGTGGCTCTGCCTTCTGTCCACTGCGTGTTAGCCTGGACAAGTGATTAAACTTTGGTTTCATCTAATGTGTAGTAGAGATGAAATGGTCACTTCACAGGGTTGTCGTGCCGCCTAAATAAAAACATGAAAGCTGAGCATGGTGGCTCAGGCCTGTAGTCCCAGCTACTCAGTAGGCCAAGGGAGGAGGATCCCTTGAGCCCAGGAGTCCAGTTCGAGGCCAACCTGGACAATACAGCAAGACCCCCTCCCTTTAAAAAAAAGAGCACTGAGGCAGCCCCTGTCCGTGTGAGGCACTGGAGCTGGGCAGCGAGTGAGACGGGCAGCACCCTGCCCTCCTGGAGCTTGGGTCCAGGCCGGGCCCGCCCACAGAGTGACAAGCTGTGTTCTGAGACTGCTGGAAGTGGTGATGTGGAGGGAGGGTGTTTCTTTAGGATTCCAAGTATCTAATGTTCAGATCAAGGAGGGCTGGGAAGGGTAGAGGAGAGTGCTCCTCCAGGAGGAGGCTCGGGGGAGAAGAGGACAGGGCCCACCAGCTTTCTTCCTCTCCGCTGACGTCCCCTTGTCTTCGCCGCTTCCCTTTCCTCTAGCAACAGAAAGGGAGGCTTTAGCCAGTGGCTTTCCTAGAAACGCCGAGAAGCCTGCCCTGGCCCTCTAACCCCAGTCCTGGTCCTCCTCCATCCTCCTCCACCAGGCATTTCTCCTCATGACCTGCTGGTCTGCCTGGGACAGTGTAGAAAAGGAGGAAATGCCCACACGGCCAAGTACACCCGGGGACCTTCCTGCAGGCCTTGGGACCATCCCTCACCTCCACCCCCTTCCCTTCCAATCTAAGCATGTTTTTTAATGGAGCCAATGAAATGAGGCAGGAGGAGAAAAGTCAGATGACTCGCAGCCTGTGTACCTGTTGTGTCTGACGCCTCCTTTCAAGAAACATCAGCCCTTTCCCCTGGGAGTGAAAATTGTCACTGAGCTGAAAGTGCCATAAACAGGAGAAAGGGAGGTCTGTAGGCGCGAGGCTGTCCTGAGGGCTGCCGCTTCTACCTGGCCCTCCTGCTCTCCAGCCCTCGGCTTCATTTGACTCCAGCCAAGCCTGCTGGGCATGTGTGTGTGTGTGCTGTGTGTGCCCACATGCTTTCTTCCTTCATAAAACTGCCTCTCTGCTTCCCTCATCCTCCAATGACGTTTCCTTTCTGCAGCTTGGGCCTTTATCTTCCCTGACTTCTCAGACCAGCCTGACATGAGCACGAGGCTGGCCTTCCTCCTCTCCTCACCCTCCCAGGGGCCGGCACTGCCCCGCCTGGCCCATGTAGTTGGTTCTGGGGTGGAGCCTGCCTCTCACCTTTGTTCCCTCCTCCAGGAGCCCCAATAGCCCGTATGGGGACGTGATTGGCCTCCAGGTGGACTACTGGCTAGGCCACCCCGGAGAGCGGAGGAGGGAAGGTGACAAGAGGGACGCCAGCTCGAAGAACACCCTTAAGAGCGTCTTCCGCTCGGTGCAGGTATCCCGCCTGCCCCATGGCGGGGAGGCCCAGCTTTCTGGCACCATGGCAATGACTGTGGTCACCAAAGAGAAGAACAAGAAAGGTAAGTGCCCTACAGCCGGGGGAGATCAGGGACCACCAAGCCTCCCGGCTCCTGTCTCAGGGCCTGGGACAGTCTGCTTCTGGAAGACCTTGGATGAGGGTGAAGCAGCCACACATCCGAGGTCCAGCCTTGGGTCCTGTGGGCAAGGAAGCAGCCCCAGTGAATCACTTGGTCACTCTGCTGAGCTCCGCCACCTTAGGAGCTGAGGCAGCCACTGCCGTGGTCAAAGGAGCCTTTCTGGCCACTGTCCTCAGGATGGGCTATGTGACAGGGAGGGACATCTCCATGCCACAGCCTGCTGATCCCCATGAGCTCAGGGAGCGGAGCATTTGCGCCCAATCCCGGAGGCCACTCCGAAGAGGCTTCATGAGCACAAGGACATTACAGCTTTTTAGGAATGAAGGGGCGCAAGATCCGTTCTTGAGAAGAGGGATGGCTTAAGGCCGCTCTGGAGCGGGGGTGGCCCGGGTCCCATGCGTGGGGGCAAGGCAGGAGTCCCACAGCCAGGCCGTGCACTTGAGTGCAGGCATGACCCCGGGCCTGCCCCCTCGGGCACTCCCAAGCGGCTATGCCTGTTCCTGTGGGTGCTCCCATTCTGCAGAGTCCCCCGAGGGATGGGCAGGGGGCAGTGCCAGACCCGAAGCCAGAACCCATGACCCGTAGCACAGAGACTTATCAAGGGTAGCCATCGGCTCCTCCATGCCCTCCCTGCCCTGGGCTCTTTTCCCAAGCTGGGAGAAAAGGGGACACTTCCCAGCATCCCGGGGCAGGGTTAGACCACACCTGCGGCATGGCCTCCCCCCCAGAGCAGGCCCCACCCCACAGGCTGCCTAGAACATTCCAGCTGGAAGGGACTTCAGAGACCATTTAGCCCCATTTCCTCACTGTACATACGAAGCTTTCAAAGCCCAGGGGAGAAGCAGGATCTTAGCCAAAGCCACTCGCCCAGACCAGTCAAGAACCTGCAGATCCCACAGCCTGAGGCCGGGAAGTACTGGTGAAGAAGGGTGGGCTTTTGCGAATCTCCTCCCTTTGCCTCCAGAGAAAGGGAGCTTCGAGGCTCAGGAGGAGCAGGGCGGCTGCGTCCCCAAGGCTGGGACGGAGTGGTCCTGCTTGCTTTCCAGTTCCCACCATCTTCCTGAGCAAGAAGCCCCGAGAAAAGGAGCTGGATTCTAAGAGCCAGGTCATCGAAGGCATCAGCCGCCTCATCTGCTCTGCCAAGCAGCAGCAGACCATGCTGAGAGGTGCGAGGAGACGGGCAGGGCAGCAGTGGGAGGGACAGGGACTCAAGGGGGAGGGAGATGATGGTCCCAGAGACCCTGGGGTGGCCTCAGCAGCCCTGCACCCTCCTCTCCCTGTCACCTCCAGTGTCCATCGATGGAGTCGAGTGGAGTGACATCAAGTTCTTCCAGCTGGCAGCCCAGTGGCCCACCCATGTCAAGCACTTTCCAGTGGGACTCTTCAGTGGCAGCAAGGCCACCTGAGGCCCTGTCTCCTGGCCACTCTCCCTCCTGGCACTGCCACCAGCCTCACCGCCTGCGGGCAGGGGGGGGCCAGCAGGCCTGGGCCCAGCCTCCCCTTCTCCCTTGCCCAGTCCTGAGGGACACTGGGGCCTGCCTCTCCCTTGCCCAGTCCTGAAGGACACTGCCACTGGGGACGCCGCCTTCTGCCCCGCTACTCAGGCTCCCCCTGTGCAGCCCCCCTCGCCCTCCTCTCTCCCTGCCCCTTCTCCCTCCTGCTCCAGGCCGGGGGTGTATTGGTTTTGCCTTCTGGTGCCCAGGGTCCCTGAACCAAGGCCTCCGGGCCTTCCTTCCCCCCAGCTGCCAACTTCTTTCTTGTGGCACCAGTTCCCCTCCTGGAAGGAGGAAACCGGAATCCTGGTCCACAGAGGAGAGCCCAGTCCTCTCTCGGCCCCTCTGGCCACCAGACTCTCCCTCGCTGAGGCCCAGCTGCCAGACCCACTTGTCCTACCACCTCAGGTGGGGCCCAGGGCCACGTTCCACTCCTTAGGGCTCTCCGCCTGCCCTGCAGCTTCCTCTCGGAGGGTGAGGGGCACCCTGAGCTGAGGGCCCCCATCCCACAGCTCACAGAGTGGGAGGCGGCCCCTTGCCCTGTTTCTGTGGCGACGCACTGTGCTTCGAGGAAGGAGGGGCCTCCCGGTCTCCCCTGTGCACGACTTCCTTCCCACCCACCAGGTCCCCTGTAGATGTCATGTGTGTCCCAAGTGTTTCTCTGGTTCTTTGCACGGCCGGTCTCTTGGTGGTTCCGTGTGACGCGCCTTGTGCAGCAGTCCCTGTCCTGTGGCTTCCCCCCTTGCTGGTAACACTCCTCCTTCCGCCTCCCAGCCCATCCGCCCCAGCACAGCACTCGGAGAGATGGGAGGCAGACCCCCGCCAGCGTCGTGACCGTGGCCCCCAGACATCCCAGTTATCCCCCCCGTGTTGATTTGTCTGCCTTTCCCTGCTCTGTTCTTCCCGTCCTCAGGCCCTGGCCTGGGTACAGACCCACCTCCCCGCCAGGGCTCCCTCCAGCGGGCTCCACCCACCCCCCCGCCACCGACTGGGGTCTGAACCCCTCAGCCTTGCCGCGTCTGTGTTCTCAGGAGAGGCTGAGGACGCAGGGCCCAGCCCCAGCCCTCCGTGCCCCGCCAGCTCCCCTGGAGCTTTTCTCTCGCCCTCTCGCTCCTTCCTAGAAGTTTTCGCACAGAACTTCATTTGAAAGTGTTTTTCTCATCTTCCACACCCCCGACCCCTCCCACCCTTCCCAGGCTCAGCCCTGCTGTCCAGAGCGTCTCCTGGGCCAGAGAGAGGAGGAGGGGAAGGGACCGAGTCGATGTTGGGTTTTACATTCAATAAACTGGTGATTTCGTACCGACTGCCTTGGACCTCTGTGCCCCTCGCTGCCACGGGAGCTGTCCCAGCCCTCTCTGCATGGCACAGACCCGCTCCCTTGAAAAGCCACCCGGAAAACGTGGGCGAGAAAACAGCGTATTCCCGTGCTCCCAATTATGGAAGCAGGCACGAAGGTGTCTCGCCCAGCATGCAGCAGGCAGAGGTCAGAAACAGGAATGACACAATCCCATTTTTCCCTAGGGCTCACCACCACCACCCGCCCACCCACCCCCACAGGCAGTGGCATGTTGAGGGTAGTTTTTTCTCATCAAAGATCAGAACATGGCTTCTCTCCCCAGCTCAGCTTCCATCCTGTTACTGTGCCTGGAAGTTGGGAAAGTCTGAGCAAGGGGTCTTTTCCCCTGCAGTGGGGAGGGATGGGGCTGAGGCCCAGCTATGGAGTTCACTCTTCTGCCTACCCTTGACCTTGGAGATGGGAAACAGTCGCAGCCACTGTATCCTGTGTACCTGGTTCTTCACATGCTACCAGGACAGAGGCCTGCACACAGCCTTCCCTGTGGAGAAGAGTCTGAAGTTGATGGCTGGCAGGAAGGGCAGAAGAGAGGGTGGCCATGCAGGGCGGGATGTCCCGGGCCTCACGCAGGCTCCCCAGGCCCTGCGGCCAGATGGCCTAATGGGGAGGCTCAGGGACCTTGTGCCGAAGTCTCACCCTAATGCAAATAATGCCGCCTCTAAACGAGGGGGCTGGTGAGAGGAAACCGTGCCTTCCATGAACAGAGTGCAATGCCCCTGGGCCGTCCTGAGAGGGAGTCCCATGAGGAAGGGTGGGGCAAAGTAGACGCAGCCCCGGCTCTCTCCGGTACTGGCTCAGAACTGAGGAGACTGCAGAGCCAGGCCGGTGGCTCAGCCTGTAATCCCAGCGCTCTGGGAGGCTGAGGTGAGTAGATTGCCTGAGCCCGCGGGTTCGAGACCTGCCTGGCCAACTTGGCCAGACCTCATCTCTACAATAAAAATAAAAAATTAGCCGGGTGTGGTATTTGGAAGGTTGAGGTGGAAGGATCGCCCCCAAGCCCAGCAGGTTGAGGCTGTGGTGACTGGGAGCTTGCCACTGCACTCCAGTCTGGGTGACAGAGTGAGACTCCAACTCAAAAAAAAAGAACTGAGACCACAGATGGTTGTGGAGAGGAGCAGGAGGGTGAGGCTGGGCTTCCCAGCCACCTGCACCTGACACCTGTCCCCACCTTCCCTCCCAATTGCCCTGCCCTGCTTTCCCTGGGGCCTAGCCCTCTCAGCTGTCCCTTTGCCTGCACCATGGATTCGCCTCCTCCCCACCCATAATAGCCCCATACTGAAGACCAGAGACTTGACCAGGCTCAGTGGCTCAGCCTGTAATCCCAGCACTTTGGGAGGCCGAGGTGAGTAGATTGCCTGAGCCCGCGGGTTCGAGACCCACCTGGGCAACTTGGCGAGACCTCATCTCTACAATAAATCAAAAACGAGTCGGGCGTGGTAGCGTGCGCCTGTATTTTCGGCTACTTGGAAGGCTGAGGCGGAAGGATGGCGGAGCCCAGCAGGTCAAAGCTGCAGTGGCTGGGAGCAGCCACTGCACTCCAGTCTGGATGACAGACTCTGACTCAAAAAACAAAAAGGACCAGTGACTCCCAGGGTTCCAGGCTCCCTGCCGCTGCCATGCCACATCCCTGCCCCCTCAGAGCAAACCTCTCGCCAAGAGCTGTGTGTCGTCCCCACATCCTCCTGCTCCCTTTCTTCCTCACAGTCCCACCCACAGTTCCCTTCCCAAGGTCACCTACGACCTGGGCTGCCAAATCCTATCACTAGCCTTGATGCAGATCCTCCCTGCCTCCTCGAATGCTTGGCCCGTGGACGGCACTTCCTGTCCTCTCCCACCACCCCAGCTGCTCCTTGGCCTCCTCACTGCATCAGCCTCACTCTCTCCCCACACTCAGCCCTAGAGTGAGCGTACTCGATCTTGATCCTGTGGTGGGAGACATGCCCCTGCGGAGACTTCTCCCTCCCACTGAGTGGAAACTTATCTGGGTCTTCCACGACCCTTTCTCTCACACCCAGTATCCGATCCCAGGATGTCAGCAGGTCCCGTGGGCTTCACCCCGCAGCCCCTCGCCCCTCCCACCACTGCTGGGCTCTCTTACCTGGATACAGCAGTTTCCTCCTGATGTCTCTCTGCATCCAGCCTCCTCCTCTTGGAGGTTGTTCACTCAGTGGCAGGGGAGAACTTGGTGTTGACTATTGATCAGAACATGTCGAATTGCCCATCCGAGCTATCCGGGAGTTGCCCATCTCACCAAGGATGTAATCCACAGCCCTGGTGCAGCCTAGGAGGCATCCCCGCCCTGTCTGGCCAGCAACTGCTTGACCTCATCTCCTCTCAGTCTTCCTTCCTCACCGGCCTCAGATATGCCAGGCACACTCTGCCTCAGGGCCTTTGCATAAGCTGCTGGTCCTGCCCATCCTGCTCTTGCTCCTTCATTCAAATCCTGGTTGGAATGTTGCCGCAGGAGAGCTTCCCTTCACCTATCCTTTTTTTCTTTTATTCTTATTCTTAGTATTTGTGTTGGAGTCTCACTCTGTACCCAGGCTGGAGTCCAACGGCACACTCACGGCCACCGCAGCCGCGACCTGCTGGGCTCAGGTGATCCTTCTGCTTCAGCCTTCCAAGTTGCTGGAACTACAGGCACACACCACCACGCCTGGCTAATTTTTTGATTTATTGTAGAGATGAAGCCTCACTAAGTTGCCCAGGCTGGCCTTGAACCCCTGGGCTCAGGCAATCCTCTCACCTCGGCCTCCCAAATTGCTGGGATTATGGGCATGAGCCACTGCACCTGGCCTATTATTATTATTATTTTGAGTTGGCGTCTTACTCTGTCGCCCAGGTGACAGCCTTCCAAGTAGCCGGAACTACAGGCGCGCGCTACCATGCCCGGCTAATTTTTGTATTGTAATTTTGTAATATTTTGTAATATTGTAGAGACAAGGTCTCACCAAGTTGCTCGGGTGGGTCTCAAACCCGGGGCCTAAGGCAATCCACTCACCTCAGCCTCCCAAAGTGCTGGGATGACAGACTGAGCCACCGAGCCCAGCCATTATTATTATTATTTTTATTTTTATTTTTTTTTGAGTTGGAGTCTCACTCTGTCGCCCAGACTGGAGTGCAGTGGCTGCTCCCGGCCACCGCAGCCTCGACCTGCTGGGCTCCAGCGATCCTTCCACCTCAGCCTTCCAAGTAGCCGGAATTACAGGCACACACTACCATGCCCGGCTGATTTTTTGATTTACTGTAGAGATGAGGTCTCACTGCCCAGGCGGGTCTCGAACCCGCGGGCTCAGGCAATCCACTCACCTCAGCCTCCCAAAGGCGCGGGATTACAGGCTGAGCCATTGAGCCCGGCTTATTATTATTATTATTATTTTTTTTTTTTTTGAGTTGGAGTCTCACTCTGTCGCCCAGACTGGAGTGCAGTGGCCACTCCCAGTCACCGCAGCCTCAACCTGCTGGGCTCCAGCGATCCTTCCACCTCAGCCTTCCAAGTAGCCAGAATTATAGGCATGCGCTACCACGCCTGGCTGATTTTTTGATTTATTGTAGAGATGAGGTCTCGCCTGCCCAGGCGGGTCTCGAACCCGCAGGCTCAGGCAATCCACTCACCTCAGCCTCCCAAAGTGCTAGGATTACAGACTGAGCCACCGAGCCCAGCCATTATTATTTTTAAAGACAAGTTCTGGCTCTCTTGCCCAGGATGGAGTGCTGAGGCACAATCATAGCTTACCGCAACCTTGAACTGCCGGGCTCAAGCAATCCTCCCGTCTCAGCCTCCCAAGTAGCTGGAAATACAGGCGTGAGCCACCATGCCTGGCTGATTTTTTAATGTTTTGTAGAGGTGGGGGTCTCGCTGTGTTGCCCAGGCTGGTCTTGAACTCCTGGTCTCAAACGCTTCTCCTGCCTTGGCCTCCCAAAGTGTTGGAATTATAGACATAAGCCACCATGCCCAGCCTTTTTTTTCTCTTTCTCTCTCTTATTAGTACTTCTCACCTCTTGGCAGTTACTTACTCATTTGTCCCTCCCACTACAATGCAGACTCCAAGGAAAGAGGAATGCTTTTTCTCCCCTGCTTTACCCTTGACACCCAGGATACCGCTTGGGCCACCACAGGTGCACAATAAATACTTGTTGACAAAATGAGGATCCCTCTTGCTCCCAGAATGGGTCCCTAATCCAGATGTGCTATTCCAGACACTTTAACGAATACCCTGGCCCAAAGGACACCTGAGTTTTCCCATAGGCCTTCAAGTAAGAAGATAGACTCCTGGCCGAGCTCGGTGACTCAGCCTGTAATCCCAGCACTTTGGGAGGCCGAGGCAAGTGGATTGCCTGAGCCCGCGGGTTCGAGACCCACCCAGGCATCTTGGCGAGACCTTGTCTCTACAATAAATCAAAAAGGAGCCGGGCGTGGTGGCATGTGCACCTGTAGTTCTGGCTCCTTGGAAGGCTGAGGCGGAAGGATCGCCGGAGCCCAGCAGGTCAAGGCTCCGGTGGCCGGGAGTGTGCCACTGCACTCCAGCCTGGGCGACAGAGTGAGACTCCAACTCAAAAAAAAAAAAAAAACAAGAAAAAAGAAAAGGTTCCAGGATTCCAAGCACACGGCAAGTCAGGTGGGAGGAGCCAAGTTAGACCATGAGACAGCTCTGCCCAGTCACCAAGTGTCAAGGCCAGACCAAAGCAGAACCGCCCAGAGGGCCGCCAGAGACATTATCTAAAGACAAAGGAAGGCCGGACACCGTGGCTCACACCTGTAATCATAGCACTTTGGGAAGCTGAGAAAGGAGGACTGCTTGAGCCCAGGAGTGCGAGACCAGCCTGGGCAACAGCGAGACCTTGTCTCTACAAAAATTATAATTAAAAAATTAGCCAGGCGTGGTGGTGTGCACCTGTAGTCCCAGCTACTTGGGAGACTGAGACAGAAGGATCACCTGAGCCCAAGAGGTCGAGGCTGCAGTGAGCCTTAATCATGCCACTGCACTCCAGCCTGGACAAAAAAGTGAGACCCCAAGTCAAAAATAAAATAAATGCACAGGGGTGACATTTTAGTGCAGAAAATGGAAGAACCCCTACATAACCTGCACACCAACTAAAATAAAATAGCTTAATTGAAGCTATTTAGAGTGTTGTCAGATCTACAGAAAAGTTGCAAAGATAGTAAAGATAGTATGAAGAGTGGCTTGTATACTCCAAGTCAGGTTTCCCTGTTAACATGTTTAATTCATAACTAATGATGGTTACAGTAGTGATACATTATTAATGAAAGTCCACACTTTTTTTTGAGTCGGAGTCTCACTGTCACCCAGGCTGGAGTGCAGTGGCCGCTCCCAGCCACCGCAGCCTCGACCTGCTGGGCTCTGGCAATCCTTCCCCTCAGCCTTCCAAGTAGCTGGAACCACAGATGTGTGCCACCGCACCTGGCTAATTTTTTGATTTGTTGTAGAGATGAGGTCTCACCAAGCTGCCCAGGCTGGTCCCGAACCCCTGGGCTCAGGCAATCCTCTAGCCTCCGCCTCCCAAAGTGCTAGGATTACAGGTGTGAGCCACCACACCCGATAAAAGTCCACATTTTATGCAGATGACCTTGGTTTTCCCTCATGTCTTTCCTCCACCCCAGAATCCCATGAGGACACCACATTGCACTTAAGCATTTTGTCTCCCTAGGCTTCTTTGGACTATGACATTTTCTCACTTATTCATCTCTATTTTTGATGACCTGGACAATTTTAAGCATACTGCTCAGATATTTTGTAGCATTTCCCCCCTGGAGTGCAGTAGCACGATCATGGCTCACCACACCTTCACCTCTTGGGCTCAAGCAATTCTCCCACCTCAGCCTCCCAAGTAACTGAGACTACAGGCACAAGCCACCATGCCTGGCAAATTTTATTTTTTTTTTAGATATGAGGTCTCACTAGGTTGCCCAAGCTGGTCTCAAGCTCCTGGGCTCAAGCAATCCTCTTTCCTCAGTCTTCCAAAGTAGTGGGATTACAGGTGTTAGCCACCACACCCCAGCCCAGATCAATATTTTTTTTTTTTTTTTGAGTCAGAGTGTCACTCTGTTGCCCAGGCCATAGTGCAGTGGCACTCTCACAGCCACCCCAGCCTCGACCTGCTGGGCTCAGGTGTTTCTTCTGCCTCAGCCTTCCAAGTAGCTGGAACTATAGGCGCCCACCACGCCCGGCTGATTTTATGATTTATTGTAGAGATGAGGCCTAACCAAGTTGCCCAGGCTGGGTTGATCCCCTGAGCTCAGGCAATCCTCTCACCTCTGCCTCTCAAAGTGCTGGGATTACAGGCACACAGATGGGCTAGGAAGAGGCCAGATTTCTCACCCAGGTCCTCTGACTCTAGATCTTTTTTTTTGAGTTGGAGTCTCACTCCGTCACCCAGGCTGGAGTGCAGTGGCATGCTCATGGCCACCCCAGCATCGACCCGCTGGGCTCCGGCGATCCTTCTGCCTCAGCCTTCCAAGTAGCTGGAACTACAGGCGTGCGCTGCCACACCCGGCTAATTTTTTTTATTTATTGTAGAGATGAGGTCTCTCCAAGTTACCCAAGTGGGTCTCGAACCTGCAGGCACAGGCAATCCACTCACCTCAGCCTCCCAAGGCGCGGGATTACAGGCTGAGCCACCAAGCCCGGCTTAATTTTTTATTTATTGTAGAGACAAGGTCCCGCCAAGTTGCCCAGGCAGGTCTCGAACCCGTGGGTTCAGGTGATCCACCCGCCTCGGCTCCCAAAGTGCTGGGATTACAGGCTGAGCCACCAAGCCCAGCCCATACCCTCTTTCATGGTCCCACTCAGATCTCGTATTCCCAACCCTCCACACATCCGCCATTTATGAAGTTCCCACTATCCATCAGTTTCTGTTTTAGGAATGCCAGTTCAAGGATGAGCACGGGGTTGGGTCCTTACCTGTGCAGAAAATCTGAGGCTGTCGGGGGAGACAGACAGACAGACCATTGTCACACCACAGACAGGCTGCAGGGGAGCACACAGAAGGGACATCCAGACCAGCCTGGGAGAAGAGATGCCCAGGAAGATGTCCCAAAGGGAATGACACCTGCTGTCCAACGGGATGGGTGCTCCGGACATGGGAAATGACAGGTGTCAAAACCAGAGAGAAGAGAGGGTGTGGCCTACTGCACGACCCATACAGGGCTCTGTGCGGCTGGAGGGCAGGGGATGCTGAAAACTGGGCAGGAGAGGAAAGAAGAATCCAGAGCTCTGAAGAGACCTGTCGCCATTTTTTTTCAGTTGGGTCTCACTCACTCCAGGCTGGAGTACAGTGACACAATCAGGGCTCACCACCTGGGCTCAGGCGATGCTTCTGCCTCAGCCTCCCAAGCAGCTGGGACTACAGGCACGTGCCACCACGCCAAGCTAATTCCTTTGTTGTTTACAGAGGCGAGGTCTTACTATGTTGTCCAGGTTGATCTCAAACTTCTAGGCTCAAGTGATCCTCTCACCTCTGCTTCCCAAAGTGCTGGGATTACAAGCATGAGTCACCACACCTGGCCTAGTCACTATTATTATTACTATGCTTTGCCAGAGAAAGGATTGTGCAGTTTATCTTGAGATAAAGGCGAGCCAATAGAGGATCTTAAGCAGAGAGGTCAGACACCAGACTTAGGAAGATCACCTTACTGCAGCACATGGCGGGAAACAAGACCCGGTCTGTAGGCCAGCAGATGGAATCGAAGGCTGTTGCAGCCATTTCGAAAAGATGTAAGGTGGACAGCCCAAGGTAAGAGTAGAAAGCTAGAAGGAGAGAACAGATAAACCCAAGAGCAGCCAGATTCAGTGGCTCCCACCTGCAATCCCAGCACTTTGGGAGGCCAAGGTAGGAGGATCACTTGAGACTTCAAGTTCTAGACCAGCCTAGGCAACAGAGTAAGACCTCACCTCCGCAAATATTAGCCAGTCCTTGTGGTGTGCATCTGTAGTCCCAGCTACTCAGAGTGAGACCCCAACTCCAAAAGCAAACAAAAACTGAGAGCTATTTGAGAGGCAGATTTACAGGTTTTGGTAGCTGGTTAGAAAATGAGGTTGAGGCCAGGTTCGGTGGCTCAGCCTGTCACCCCAGCACTTTGGGAGACCGAGGCAAGTGGATTGCCTGAGCCCAGGGGTTTGAGACCAGCCTGGGCAACTTTGTGAGACCTCATCTCTACAATAAATCAAAAAATTAGCCGGGCATGGTGGCGCATGCCTGTAGTTCTGGCTACTTGGAAGGGTGAGGCAGAAGGATCGCCTAGCAGGTCGAGGCTGTGGTGGCCGTGAGTGTGCCACTGCACTCTGGCCTGGGCGACAGAGTGAGATTCCAACTCAAAAAAAAAAAAAAAAAAGAGAGAATCAAGGGCAGACTGACCTTCAGCCCTGTGGGAACAGGCAGATGGCGGGACACCCCGCCGGAGATACAAGGGAGGCTGAACAGGGATCTGGATAGAGCTCAAGGGAGTGGCCCTCCCTTGAGGGCTGGAGCCTGGGCCTCCTTGGCAAGTGGGAGAGCTGACATTGGGGAGAGGCAGGCTTGCCCCGCACCGGCCGATCCCCACCCCCCCATCAGGCCATCTAGGGGCCACGGTCAGCAGCAGCCATCTTAGCCTTGGTTATATTCAGACTCCTCTCTCCTTTCCGGCCTCGTCTTTGGCTCGCTTTCGTTCTGAGTATGTTGCCCTGCATTTCTCATTCTCCTTTGTCCACTCCCCCACCCACGCTCACTAGCACGGGGTCTGTTGAATACTAAACTTGATGGTGGTGATAACAATAAATAACCACTAGAAGCGTGTCTGTTATGTGAAGGCATACTGTTGAGAACTTATGACCAGGCGTTGTGGCCCAGGCCTGTAATCCCAACATTTTGGGAGGCTGAAGCCGGAGGGTCACTTAAGCCCAGGAGCTGGAGACCAGCTTGGCCAACATAGTGAGACCTGTCTCTACAAAAAAATATAAAAATTAGCCAGGCGTTAGCCGGGCTCGGTGGCTCAGCCTGTAATCCCGCGTCTTTGGGGGGCTGAGGTAAGTGGATTGCCTGAGCCCGCGGGTTCGAGACCCGCCTGGGCAGTGAGACCTCATCTCTACAATAAATAAAAAAATCAGCTGGGCGTGGTAGCGTATGCCTGTAATTCCGGCTACTTGGAAGGCTGAGGCGGAAGGATCGCTGGAGCCCAGCAGGTCGAGGCTGTGGTGGCCGGGAGCGGCCACTGCACTCCCGTCTGGGTGACAGAGTGAGACTCCAACTCAAAAAAAAAAAAAAAAAAATTAGCCAGGCATGATGGCATGCCACTGTAGTCCCAGCTACTTGGGAGGCTGAGGTGGGAGGATGGCTTGAACCCAGGAGGTCGAGGCTGTGGAGAGCTACGACCACGCCACTGCACTCCAGCCTGGGCAATAGTGTGAGACGCTGTCTCTAAAAAACAAATAAATAAAAACAAAATTTTAAAAAGACTTTATACTGGGGGGGTGGGCCAAAACAAAAAAGACTTTATAATTTTATGCAGTTCTCTTGATGACCCAACAAGGGAGGTGTTAGGAACCCCGTTTTACAGAAGAAGCAACAGATAAAATAACAGACTGTGCCTAAAATGCCACACAGCTGGCAAACCGAGAAACATGGCTTTGAACTCTGCCGAGTCTGACTCTCCCACTGAGCAGGGCAGGACTCTTTCAGTCTGGCTGGGAGGCCACAGGAAGAGAGGGTGCCGATTTGCTGTGGCTGCCAGGACAGGAACCAGTAGCCTCTCAGGAGAGTTTTGAGCAGATTGATTCTTGGCTCAGTGACAGGAAGAACCAACAACCGGTGGCGTCCAAGGTGGGACACACAGGCTCCCCAGGAAATGGGAAAGACAAATCTTTTTTTAAAATTAATTTTTATTATAAAGATGTGGGGTACAATTCAGGGTTAGGTATACAAACATTGATCATGCAGGTACGGAGCCCCCACCTGAGCGCTTATGGCTGAATCTGCTGACATTTCCAGCGGATTGACATCCTCAGCAAGAGTGTGCCACTTCAAAGAAAGGGAGGAGAGCCAGCCAAGGAAACAGAATAATCCAAGAAAGCAGATTTCAGGGGGACGAGGGCTTCCGAGGGCCCAAAGAGACGGGACAGGAGCAGTGGGATTGATTTTCAGGGAGAAAACAATAATATGAAAAGTAGCAGGACATCTTTCCCAGGCCCGGGAAGGGGGAAGGGCAGCTGAGCCCTGCGGAAAAATGGCATAAGCAGCTGAATCACCACTGGGCATGGATTCCTTCCTTTATCCTCTCTGGTCTCCATCTACTGAGCACCCATCAGCAGCCTGGCATGCGACCAGCAGCTGCCAGGGAAAGCGCAGGACAGCGCAGAATAAAGTAACAGTCCCTTCCTTTGGGAGACACGCAGAGCAATCCTCAGAGACAAGACAGAAAGCCAAGTGGTTGCCAAGGTTGAATACGTGCAAGGTTAGGCGTTGAAAGCAAAGATAAGAGCCCAAGAACCAGAATCAGCCCGGAAGGCCCAGCCTCTCTTCCACTGGCCCACAGGGAGGAGTGGCCCACCTAAAGGAAGCACAAAGAAACCTCCAAGGCCAGCAGAGAGAGCAGGGAAGCCAGAGCCAGGAGCCGGCACAAGTCATTAAGGAAGAGGGGGAAAGGTTCTCTCCGTTTTCTTGGAAAAGGGTGACAAAATCAATGTTTCTCTAGCCAGGCGTAGTGGCTCAGGCCTGTCATCCCAGCACTTTGGGTGGCAGAAGGAGAGGATTGCCTGAGCCCAGGGGTTCAAGACCAGCCTGGGCAACTTGGCGAGACCTCAGCTCTACAATAAATCAAAAAGGCCGGGCTCAGTGGCTCAGCCTGTAATCCCGTGCCTTGGGAGGCTGAGGTGAGTGAATTGCTTGAGCCCGCAGGTTCAAGACCCGCCTGGGCAACTTGGCGAGATCTCATCTCTACAATAAATCGAAAAATTAGCCGGGTGTGGTAGCACGCGCCTGTAGTTCCAGCTACTTGGAAGCCTGAGGCGGAAGGATCGCCGGAGCCCAGCAGGTTGAGGCTGTGGCGGCCGGGAGTGGCCACTGTACTCCAGTCTGGGTGACAGAGTGAGACTCCAACTCAAAAATAAATAAATAAATAAATTAGCTGGGCGTGGTGGCACACGCCTGTGGTTCCAGGTACTTGGAAGGTTGAGGCGGAAGGATCGCCTGAGCCCAGCAGGTATGGGCTGTGGTGACTGTGAGCATGCCACTGCATTCTAGCCTGGGCAAAAGAGCGAGACTTCGAATAAAAAAAAAAAAAAGAAAATCATAAGAGATGCTCAGGACTCACCTAGGGCTGCACCAAATCCCAATCTCCAGTGGGATCGTCTTCTTCTTATTTTTTTTTTTGAGTCGGAGTCTCACTCTGTCACCCAAGCTAGAGTGCAGTGGCATGCTCATAGCCACCGCAGCCTCGACCTGCTGGGCTCAGGTGATCCTTCCGCCTCAGTCTTCCAAGTAGCTGGAACTACAGTCATGCACCACCATGCCTGGCTAATTTTTAAAATTTATTGTAGATATGAGGTCTTGCCATGTTGCTCAGGCTGGTCTTGAACCCCTGAGCTCAGGTAATCCTCTCACCTCCACCTCCCAAAGTGCTGGGATGACAGGTGTGAGCCACTGTGCCAGTGGGAGCATCTTCTAGTAAGTTTGTTTCCCAAGAGAGTTTGAAAGCCAGCCACATTAAGAACAAAGGTGCCCTGTGCTCCAGACTGTCTCCTCCCTGAGATCAGAACATGTGTTCGAGTTGGGAGTGCAGTCATGGTCTGAAGGCTTCTCTGAGCACAGAGGCAGCCTTCTCAAACTGCTGCCAGTGGATAGGGCCAACGTGAGGGCTGAAGGACAACAGACCCCAAATGCAAAAGACCTTGACCTTCAGAGGCCCCGGAGGAAAACCGACCAGCTGAAATGGGCAGGGAGCCAAGCTCAGTGGTTCACGCCTGTAATCCCAGCTCTTTGGGAGGCAGAGGCAAGAGATCACCTAAGCCTACGGGTTCAAGACCAGCCTGGGCAACATGGCAAGACCTCGTCTCTACAATAAATCAAAAAAATGAGCCAGGAGTCGTGGCACGTGCCTGTAGTTCCAGCTACTTGGAGGACTGAGGCAGAAGGATTACTTGAGCCCAGTAGGTCGAGGATGTGGTGGGGCATGAGCATGCCACTGCACTCCAGCCTGGGTGACAGAGTAAGACTCCGACTCAAAAATCAAAAACAGCCTGGCTCGGTGGCTCAGCCTGTAATCCTGTGCCTTGGGAGGCTGAGGTGAGTGAATTGCCTGAGCCCGCGGGTTCGAGACCTGCCTGGGCAACTTGGCGAGACCTCATCTCTACAATAAATCAAAAAATTAGCCGGGCGTGGTAGCATGCGCCTGTAGTTCCAGCTACTTGGAAGGCTGAGGCGGAAGGATCGCCGAAGCCCAGCAAGTCCAGTCTGGGCGACAGAGTGAGACTCCAACTAAAAAAAAAAATAAAATAAAAATAAAAAAACAAAGAAATGGGCAGGAATTAATAGGAGCTCAGCGCTGATGCGAACGACATAATCAGCTACCACTAGAACCCGGTAACAACAGGCACTTTTTGGGAGGACAGCGGTCAGGAAGAGAACTACATTTCATTGTAACTTGTTTGTATGCCTTTTGAATACTGCCCATATGAAAGTATTCGCTAGCTGGAAAAAAGTCATTGCCAGAAGCACAGGGTTGAGGAGGAGAACCTGGCTGGATGTAACTGAGATACATACGATCTAGGGTCTTAGTGGACCACAAGCTTCGTCTGTGGTGGCAGCTTCCCCGGTCAACAGGGGGCATGCTCCTTAAGGGGGGACCATCCCTCTGCGATCTGTCCTTCCTGTTCCCTTCTTGTCTGGGTCATTAGGCCTTGCGATGAGCACCCTATGCTGAGCGGGATGGTGACTTGACACGCTAGCCTACACCCAGAAAGGAGAAATCAGGATGGCGAACTGGTATAGGACTAGGTGAAGGGACCAGGGTTGGGCCCAGGCAGAGAAGACTGGCGGCCACCATTGCTGTCTCCAGGTATCTTCGTTGGCAAAAGGGAGCAGATTTCTCCCTGAAGACAGAGAGTTAAAACTGTGGGTGAGCACTTTGGGGGCCATCTAAGGAAGATTTCCTAGCCTTTGGGGCTGTCTCACAGCACAGTGTAGTAAGCTTCCTAACAACAGAGTTTGCCTGAGCTAAGTAAGGGTTGCTGGGCCATCTCTCTGTCAGAGATGGTGCCGAAGGGACTCCGGCATCTGCCAGATGTGACACTGGTGAATTCTGAGCCCGAACCCACCCTGACTCAGGAGAAATGCCCAGATCTTTGGGGTATCTGCGCCAGGTCTCACTGTGTGGCATCTGTCCCTTGGGGTGGTCATCCAGCTGTCACCTCCTAGTGCTGTCAACCTAGAAATGCTGGGAGCAGTGCCGGGTGGCCACCGACCCAGGGTTGCAGAAAACCAGTCCAGAATCCGGGCTTGGGAGGATGTGGCAAGGCCAACAGGGGCATCCCTCTGCCTCTTTGTAAAACCAGCATTTACTGAGTGCAGCCATGCACCCTGCAGAAGCCACTCTGGGAGGGAACAAGACCCGTAGGCCTGTGGCCTGCACTCTAGGGAGGAGAAAGCAAGCCAACAAGCAAAATGTTAGAAGGGACAATGCCGCAGAGAGAATTAAATGGGTGCCCGAGAGGGACTGGAGGGCTGCTCCCTGTGGGGGTCCGGGAATCAAGGAGGGGGCTCTCTGAGGCAGCGACATTTACTCTGAGCCCCAGATGACATCATCACAGACCACAGGCGCTCCACCTTGTCTTGATCATCTGGTCACCAGCATTTGCCGTGGTGTCCACCCTCAGGCCTTGTCCCCTCCCACGTCCGCCCGCCCCCTGCCGCCCCTTTCTCCCTATGAGGCCGTGAACTCCCTGCAGGGACACGGACAGCTCCGAAGGGAGCATGGGACACTATCTAGAGATACGGGAGCCTGGGGCCAGCAACCGCCTCCATAAATGTCAACTGTCGCTCTGCACTCCCAGGGGGCCGGGCCCTCTCCCTGGGCCTCAGTTTCTCCCGCCATCCTCGCCGGCCGCCGCGCGGCGGGCGTTCCAGTTCACGGTCCCTCGAGCCGCCCGACACGCCCGAGGCCCCGCGGCGCGTCGCGGCGAAGGGAACCCGGGGGCGGGGGAGCGTGGGAGGCGACCGCCGGGATCCGCCCCGCCCCGCCCCGCCCAGCCCCGCCGGGGGCTCCGTCCCCGCTCCGTCCCGCCTCCCCCCCGGAGCCGGCGCGGCCCGCGCGCTCCTTTAAGGCGCCCGGCGGGCCGAGACCGGCGCGTTTCGCCCCCTCCGACGCCGCCAAGGTAGCGCTTCACCTTTAAGGCGGCGCGGGGGCTGCTGGGAAGGCCGGCGGGATGGAGGCGGCGGGACCGGCTCAGGGCTGCGGGTCCGGGTGAGGCGGGCGGCAGCCGGAGCCGAGCCGGAGCCCGAGCCGGAGCCGGAGCCGGGCCCGGGCCCGAGCAGCAGGCCGGGGCGGCGCGGGCCGATCGGAACGGGGGGTAGGCCCTGCAGGGGGCCTCTGGGCGGCCGGGGAGGGGTCGTCGCGGGCGCGGCCTGGGCAGGATCGGGCCGCCGCGGGGAGGGGCGCGGCCCCGAGCGGCCGGGGGGAGCGCGGCCCTTTCTGGGGGCCCTGGGAGGGGTCGCCGTGGGCCCGGCCGGGCGGGGGTGTCTGCGGCCCGGCCTGCCCGTCGGGGGGGGCCGTCCGAGGGGCCGGGGCGGGATCGCACGGAGGGGCCGGGGTCTCCCGCCCGGGAGCGGCCGCCCCAGGCCCCTTGCCCGCCCTGATGGGGGCGGGGGCGCCCGGGGAAGCCCCGAGACCGGGCCGCCGGGGTGGGCCCGAGCCGGGGGTCTGGGGCCGAGCCGGGGTCCGGCCTCGCCGGCCGCACCGCATTGCGTCTCCCGGGCCGAGAGGACCCGGGCGCGCCCCCTGCAGGCCGAGCGCGGGCGCGGACCGGGCGCTCGGCTGGGCGACCCGGGCCCCTCGGGCCCCCGGGCCCCGGGCGTGCGGGGGCCGCCTGCGCTCGCCTAACCCGGGGCGCACGGCGGGGTGGCCCCAGGCCCGGCGCCCGCCGCCCCGCCCGCGCCCTCGCCCTCGCAGGCGGCGCGACCATGGCCATGATGGTGCTTCCGCGGGAGGAGAAGCCGAGCCAGGACGAGATCGTGCTGGGCACCAAGGCCGTCATCCAGGGGCTGGAGACCCTGCGCGGGGAGCACCGCGCCCTGCTGGCTCCCCTGGTCGCCCCGGAGGCCGGCGACACCGAGCCTGGCTCGCAGGAGCGCTGCGTCCTCCTGCGACGCTCCCTGGAGGCCATTGAGCTGGGGCTGGGGGAGGCCCAGGTAGGTGGGTGTGGGGCACCGGGGTGGAGGGATGGAGCCTCCCAGGGAACCCCGGGAACAGAATCCGAGCAGGGACCCATCGGTTCCCAGCAGCCCCGTGTTAGGACCCCGGTACATGTCTTGTGAAGAAATGAATACACTTCGGAAGACCCAGCCCTGCCCCGGGAGACCTGGGTCACCTCCCACGCAGAGCCCTGTTCCTGGCTCCGCTCTGCCTAACAGACAGGACGGAATAGGAGAAAAGAAAGGAAATCCTTAAGGAATTGTAGTCCACCACAAATGCATTAACATAGTTTATCAAGGGCATATTAGGTGCCAGGCAGCGTGTTAGGTGCAGGGGATACAGGGCAACAAAGCAAAAAAGCGCCAGACACACACATACAGAAATAACTGATTGTTTCACACTGTGATAAGGTCTCCAAAGAAAAGAACAAGCTCTCTGATAGCTTGTAGCAAGGAGTCTTGTTTATTGGTCAGGCAAGACTTCTCTGAGGAAATGACAAACAAAAACCTGAAGGAAGAAATGAACCAGCCTCCAGAAAAGGGAGGAAGGAGAGAGGTTGCATGTGCAAAGGTCCTGAGGTAGGAAAGAGTTGTGATGGGGGAATTAAGAGAACTGTGTGAGCAGGGCTTTGCTTTATGGGGAAGGAGAGAGGGAAAGAAGAGGCCAGTGGAGAAGCCAAGTGCCAGATCATGGCCTTGTTAGTTTGGGTCCTGTTCACAGGAAACCAGAAAGCCTCTGGAGGGCTTTAAACAGGCAGAGGACACAGTCTGACTTGGGTTTCTAAAACTCCCCGTAGTTGAGATGTACAGAAGACACTTCAGTGGGTCAAGGTTGGAAGCGGGTAGCAAGTAGTCAGGCAGCTACTCCTGGAATTCAAATGAGGGCTGGTGCTTGGAATAAGGGGGTGGCTACAAAGGTGGGGAGAAGGGGATGCATTCTAGAAGGCAGTCCAGCGGGACTGGAGGTGGAGTAAGGGAGAGATGAGGGCAGCATCCCTTCCAGGTTTGTGGTTTAAGAAGTTTAGGGAGAGCCGGGCTCGGTGGCTCAGCCTGTAATCCTGCACCTTTGGGAGGCTGAGGTGAGTGGATTGCCTGAGCCCGCGGGTTCGAGACCCGCCTGGGCAGTGAGACCTCATCTCTACAATAAATCAAAAAATCAGCCGGGCGTGGTAGTGCATGCCTGTAATTCCGGCTACTCGGAAGGCTGAGGAGGAAGGATCGCCGGAGTCCAGCAGGTCGAGGCTGCGGTGGCCGGAAGCAGCCACTGCACTCCAGTCTAGGTGACAGAGTGAGACTCCAACTCACACACACAAAAAAAAAAAGTTTAGGGAATTCGGGCGTGGTGGCTCCTGCCTGTAATCCCAATATTATGGGAGGCCAAGGTGGTAGGATTGCTTGAGCCCACCAGTTTGAGACCAGCCTGGGCAACATAGTGAGAACTCATCTCTACAAAAATTAAAATTTTTTAATTTTTAAAAAATTTTAAAAAGTTTAGGGAATTCGGGTGTGGTGGCTCTCGCCTGTAGTCCCAGCTGCTCAGGAGGCTGAGGCAGAAGGCCTGCCTGAGCCCAGGGGGTGGAGGCTGAGGTGAGCCCTGATTGTGCCACTGCACTCCAGCCTGGGTGACAGAGTGAGACTCTGACTCAAAAAAAAAAAAAAAAAAAGTTTAGGGGTGTGAGGGCCTGGGTGGGTCGGGAGTTCTTGGCCATCTTTAGCTGGGGCTGCCCAGATGTTTTGCAGATGAAGGCGAGGCACTGAGAGGTATAAGGAGTTACACTCTAGGGAAAGGGTTTTGTTCCCCTCACAGCTGAGCCACTGCCTGACGCAGTGAATGCTGGGCAGGTTGTATCATCTTGGTTCCCTTGTCTTTAAAATAGGGATCGTGCCATCTGCTGTGTACACTTCCAGGCTGTTTAGGGATTTTTTTTAAAGCTAGTGGTTATGAAAACACCTGTTACTTAGGCGTTTGCAAACTAATGAGAAAGTGCAGGGTCCCGGGCAGCCTGGCCCTCTGGAAGGGCATCATGTCTGTCACTCAGGGTGGGGCTTGGTGGCTCAGCCTCTAATCCCAGCGCTTTGGGAGGCCGAGGTGAGTGGATTGCCTGAGCCCGTGGGTTTGAGACCAGCCCGGGCAAGTTGGCCAGACCTCGTCTCTACAATGAAAAAAAAAAATTAGCCGGGCATGGTAGTGCATGCCTGTAGTTCCGGCTACTTGGAAGGCTGCGGCAGAAGGATCGTGGAGCCCAGCTGGTCGACGCTGGAGTGGCTGTGAGCGTGCCCCTGCACTCTAGCCTGGGCAACAGAGTGAGACTCCAACTCAAAAAAAAAAATAAAGAGACGTCACTCGGGCCCGCTCGCAGTGGCACAGGCACCCTCGTAGAGTGGAGGCAGGAAGTGCAGACGGCATGGGCAGCCAGGCCAAGTGTGGCGCTCGAACAGGGAATTGGCACGGCTGGGAGGAGTCGTCACTGCAGAAATGATCCTGGACCGTGAAAAATGGAGAAAGGAAGGAGGAGCTTAGGCATCAAGGCAGGAAGAGGCCGGAAACAGGCTGGGAGTTGCACAGGCTGGGGAGGCTGAGACCTCAGGATCCCCCTTCCTGCCCCCGTGGTTCCTGGCCCAACCAAGGGTTTGGAACACACACCCCTGCCCTACCTGGGAGCTGCAGAGGCAGGGGTGCTGTGGACCCCGACTAAAGTGAGGGTGGGGTCCTTTGATGGCCCTCCACCCACCCGTCAGGGTTCTTTGGGCAAGCACTGGCCCTGGGGCAGGAGCAATGGTGGCTGCAGCAGCAGGGGCTTGAGTGCAGCCCCAGGAGGGTCTGGAAGCTCAGGGAAAGCATGGCACCCCAACTAGCCCTTTGCCGGGCTCCTCCGAATCCCAGAAGGAAGGAATCAGGGACCCAAGCCTCCTGGGTGTGGCCTTTGGGCTCTGGTGTGTCTGGGGTCTTGGGGGGATTCTTCCTTGAGGGGAAGGAGCTCCCCAGCCCGAGGCCTGCAGCTCCTTGCAGGCAAGGCCAGGCCTGGCTTGTCACCAGAGCCCCATGAGGCCCAGGATGGAGTCGCAGGCTGGGAGGCGGACAGCTCTGACCATCCCCAACCTGCTGCACAGGTGATCCTGGCGCTGTCGAGCCACCTGGGGGCCGTGGAGTCGGAGAAGCAGAAGCTGCGGGCGCAGGTGCGGCGCCTGGTGCAGGAGAACCAGTGGCTGCGCGAGGAGCTGGCGGGAACGCAGCAGAAGCTGCAACGCAGCGAGCAGGCCGTGGCCCAGCTGGAGGAGGAGAAGCAGCACCTGCTGTTCATGAGCCAGATCCGCAAGCTGGACGAAGACGCCTCCCCCAATGTGAGCCCCAGCCCGGCCACGGCCTTCCTGCCGGCAAGGGTCTGGGAGCGGGCGGGGCAGCCCGGACCTGGCTCAGCGCCTGCCCGGTCCGCTAACCCTCGGGCTGCCCTGGGCCTCCGTCCCTGATGCTGGTCCTGTCTTCCTCCCTAGGAGGAGAAGGGAGATGTCCCTAAGGACTCCCTGGATGACCTGTTCCCCAATGAGGATGAGCAGAGCCCAGGTGCGGATGGGCAGTTCAGCAGTGGGGGAGGATGGCTGCGTGGGACTAGGCCTTGGGACCCAGAGATCACAGTTCCTTCCTGCTTCATTTCG
The DNA here is from genome assembly GCA_027257055.1 of Cephalopachus bancanus. Taxonomy (NCBI): domain Eukaryota; kingdom Metazoa; phylum Chordata; class Mammalia; order Primates; family Tarsiidae; genus Cephalopachus; species Cephalopachus bancanus. The sequence goes on from JAPVLO010000390.1 coordinate 536,297, forward strand.
GATCCACCTCCCAGCATGTTAGAGCGTCAGGGCCAGGTCTGACGGGCTGCTGTTTGTATCTTCTGAGCCCTGCGAGGAGCAGACATTGCAGTCAGGAGCCTGGGAGCCACCAGCTTGGCTTCAAGTCCCTCTGTGACCCCGGGGCGGGTTTCTCTGCCCCTCAGGGTGAAAAGAGACACGTGCACAAACGGTGCCAAGCGGGGCCGGAGCTGCTGTGGTATTGGGCATGTGTTGGGGTCTCTGCTCTGCAGAGGCAAGGCAGCTGAGGCTCGGGGGTCGGGCAACTTGATCCAGGACACACAGCTTGAAGTATCAGAGCTGGGCCTCTACCCACTCTTACTACAGGATAACTAGATCCACTGTGTAAGGGGGAAACTGAGGCACAGCGGTTAGCGATTTGCCCAGGCCCACGTGGGTGAAAGGTACAGCTGGCGTGTCCCAGCCCAGCAGACAGATGGCATGTCTGATCGCCTTCCCTTGGCTCTGCAGCCCCCAGTCCTGGAGGAGGGGACGTGGCTGCTCAGCACGGGGGCTACGAAATCCCGGCCCGGCTCCGAACCCTGCACAACCTGGTGATCCAGTACGCTTCGCAGGGCCGCTACGAGGTGGCCGTGCCACTCTGCAAGCAGGCACTCGAGGACCTGGAGAAGACGTCAGGCCATGACCACCCCGATGTGGCCACCATGCTGAACATCCTGGCGCTGGTCTATCGGTGAGGGTTCCCTGGGGGGTGCCTGCATTCTTCTGGAAGTTTCCAGCTCTGGATCACTAACCCTTGGTGCCTGCGGTGGGCAAGGACTCCAGCTCCACTGGGCAGTCAGGTGGCAGAGACAGAAGCTGGCTACAGATGTGGTTAGAGGTCACTCCAGTGCAGAAGGGAGACTTGGGCAGAGCCAGGGAAGGGGGCTGCACAGGAGGACTCCAGGGCCCCTGGGGGGTCGGCACAGCTTCTCCAGGCTTGAGTAGGGGCTTTGGTGAAAAGTGACTTTGCCCAGAATGCAAGAGGGTTGGAAAAGGTTCCTGTGGCAGAAAGCCAGCATGAGCAAAGGCCTGGGGGCTGAGGAGTGGCAGGAAGGTTGTGAGGTCCAGGAGTGCTAGGTAAAAGGCTTGGATGGCACCCCAGAACCATATGCCCTGACCAGGCATGCGGGAACTGCCCATGGCCCCTGGAGCTCAGAGGGCAGGGCCTAAGCAGGTCTCTTCACACTCCACCACACCCACTCCTCAGCGTCCATAGGAGTGACCGCAGGGATCACAGGCCGCTGGGGGAGGGCCTCGGGTTGGAGGACAGCCCTGACCATGCCCCTGCCTGCTCTCAGGGACCAGAACAAGTACAAGGAGGCTGCCCACCTGCTCAATGATGCGCTGGCCATCCGGGAAAAGACACTGGGCAAAGACCACCCTGCCGTGAGTGAGGGTTGGGTGGCAGGTGGTGGGGACTGCCCTTCACACCCTGGGTCTCCCAGCTTTTGGTCCTGGTGGCAGCACCCCACGAAGGCCCTGGAGTCCTGTCCGGCAGGGCCTGGGTCAGTGAGCCTCCACTCTCCCCCCTCCTCAGGTGGCCGCGACACTGAACAACCTGGCGGTCCTGTATGGCAAGCGGGGCAAGTACAAGGAGGCTGAGCCACTGTGCAAGCGGGCACTGGAGATCCGGGAGAAGGTGCGGCAGGCTGGAGGCCAGAGGGCCAGGCAGGCGCAGGCCGGGCAGCCCTGAGCCCCGCCCCTGCTCTCTCCCACCCAGGTCCTGGGCAAGTTTCACCCAGACGTGGCCAAGCAGCTCAGCAACCTGGCCCTGCTGTGCCAGAATCAGGGCAAGGCTGAGGAGGTGGAATACTACTACCGGCGGGCACTGGAGATCTATGCCACGCGCCTCGGGCCCGATGACCCCAACGTGGCCAAGACCAAGAACAACCTGGTATGCAGGGGCTGGAGGATGGGGAGGCGGAGGGAGGGACGACGGTGGCGAGGACGGAGAGGAAGACGCTCTGTTCCCACGTCTGCTCACCCCCTGGGTCCACCCCTCCAGGCTTCCTGCTACCTGAAGCAGGGCAAGTACCAGGATGCAGAGATCCTGTACAAAGAGATCCTCACCCGCGCTCACGAGAAGGAGTTTGGCTCTGTCAACGGTGAGTCTGTGGCTGCCATGTATCCCCGGCACAGGCTCCCTCTGCCATTGGCACTGGGCAGGCCCTCCGACCTGGGTCGGATGGGTCCCAGCCTCGCCTTCCAGGGCTGCTGGCCTCTGGTGTTCACCTTTGCGCACGGGAGCACACGCCCGACTCGCAGCCCCCTTGACCTGCCCGTGCCTCATGTACCTGGGCACCCCGTGCTCTTGGCCCAGGTGTGCCCCCTTCTCTACTAGGCAACTCCTGCCCACCGTGCTCCCACTCCCTCTGGGGAACCACCCTCTGATTCCCACAGTCAGTCATTTCCGGCTTCCGGATCCCTCGGAGCCTGGCCCGCTGGGCCTGGCACGTGTCTCAAGCTGTGGGCTGAGGCACGTAAGGGCCCCTCGCATGGGCCTGTCTGTGCTCATCTCTGTGTCCAGAGAGGGTCAGTGCTGTTTTTGTCTGTTTCTTGTTCATTCATTCAACAAAGCTCCACCCTAGTCCTCCTCCCCAGGCCTCAGTCCCGTGCTTAGCCCAGCCGAGAGGCCCGTGTGGCAGGTTGGTGACAGTCCCCTTTCTCCACTCAGGGGACAACAAGCCCATCTGGATGCACGCAGAGGAACGGGAGGAGAGCAAGGTAGCTCTGTGGGGCGGGACTGGGCAGGTGAGCCCGGGAGGCTGGGACATGCAGAGGGAGAACCTACTCCTCCCATGACCCAGGACCATTCTTTCCCCCAGGATAAGCGCCGCGACAGCGCCCCCTATGGGGAATATGGCAGCTGGTACAAGGCCTGTAAAGTAGACAGGTGAGGGCTGCTGGGCTGGGCTGAGCAGGACAGGGCACAGAGCGGGTAGCTGGGACCCGCCACCCGAACTCCACACCCCATACTCTCAACCCTGGATGTACCTCTTTGTCCAGCTCACCAGCCATCTGTCCCAAGAAGGCTGTCTGCACCGGGACAGCCTGATTCTTGCTCCTGGGTCTCCCAGCTTTTGGTCCTGGTGGCAGCACTCCCATGAAGGCCCTAGGGTGGGGTCCCCAGCCCTGGGGTGATTCCTCCAGGAAAACAGAGGTCAGGAGGGCCTAGCACAGGGCTTGAGACATGGAAGTGGCCAGATTCTCATTGGCTGGAAGGCTCCTCAGGTCCCAGGGTGGGCTGGGTGCTGGGACGGGCCCTGAGTCTAGGGGAACATGGAGTTTTGAGCCTGTCCCGTCCACAGCCCCACGGTCAACACCACCTTGCGCAGCCTGGGGGCCCTGTATCGGCGTCAGGGCAAGCTGGAAGCCGCACACACGCTGGAGGACTGTGCCAGCCGCAGCCGCAAGCAGGTGGGGCTCCGTGCCGGAGAGGAAGGGCGGGGGCCCCTGTGGCCCTGTGTTTTGTCCCAGTCAGGGCCTGATGCCTCTGCCCCTGCCCCTCTCTCAGGGCCTGGACCCTGCCAGCCAGACCAAGGTGGTGGAACTGCTGAAAGATGGCAGTAGTGGGCGGGGAGACCGCCGCGGCAGCCGAGATGTGACCGGGGGTGCCGGGCCTCGGTCTGAGTCTGACCTCGAGGAGGCAGGGCCTGCGGCCGAGTGGAGCGGGGTGAGTCTGCAGGCTGGGACGGCCGGGGAGCGGAGGAGCCGGAGGAGCCGGGGCAGTCTAGACACAAGCCTATCCACCCACAGGACGGCAGCGGCTCGTTGCGGCGCAGCGGCTCCTTTGGGAAGCTCCGGGATGCCCTGAGGCGCAGCAGTGAGATGCTGGTGAAGAAGCTACAGGGGGGTGGCCCCCAGGAACCTCCTAACCCCAGGTGAGCCCCCACCTGGATGAGAACCCCCACCAGGGTGAGCTTCAAGAATCACCCAGCAACCCAAGACGAGCCCCTGACCCAGAGTGAGTCCCGACCTCTCAAGCCTCATGACCTGCCAAATCCACTCCTTCCCCGGCCCCACCCTGCCTCACCCCCCCCATCCCCTTCTCCCCACAATCCCACCTTGGGCAAATCCCAGCTGTCCTTCTCCCTCAGGATGAAGCGAGCCAGTTCCCTCAACTTCCTCAACAAAAGCGTGGAAGAGCCAGTGGAGGTAGGGGTGGATGGGGTCTGGGCACCAGGCACTGGGCCAGGGCTGCATGAGTCCCTGCCCAGCTTCTCCCAAGCATGTCTCTTCACTCAGCAACAAGTTCCTGTCTCCATCCCAGGCCTACCTGGGGCTGGCCAGTGGGGAGACGGGTGAGGGGGGCCCAGCCCCTTCCCAGGAGGTGGACATGTAAGTGGTCAGTGCCAACACAGTCATCGTGGAGGTGGACAGGAGTGTGGCGGCACCAGGGCGTGGCTCAGGGACTCTGGCTGGGTTGGGCCTCTTGGGCCAGGGAAACACAGACTGGCCCCAGCATGGAGGCTGAGCCGCTGTCCCCTCTGCCCACAGCCCGGAGGCACCGGTCTCTCTGACAGCCGCACCCTCAGCTCCAGCTCCATGGACCTCTCCCGACGAAGCTCCCTCGTGGGCTAATCCTGAAGGGGCAGCCAGTCGCCAGAGCCTCCGCCCGGCACAGCCCCCCACCCCAGCCCTGCGCATGGGCCTGCTGCTTGTCCCGCCGTCTCCCCCAAGGCCCCCTGTCTTTTCTGTTCAATCTCAGGGTAACCTCCTCCCCATTATCTCAGCCTGAGCCCCGGAGGTTGGGCCTGCCCACTCCAGCTCTATCCCTTATTTATTCCTTTCAGCAGGGCCCCTTCTTCCCTAGGCTCGGGGCCAGCAGGAGGGGCTGGCTGGAGTCTCCAAGATGGAGGGAGACTCGGGAGCCCTCTCCTAACCTGGAGCCAAGAACACTAAGCCCCCTCAGCACCCCTGCCCGTCCCCCCACCCCCGGCCGTTGCTTCTGTATATAGAGAAATAAGTTATTGGCCGCGCCCCTCCCCTCGATCCACGGTACTACCCGGCCTCCCCTCGCCCCGCTTTCCTCTAGTGGTACCGCCCAGGCCTTAATCACCCCCATTCCGCGCGGTGGTATCTCCTAGGCTCCACGTTCTCGGGAGCGGCGTCTCCCCGGAGGGCTCCCGGGGCCTTCTCGCGCTCCTCCTGGCCTCCGCGGGCCGCGCCGCGCCCCGCCATCGCCCGGTGCCCCGGGACGAGGGCCCGCCCCCGCCCGTCCTCCCGCCGCCGGGCCCTGCCCCGCACCCGGCCTTATGCACTACCCCTCCCGCCCGGCCCCGCCCAGGCACGGCCGACCCCGCCCCGGGCGCCGCCCGTCGAGCCGCCTGCCGCGCCCCCTCCCGCGCCTGCAGCTTCTCGCCGGGGGCAGCGGTGGTCCCCCGCGGCGGGAAGGGCTGCCCCGATCGGGGGCGAGGCGGCCACTCTATTTTCGGATGTTGCTGTAGAAATAAAGACGGTTTGAATCTGAACCGGGCTTGTTTCGAGGCGGAGGTCAAGAGCTCCCGCGTCTCTGGACGGGTGGGGTCGGGAGAGGTTGCGTGTGATGGGGGGGCGTGCGTCTCAGGCCCCGTCCCGCGCTGCTGGAGCCCAGATATTCCGCCGCTGTCCTGGAATTGTTTCTTTTTTTATTGGGGTGGGGTCTGGGTTGCTTTCTGGGGTCCTGGAGAGCGCGGGCTTTTACGTACTCTGCTGCTTACAAAGTTGTCTGACCTTGAGCGAGTTTCCCGAGACCCGATTTTTTCATCTATAAAACGCGTGTGATGACATCCTCCCGGGGCCGCGGCAGTGAGGTAGGAGTGAACTTCTAGTCTGTCACTGGCGCTCCCGACCTGAAAGCTGGGACGGCAAGGATGGCTGTCTCCGTCTGTCCGATGCGACACGCGCCAAGCCCAGTCCTAAACCGAGCTTGCAGACACCGAGCCGCGCCAGGCTCCCGAGCGCGGTCCTCAAACTCAGGTACGTCCAGGGGGCGGACTACAAGCCCCAGAAGGCAGTGCGCGGCGGCGGGGGGCGGGGCAAGGAGGCTCGGCCCTCCAAGTTACGCCTGCGCGGCGGGAGCGAGTTTGACGCCGTGGAAGACTACCAGTCCCGAGAAGCGGCGCGGCCGGGCCCGAGTCCGGCACGTTTACGCCTGCGCGCCGCGGGCGGGGCCTCTGGGGCGGAGCGGCCACCATCTTGGAACGGGAGGCGGAGCAGAGCCGACTGGGAGCGACCGAGCGGGCCGCCGCCGCCGCCATGAACCCCGAATAGTGAGTGAGCCCCGCCCGCGCCGTCCGGCGCAGCCTCGATCCTGAGTGCGGGGCTGTACGCGTACCGGGGTTCTCCGGCCCGGGTCAGGACTGCGCGGCGCCCCCCACATCCGGGTCCCTCTTCCGCTGACCACCCCCCCTCACATCCGGGTTCTGCCCCTCCCCCCCGGGGGCCCCGGGACCCCGGGACACCGGTTCGACACCCCGAGTCCTGGCACCCGGGGCCCAGACACGGCAACCCCGAGGGGCAGCACTTGGAGCTTAGACACTGGCCCTGACCGGCCTTATCGTTCAGATGACCCCAGCCCAGGTCACTCCAGGCCTCAGTTTCCCCACCTGCTGCTTGACAACGGTCCCGGCGTTTTGGAGCCCATCACGATAGTTTCTGGATTCAGGCTCGGGCTCTTTAGGTCTGGCAGTGAACCGCTCCCCTTTCTCCTGGAGCCCGGATCCTGAGACTGGCCAGACGCGGGAGGCCCGAAGCGCCGGCGGCTCTCGCAGGCCCTCGCCTCCCCGGGGCTGCTCCCCGCTCCTTGCCTGGGTCGCGCTGTCCTGTCGCTTCCAGCGATCCGTCCCTCCCCGCCCTCTCCCCAGTTCTGCCCAGGTCCCCAGCGCCACCGTCACACCCCTTCCCCTTGCTGTCACACTGCCGGTGAAGTTTAGATGACTGTGGAATTTGCGTCCCCCCTTCCAGTGGGATTCTCTGGTCTTCAAACTCTCCTCACTTCTTGGTCACTCCCGCTGCGGGTAGGTGGCCCACGTCTACTGCCCTGGGCTTCTAATGTTCCCCAAGTATCAGTTATCTTCCTCCTCCTTGTCTGCCACTTCCTTTTTCTCCTCCATATCCAGGCCTCGGGCTTCCTTGGGGAAGCTCTGAGCTGGATTAGAAGGGGAACAGAGAAGGAACCACAGGCTCTCGCAGAGACCTTGGCATCTGACCCGGTTTGAGTCTTAAAGTCATCAGCTGTGTAACTTAGTCACTTCCCTTCTCTCACCTCTGGTTTCCTCATTAGTTGGGGATAACAGCACTGACTTCATTGGACTGTTTTGAAGATTAAAAGATGATGTATCTGAAGTGCTTTGCACAGGGCCAGTCACAAGTAGGAAGTCAGTTAAATTTTTTTTTTTTTCCGAGTTGGAGTCTCACTCTGTCACCCAGACTGGAGTGCAGTGGCACGCTCCTGGCCACCGCAGCCTCGACCTGCTGGGCTCCATCCTTCTGCCTCAGCCTTCCAAGTAGCTGGAACTACAGGCGCACGCTACCATGCCCGGCTAATTTTAGATTTATTGTAGAGATACGTCTCACCAAGTTGCCCGGGTGGGTCTCGAACCCACAGGCTCAGGCAATCCACTCACCTCAATCTCCCAAAGCACTGGGATTACAGGCTGAACCACCGAGCCCGGCCAAAAGTCAGTAAATATTAAGGGCAATCATTACCACTTGTTGACCCCCTCTTCCTGGTCACTTCATGTCGGTCTGTTTTTTGTTGTTTTTTTTGAGTTGGAGTCTCACTCCGTCACCCAGGCTGGAGGGCAGTGGCACGCTCCTGGCCACCGCAGCCTCGACCTGCTGGGCTCCTGTAATTCTTCCGCTTCAACCTTCCAAGTAGCCAGAACTACAGGCGCGCGCTATTTTTTCTCCTCCAACACCTGGCTGGGTTTTTTTAATTTATTGTAAAGATGTCATGCCAAGTTGCCCGGGTGGGTCTCGAACTCATAGGCTCAGAGAATCCTCTCACCTTGGCCTCCCAAAGTGCTAGGATTACAGGACTGAGTCAGCGAGACCAACTGTTTTTGTTTTTGATTTTTTTTGAAATGGAGTCTCACTCTGTCGCCCAGACTGGAGTGCAGTGGCCACTCTCAGCCACCACAGCTTCAACCTCCTGGGCTCTGGCGATCCCTCCACCTCAGCCTTCCAAGTAGCTGGAACTACAGTGTTTCTTTTTTGTTTTGTTTTTTTTTTTTTGAGGTGGAGCTTCACTCTGTCGCCCAGACTGTGGCCACTCCCGGCCACCGCAGCCTCAACCTGCTGGGCTCCGGCGATCCTTCCGCCTCAGCCTTCCAGTAGCTGGAACTACAGGTGCACGCTACCACGCCCGGCTAATTTTTTGATTTATTGTACAGATGAGGTCTCACCAAGTTGCCCAGGTGGGTCTTGAACCCGCGGGCTCAGGCAATCCATTCACCTCAGCCTCCCAAGGCGCAGGATTACAGGCTGAGCCACCGAGCCCGGCTTTTTTTTGTTTGTTTTGTTTGTTTTTGTTTCTGTTTTTTTTTTGGTTTTTTTTGAGTTGGAGTCTCACTCTGTCGCCCAGACTGGAGTGCAGTGGCCGCTCCTGGCCACCGCAGCCTCGACCTGCTGGGCTCTGGCGATCCTTCCGCCTCAGCCTTCCGAGTAGCTGGAATTATAGGCATGCACTACCACGCCCGGCTGATTTTTTTATTTATTGTAGAGATGAAGTCTCGCTGCCCAGGCGGGTCTCAAACCCGCGGGCTCAGGCAATCCACTCACCTCAGCCTCCCAAAGGCGTGGGATTACAGGCTGAGCCACTGAACCCGGCTTTTTTTTTTTTTAAGAGGCCTTGCTGTGTTACCCAGGCTGGTCACAAACTCCCGGCCTTTAGCGATCCTTCCACCTCATCTTCCGAGTAGCTGGGACTACAGGTGTCACCATGGCACCCAGCCATATCGGGCTCTTTCTGTAGCTTTTTCACTTAATAGGTTCCAATCTGGGCCCTGGCTTCCACCTCTGGGGCCTCCTTTGCCAAGCCAGGTACATCGCAGGGCAGGTGAGGGGGCTTCCCTAAATAGCCTTTACTGGACAGAACCATGAAGTATGCCGGGAGTTAGGATGGGATACCCAGCTCTGTCACCTTGGCAGGTCGTGTTCTTCTCTGTGCCTCGGTTTCTTTCTCCATAAAATGGGAATCCAGACTCAGGAAGCTGAGAGCCATTTGGGCTAGCCATGTAATGGACTGGTGGGAGGAGATGGTGAGCGCTACAGTACTCTAAGCCGGGGGATGCCTCGTGGTGTGTGGGGGGGGGTGCTGTAATTTTGACTCCAGGATGAGATGGTAGGTGGGCTCCCTGCCGTCCTTCACTCTTTCCCATCCTCTCTCTCCAGTGACTACCTGTTTAAGCTGCTTTTGATTGGCGACTCGGGCGTGGGCAAGTCTTGCCTACTCCTGCGGTTTGCTGTGAGTAAGAAACCTCTTGTACCATGCCTATGGGGTCCTAGCTGGCGGCTGGGGGGAGAAGGGCCACCCAGAGCACAGTAGTTGCAGGACCTGCCAGCGACACATCTGACCTGAACAAAGGCCCAGGGCTGGCAAGTTGGGGTGCCGAGAACTGGGGCTTGACAGGAGCCAGACTGGGGCCGGAAGCTGGAGGAGGGCTTTCCAGATGGACCTCGGCTCATTCACTCAGACCATTTCCCTGGTCTCTGACTTTCCAGGATGACACATATACCGAGAGCTACATCAGCACCATCGGGGTGGACTTCAAGATCCGAACCATCGAGTTAGATGGCAAAACCATCAAACTACAGATCGTGAGTGTCACTCTTCCCAAACCCCCGGTGCAAAGGCACCTGCCTCAGAGGGAAAGGGCCGTGGGCATGTGGAGCCAGGGCTGACCTGCGTACTGTCTCGTAGTGGGACACGGCTGGTCAGGAGCGGTTCCGGACCATCACCTCCAGCTACTACCGGGGGGCTCATGGCATCATCGTGGTGTACGACGTCACCGACCAGGTACTCCTGGACTAGCTGTCCTCTGCTGTGACGCCTCAGCCTGACAGCTTTGACTCTTGCTTTTTTTCACTTCTCTCCGTTTTGATGGAAAGGAGACTGGACTTGATTTCCCAAGGAGGGAGACAGGCATGGAAGCGGATCTTCCCAAGGCCTTCCTGCAGGTCTTGGCAGGAGCAGGCCTCACACCCCCTCACTGCCAAACTTGCTGCCTTATTGTAGACCTTCTGGGCACCTGTGCGATGTGGGGGTTTAGTCAGCTGCTTGGCCGCTGTGCGGGCCCGTGGCTTCCTGTGTGAAGACGCTGGGGTGAGGGGAACGATTAGAGGGCCTTACACAAGGAAATGAGGGAGCCCTGCGCTCTGGGCCCAGTATGAGCAGGTCCAGGAGCCCTGTGTCTCCCGTGGCAGCCCTCATCACATGTCACTGGCAGCTGTGGTGGTGGCAACAGCCAGCTTATAGAACCTCACAGTTTACAAGGCCTGTCACAGCCTTTGGATCACCCTTTGATGCTCGTAAGAGGTCCGTGTTATGTTCCCATCTTACAGATGAGGAGTTGGGTTCAGGATGGTGAGGTGGCTTGTGAGGGTCCTCCAGCTATCCCAGTGTCAGAGGCAGAAAGCCTGTCTGCTGATTCTGTCAGCCTGGTTTTTTTTTTAACAAACTATGTTGCTTAGTGGGGGCCAGGCTCTGGGGACATACAGAAGCTTACATCAGCCTGGGCAGGCGAGTCCCTGTCTCAGGGACAGCTGGGCTCTTTGGCTCACCAGGGACTCATGATCCCCGCCCCCCACCCCCACCTACCCACTCTGGGCCACAAGCTGTGGGTGGGCTGTGTACCACCCAGACAGAGGTCACCAAGGCCCTCCTGACTGCCAGATCCAGTGACCTCATTCAGCTCCACCCTGATTGACCTCTCGTGGCTTTTAACTCCATGCTCCTCTCTTGCCTTGAAACGTTGCCTGTTCCCAGCTCCCGCACCTCTGTGGCGTTTGGTTCTGTCTCCTCGCTGTGCGTTTACTGGTCCAGCCCGTGCTGCCCCACAGCCCCGTCCTCGTGCTCCCAGACTGCCCCTTGCTCTCCTCTCTGCTCCCCTGCACAGGCCCGGCCCCTCTCTTGGCCTCTGCCTTCTGTTCCGATTCCCACACCTAAACAGCCGTCGCCATGGCTTCCCTCCTCTGTCCCTGTCTGTACTGCCACTTTGTGTCTGTATTAAATACCAACCTTCATGATCTTCCCAGTGAACCAAATGGTGGGTCTGTGTTTCCCGATGAGGAAACTCGCTGAGAGAGGCGTGAAGTACCTCGGCCCATCTCACAGTCAGGAAAGGCAAAGCTAGTGTTGGAACCGGGGTCCTTGGCCTCTGAGTACATCGTTGCCTGCCCTCAGGCCGCCTCACCTGAGCCCCAGACCATCTGCAGAGCCCAGATGTCCAGCCTGGCCTCCCTGCTCCTCCCCAAACCAGCACTTGAATCCGCGTCTTTGTAACAGAATCCCTGTCAGCCTGACCAGAAAACTGTTCCCTCCCCCATCTCGTCAGTCTCAAGGCCCCTCCATCCTGCTCGTCATCTTCCTCCAATCTGTCCCCTCGTAATAATAGCAGTGATGAGGATAATAGCAGCTCTTGCTAATTAAGCACTTGTTGTGAGACAGCCATTCATTCTCTCCCTCTCCCAACAGCCCGCTGGGAGGTACTGTGTTGTAGAAATGAGGAAACTGAGGCTCAGGGGAGTCAGGTGACATACCTAAGGTCGCACAGTAAATGGCTGAGCTGGAGCTTAGCCCAGGCTGGTCCGACTCTAACTCTGCACTTCCCTGGCTTTGCATATCTTCCATTCCCTGGATCATTCCAGCCATAGCTCAGCTGTCTCCATCTTGCTGGTCTGATCTAGCCTCTGCCCTCCTGCCAGGATTCTTTCCAGAACCCTGGTGTGGTCTTGCTGCTCCCTGCCCGAGGAAACATCCACTGGCTCCTGGTTGTCCAAGACTTTGCCAGACTGAGAGTCTCGGTGTCTGGCCTACTCCTCCCTCTCCGTCTCCGCCAAGGGTCTCATTCCAGCACATTCCACGTCTCACCCCTCAGAGACACTGTGCCCCTCCCACTCTGTGACCTGGCACGTGCTCTCCTCAGCCGGCCCCCACATATACGAGGCCCGTTCCTACCTACAGGCTTAGGTCAGCTTTGGGCCCCTCAGGCAGAAGCGATCCTGGAACTCCCAGACCCGGCCTTCTGTCCTGTCTTGCCATTGGGTATGTCCTGTTCTGTACCTCTGTTGTCCCCTGAATGCCTGCAGGCAGGCCCGGGTATCATTTCCCTCTGCGTTCCCAGTGCCCAGCAGAGAGCCCATCCTGGGACGTGACGAGGTGTAAGTTGGGGCCAGTGTGAGATCACCAGGCCTCCAGCTCCCAAGACGGAAGTGACTGTGGCCTGAGCACTTTGCTAGAAGTCCTGTCCTTTGTGTGTATGGGACATGGACTGCTGGGAGAGTCTGAGGCTGAGTGACTGTCAGGCTGTTGCTGCCAGAAGTAGGGCAGATGTTAGGGTATTCCTGGGATGCCACCATACCCGTGCTTCTCAAGGCCGGGACCTGCCACCTCCGCTGCGCTCCATAGCTTCAAACCTTAGAGGGATGTGAAGGCCCCTGTGGGAGCTTCGGGATTCTTGTGGCCCTGTCACTCTCTGTCCAGGTCTCCCCTCTGATGCTGTTTGCTCCCATTTGTGGTTACAAGTAGAACCAGCTGCTGGATGCAGAGCTGGGCCTGGGCAGCTGTTGAGGTGTTGGGGCTGCCGGCAGGCAGCTGGGACTGTAGTGGGCTTGGCTTTCGGGATCCCGGCCCAGAAAGGTCAGGCAGGAAAGCTTAGTCTGGAGCAGAGGACTTAGTCTGGACCCGGAACCCAGGGCTTCTGCCTTCTCGGGATGCAGCGTAGCCCCTTCCCCTCAGAGAAGCCCTTGTTCTCCCGGCTTGGGGCAGAGGAGGGAGTTGGGTGCAAAATCCCTTTGCCCTGGCACTCCTAGGAGTCCTACGCCAACGTGAAGCAGTGGCTGCAGGAGATCGACCGCTATGCCAGCGAGAACGTCAACAAGCTCCTGGTGGGCAACAAGAGCGACCTCACCACCAAGAAGGTGGTGGACAACACCACGGCCAAGGTGAGCGGGCCCGGGCCAGGCTGCCCAGGGTGGGCGGGGCCCGCTGCCCTCACCCTTCTCTCCCCTCCTTCTCTCCTCTCCCCTTGCCAGGAGTTTGCAGACTCTCTGGGCATCCCCTTCCTGGAGACGAGTGCCAAGAACGCCACCAATGTCGAGCAGGCGTTCATGACTATGGCTGCTGAGATCAAAAAGCGGATGGGGCCTGGGGCCGCCTCGGGGGGCGAGCGGCCCAACCTCAAGATCGACAGCACCCCTGTGAAGCCGGCTGGCGGCGGCTGTTGTTAGGAGGGGCAGTGGAGTGGGACAGGAGGGGGCGCCTTCTCCAGATGACGCCCCTGGAGGGGGCAGGAGGGGCCGCCCTCTCCCTCTCCTGGGGCATTTGAGTCTGTGGCTTTGGGGTGTCCTGGGCTCCCCATCTCCCTCTGGCCAACTGCCTGCTGCCCTGAGCCCCGGTTCTGTCAGGGACCCCAAGGGAGGCCACCTAGGACCTGCGGCTGAGGCGGGGGCGGGGGCTTGCTCGCTGCTGCCTCTAGGTAACGTTAAAAGATGCCCACCACACACCTTTCTTTGGGACGAGGGCTCTTCTGTCTCTCCCTTCCCTTCCACCCCCCTGGATGCTGCACTGGGTTTCTCTCCCTTCCCTTTTTCCTCTCTCCCCCATCCCTAGAGCTGAGGGTCTCTCTGGCCTCTGCTGCCCTGGCTGCAGTCAGCACCTGGGGCCAGGAGTGTGGCCAGGGGATCCAGGACCTGGGAGAACCCTGGGCTGGACCTCAGGACGGACATGGGGGCCACAGGGGCCCAGCAGCCCACCCTTTCCTCCCCTGGCTGCCTCCCCTCCGGCCCCTCCCACACTCCCAGCTCGAACCGTCCAGCTGTGGTGGGGTCTGAGCACCTCGAGGGCAGGTAGGCGGGCAGCCGTGCTCGGCCTGTGTCTCGAGCCCAGAGGGAGCCTGCTCCTGCCGCCCCTGCCCTGCCAGAGCCAGGCCCATGCGCTGCCTGCCCACCGCGCCCCTTTGTCCCCATGGCAGGCGGAGGCGGAAGGCCCACCGTGCCAGAGGCCGGGCACCAGCCTTAACCCTCTCTCTGCCAGCTCCTGCTTTCCCTGAGGCAGCACACCTGGCTTATCCCCTTCATCCCTTGGCCTGAGAAGGCAGACCCCAGTCCCCTGCTGCTCCTCCCCACCCAGGATCCCAGCCCCCTGTCTCTGGCATAGCTGCTTCCTGCAGGAAGACAAGTCTGGTCTCTACCTAAGAAGCCATGTCCCTTGTGCTGTCTCTTGCCTGTCCCACCCCTGCCCTGCCCTCCAGCTTGTATTTAAGTCTCTGGGCTGCCCCTTGGGCTGCCCCCCACTCCCAGGTTCCCCTCTGGTGTCATGTCAGGCATTTTGCAAGGAAAAGCCACTTGGGGAAAGATGGAAAAGACAAAAAATAATAAATTTCCACTGGCCCGCGGGTGAGCCGAGGGTTTTTGCAAGGAAGTTGTGGTGGATGCGTGTGGTCTGTGATCTGAGCCCGGCCTCGGGGCGGGGATGGAACTGGAGCCTGGGCTGGGTGGGATGCACGGGGGTCCTGGCTTGGGTTCCGTGTCCTGGGGTTGAGGGCGAAAGCCCTTGACCCACTTACTGGGGCCGGGAGAGCTGCCTGCCAGTGCTTCTGTGGCCTGTCCCCAAGGGCCCAGCACTGTTCTGTCAGGGAGCGAAACAGACGGCCATCAGCGAGTACCTGGTGAGCAGCCGCCAACACCCACACAGGCGCGCGGCCAAGACGTGGGGTGGGGCAGCCGCCTGAGTCGGGACCCCGGGGCGCCGCAAGACGTACCCCAGGTCCCCTCGCGCCTGGCCCGCGCGGCCCCCTCGTCCGCCCCTTCCCCCGGCTCAGGCCTCCTCCCGGCTTCTGTCTGGCTCCCCGCCAGGCGTCTCTCCCCCCCGCCCCCCCGACAGTCGCAAGTGCGAAGGCGCTTCGGGCCTCTCGGTTCGGGCTCCCTGTGAGTGAGACGGCGTAGGGTGGGCGTGTGTGCCCGCCCCAGTGGGCCGAGTGCGGCCGTAGTGGGTGGTTTGTGCGACGGGGATGGGGCGGCGATGCCGGGGCGCAGCCGGGTCTCCGCAGTCCGGAGGGCGCGCGGCCGCGGCCCGTCGGGGCGGGGGCGGCGCCCGGGCCGGCGGGCCGGCGAGGGGCGCGCGGAGACCCAGCCCCTCCCGAGGCCGCTCGCACGCGGCCCCGCCCCCGGCTCCGCCCCGCCGGCTTCGCGGGCTGGAGAGCGAGGGAGCCGCGGGCGAGGGAGCGCAGGATGAGCGATCGGGGCCCGGGCAGCCGGCAGCGGACGCGCCCCCCGAGCCCCCCGGCCCGCGCCCCGCGCCCCCCACGGCCCCGCGGCCCCGGCCCCGGCCGCGCCGCCCGCGTCCACCGAGCCCCACGGGCCATGCCCGGCCGGCCCTGAGCGCGGGCCGGGGGGCGTCCCCTTGCGCCCGGGCCCCGCGCTGGCGCCCCCCGGGCCGCCGCCCGGCGCGGGGGCCATGGCGTTCACCTTCGCCGCGTTCTGCTACATGCTCACCCTGGTGCTGTGCGCCTCCCTCATCTTCTTTGTCATCTGGCACGTAAGGCCGGGCTGGGGCTGGGGGCGGGGTGGGGGCCGGGGGCGCGCGGCGCGGGAGGGGCCGGGCGGATGGTCTCAGAGCCCGGGGAAACTTGGGCCTCCTTCCTCTCCCCCCATCCGTTGGCTTCGCCCCCAGGGGCACCCCGTGGTCGGCTTCCTTCCTGGGCCCCCTTCCTCCGCCGCCCCCGCCTGTGTGTGTCAGTCGGTCCCTGACCCCCTCCTCTGCCCCATCCGACCGTGGGGTGAGGGGGCAATTCTGGAATGCTTGCTCCTTTACCGTCTTCTATCTCTCCCCCTCATCCAGCCGCCTCCGTTTGTCCGTCGGGCAGTTTGTCTGTCTGCCGCCCCCCCTTTGTGGGTTTTTCCAGCCAGAGTGATGGAGCTGGTTGCTATGGCAACTGCATCTGTTTACAGGACCCACATATCTCAGAGCCCATTAACTCCTTCCCCCCCGGCCCCCTCCCTGACCAAGTGGCAGTTGGCTCTAAGCAGCCCCCAGAGGCCTAGCCCCCACCCCTGGCTCACCCTGGGTTCCCTAGCCCTCCTGCTGTGGCTTCCCAGCCCCCAGGCTTCTCCCTGTTCCTGGCCCCGCTTTCCCCTTCGTCTCAAATCCCCCGTGGTCTGTCCCTCCCCTGGCCTAGCCTCACACCTGGTTCTTCAGAATGTCCGTTTCTTCTCCTACATCCTGACCAGAACTGCTTCCCACAAAGGGGCACCCTCTCCCTCCTCGCCTGGGCCCTCTCCTCCAGGGCCCCCTCCGCCTGCTGCCCTAGCCCTCCAGAGCCCTCCCTCAGCCTCCAGCTCAGTGCTGGGGGCCCTGGCCTCCCGTGACCCCCCCCCCCAGTCCCTTCCATGCCTGGGGCTAGCGGCCTGCCCAGCTCAGCCCTGGCCAGCTCAGCTCTGCATCCCCTGCTCACACGCCCCGCTCACACCTCCTTGGCCACCATCCCCTGTGAGGGTCCTCTTACCCCTCTCTGGTCTCTTCCCCGGGCCCTCCTTCGTCCCGTTGCCTCTCCTGCTTCTTACCGGGTCTCCCCGCTTCCTCTCTCCTTTCTCTTCCTGGGCCCAGCCGCCTGCTCCGTGGCTCTCCCCACTGTTGCCCAGCCCCACTGCCCTCCCGCTGACAGCAAGACTCTGTCGCCTCTGACTGCCCCCTGCTCTGTGTGGGGTATGCCCAGCTCCAGCCCTGTCGCCTGGCCTTGCTCCTCTCTCTGGGTCCCTCAACTGCCTTTTCTTCTCTCTCCCTGCCTTGCTTGGTTTTCCTTCCCTCCCTCCTTCCCCACTGGGCCCATCTCCATCCCTCTGAGCCCTCTGTCCCATTCCAGGGCCTTGGACGAGTATGTGGGGTGGGGCCAGGAGGGCCAGGGTCCTGAGGACCGGGGGCCACAGGCTGGGGGAGGGCACAAGAGCTGCCCAGTTCCTGGGAGAAAGACTTCTGCAATTCCAAGAAGTCTCTTTTCAAGGCCCTCCCCACACAGAACCCTCCCACAGCCCCATGGGGGTCCCCATTCTTAGGGGATTCTCAGAGCAGTTTCTTTTTTTTTTTGAGTTGGAGTCTCACTCTGTCACCGAGACTGGAGTGCAGTGGCCACTCCCGGCCACCGCAGCCTCGACCTGCTGGGCTCCGGCGATCCTTCCGCCTCAGCCTTCCGAGTAGCCGGAATTACAGGCGCACGCTACCACGCCCGGCTAATTTTTTGACTTATTGTAGAGATGAGGTCTCACCTGTCCAGGCGGGTCTCAAACCCGTGGGCTCAGGCAATCCACTCACCTCAGCCTCCCAAAGGTGCGGGATTACAGGCTGAGCCACCGAGCCTGGCTACAGAGCAGTTTCCATCCAACACACCTGTACTGATGCTTCCCAAGGACCAGGCTCTGGGTGGCTTTGAGGGAGTTAAGGGTGAATAAATTCAGACTTCGCCCTTGTGGAGTGCCCAGGCTGGGAGAAAAAGCCCAAGCTTTGAAATAATGCCTCTGTTCATGCCACAGATCTTTACTGAGCACCTACTATGTGTGAGGCATTGTGTTCTTGCATACACTTAGCTGGATGATCTTAGGAAGTCATTTGTCCCGAGTCTGGCTCCTCATCAGCAAAGTGGACTCTTGTATACATCAGAGTGCCCAGAGTGGGGCCTGCTGAGGGGGTAGGGGGTACGAGGTGGGCTCCTCCATCCAAAGCTGATAAGAACTAGAATCTTCCCGGGCAGAGCCCCAGATCCCACTCCAGACCCTGAGCCCAGGCCCCAGCGGTTGCTAGGCAACCATGGTGATGAGTGACGCGTGTCAGCTGTCACCGTGGGGGATTGTTTGTTCCGGGGGGCTGAGTCAGCGCCAGGCAGCCTGGGGGGTGGGAGGCGACACCCGCCGCCTGCTGGCAGTGCCAGCTCTGGGGCAGACAGACGGCACCCTTCCTTCCGCTCCCTGCTGGACCCTTTGCTGTGCCTGTCAGGCAGGCGGCTGCCCAGTCAGTGGGGAGATGGAGGGGGGTGGTCCAGATGGCCCCAGCTGCTTCAGGAAGCCCATGTTCTTTCCCTCTGAGCTGTCTGGGTTCTGGGATGCTTGGGGGTGGTGGGCCTGCTGCCTCATCCCAGGGCTGGAGCTGAGGGGAGGGGACCCCTGCCGGCTCCCCGCAGGTCCTCCCATCATCCATCAAACACCTGCTCCCCGTGAGGGTTTCACCTGTGAGGACATCGCCAGATGCCTCAACACTTGAAGGCACCTTGGCCCCCTCTGCCATTGGAGCCCTCCAGAGTCAGGCTGCTAAAGGGCTCTGAAGTCCGTCCACACCTCCCTGTCCCCACTGCCACTCTCCACACTCAGACCACCATCAGTCCCTCCCCTAACCCTCCAGCAGTCCCATCGCTGCTCTGCCCTGAGTATAACAGAGTGGTTAAGAATTTAACTCTGGCGTCAGACTGGGTTAGAATCCTGGCTTACCACTAACTAGATGTGTGGCCTTGGACAGGTCCCTTGATCTCTCTGACTCAGCTTCCTCATCTGCAAAACAGGAATGAAAGCAATACTAGCACCTATGTCATTAGGCTGCTGCAAGCATTAAACGAGTTAACATACAGCCTGCTGGCATAGCAGAAGCACCATGTGTGTCTCTTGACTGTGACTGTTAGCCAGCTTGTCCTTCCTGCCCAGCCAATCCCAAGACACCAACCTGCTTTATACCCCTCGATGGCGCCCCACTGGCTCCTGCCTGGCCTCACGTGGCACCTTGCCTGGCCTTTCTCACCCCTCCAGGGCCTGTCCCACCATTCCCCCTTCTTCCCACTCTCTGCACTTCTTCACTCTAGCCCTGTGAAACCTGCGCTTCCCAAATGTTCCTTGTTCTTTGAACCCTCTGTGCTTTTGTACCTGCTATTTCCATTGCTTGGACTGCTCTTCCTGCATTTGTTCACCAGACAGACACCTGCTCAGAGTCGGGCTTGAGCCCCATCACTCTGCACACGGGGTCAGGCGCCCAGGCCGTCCTCTCTGCACCCCACAGCACTGATCTAGAATGTAGCTGGGTCCCGGGACTCCGAAGCCCCAGTGCTCAGCACAGGGCCAGTCTCACACGAGGCCATGTCTTGGGCTTTTTGGAAGGGGTGTAGTGGACACGGGCCTGAATTGGGCATCAGGACTCTAAGGTTCCATTCTGGGCTGTTGTGTGACCTTGGGGCAGGCCCTGCCCTCTCTGGGCCTCAGTTTCTCCACCTTTGCATCAAGCCCCATCTGGCTCTTGTATAAATTCCTCTCTCGTGGAAGGATGGGTGGGGGAGGCCACAGCTGTGGCCCCAACCCTGACGGGCACACGCCCCCCCACCCGTCCCCAGATCATAGCCTTTGACGAGCTGCGGACCGACTTCAAGAACCCCATCGACCAGGGGAACCCAGCGCGGGCAGTAAGTGATACATGTGCTGTGCCGAGGTGTGTCCGTCCGTCTGTCTTTCCATCTGTCGTGGGCGGGGGGCGGGAGAGGGTAAGACAGGGGTGGGGGTGGGGGACCCGGCGGCCATGCCCCTTCCTCTGTCCCCGCCCCCAGCAAACACCTGGCGCGGGCTCAGGGCTGAGTTTCTCCTGGCAGCGCGGCCGTTGCCAGGCTCTGGGCCGTTGCCGTGGAGACGCGGGTGAAGGCCCCTCCATGGCGACGGTTGCCATGGGGACGGCGCGGCTGCTTGCCTGCCGCGCCGACAATGCCGCAGAGACTGCTCCGGCGCCCCCTGGCGGCCACGTGAAGAGCGGCGGGGGGGCGCCCCGTGCTCGGTCCTTCGCCTCCCCATCGCGGCCTTTTCCTTCCCCAACAGCGCGAGCGTTTAAAAAACATCGAACGCATCTGCTGCCTCCTGAGGAAGGTCAGTGCCAGACTGGGGGCAGCAGGCTCCTAGCCCAGCGCTGTCCCCACCGTCACCAGAGCGACAGTCAGGCCTTCCTCCTTGGGGCCTGGTTGGATCCACTTTGCCACCTGGGAGGGGAGGGAGGCCAGAGGCCTCTTAGTCCCCGGAGGTCAGGGTGGGTGGGCATCTCCCCAGTCCCAGCTCCCCTCTGTGTCCTAGAAGCTGGGGGCTGTGCTGGCGCCAAGCCGCTGACCGCTCACCCTCACTCCCCCAGCTGGTGGTCCCCGAATACTCCATCCACGGCCTCTTCTGTCTGATGTTTCTGTGTGCAGCAGAGTGGGTGACCCTGGGCCTCAACATCCCCCTTCTCTTCTACCACCTCTGGAGGTGAGGGCAGCAGCCGCCCGGGGGGGCTGAGATGGGGGGCGAGGAGGCAGGGGTGGGAGGCCTGACGGGGGCACTCAGCCCCTGCCGGCCCCAGGTACTTCCACCGTCCTGCGGATGGCTCTGAGGTCATGTATGACGCGGTCTCCATCATGAATGCTGACATCCTCAACTACTGCCAGAAGGAGTCCTGGTGCAAACTTGCCTTCTACCTGCTCTCCTTCTTCTATTACCTGTACAGGTGAGGCCCTGCCCCTGGCAGTCAGAACCCAGGGAAGGGACGTTCCGGCGTCACGCTGCCGGTCCCAAGTTCCTGCCCTTTGCCCTTGAGGACTGAGGGCGACCTAGGGTGTGACTGGTGGGTGGCCGGGTGTGCTCGGGATTGGGCTCACTGTTCCATCTCCCCACAGTATGGTTTATACGTTGGTGAGTTTCTAAGGGGGAAGCCGGCCAGGGAGCGAGCCCAGAACGGACCGGACGCCTGTGCAACCCCAGCCCTGTCTCTCGGCCACAGAGGCCTCAGCCCTGGGGAGGGAGGGGGCACTGGTGCCCCCAGCCTCTCCAACCCCCCCAACTGCTGCTGCGGGGACCCCCCGCCTTCAGAGCCCTTCCCCTTGGACTGGGGCTGGGCAGAGCTCTCAAAAGGGGCAGGGGCTCCCTGCCAGCCTGTGGGTAGGCAGTCAGTCCTGGAAGGGGCGGGACCTCCGGCCTTGTCCGTTTCAGGGGAAACTTGGGCCCTGCCGCAGGGCAGAGCTTGACCCTGGAAATTCTGGGCCGCCCACCTCCACCCCACCCTGAGGCTCCCCCTGCAGGTGGGGGGGCACCCACACCGGGAATGAGCAGGCTCAGCGGGGGGGCAGCCCTACCCTATCTGCCTTCCACTCCCCCAGGCTCTCTCTCCCACCCTGTCTCCACTGGCCCTGACTCAGCCCACCCTGTCTCTTGGACCTATTTTCTATGTCGCCTGGAGGAGTCCGGCACCCCCTCCCCGGCCATTTGTGACAAAATATGAATAAACTACTGCAAACACATGGGCCTCCAGTTCTGCTCCTGGAAAGCTTGACAAGGAGATGGGAGCAAGGGGACTGTGCGGAGGTAGCCCTGAGCTACGTCCCCAGCATAGCCAGTCCCCTCACGGGCCCCCAGGACCGTGGCAGCCCCTCCTGGATGGATCAGAGGCCTTCCAGGTCTCCTTCCAGCCTTTCCTGACTGTGCCTGCGAAGCCCTTCCCTTGGCCTTCCAAGGCAGTATCCAAGTCAGGAAGCCCTCCCTGGGTGCACCCTCTTCGTAGACAGCTCCAAGCCTAGTCCTCTGGGCAATACAGAGGCCCAGAGGAGCCTGCAACTCCTCCTCAGGCCCAGGAATGAGGGTCAAACAAAGCCACAGAAATCCAATCTTCAATGAATGGAAAAATCAGTGCCATCTGGGGCGGGGGTCACCGGACCAGGTGGAAGGTCAGCCAGTATATGATGAGGGGCTGGAAGGCTGCAGCTCCCAGGGTCAGGTAGAGCTGGACACGCTGTCGGGGGACCGGGCCCCCCACGCTGTCAGGGCCCATGGCTGCTGTCCGCAAAGAGCGCACCTGGAAGAAAGGAGGGCTGACGCTGGGCCGGGAGAGCGGGGTTTGTCCTCAGCTCTGACCCGGGTGTGGGGCAGCCCCAGACTCACGATGAAGTACATGAGCGCGGATGACGTCCAGGCCAGAACCACGTAGTAGCCATCGCGGCCGAACAGCAGCCCTGTGAGCACACTGAGGATCATTCTGGGGGGGGTGGGGAGGAGGAGAATGCTGGTGACCCCTCAGGGGGCCAAGCCTGAGATCAGCCCTGCTCCCCAGGGCCCAGGTGGACTCCACCTAGGCCAGGGCCCTTACTCCCAGCCTGTCCCCCCAGGGACCCAGACCTGAAAGGAAACTGGAAGGCCCAGGACTCCATCCCAGGACCTGGACCCCAGACCCCCTTCTCTCCCCTCTGCTCCCAGGGTGACTCTCAACATACCCAACCTCCTGCATGGCCCTCAGGTCCTGGGGAGACTGCTGGAGACAGCTGGGGAGTCACAGTTTGAGGCTACAGCTATGTACACCCAGGCCCAAGGCTGCAGGCCCTCCCCAGGCCACCTCCCCCCAGCCCACCAGTGCTCACCCCACATATTTGTAGCCGCTGTAGGCCAGCAGGTGGAAGGTGCTCAGCTCACTGCGCACGGTGGCCAGGTAGAGGCCCAGGAGCAGGGCCAGCACCTCCATCACCACCCACACCAGTGCCGTGCTCGCACACAGGCCCAGCACCTCTGGGGAGAACCTGTGCGGGCGGGGGGGGGCAGTTCAGAGCCAGCCATCCTGTGACAGGGTGAGGGGGAGAGCCCGGGGGCAGGAGGGGGTAGGCTGGGACTGCAAAAGATCCCCTAGGGAGGTAGGGAGAAGGCCCTGGGGGAGGGGCAGGGTTGGCACCGACCTTTTCTGCATGCCCAGTGCCATGCCAGCCAGCAGCACATAGGTGATGAAGGCCATTGCTGCCAAGAGCCAGAGAGACGCCATCAGCCTGGCTTTCTCAACCAGGGTCCCTCTGGTAGGCATCAAGGCCACTGATGCCACCTCCTCCTCCCCATCCTTTCTCCCCCACATATTCCCAACACAGCCTGACCTCCACATCCAGCTCACCAGTGCCGTGCCTGGGCTGCCTTTCCCAGTCAGCCCTCTCCCCCCAAGGTGCAAATGCCACCTGACTTTCCCAGAACCACAAGCTACCTCTCTTCCTGTTCTTGTGCTAGGAAGCTCACCAAAGTTTTCCGCTGTGTCCCAGAAACTGCATCATGGGCCAAGCCATTGCTCATTCTAGATAGGAACCAAGCTGATCTCTGGTGAGACTACAGGACCAGAAGGCAGGTTCAGTGGACACCCAGGGTGTCCCTAGAGTCCGGGGCTGTGGAGATGACCTCCCTTCAGCCAGCAATCCTAAGTCTGGCCCTCGACACTAGCCATAGCTCTGGCTACCCTGACGATGCAGAGAACTCCAAGTTGAACTTCAAGCTGTTTTCCCAAAAGCTCAGGGCCGGTGAGAGCTAGCTGCACCTTAACTGTTTTAACCATTGGTCCTGTCCTCAGTCCCCCTCGAAGCATTAGGACCGATGTGACCACTAGAGGGCACAGTGTCTGGAATCAGGAAACCAGCTCTCCCACCTCTAAGCTTTGGGGCCTGAAAGATCAAGTCACTCTGAGTCTTGGCATCAACAAGTCAGGTGGGAGTGCCGTTTCCAGCCTCACACAGTGGTCACGAGGTAGACATGGGATGAAGTATGGAAGAACCTTTGTCCTGCCTGGGACAGCTGGGCTGGCTGCCCTCACTGGAAACTCCGAGGGCTAGCCCCTGCACACTCACCCCGACAGGGAGAGGGAACTCAGCTATGGAGCCAGCCAGCCACAGTACAAGTGGGCGGCCTGTGGACAGACATGTCATGTGGATAGGCAGTTGTGGGAACCCAGATGGGAGGCGTCACTTGCTCAGGGGGTCAGGAAAGGTCTCCTGGAGGAGAGGAGGATGGAGCAGGCCTTGGAGGACAGATAATAATGATAATAGTAGCTGACATGTACTGCGTGCCTCCTCAGTGACAGGTGCTATGCAGGACACACGCCACCTCACCGAATCTCTACAACAATCCTTTGAGGCAGAGACTGTCATTCCCGTTTTACTGAAGAGCCCAAGGCTGAGGAGGAATTTGGCCCAAGTCAAGAGGTAGAAAAGTCTCATGAGGCCATCCTGGGAACCCTGAAGGCACATGTGGGAAGGCCTTACTGGTCACCCTCTATGCCTACCTGGTCCCAGAAAGCACCAAGAGCAGATGCTGAGTCTCTCTCTTCCTATTTATCCCTCAAGGCACAAGTCCCCCCCACGTTCCCCAGCGAAGGTCAGAGACTCACTGGGGATATAGAGGTCAGGGGCGTTGAGGTCTTGCCGGGGGGGCAGAGGCACGTCACGACTGTACTGCACTTCCCAGTTCTGGCAGTGGCAGCAGCAGCCATATCAGAGGAGGAGACAAGAAAAGAGAGAAGGAGGTTGATGTCTGGGGCCAGACTCCAGGGCAGGCTGAGGGAGGCCCACCAGCTCACCTGGTAGGAAGCTCACCTGGTGTGTGTAAGGGAAGACCAGGAGCCCTAGCTTCTTGGCCACGTAGGCTGTGTCCACAGCGAAAAAATACTTGAGTTTGTTCACAGACACAAAACGGTGCAGCTGGGAGGGGAGAGAGGAGACCATGGGCAAGCCGCACCCCGACTCGGGGTGCTCCTCTGTGTGCCCTTTGAGGGCCGCTGTGAGGAATCAGGCAGAATCCCATGATGTCCCAGCCCTAGCCAGAAACTCTGCCACCCTTGCCCTGGGGGCAGGCCACACCTCCTTGTGCACCATGTCCTTCCCGTGAGTTGCGATGGAGCTGCCATAAGCCATAGCCATATTGGCCATCGGGTCCCCAAGCAAGTGGTTGACATTGAAGGCCACGTCCGCTCCTGGGACTGGGTATCCCCCAGGCTGGCTGGAATAACCACCGCTTGTGTCATCGAAGAGGGGAGGAGGATCCGGAGCTGCCCGAGTCCTGTGCTTGGAGCCTGCAGGTTTGGAGGTATCAGAGTGGGTGACAGGAATACCGAACATGAGCCCAAACCACTGCCCTTTCCCTGGCTGGGCAGCCCTGTATGTTCTGGGGACACTGAACAATCAGCGAGGGAAACTCAAGCTAGGTGAGGGGGAGCTGATTCAGAAAGAACTTTGATAAGGGATTCTTCTTGAGAAATCCTTTGCTAAATGTAGGCCTAGAATTGGTTGCTCTCCGGGGGTTTTAGGAGCCTCTTTTTTTTTTTTTTTAAAGTTGGAGTCTCACTCTGTCGCCCAGTCTAGAGTGCAGTGGCACACTCACAGCCACTGCAGCCTTGACCTGCTGGGCTCAGTCTTCCAAGTAGCTGGAACCACTGGCACGCGCCACCACGCCCGGCTGATTTTTTGATTTATTGGAGAGACGAGGTCTCGCCATGTTGCCCAGGCTGGTCTCGAGCCCGTGGGCTCGATCCTCTCGCCTCCGCCTCCCAAAGTGCTGGGATGACAGGCGTGAGCCACAGCGCCCGGCTCTAGGAGTCCCTCAATGGAAGTGACCTCTGAACTGAGCCGTGGTGAGTAGAAGTTTGCTAGGCGGAGAAGATCATTGGGAGGGCACCTTTACGTGAACAAGGGTGGGAAAGGCTACAGCGGGCCCACCGGAGGCCCTGGGCAGTGATTAAGGACCCTACCAGGGTCACGACAGTAAATGGAAGATCCGAACGCGGACCCCGATCGTGCCAGGCTCAGGCTTGGGGATCCCAGCCGTGCTATCGTCGCCTGATCTCGGGTTTGGGCCGAGAGGGCGAAGTCCGGGACGCGCTGCAGAGTCGCGGGGCAGGAACCCGCGGGACGCCCTCCGCCCCGGGCACAGTCACGGCCGCGACTCTGTCTTGGGGTGAGCGGGCCGCGCCGCCGACCCTCCTCCGGCCGGCCCGGCCGCGCCCCGCCCGCCCACACCCCACGCACCGTGGGCTCCGTAGCCCGAGTGATAAGCCATGGCCGCGCCGCTCGCTCTCCCCGCTGCGTCGCCTCGTGGGCACGAAAACTAATAAGGAAGCGACTCCGCTCCCGGGATACCGACTGAAGCTACCCGGCGGCTCGACACGTCCCCGACTGGCAGACCGCAGCCGCCATGTCCGCGGCGTCATCCTCCGTCGCTTGCTATTGGCTCTTCGGGGGCGCCGGCTAGTCCCGCCCCTCTCCCGATTGGCTGCTGACTCGCTCTCGCCAAAGCGGATTCGGCGGGCGTCAACATCCGGGCCAGCGATAGGCAAAGCGACCCGAGGCGCTCTCGGATTGGACAGTGGGTCTGCTCGTTCGCGGCGGGAGCAGCCAATAGATGGGGGCAGGTAGGAGGGGGCTTGAGAATCATTTCCGCGCTTGCGCAGTGGGGCACTTGACGCGCCCTGCCACGACTACACCGGAGAGGAAACCGAGCGCCGGAGTCAGGGAGCGAAGCTTCGCTCGTGGGACTTGCTCTAGGCAGGCATGAGGCGGTCAAGCTCGGACCAAGCCCCGCCCTTCGGGACCCTGTCCCTCACTCTCTCTGCTCGCTTTCCTCCGCCGTCCCCCACTTCACCCCATCCTGGAGCGGACCCCGGCAGCTCAGGGGGTGGGGTGGGAGGGCAGGCCATGCCGTGACTGAGCGGCCGAGCGAGCCCCAGGATGCTGACTCCTCCTCCCGCCTCCCACTCCTCCCTTCCGCGCGGGTGCTGTCCGTCGTCCGGTGCTGAAAATGTCCTCCCGCCACTGCCGCCATCCTGCAGACCCTAGGGGCCTGCAGCTGGGAGGGTCTGGGGTCTCGATCCACACGCTTCTCCGCGAGCGCGCGCGCACGCGCGCACACACACACCCGGTGAAAAACTGAGGTCCAGGAGATCTTAAGTCCCAGAGATTGGGTAGTACAGGTGGGGAAGGATTAGGCTGTCCCATAGACTCTCCCGTGGTCCCGCTGATTTGGGGGCGGAGGTGTGCCGATCCGTCTCCTGAAGCTACAGCCGAAATTCCTGAGTCATCGCCGGTCCTGTGATCGTCTCAAAGTGAGGCCCCCAAGCCTCACTCATGGTCCCAGGGGTTCCTTTCTCGCCACCCGGTTGCTGGCCACTCCCACCCTTCCTGGAGACCAGACGTCTCCTTCCCACATACCTTCGGTCACCGCTTTCTAGAGAGCACGATCAAGTGCTAGTGTCCAGTTACGTCAGGTGACCTTCCTGCTCCCCAAACGCAGCCCACGTGGTTCAATCGCAGTGCCTTTGCCCAAAGGTCCCCTTCACCTGGGATGCCCTTACCCCTTATATCCACTTACCCAACGCCTAGTTATTCTTTAAGAGTGAGTTCAGCCTGGGCCTCTCAAAGGGAGCAGAGGTCTGACCTGGCTGGAGGTGGAGGTCGTAGGCCTGGTTCTAGGCCCCCACTGGGTGCACCCGATTTGCTGTGGATTCAAGTTCTGAGGACAGGGCCTGTGTCACTCTCCACTCCTACCCTTGTCTCCCCAGTGCCAAGCACAGTACTTGCATATAGAAGACACCCAATCAACATCTGTGCCCAGGAAATGAATAATAAATAGACAGATGAAACCCGAGACCAGTGATTTCCTCTCCACATCTCAGTCACCTCGTCCTCAAGTGGAGAGGAGTGTTTAGCGGAATGGTCTTTTCATTGCCCTTTGCCCAAACACACTCACAGAAAACAAATGAACCCACCCAGCATCGCAGCTCCTTGTGTTCACCCACTGATTGTCTAGCTTGGGGGCAAGGCCCAGATCCAGACCCCAGATGGGGTCTGAGGGCCCTGAGGACCAGGGAGCCCCAGAGAGACACGTGTGCATGAAAGGGGGTCATCCCATGCAGGATAGATCCCGCTGCCTTGCAAGGCATGATGAATGCTTGTGAATCGAATCCAAAATCTTTCCATCCCCATTTCTCGGGTGGGAAAACTGAGGTTAGGAGCGGAGCGTGCTGGGCCAAGGTCATGCGGCCTGGGGTTCCTGGGGTCCTGGTCCCAGTTTTGCTGCCCTACGTGGAGCCCAGAGCCTCTGCCCAGCCACTGAGACCCAGCACGCCTTTCTAGACTGTTCCCCGGCAAGGGAGGCTTCAGGGGGTGGGGCCCGGGGGGCCTAGCCCTGGGCCTTCTCCTTAGAGATGGGACCCCGCGGGCGCCCACCCGCCTTCGGGATTCTCCCTCCTCGCTTTCTACCCGGGGAAACTCAGGCGCCGGAGAGCCCGAGCAGCCCGAGGTCGCCAGCGCGAGCCGGCCGGAGGAGAAACCAGGAGTCCAGCCGCCCGGCCGGGGCTTCTGGGGGGCGGGGGCGCCCGCGGTGCCAGGCGCTGCCGGCGGCGCTGCCGGTGCCGCGGGGGCGGGGTCAGCGGAGGGCGGGGCGCCGGGCACCGCGGCCGCCAACGCCGCCGCCGCCGCCGCCGCGCTCGGGCTCGAGCTCCGCGCACTCCCGCCGCGGCCGCCCAGGCGAGCGGACGCCCCCGGGGCCGCGCCGCAGCCCTCCGCGCCCCCCTATCATGCCCCGGGCCCGGGCCGGGGCCGCCGGAGCAGCCAGGACACCATGCCCGAGGGCGGCGGCGGCGACGGCGGGGAGGTGCCCGCGCTCATCCCGGACGGCGAGCCGCTGCGGGAGGAGGTACCGGCGCCGAGCGGCGGGGGGCGGGGGCCGGGGAGGGGGCGACCCCGGGAGAGGGGCCGAGGAGGGAAGTCCCGGACCCCCTACGGCCAGTGACGTCATCGGGGCCGCCTGCGCCGGGGCCCCGGGGCCCGCGTGGGGGCATGGCTGGGGTGGCTGGGCGGGAGCGTGGGGGTAGACTTGCGCCCCCGACGCCCCCTCGCCCAGCCTCGCCGGCCCGATGACGTCAGCGCCCGCCCCCGCGCGTCCCCGTCCCGCCGCGCTGCCGGGATGCCGCCCCCCACCCCCAGGGCCTGGGGTCAGGCCCCCAGCCCGGCCCAGCCGCTCACGAGATGTCCGGGCGGTGCCTGCAATGCAGTATCGGTCGCAAGACTCGGGGGAGGAGGGAAAAGGGGAGGGGAGGCGCCTCTGGTACCCCTTCTCCCCACCCCAGGTGAGGACTGAGGGCCTGCCCTGCTGGCTGGGACCCCCAGGACGGCCCCTCCTCAGCCCTGGCCAGGAAGGTCTGCAGGGGCACCGGGCCCTGTGTGGTGTGTTGGGATGACAGGGTGGTGAGTGGGTCAATCTGTGTGATCAGGCAGATGTAGCCTGCTCGTGTGTGTTGTGTTGTGTGGGTGTGTGAATTCCGGTGTGTGTGTTCTCTACACCTTGGTTGGAACCCTCATGTCCTGCAGTCAGGTGAGGGTCTGGCACCTTGGCTTGGGTCAGGACCCAAAAATGTGTGTGTGCATGTGAGTGCTTCTTGTGGTGGGTGGGTCTCTCCCTGTGGAGTCTGAGGGTGTGGGTGTCAGCTGCAGAAGGGGGAGGGGTGGAGAGATAGGCACTGTGGTCAGGTGAAGGTCTGGCATGTCTCTGGGCTTCAGTGAGTGTGTAACGTGTTTGTGCATGTGTGTGTCCTGTGGTGGATGGCGGATGGGTCTGCGGTGTGTGTGTGTGTGTGTTGTCTGTCTGTGTGTACCATGCTGTGGTTGTGAGGTGTGTGCTCTGGGCACAGGCGAGGGTCTGGTGTTTTCTGGATGACCGGTGGTGTGGCCCTCTGTGGTGGGTGGGTCCATGACAATGAAGTGTTGGAGGTGTAAATGCATCCATCTGACCGACCTGTGGGTCAGGTGATGGTGTGCACCTGCAGTGGGTGCGGGGCGGGGCAGGTGGGCCCCCTGCCTGGGCTGGGGCGGGGCCTCTCCTCTTGGGCCTCTGGGGGCCTGGTGGGGCTGAGCTAGGAGAGGTGGCCCCTTACCCCACCTCCTTCCCCACTTCCTCCCCACCGTCTTCTCTCTCCATGGACACTTGAGGGTGAGAGGCCCAGGCTGGCAGCCCTGCCAGGGAGGGTGCGCCAAGTCCTCTGGACCGGGGATCGGCCCCCACTGCCCAGCAGCTGTGTCCCACCCCCTCCCTCAGCACAGATGGGGAGTGGAGGGCGGCCCTCCATCTGCTCCCCACCCCAAGACTCGCACCTCCCCCGTTCCCAGGCGCTTCTCTCTCACTCACTCGAAAGCCTCTCCTGCGTCTCCTGCCATCCCTAGTAGACCAGGCGACCAGAGGGAGACCCAGGGCGACAGTCACAATATTTATTTCCACGGCCAGACCCTGTGCTAAGATCTTCACATGTATGATCTCGAATCCTCAGAACCCAGTTTACAGGTGAGGAAACAAGTCCAGAGAGGATGAGGGACCTGCCCAAGTCACATAGTAAGTGGTGGAGCCAGCACCGGATCCTGGGCAGTCGGACTTTAAAGCCTATGCTGTCCACCCCTCACACCCCTGCCGTCCTGGCCGCCTAGGCCATCAGGACCAGGAGTCCAGGCCCAGAGATGGCAGGGATATGGCCAGGTCCACACAGCAAATCAGGGCAGAGCCAGGACCAGAACTCAATTTCTCTATAGCCAGTATGGAAGGTCCTTCCCTCTCCCGGCAGAGGTGGGTCTGTTGTGTCCTGGGGGCTGAGAGCACGCAGGACACAGTGGAGGACGGACACGGGGCAGAGAGAGGCCTGAGTTGGAACCCTGCAGTGCCTCTGTGAGTTAGCTAGCAATGTGAGGCCTGGAGCAGGCTGCTATTCCCTCCGAGCCTCCGTTTCCTCCTCTGTAAAGTGGGTTGAGGTGTCACCTCCTTGACCAGGCCTAAGCAGAGCAGCGGACGTGACTGCCGACCGGTCCTGACCCACACCCTTCTCTCTGCCCACCCGCAGCAGCGGCCCCTGAAACAGTCCCTGGGAAGCTCCCTGTGTCGCGAGTCGCACTGGAAGTGCCTGCTTCTCACGCTGCTCATCCATGCCTGCGGGGCCGTCGTGGCCTGGTGTCGCCTGGCCACGGTGCCACGGCTAGTCCTGGGGCCCGAGGCAGCCCTGGCCCGCGGGGCGGGGGGGCCACCGCCCACCTACCCGGCCAGCCCCTGCTCCGATGGCTACTTGTACATCCCACTGGCGTTCGTCTCCCTCCTCTACCTCCTCTACCTGGCGGAGTGCTGGCACTGTCACGTGCGGTCCTGTCAGGCGCCGCGCACCGACGCCAACACCGTGCTGGCCCTGATCCGCCGGCTGCAGCAGGCGCCACCCTGCGTCTGGTGGAAGGCCACCAGCTACCACTACGTGCGTCGCACGCGCCAGATCACCCGCTACCGCAACGGGGACGCCTACACCACCACGCAGGTGTATCACGAGAGGGCGGACAGCCGCACAGCCCGGGGCGAGTTTGACTACTCGGCCCACGGGGTCCGCGACGTGTCCAAGGAGCTGGTGGGCCTGGCGGAGCACGCGGCCACGCGCCTGCGATTCACCAAGTGTTTCAGCTTCGGCAGCGCGGAGGCCGAGGCCTCGTACCTCACCCAGCGGGCCCGCTTCTTCAGCGCCAACGAGGGCCTGGACGACTACCTGGAGGCCCGCGAGGGCATGCACCTGAAGGACGTGGACTTCCGGGAGTCCCTGATGGTCTTCGCTGACCCCCGCAGCCCACCCTGGTACGCCCGCGCCTGGGTCTTCTGGCTGGTGTCCGCGGCCACGCTGTCGTGGCCACTGCGCGTGGTGGCGGCCTACGGCACAGCCCACGTGCACTACCAGGTGGAGAAGCTCTTCGGGGCCAGCTCGCCCCCGCCCGGGGCCGTGCCCAGCGGGCCCCCGCTGTCCCGCGTGGCCACGGTGGACTTCACCGAGCTCGAGTGGCACATCTGCTCCAACCGGCAGCTGGTGCCCAGCTACTCGGAGGCCGTGGTCATGGGCGCGGGCTCCGGGGCCTACCTCCGGGGTTGCCAGCGCTGCCGCCGCTCGGTCAGCAGCAACTCGCTGCCCCCGGCCCGGCCCAGCGGGCCCCGCCTCCCCTTCAGCCGCAGCCGCCTGTCGCTGGGGGCCGGGGGCCGGGCCACGCCGGGGGTCTTCCGCAGCCTGAGTGGTGGCCCGCTGGGGCGCCGCGGAGAGGACACGGAGCCCCTGGAGAGCCCGCCCTGCTACGAGGACGCCCTCTACTTCCCGGTGCTCATTGTTCACGGGGACAGCGGCTGCCAGGGGGACGGGCAGGGGGCGCTCTGAGACGCCCCCGTGGCCCCCTGAGCGGCCCCTGCCCCACCATCCCACCATGGGCCTAGATGCCTGATGGTCCGAAATGGGGGAAAACAGAACGGCCACACACAGGGGTGGGGGTAGGGGGCCCCTAAGCAGATGAAAATGCAATGGCCCGTGGTTATTTTGGGGGGAATGGCCCGTGGCCATTTTACATTGAATCTGTGAACCACCCCAGCATGGCTTCCCCCCAACCGTGGGCCAACCCCTGAGATGACGGGTGATCTGGCTCGAGGGCCCCTCACGCTGGGCAGGGAAGGAAGCTTCCAGAAAGCCTGAGACGGGGGCGGAGTCCTGGGGCTGCCTGTGGGCTCTTCCCTGCTGGTACTGAGGCCACCTAGGAGCCCTCGAGCAACCCAGAAGCACAAATTGGCGACTTGGGGCCCTGCGCAGCTGGGTGGGCCTTGGCCCCACTCCCCGCCCGCCCAGTGTTCCCATTCTCCTCCCCTGGGTCCCTCCCTGCTGTCCTCCTGCCTCCACTCAGGGCCAGTCCCTGATCGGAGCCAGCAGTGTGGGCCCCTTGGCTGGGAGCCTGGTTCTCGGAGCACAGCCTTGCCCCCCCCCAGTGTTTCCCCTGGTGCCCACTGCACCCCCTCTCACATCCGGCGCCCCTTATCACCTGAGCTTCCTTCTCAGGGCCCCGCCATGGCCCGCACACACCCCGGTCTCTGCCCTGCCTCCCGAAGTCCACGTCTGCCTCGGTCAGCCGCACACCCCCGCCCCCGGGATGTCCTCTCATTGCCCCCTGGACTTCTCTGTGCCTCACTTTCCTGATGATCCTTGGGACCCAGGGCCACAGGGCATCCGAGGGGCCCTGACCTCGGCACAGCCTTTTGGACGATGCCCTCACTCCGCCATGGAGGCTTCCTTCATCAGTGGGGCCTGGCCCAGGGGACACTATCCCTCCAGGGAGGAGAGATTAGTCCCTTCCCTCCCAACTGGGGCCTCCACCTCCTCTCAGGGGCTGGCGGGGGAGGGAGGAGGCAGAGAAGATGCAGATTAAATAAAGGTATGAAACGGAAGGTCTTCTCATGCGCTTTCCTGAGTAGTGGCTTCAAGGCCGTCACTACAAGCACAGTGGACCACCCTGGTTCGGGGTATGATGATGGATTCATGGCGGGTGAGGGAGTGGAGCTCAGAGTTGGGCTCCACTAACAGGGTGAGCTGAGAAAGGGGACCTCCCTGCCCAGCCTAGGGCCTCTGGGACGCAGGTTTGAGTTCGGTTCCCCTGGCGGCTACTGATGTTATCAATCCGGTGGGCAGGTTGGAGGACACGAAGCTGGAAATGGCCAGCTCAAATCAGGGCAGGCTGGCATGGGCTCCGAAGACAGAGAATAGGGCCAAGGAAGGCCTCACTGGGAGAGATCAGAACGCTTCCTGGAAGTGACAGCCTCATATGTACAGTATTCAGGATGTTCACTGAGCGAGACCACTGAGCTCAGGGGCGAGTGTGGGGGGAGTCCAGCCTGCAGGGCATGGTCCAGGCCCCCAGCATGGGGCTGGGACTCTTTTCTAATCCACACAAAGGCGTGCTAAAAGCTAGTGATGTCCTTCGAAGGCTGCCGAGAACGACCAGGATTTCCTCACACAGGGCAGAGGGCAGCTGAACGTGAACCAAGGTGTGATGTGGAGATGGAAGGCGAGAGTTGGCCAAGCCCTCCATATCAAACCCCAAAGTGTGTCTTTAAGCTGGAGCCAGCTGAGCAAATGGGAACCATGGAAGATGGTGGAGCCCAAAAGTGACAGAGTCCAGCTGCCGGCTGACTACGTGGGGAGGGTTCAAGACCAGAACTTTCCTGTGCATCAACCCACTGCCCGGCTTCCTTGGGAGTGAAGCCAACTCTTTGTTCAGAAGCAACTTAAATGGAAACCCGATGGTGCCCAAATGTTCAAGAAGGCAGCAGTGGCCCGGGTGCAGTGGCTCACGCCTGTAATCCAGCACTTTGGGAGACCAAGGCAGGAGGATTGCTTGAGCTCAGAAGTTCTAGACCAGCCTGGAAAACACAGCGAGATGTTGTCTCTGCCAAAAAAATTTAAAATTAACTAGGCATGGTGGCATGCTCCTGTAGTCCCATAGTTCCAACTACTCGGGAGGCTGAGGCAGAGGGATCACTTGAGCCCAGGAGGTCGAGGTTGCAGTGAGCTGTGATCATGCCATTGCACTCCAGCCTGAGCGACAGAGTGAGACCCTGACTCAAAAAGGAAAAAGAAAAAAAAGGAAGCAGGGCGGGTTCCAGCATCTCCCATGGGGGAGTCTTCCTTCTCCTACCATTCTGCCCTAATGTCACAGTCACCAACAGTTCACTGGCCACTGGCCATTCTCCTCCCTTTCTCGACAGCAAAGCTCCATTCTTACTTCAGATGGCTACGAGCCCAGCTAAAAAGGCAACATTTTCAGTCTCCCTTGTACATATGGTAATACCATGTGACTGAATTCTAGGATACAAGATATAAACAGAAGGTGTTGGGTGGGATTTCCAACAATGCCCTGGAAATAGGAACAGCATGGGTGAAGGCCATTTTTGTCTTCTCTGCTTCATTCTGCATTTGGCCTGGAATGCATATGTGATAGCTGGAACTCCAGCAGCCATTTTGGATAGGAAGGTGACCTTGAAAATTGTAGCCATGTGCTGGGGATAAAAAAGCAGCAAGATAGCCGGGCTCGGTGGCTCAGCCTGTAATCCCGCGCCTTTGGGAGGCTGAGGTGAGTGGATTGCCTGAGCCCGCGGGTTCGAGACCCGCCTGGGCAGCGAGACCTCATCTCTACAATAAACCAAAAAATTAGCCGGGCGTGGTAGCGCGTGCCTGTAGTTCCAGCTACTTGGAAGGCTGAGGCAGAAGGATCGCCAGAGCCCAGCAGGTCGAGGCTGCGGTGGCCGGAAGCGGCCACTGCACTCCAGTCTGGGCGACAGAGTGAGACTCCAACTCAAAAAAAAAAAAAAAAAAAAAAAAGCAGCAAGATAAAATATCCTGGGTTTCTGATGACATCATGTGAGCTCCCGTATCGCCCCTGGGTTGCCTACCTCCAGGATCCAATGAGAAACAGAAATTAAACTTTTAGTTTGTTCAAGCCACTATTACCAGCAGTCTTCATTAACTATCTACTGCTGCATGACAAATTATCCTAACCTTAGTGGCTTAAAATGTAAAAATTGGCCAGGTGAGGTGACTCATGCCTATAATCCCAGCACTTTGGGAGGCTGAGGTGAGAGGATCGCCTGAGCCCACGGGTTCGAAATCAGCCTGGGCAACTTGGCGAGACCTCATCTCTACAGTAAATCAAAAAATTAGACAGGCGTGGCGGTGTGTGCCTGTAGTTCCAACTACTTGGAAGGCTGAGGCAGAAGGATTACTTGAGCCCAGCAGGTCGAGGCTGCGGTGGCCGGGAGCGGCCACTGCACTCCAGCCTAGGCAACAGAGTGAGACTCCAACTAAAAAAAAAGTAAAAATTATTATGCTCTCTCTTGGCTCCTGTGGATCAAGACAGGACACAATGGGGGTGGTTTATCTCTGCTCCATGACATCCAGGGCTTCTGCTGGAAGTCTCAAAAGGTGGGGCTGGAATCATGTGGAGGCTGGTTCGCTCACATTTCTGGCAGTTGATGCCAGCTGAGGGCTG
Source organism: Cephalopachus bancanus (assembly GCA_027257055.1). Taxonomy (NCBI): domain Eukaryota; kingdom Metazoa; phylum Chordata; class Mammalia; order Primates; family Tarsiidae; genus Cephalopachus; species Cephalopachus bancanus. The sequence goes on from JAPVLO010000390.1 coordinate 572,146, forward strand.
AGGGCCTATATAGGGCTGTGGCTGGGACATCCACACAGGACCTCGCCACGTGGCTTGAGCTTCTCCACAACATGGTGGCTGGGTTCCTAAGACAAGCATACCAAGAAGGTGGAAACTGTACTTGATGTTCTAGCGCTGTTTCTGCCTCTTTTCATTGGTCAAGGCTATTATGAAGGTCCTCTCAGTTTCAAGAGGAGAGAGCATAAGATCTCACCTCTCTCTGGAGGCTTGTCAATGTCACACTGTAAGAACAGTACATGGGGCCAGGCACAGTGGCTCATACCCATAATCGCAGCACTTTGGAAGGCCGAAGCAGGCTGACGATTGCTTCAGCCCATGAGTTCAAGACTAGCCTGGACAACATAGCAAGATCTCATCTCTCCAAAAAAATAAAATAAATTAGCCAGGTGAGATGGTGCTTACCTGTAGTCCCAGTTATTCAGAAGTCTGAGTCAGGAGGATCACTTGAGCCCAGGAGTTCGAGGTTACAGTGAGCTACTGATCATGCCACTGCTCTCCAACCTGGGCAACAGAGCAAGACTCTTTCTTTAAAAAACAAACAAACACAAACAATCAAAAACTGCTGTGTGGCCATGCTTCATCTCAAACATAGGAAGTGCTCAATAAACGTAGCTCTTACCATCATTTGTATCATTAATTACAAATGGGTGCTCCACGTCTTACACACACACACACACTTCACCAGCAGCCAACAAAGTGCCTGGCACACATAACAGATGTCCAGTCAATATGTGTTAAGAGAATGATTCCTGAACCAACACCTCTGACATCCTGAGGTTATCTGGGTCCTCAAAGCCAAGTGGAGCTGCTTAGACTGAGGCCCAGACCAACCAAGGGTATTGCCATCGCTTGGCCGCACTTAAAGTGAAGCTTTCAGCCAGGTACGGTGGCTCACGCCTGTAATCCCAGCACTTTGGCAGGCCGAGGCTGGAGGATTGCTTGAGTCTAGGAGTTTGAAACCAATCTAGACAACATAGCAAAAAAAAAAAGCCAGATGTGGTGGTGCATACCTGTAGTCCCAGCAACTCAGGAGGCTGAGGTAGAAGGACTGCCTGAGCCCAGGAGGTGGAGGCTGTGGTGAGCTGTGGTTGGGGCACTGCACTCCAGCCTGGGCAACAGAGTGAGACCCTGACTCAAAAAATAAAAATAAAAAATAACAAGGCCAGGCATGGTGGCTCACGCCTATAATCCCAGCACTTTGGGAGGCTGAGGTGAGAGGATCGCCTGAGCCCACGGATTCAAGACCAGCCTGGGCAACTTGGTGAGATCCCATCTCTATAATAAATCAAAATTAGCCAGGCGTGGTGGCGTGTGCTTGTAGTTCCGGCTACTTGGAAGGATGGGGTGGAAGAATCACATGAGCCCATCGAGTCTAGGCTGCAGTGGCCGGAAGCGTGCCACTGCCCTCCAGCCTGGGTGACAGAGTGAGACACCTACTCAAAACAAACAAACAAACAAATGAACAAAACAGAGCTTTTCTGATCCTCGGTGAATGGGCCTGGGAACTTAGGGCGTGCAGGGAGCACACGCTGGCTTCCCCGTCCCATAAACCCCGAAGCTCCGTGTTTCTTCCCTGGATCCAGGCCTGACTCTAGATCTTCCCTGAGGTGGAGGCCCCTGAATTTTTTGAGAGTTTCATCTTCCCGCTATGTCACACCTGCTGCCTTCTCTTCTCCAGAGCCTAGCAATGTGAGGTCACTGCGGACGTGGCCTGGGAAGCATCTGGAAAGACCAAGGAGGATCTGGCATCAAGTAAAAAAGCTGGACCTGCCCTGAGGGAGGACAGGGCAGGTGTGCTGCTGCCCTGCTCGGTGAAGGCCAAAGCACCCAGAAGTCAGATTCAGTGGACACCAGGAAAGGCAGATGGGCAAAACCGACGGCTGAATGTCAAGTGTAGTGTGTTACATCTACTCAAGGAGGAGCTTCTGTCCAGAACAGCTGCTGAGACCAAAATACCTAGGTCTTGGTAACCCATGGACAAAAGACTCCAACAGACAGATATATTTTTCTTCTCTTTTACTGTGTAAAAAAAAAGTAAGGCCGGGCTCAGTGGCTCAGCCTGTCATCCCAGCACTTTGGGAGGCCGAGACGAGTGGATTGCCTGAGCCCGTGGGTTTGAGACCCACCCGGGCAACTTGGCGAGACCTCATCTCTACAATACATCAAAAATTAGCCAGGCGTGGTAGCGCGCACCTGTAGTTCCGGCTACTTAGAAGGCTGAGGTGGAAGGATCGCCGGAGTCCAGCAGGTCGAGGCTGCAGTGGCCGGGAGCGTGCCACTGCATTCCAGTCTAGGTGACAGAGTGAGATTCCGACTCAAAAAAAAAAAAAACTCATAAAAAGACAAAATTTTTTCAGAGACTCACTCTGTTGCCCATGTTGGAGTGCGTTGGCATGATCATGGCTCACAGCACCCTCCACCTCCTGGGCTCAGGTGAGCCTTCCAACTCAGCCTCCTGGGTAGCTGGGATTAGACGCACACACCACCATGCCACCACACCCAACTAATTTTTTTTTTTTTTTTTTGTAGAGACAAGGTCTCACTATGTTGCCCAGGCTGGTCTTGAACTCTTGGCCTCCCATCTTAGCCTCCCAAAGTACTAGAATTACAGGCGTGTACCACCGTGCCTGGCTTCACTTGCTGTTCTTAACTGACCTCTCCATTTTCAAGTGAATAGCTGTTCTTGGATCTGCTGCTTTCCTGTTTTTCCTGCAGAGATACTGACTCCTTGCAATTCTTTGGAGGCTGTTGGTTGCTTGTTCTTACTAGCTTGTATTTTGGGCTTTGCGGGTATGCCTTATCACCTCGTTTTGCTGTGAACTTTATCCACGTGATTTTGATTTTATTATCTAATTGCTAGGTCCTTAAGTGGAGATTCAAAAACTGTGTGATACAGCTACTGCAGTCACCTCCGTTATTATTATTATTATTATTATTCTCCTCTTCCACCTCCTCCTCTTTTTTGAGTCAGAGTCTCATTCTGTCACCCAGGCTGGAGTGCAGTGGCATACTCATGGCCACTGCAGCCTCGACCTGCTGGGCCTTCCAAGTAACTGGAACCACAGATGTGTGCTACCACACCCAGCTAATTTTTTTTATTGTAGAGATGCGGTCTCGCCAATTTGCCCAGACTGGTCTCAAACCCCTGGGCTCAGGCAATCCTCTCACCTCTGCCTCCCAAAGTGCTGCGATTACAGGAATGAGTCATCCCGCCTGGCCATTTTCTTCTTCTTCTTCTTTTTTTTTTTTTTTGAGTTGGCATCTCACGCTCTTTCCCAGGTTGGAATGCAGTGGCACGCTCATGCCCACTGCAGCCTCGACCTGCTGGGGTCAGGCAATCCTTTCTTCCACCTCAGCTTTCCAAGTAGCTGGAACTACAGGCACGTGCTACCTCGCTCGGCTAGTTTTTTTTATTTATTGATTTATTGTAGAGACGAGATCTCGCCAAGCTGCCCAGGCTGGTCTCAAACCCCTGGGCTCAGGCAATCCTCTCGCTTCTGCCTCCCAAAGTGCTGGGATTACAGGCTTGAGCCCATACACACCCAGCCTGGCTATTCTTCTTAACCGATGCACCTGAACATGCCAAGGGTTCTGGTGTAAACCATCAAGGGAGACCCAGGGGACTGGTGGTCACTATTTCTAAATTCCCAGTAAAAACACTGCTATCTGTGTGGTTTAGATTCTGGGGGAATTTACAGTGAACCATCAACTACAAGGCATGTCAGTCCCCACATGGGTGACATTAACTGCACTTGCCAGATCTTGGACTTCCACAGTTGGTTGGTGCTGTCTTGTCCTGTTCGGAAACACAGACTCTTGTCTTCATTCTGGATGACTCTGCTGTTTTCCCAGGAGCCCATTAATAGTATTTGCTGCCACTGTGACAATTCTGAAAGGGCTGGAGCAATCCGTCCAGAAGTGACCTTTGCCTAGACTTCCCCATGTGTCCCCAAGTGTCTTCTCCTAAATGTTTTCCCACTTTTTCCTTTGGCTATGGACTGATGTTGGGGTGTCCCCTGTTTCCAAGTGCAAAGTTCATCCTTTTTTTTTTTTTTTTTTTTTAAGTTGGAGTCTCACTCTGTCACCCAGCCTGGAGTGCAGTGGCCACTCCCGGTCACCACAGCCTCGACCTGCTGGGCTCTGGTGATCCTTCCGCCTCAGCCTTCCAAGTAGCTGGAACTACAGGTGCGTGCTACCATGCCCAGCTCATTTTGATTTATTGTAGAGATGAGGTCTCGCCAAGTTGCCCAGGCGGGTCTCGAACCCACGGCTCAGGCAATCCACTCATCTCAGCCTCCCAAAGGCATGGGATTACAGGCTGAGCCACCGAGCCCAGCTTTTTGTTTTTTTTTTTTTTTTTTTTTAGTCAGAATCTGTCACCCAGGCTGGAGGCCAGTGGCACACTCCCAGCCACCACAGCCTCGGCCTGCTGGGCTCAGGCGATCCTTCTGCCTCAGCCTTCCAAGTAGCTGGAACTATAGGCATGTGCGACTATGCCCGGCTAATTTTTTGATTTATTGTCGAGATGAGGTCTTGCCAAGTTGCCCAGGCTGGTCTCAAACCCACGGGCTCCGGCAATCCTCTCCCTTTGGCCTCCCAAAGTGCTGGGATTATAGGCACCCGGCCCCCTCTTCTTACAAGGGCATGTTTACAGTTGCCCATAAAGACCCTCTCTGTCTCTTGACATTGATGTCCTCCAGAACAGCCAGCGGCTCCGGGAAGTCTGCAATGACCCTACAATTGGGATAAGTTGGTAAATTCCTTTCTGCTCACCATTCTGCTACTGGGTTATAATAGTTCATATGTAATTTCTTACCCATCTCGTGTCTGTCCCCAAGTGGCTCCCAGGGGTGTATTCATACACAAGGCTTTCAAATCACAGCAGTGTGTTGTGGGGGCGGTAGTAGACACAAGGGTGTGATCTTTTTTTTTTTTTTTTTTTTGAGTTGGAGTCTCACTCTGTCACCCAGACTGGAGTGCTATGGCTGCTCCCGGCCACTGCAGCCTCGACCCGCTGGGCTCTGGCGATCCTTCCGCCTTAGCCTTCCAAGTAGCTGGAACTACAGGCGCGCGCTACCACGCGCGGCTAAGTTTTTTTTTGATTTATTGTAGAGATGAGGTCTTGCCAAGTTGCCCAGGCGGGTCTCAAACCCGCAGGCTCAGGCAATTCACTCACCTTGGCCTCCCAAGGCACGGGATTACAGGCTGAGCCACCGAGCCCGGCTGGGGTGTGATCTTGACTGTGGCTTTCTATAATTATTCAGCTCTGGTTTCTACCAGGCAGGGCTGAGAGTTGTCTCGTGAACATTTCTTTTTTTGAGAAAGGTCACCCAGGCTGGAGTGCAGTGGCATGATCACAGCTCATTGCAGCCTTGATTTTCTGGGCTCAGGAGATCCTTCTGCTTCAGCCTCCAAGTAGCTGGGACTATAGGCGTGCACCATGTCCAGCTGATTTTTGATATTTTTGTAGAGACGAGGTATTGCCATATTGCCCAGGCTGGTCTCAGACTCCTGGCTCAAGCAATCCTCCTGCTTCAGTCTTCCAGGGTGCCAGGATTACGGGCATGAGCCACCACACCCAGCTGTGGGGCTAACTATTAAATGAAACTGCTAGGTATTTTTTGGCTTATAGACATCATGAAGAAAACCTCTGTCATAGGGATGTGGTGGGCTTGGGATGTCAGTTTCTGCCGATTCAGCTCTCCCATGATCAGTTTCCAGATTCTGTTTCCAGCCTCCCCAGAGCCAGCTTAAACACACACTATCTCTTGTAGCGGGTTTCTGCACCACCCAAAGGTCCTTGTTGGCTTTCAGTAGAAAGCCTTGATCCTACTCTTAGAGCCTTTCTCCATTTTTCAAACGAAGAGGCAAGCACAGAGTGACTAGGGAAGGTGCCTGAGGTTCCCTGGCCATTAAGCAGTGGAGTGCACACCCAAACAAGGCTGTCTGATGCAGAGTGCCAGCTCTTTACTGTTGTGCTAATTGGCCTTCCAGAAAAATCACTGAAACCTTGTTAACACATGCCCCAGAGCTGCACCTGTCTGGGCACATCGTTGGGATCTCATGATCACAGGAATGATTTATTTACCAGCCATCACCCACTGAAACCACAGAGGACTAAGTCTTCCCCCGGAGGAAGGCTCCGCGCATGACTGCTCAATCCTAGTGCCATCAGTCTCTCTGAGAGTCTGACTCTTGCAGTCTCACCCCTAAGAGTGAGTTTCCTGGGGTGTGGGCATTTTCTGATTAGGGACATGGTTATCTCATATGGACTGTCTTTGCTGTAGGGTGAGGATAACAGGACCTGTCTGGGTTCAAACCTCTACTTACTAATTGGGTCAGCTAGGGCAGATGGCTTAAAGAATTTTGGCAAGTGCCTTCAGTCTCCTCGGCTGTAAATTTTGATAAGAATGGCATTTACTTCATGAGTGTTGTTATGAATCGTAAATGGGTTAAAGCTGGGCGCGGTAGACCACACCTGTAATCCCAGCACTTTGGAAGGCTGAAGCGGAAGGATCGCCTGAGCCCAGGAGTTTGAGACCAGCCTGAGCAATGTAGGGAGACCTCATCTCTACAAAAAATTTAAATATTAGCTGGGTGTGGTAGTGCATGCCTGTAGTTCCAGCTACTTGGGAGGCTGAGGCAGGAGGATCACTGGAGTCCAGGAATTTGAGGTTGTGGTGAGCCATGATTGTGCCACTAAACTTCAGTCAGCCTGGGCAACTGAGTGAGACCCTATCTACCAAAAAAAGGGGGGCGTTAGGTTATGGACAGGCAGGGTGAGGGTGGAGAGGTGCAGGGAGGCGCGCAGCACTGCCGGGGCTGGCAAGCCAGAGGTGCGCACTGGGAACCCAGAGATCCGAGTAGATTGCAAAGAACTGCGATACACAAAAAGGTTAAGAAAGCAAAGTTTATTTAAAAGTAAATTAGAGAGAGAAAGAGAAGGAAGAGAGAAGATTCACCCCCCCAAGATAGGGGAGGGGGACCAAAGCCAGGAAGCATGGCGACAGCCATTGCTCAAAGAGCACATGGCCACACCAGACTCTAGCAAGGCAATGGCCACTGGTTGCTTGTGGTTGAGTCCTTTTAACCATATTCCTTGATGGGGAAAGGTCATTAGAGTGAGTGGGTGATGGTCTGCTTCCACGTCATCACAAAGGGGCAGGCAAGCGCAGGTACTGACCTCAGGTGGTGGACAGCAGGCAGATGGGTGGGTTAGTCACATGATTGCTGCCATGGTGAGGCTTCTCTGTGTCGTAGTTCACAGAGGGCTGATTAGGTCAACCCTGGGGGTAGTTTCCTGTGAGAGACTTGTTAGATATTTGCAATTACAAATTCCTTGACCAAAGGTAGGGTGGTTTTGGGCTGTCCTGATCTTGTATCTGAAGGAGATTTGTCTAGGGGGGATGGGATAGGCTGCTGTTTGTCCTGCAGTAGAACATCTGAACACCTTCTAATGGTTACACTGAGGCAAAAAGACTAAAGAATAAGCTAAGTTTCTTCTAGGTTTCTATAGGTACCTTTCAGGGGGTTAAGACAAAGCTCTTAGAATAGGACTGAGCATATAATAAGTGTTTCAAGCATTCACTATTATTTTCATCATTTGGCACCAGGCCCTACTTTTATTTGTAGTGACTAAGGCACAGAGTTGGAATATAGTCTGGAAAGAATCCCACTCCTCAGGCCTAATTTGCTCAGGGGCGGCTGGGGGCTAGGTTGTTGTCTAACGCAGGGCCCAGCTAGAGGCCAGCAGGGGTCGGTTCCGTCCTCCTCAGTGTGGCTCCCAGACTGGTCCAATAACATTTGAAAAAGATCTCATTGCACTCCCAGCACAGACTCGAGTCATCCACCCAACTGGGGCCCCAGTCTCCCGTGGGAGTGAGCAGGTATTTTCAGATGTAGCGATGAGCGCTGAGAAAGAGTCTCCCCTGAGACACTGTCTCTAAAAAGGATGGCCTTCAGCTCCCATGTGAGGGCTTCTGAGCCCAAACCCATCCCAGCCTAACGCCCCCCCCCAAGGGGAATGTCTATGATTTGGAGCCCCAGTTGGGGGAGGGGGGAACCTGGCCTTAGGAATTCTGGGCCCCCAAGTGAGAGGCTGTGCTTTCACCCCTGAGGACAGCATCGTGGGGGAGGGACAGAAAGAGTCCAACCAGACCGTCAGGAGACTGTAAGGGACAGTCATGGCCTATTAGGGGCTGTCAGGGCCCCCTCAGCTCACAGAGTGGCTTGAGGGCCAGTACGAGACCCCCTCGGAGAGCAACTTAATATGAAAAAGACACCTGTGAAGAAATCTGCTGTCCTTCCGGGGGAGTCGGAAGATATTTAAGTAACACGTTTAATAAACGAAGCAGCAGTCTACTGAGAAATTAGCATAATTTAGGAGAGTTGCCCTACGGAGGACTCCCGGTGGCTGCAAGTCCGCGGTGCCGACGCCAGGTGGCGCCAAAGTCCCATCGGCGCTACCTGCCTGGCTCTCCACGCCTAGTTTGGGGACTCCGTCCAGAGGACCCGGAATCTGGACGAGCGAAAACCGCAGGTAGGCGGAGAGGGTGCCAGGACCGGGTTCAAGGGCATCCTGGTCAGAGACGAGAGATTCAGCGGACTAGGGGGTCTGGGCATGCCCCGAAGGCGGTAAGGGACGCCGGCCTGGGGTGGGCGGGGCTTGCGTTCCAAAAGGGTGGAGCCTAATGTGGGCGGGGTTATGCCCCGTAAGGAGGAGGAACCTGTGCGCCAAGTCCGGAGCGAAGACCGTCAGGGGCGGGGCTTGTGGGTATCTTTAGTGGGCGGGCGGGGGTCGAGGGCTCTGTGTAGGTGAGCCTTTACCTCTCTGTGGGATGCGCGAGCCCTAGGTGGGCGGAATTATTCCCTTTTTGTGGGTTTAGTGAAAGGACAAGTCTTGTGGCTGGGGGTGGAGCCTGCAGAGGAGCTTGAGGGAAGCTTTACGCGCTCCGCGGAGGGCAGAGTTCGCATTTCTCCCCCCCGATAGAATGAATGTCTCTGCCAGATTCCCTGTAGAGTCCCGTGCTCCGTGAGGGGCGGAGCTTGTGATTTTGTTGGGCGGGGCGTGTAACGCCGCGTGAGGAGAATGTGTAAAATCTGGACGGCACTCATACCTCCGGGACTCCTAACCCCGTCTGTTTCCGCAGGCCGCGCGGAGAAGGCGGGGCTTGCGGCGTTGTAGGCGGGGCCCGGGTGGGGCTGACAGGGCAGAGGGGCCGGGCGGGAATCTCTGAGTTGGCAAGAGGCGGAAGGGGCGGAGCTTGAGGCTTGGGGGCGGGGCCTACGGAGAGCTCCCGAGGGGGCGCTAGATTGCAGCGGGGGGGCGTGGCTCGTAGCGCCGAGTCTGTGCCGTCCTGGATGAGGCGGGACCTGAGGGTCGGTGGGCGGAGCCTGGGGCCCGGCGCTCGGCCTGGGCGGGGCCTGGGACCGGGCGCTCGGCCTGGGCGGGGCCCGGGCTCGGCGCAGGCTGGGGCTCTGCCCTGGGAGGCCGTCTGTTTAGGCCCGCACGCAGCTCCGCATCTGGTGCTCATTACCAGATGACAAAGAGCCGGCTCTGGGCCCCCTTCCCCACTCCCATCCCCCCTCCGGCTGCAGTGAATTTAACTCCTTCCTGCCCTCGGGGCGCTCCGGATCCCCCACGCGGGGTCACGGGAGGGAGCTCCGGACCTTCCCGTCCTGGCAGGCCCTGTCGCTTCCCACGCTCCGCCCGCAGCTCCTTCCCAGACCCAGGCGTCTTGGCCTCCCCGCGACCCTCACTCCCATCCCGCAAACCTCCCCGACGGCGTCTCCGAGGTTAAAGCTCGGCAGGGTCTGGCGGGGGCGTCTGGTTTGAGTTAGCGGAACGTGAGAGAGGGGAGAGGGGACCAGAGGCAGTGCGGAGCGCTCCCGCAGTCCCCTCCGTGACCCCCCGGCTTGCCCCCCCCGCTCTGGCCCCTCCTCTCCCGGTCCCCAGCCCAGTCCCAGGCCCTGGGCCAGAGGGTGGCATTGGGCCCCGGTAGGGAAGGGGGCGCTGGGCCACTCCTCCTTGCCTGCCCGGGTGGTCGTGGCTGCACTGCCCCGTCCTAATTAGAGGCCCGGGAGAGGCTGCAACTGAAAAATTACAGAGGCGGTGGGAACGCGCGCCTCCCCCGCCCCCCAAGGCAAGGAGCCCAGGATGAGGGGGGTCACCTCCACAAGGCTGTGATCTTTGACCAGCCCCTCCCTCCTTCAGTTCTTGGGACACCACGGCCCCGAGCAACGCGAACCCTCGCTCATGCTGGGGTCGGCTGAGTTCTTCTCGGTCCCTGCGCCCCGCCCCCCAGCCCACACGGAGGAGAGCAAAGCGTGGCCCAAAACGGGAACGCTCTGCCGCCGAGGCTGCCCAGGGAGTTGGTATCTCTCCTGAGTTCCGTGCTCTCCCCATCCCAGGCTACGGGGCTCCTGGCTCCTCCCCAGGGAGGAACACCTGCAATCTGAAGGGGTGGCAGCACCCTTGCGTGACCCTGAGCCCAACTCTCAATTTCTGCAAAGCCAACGATGGGAAGGAAAGGGCCGGAAAAAAGGAGAAACTCAGCCCCCCAGGTCCTCCCCGCTTCACTGCCGTGAATCACCAGCCCCAGAGCCTACCTTGACCCAGTCTATCTCCAGTTTAGCAGAGGCTCTCAATCCACAACCCTCCCCCAGATTCAGCTCCGTCTTCTTGAAGTTTTGGTAGAAAGAGGAACGAACATGGAATTTTCTCTATGCCACGCTTCCCAGGTCTGGACTCAGCGGTGTGACCTTGGGCAAGGTTCTGCACTCTCTGGGCTCTGCTCCCCTGGAAATCTCTGAAGCATACCTTCCCTTAAGAAGTCTTACCTTAGCTCTTTGAGGGCCCAGACAAACCGAAGAAAGATTCCTTCTTTTTTTTTTCTGAGTCCTCCCAGACCCTTCCCTGAGGCACCAATGGGGGTCAGAAGCTTTGGGTGTGGTTGGCACCCCATTTATTGGAGAAGGCCCCAGCACCCACCCCCTGAGGTCTCGGAGGCCTTGGCGTATCCTCTGTCGGAAGTCTGGGCCAGGGAGCAGAGTTCCCGAAAGTAGTGGTTGACTGAAAGGAGCCTGGCTGGCCGGGTAGTAGGAAACCCTCTGTCCAGCTGGGTAGCCCACATGGGTCCCTGGTGCAGCCTCGGCCACGTGTCCAGTGCACACACCTTTCCCCTACCCTGCAGGGGTGTCTGTGCCCCATCACACGCTGGTTCTGCAGGTCTGCACTCCTGTGAGGCTGCCCCTGGGGGGCATGGGTTCTGTTGGGCTCTTGCTGCCAGCATGGGTGACCCAGCGATAGCAGTCGGTGACGCGCTTGTTGGGCGCATGGGGGCCACAGCGGGTGCAGTACACAATGCCCAATGCGAGTAGGACCACCAGGAAGACGCATGTGGGCACCAGGAGTGCCACCAGCAGCCACCGGTCATCCCTCCGCCTGTGGCCTGCCAGACCAGCCTCCGCCAGGACTGTGGGGGCTGCCGTGGGCAACCACGGGACCAACTTGGGACTGGGGCCACCTTCCCTTGGGATTTGGGGGGCTTTGGAAGGAGGATGTGTAGGGCTGATGGGCGAGGTTTCGTTAGGGGGACTCTGGGAGGACAGGGGAGGTGGGAGGGCTGGGGGCTGGGTAGCAGCAGGCACAGGGACTTGATGGGCAGGGGACACAGGCGACCTGGAGGTAGGGGTCAGAGAGGGCTGGACTCTCGGGATGATGGGAAGCTGGGTGGCTTGGGTTCTGAAGACAGGGATATCCGGGGCCAGAGGGGGTTGATGGGCACTGGGGGTAGTGACCAGAGGGGCACGGTTAGCTGGGTTCCAAGGCAAAGGGGTGGTGGTCGGGATATCAGCGACCTGGGTAACTGGAAACTTGGGGGACTGGTGGGCAGGGAACAGTTCAGGATATTTGGTTGAGGTAATGGGGGTCTGGTGGGCAGGAGGCCGTGCGGGGTGAGTGACAGAGATAATTGGGGGTTGGTGGGCAGAGGACAGATCTGGAGAGTTGGCTGCAATCACCGGGACCTGGCGGTCAGGGGGCAAAGCTGGGTGTGTGGCAGGGATCACAGGGGGCCGGTGGGCAGGGGGCAGGGGTGGGTGTGTGGCAGGGACCACAGGGCGCTGGTGGGCAGAAGGCAGTGTGGGGCGTGTGGCAGAGACCACCACAGGCCGGGTGGCAGAGAGCACTGAGGAGTGGTAGGGGACCCTGGGGGCACTGAGTGGCGGCGGCCAGGTGGGCTCCGGATAGGGTATCCGCGGCTGTCCATCCTCTGGGAAGCTGGGTCTGTAGGCCAGGGCGAAGTCAGGCGTCTGCGTTGGTTCCATCCACAGGATCCCAGGCATCTCCGTCCAGCTACCATCGAAGACCTCCCAGCCCTCATCTTCCTCCTCTTCGTCGTCCCCGTCATCCAGTAGCTCGTCTCCGAGGTCCTGGGAAGCCCGGGTGCCCATGGCCCCGGCAGGGCTGCAGCTGATGCCATCAGCCTCCAGCTCGTGCCCCTCGCTGCAATAGCACTCGAAGCCACCAACGTAGTTGACACACATCTGCTGGCACACGCCAGCGATCTGGCACTCATCTGTGTCCACGCAGCGGTGCGGCTCATCCTCGGCTGGCCGGAAACCCAGGCGACAGTGGCAGCTGTAGCCCTGTGGCCCGCCGGGCTCACACTGCTGCTCACAGGGGACCTGGGCACAGGGGTCCTCGCAGCTGTGCCCGTCTGCTGCCAGCCGGAAGCCCTCGGTGCAGCGGCAGGACACGTGACCATCCACACCCTCCACACACTCGTGTTCGCAGCCGCCGTTGTCGGGGCCACAGCCAGTCCCGGGGCACAGGGGCCCAGGCCGTGACCAGCCCACACCTCCATCAGGCTGCTTCACACAGAGCAGAGAGGCTCCCCTGCCAGCCTGGCACTGCACGGTGGCCACAGAGCCAAAGGGCAGCCACTCAAATTCTGTGGAGACCAGGTGGAAGGGCGTGGTGTAGACGGCGGGGCCGGCCTGGCCCGCCTCATCTGGCAGTGCCCGGCAGGCACCCTCGAAGCCAAACTGGCACAGGTAGCCATCTACGGCCAGCGTGCACGAGCCCTCTAGCCAGCGGTGCTCGCCACTCGCCTCGAGGGCCACGCAGCGCTGGGCCGGGCAGGGCCCCCCGGTGGCCGACTGGGCCCAGTTGGTGAAGGCGGTGTCCTGGTCCCCCGTGGTCCACGTGAAGCCGCGGAGTGGGCGCTGTGGCTGGCATTGCCGGGCCTGCCGCTGCAGCCCGATCCACAGCAGCTGGCTGGCTGGGCCGGCACCCACCAGGCTGTCCACGCGCTGGGCCTCCTCATGGGTCCGCGGAGTGGCCAGGTCCCCCCCAGCTCGCGGCAGGCCCGCCAGGCCTCCAGGAAGGTGCGGCGCCGTGGGAAGAGGGCATAGCAGCTGCCTGGGCCGCAGGCGGCCCGGGGCTCGGCGGCCCAGGGGTCCTGGCCCAGGGTGGGCACCGCGGCCGCCCAGGCCAGCAGCAAGCGCAACAGCATCGCGACGCCCCCCGACTGGCCCGGACCGGGCCCGCGGCTGCTCTTGACAGGGGGAGGGACCCGGGCCTCCGGCAGGCGGGCCGGGGGCGGGCCGCGGGCCGGGCTCAGGCCTTGTAAGGAGTGGGCTGGGGCGGCTGCCAGCTCCCTGCTTCTGCTCCCCGGGGGCCGCCAGAGCAGGAAGCAGTGGGGTGGGGGGCGCTGGGGGTGGGGGTGGAGGAGGGGAGGTGGCGCAGTTAACGGCTGCCCCAGGCCCCACTGGGCTGGGAGGCAAGGGGTGGGAAACGCCTGCCTGCAGAGGCCCGGACCCTCCCTCGGAAAACTCCAGCATAGACTGGGGCTCAGAGCAGTGGAATGAGGTTGCTTCCCAGAGACTCCCAGAGACCCAGATTGGGACACACCAAGCCGTCACACCCGTGAACACTTTCTCAGCCCTACTGCGTGCCCCACATGAGGAAGCATGCTCTCATCCCGGTCCCTTCCATCACACATATGTGTGCTCGCGTCCCCCACCCTGTGCAAGGGCGTGCTCTTGGACACCCTGTTTGTCCTTCCACCTCATGTAGAGCCACACAGGCCTGCAACCCCCTTCCCACACGTGCACATGTTCTGACGTGTGTCATCTGCATGGCCTAACATAAGAAGCCCCTCACTTCCGGACTCAGGCCCTGGATAGAAACCACCTTGCTCACCCAGGGGCCTCTCATTTGGGTACCAAGTTCCTGCCTCAACCTCCCCCCTACTCCCAAGCTTTCTGGCTCCAGCTGAGACAGTGTTGGGGGTGGGGAAATGAGGGGGTCAGGGGGCCGACCTCCCTTCACCCCAGCTCAGCCTGGGGCCCTGGGAACCTGGGCTTGCAGGGGGCGGAGGCAGCCCCCAAACAGGAAATGCCTCTCTGGGCTCCTGCCGCAGGAAGGCAGGGTGCGTGGGTTAGGGGGCTGGGTGGGGGCTGGGATCCGCGAGGCTGGCTGTGATGGGACTGGTGCAAGGCCTTGTATGGGCATGGGGCACACAGTGACACACGTGTATGTGACACAGGCGTCACGTGTGTGGAGCCCTCCCTGTCCCCAGGGCCTGCTGCGTGGGCCTGGCCAGGGTCCTCTTCCTTCCCTTCCTGGAGGCCTTTGGAGGCATGTGTGCTGAGCCCATCACCCAGGATGGTTCCCTGGGAGCCGGGTGGTGAATTACCCCATGCACACCCCCTGTACTCTCAGCAGAAATTTGAGCCCAGGGTGGAGAGGTGGAGGAGGGCTTCCGCCCCTCAGTGTACTGTCCTGTTTCAGCTTTCCACTCTGCCACCAATCTGCTTTGTGATTGCAGGGAAGTGGGCTTTTTTTTTTTTTTTTGAGTTGGAGCCTCACTCTGTCGTCGCCCAGGCTAGAGTGCAGTGGCATGCTCAAGGCCAAGGCAGCCTCGACCTGTTGAGCTCCGGCGATCCTTCTGTCTCAGCCTTCCAAGTAACTGGAAATACGGGGACAGGCCGCCATGCCCAGCTAATTTTTTTATTTATTGTAGAGATGAGATCTCGCCAAGTTGCCCAGCCTGGTCTTGAACCCCTGGGCTATCTTCTTGCCTCCACCTCTCAAAGTGCTGGGATTACAGGTATGAGCCACCACACCCAACTGGACCCATTTTTCTTATCTCCAACATGGGGGTGATGAGTCCGGGCCCTTTATCTCACTGCATCATAACACCGTGTTTGTGGGTGTGCTTTGTCAGCTGTGGGACCTCAGGCAAATGCTTCTTAGTCTTCCTAGCAATCCGGGTGGCGGCAGGACAGGGTGTGTGTTGTTAACCACTCACCGTGCCTGGACTGACCCTGCAGACCCAGCCAGCACCCCCGAGGACCAGGGCATCCGGAGTGCTTGCTGTGTGTCCGGAAGTCCCTTCTTACAAGGGCCACGCCTGAGAGCACACAGACGATCCTCTTCTCAGGAGAGGAAAGTCAATATGGGGCAGTTCATCCTTCCACTGGCTCCGGCCCCAGCCTTGAGATCATCCTCGATTTTTTCTCCCACACCCCGTGTCCAGTCGCTCATCTAATCCTGTCGGCCTCACTTTCAAAACAGATCCAGAGTCTGAACGCTCCTCACCATCCTCCTCCCCACCCATGCCACAAGCCTCTCTGGTCTAGATTCCCCCAACAGCCTTTCCCCGCGTCTCTCTCTTGCCCTCTCCATCGTGCCGGAGGGATCCTTTTAAACCCAAGTCAGATCTGCTCACTCCTCTGCTTGAAATCCTCTGGGCCCCCATCATGCTCAGAGGAAAGTCCAAAGTCCTTGCCATAGCTTCCAGGTCTGTGTGATCTGCCGCCAAGCTCCTCATCCCAGCCCTCCCCCTCACTCCCTCTGTTCCAGACACCAGCCTCACTGCTGTTCCTTAAACTCTCCAGACACTCTACCTTAGGGCCTTTGCCTTGGCTGTTCCCCCTGCCAAGAATGCTCTTCCACCACTATCCAGATGCACTGTTTCTTCTCGA
Source organism: Cephalopachus bancanus (assembly GCA_027257055.1). NCBI lineage: Eukaryota > Metazoa > Chordata > Mammalia > Primates > Tarsiidae > Cephalopachus > Cephalopachus bancanus. The sequence goes on from JAPVLO010000390.1 coordinate 588,160, forward strand.
GTCTCTGCCTCCAGTATCAGAGTCCTTGACCATGCCCCAATTCCCCACCATCCCCTGGGGCTTCCCACCCCGGATCTTGCTAATTACCCCCTCTGCACTTAGCACAGTCATGGTATATACTTACTTATGGATTTGGTTGGTCTGAATCCCCCTAGCCAGGGTTTCTCGACCTTGGCATTATTGATGTCCAGGGTTGGAAGGTAATTTGTCATAGGGGCTGTGTCGTGCATTGTAAGGTATCATGTAACAGTATCCATAGCTCCTACCTAGATGCCAGTAGCATCCCTACAGCTGGAACTATCAAAAATGTCACTAGAAGGTGGCTCAGCCTGTAGTCCCAGCACTTTGAGAGGCCAAGGTGGGAGGATTGCTTGAGGCCAGGAGTTCGAGACCAGCCTGGGCAACATAGCGTGACTTCATCATCACCAAAAAAAAAAAGAAAAAATTAGCTGGGAATGGTGGTGTGCACCTGTAGTCCCAGCTACTCAGGAGACAGAGGAGGAAGGATCACCTAAGCCCAGGAAATCAAGGCTGAGGTGAGCTGTGATTGTGCCAACGCACTCCAGCCTGGGCGATAGAGTGAGACTGTGACTCAAACAAAGAAAAAAAAATTTTTAAAGGCTGGGTGTGGGGCTCAGCCTGTCATCCCAGCACTTTGGGAGGCCGAGGCTGAAATAAGCTAAATCAGTTAATAAAATCAAATTGTTAGCAAGGTAATAATATCAACCAGCTTACTCCATTTTGTTTAAAACTTTCATCTTAGTTACCTGCCTGACTTAAGAATCAATGCCTACGTGTAATTACAGTCACATTCCCATGACCACAGACCCCCAGCTTTGTCTCCTTTGGGGCAGGTTATGCTGACCGTTGCCTGCTGACCGTTACAGAACTCCTTTGCCATAGCTTCCGTGTAATTGTATGCTTTGTTAACTGAAATCAAGTGTTACGCTTTGACATTTTCATAGTTTGTTCTTATATTGTTAGTGACCTAAACAAGGAACTCCATTGTATAATGATTCTTCTTCCCTGTCTCTATGTAACTACCTTAAACTATATCTTAATGGCAGAACTCCAGGAATTTTCTGGGCACTGGCTATACCTAGGACATGAAATTAATCAAAGCTCCCTAACAATCAAAAGTTCCCATTTTGGTGGCCAAGTTGTTAGTTAATAGTTGCTGTGGTCACTAAGTTACTACGTAGCCAATGCTGCAAATTCCACCTATAAAAGCTTGTCACAAACTATACCAATTTGCCAAGAGTTTTTCTGGCATTTGCCTACTCTTGACCCGGGCACTTAATAAATTCATAATTAATTAAACTCAATTTACTGGCGTAACTTCTTCTTGCTTATTCGATCATAACAAGGCAAGAGGATTGCCTGAGCCTGAGGATTCGAGACCAGCCTGGGCAACTTCATGAGACCTTGTCTCTACAATAAATCAAAGAATAAGCGGGCATGGTAGCGTGTGCATGTAGTTCCAGTTACTTGGAAGGCTGAAGTGGAAGGATCGCCTGAGTCCAGCAGGTCGAGGCTGTGGTAGCTGTGAGCGTGCCACTGCACTCCAGTCTGGGTGACAGAGTGAGACTCCAATTAAAAAAAAAATAGGAAGAAGGCATACCAGGAAGACAGCACAGCCTAGACAAATGCAATGAGGTGGGAGAGCTCACGATGCGTTTGGACAATACAAAGTTCTCTGCCGGGCCTGGAGTGAGAGACATCAACAGGGACAGTGAGAAGGAGTGGGGAGAGAATATCAGAGATAGGAGAGGCCTGACTGGGAAGGTGTGGAAGTTGCTTCTGAAAGGCTGAGCCTCCATGGTGGAGGCCATGGGGAAGTGAGGCATGATGAGAGATCTTCATGGCCTGTGTGTGGTGGGCGGAGGGGACCGGAGGCCAGGGACCACTCAGGAGGCTGTTGCAATAGTCTGGGAAAGGGGAGGGAGCTGGCTGGAGAACCGGGTAGCAGGGCGGGCCGGACTGGGGGAGGCAACATCTGGAGGCTCCTTAGGGGCGGTCCTGAGCCCCATCCAAGGGTGTGGCGAGCCCAGTCATGATTCAGGCAATGGCCAGTGCTGGGACGTCTAAAGGGAACGGCTGCAAGCTGTCTGGCAAGTGGGCGGGTCAGATCAGAGGTCAAGACCCAAGATTCAGTGGGGGTGAAGGGTTGGGGGGCAGGCGAGCGAAGCTGGAGGAGGAGGGTCAAAGGCCAAGTTCCAGATGTACTAGCCGGGTCTTCTCACAAGTGACGGGCAGCCTGAATCAGCACAGGGGATCAGGAGGGGAGGAGGGGCACCTCTGGCCTCAACAAAGCTAAGAGTTTGGTGGATTGAGAATGAGACTTGGGTGCCCAGTCTGAGAGGCTGCCTAGCACTCTCCAGCGCCCTCCAGGTTGGGTGAGGCAGGGTTAAGGTGGCCTAAGAACCTTCTGCCTTAGGCAGCATGGGAAGTGCATGGGGGATTTGTGTGTGAGGAGCTGGAGAGGGATTGGTTGGGTCTTACTCATCCTGCTGGTCATAGAGAAGATGCTAATTGATGCAATAAATGCTTAGAGGATGGGTGGTGGATATATGGATGGATGGATGCATGGGTGGATAGATCGATACACACATGCAAGAATGGATGATGAGTGGGTCATGGATGGATAGATGCATGAATGGGTGGATGGATGGAATGCATGAATAGATGATGGGTAGGTGGATGGATGGGTAGATGGATGAATCCATGCATGAGTGAATAGACGGATGGGTAGATGGATGGATGGATGAATGCATGCATGGATGGATGCATGGATGGATGGAAGGATGGTTAGATGGAAGGATGGGTCTTACTCTTCCTGCTAGTCATAGAGAAGGTGCTAATTGATGCAATAAATGCTTAGAGGATGGGTGGTGGATATGTGGGTGGATGGATACATGGGTGGATAGATCAATGCATGCATGCAAGAATAGCTGATGAGCGGGTCATGGATGGATAGATGCATGGATGGGTGAATGGATGAATGCATGAATAGATGATGGGTAAGTGGATGGATGGGTGGATGGATGGGTGGGTGGACAGGAGGTTGGACGGAAGGATGCAGACATAAGTAGGTGGATGGATGAATGGACGGATGGATGGGTAGAGGGTGGGTGTGTGGGTGAGATGTTGAGATGCATGGCCGCACACAGGGAGACAGGCAGAAGTGGAGACCCTGATTCACAGTTAGCAGCCACCATGATGAACAGTGTGCTCAGAATGGAGCTTTGCAACTCTGAAAGAGCACAGCCCAGGAAGGCAGGGCATCTTTGGCTCAACCCTCAGGGGTCCAGTGAGATATCACACAGCCTGTGTTCTCTATTGGGCCCTGAGGCCCATGTGTTCTTTCTAGCTGGGGGTGGTGACAGTGTACCGTCTGAGCTCAGGACTCCAGGCTCAGCTCACACTGGTGGTCAGGTGACTGGGGTTGGCTGGGGCTCCCTGCTCTGAAAATGGCCGAATGGGGAGAGCTCACCTTAAGAGGAACATGAACACAGAAGCCCACTCCTCTAGAAAGCGCCCTGTCTTGCAGCTCCTGGGACAAGCGAGAGGCAGATGGTGGTTTTGGATGCAGCGTGCAGGGGTGAGGGTGAGGGCAGTCTGCAGAGGGGCCGGCCCAGAGAGGGCCCAGTGGAACAGCCAGGGTGGGAGGGTCGAGTGTGATTGGGGGGCGCCCCCCGGGCAGGCGTCCTGGACAGCCTTGGCACGCCAGGCCGCTGAGCCAGCACATTGCTTTGTGTACAAATCACCTCCCTTCCTCCTTTTTCTTCTGTTCCCATCCCCCCACCTCCCTCCATGTCTAAATTCTTCTCAAACCACCCCAGCCTTCGGGCTGTCAGGAGGAAGGGCTGACGGGTGGGCGGGAGTCGACTGGTCTTGGGTGGGAGCTGGAGCAGGGGAGGGTCCCAGCCCAGGCAGGAGTGGGGGAGGGAAGGGAGCGACTGCAGCCTCCTCCCCGGCCCCACGTGTCGGGTACCGCACCCTGTGTGCTTCTGGATGGGACAGCCTGGCGGGAAAGGGAGGCGGCGGTGCCGGGGACTGGACGGATGGGAGAGATAGACTTGAAGACGGCCGCGGGAAGAAGTGGTGTCGTCCTGACTAGGCTTGGTCCCTGAGGGTAAAGGATCCTGTAGCTGGTGGGGGTTGAGGGTAGGGTAATGTCTTAGCCACGGAGAGAGGCCAGGTATGGGTTCGTGGGTGCACGACCATGTGTGCATCACCGTGGATGGCGTGTGTCCCCACAAGTCCGCACCTGTGCCCACAGCTGTGCGGGAGAAGCATATGGCTGCCCCCTGGATTGCTCGACCTAGGCCCAGCTGGGACCCAAGTTCCCTCCCCTGGCAGATGCCTGACCCGAACATCTGGCCACATCTGTCCACAAGAAAGGAGTCTTGGGGCACGTGTCAGAGCCACAAGGACCCTGGTCACCTCCTCAGGGTACAAGCAGCCTTTCTCAGGGATAGTCTTACCCAAAGTCCCATGTCCTAGGCCCCTCTCAGGTCTCGGCAAACGAGATGGCTGATCTCACTGTGGCCAGGGATGTTTGTCTTTACACTACATCTTTCCCCCTGTTCCCCCCATTCTGGCCTCTCCTCACCCCATTTCTGGAAGGTTCCTACTTTCCCCTTCTCTTCCTGTCCAGTGCTCTCTTCTCTCTGCCCCCGCTGTCCTCAGGGATTTCTTTGTGTCTCACTCTGTCTCCCTCTGTGGGGTCTCTTTCTCTCTGCTTCTCTTCTCTTTCTCTGAGGTCTCTCTCTGTCTCTACTCCTGCCCCTGGAATTATCCCTCTGTTGGCTTCTGGGGTCTGTCTCTCCATTCTCTGCCTCTCCTGTCTCCCTCTCCATCTCTGGTATCTCCCTGTCTCTGTCTCAGGGTCTCTGGCTCATCACCTTCCCTGGGTGGTCCAGGCCTTCCTCCTCTCTCCTGACGCCCCACTCCCTGGGGCTGGCTGGGGCGGGAGCCAGGTCTGGGGGCTGTGACCAGGCCGGGAAGGGGAACCCAAGCAGACATGATATTTATGTTAGGACTTCAAAGTGGAGCAGAGGCCGCAGTGGGGGTGGAGGGGGTGAGAGGGGGTTGGGAGCAAAAGCCAGACTAAGGTCAGCTCAGGCCCCTCCCTGCTGAGGGTCTCCTTGGTGACACACCTCCCCGTGGGACACTGAGACCCAGAGTAGGGACAGAGTGGACTATTTTGGTGCAGAGTTCCAAGAAAGGCGCTTCCTGTGCCCCCGCCCTGCCCCCAGTCCCATCCTTTCTTCCTGTCACCCTGCAGCTGGGTCTGGGCGCCCATAGCCCCCACCTCCTCTGAGCATTAGCCTGGCCTGGGAGGCAGGGGTGTCTGGGGGTGGCAGGAGCAGAGGGCTCGATCTCAGCAAGAAAACATCCCTGGCGCTGGGACAGCCATGCGTTCTCTGCTCTGGCAGGGACCTCGCCTGGCAGGGCCGTGCGGGTCTGTAACCCTGTCAGCCCCGACCCAGCCAGGCGGACCCAGCCCTCTGGGGCCTCTGGAGACTCCTCCGGCTGCCTGCCTGAGGGCCTGAGGGGCCGAGATGGGCCATGAGGGTCACTCCACCCCTGCCCCCCACCCTTGGCCTGACCCCTGCTAAAGACACTCAGCTGCTGGGACCTGGAAGATGCCGGGTCAGGGGCCCAGGTCCTGGGCGGGGTGGGCGGGAAGGGCCAATTGTCTCATGCTGCGGCTCAGCTGTGTGTCCTAAGCCCCTCCCAGGAGCCGCACCCAGAAGGCACCCTTCTAGGCTGGGCCATCCCCCTCAGAAGCCCCTCACCCCAGACTCCAGGCTTGCTTTGGATCAGAACCCTCTGGTCCAGAGCCCACCCAGGTCCCCAAAGCCCCAGTCTCTGGGCCAGTGTCCCCTCCCCAATCCTCCCGGGCTCTTCCCGTGAATCATTCAGGCTGGAATCTGATGAGCTCAGGCCTCCCCGCCCAGTGCTGCCTGCCTCTGCCTCCTGCCTGGCCAGTGGGGTCACCACGCCCCTCATGGGGGTCTTCTCAGCAACCCACGGTTCCCACCAGGGTCCAGAGCTGGCTGGGGTGGGTGAGTGGTGGTGGGATAGGCCAGAGTTGGGAGTGAGTCAGAAGAGGGGCTTGGCCTCTTCTGTGTGCTCAAAAGTGTAAAAGGGATGTGTGTGTGTGTGTGTGTGTGTGTGTGTGTGTGTGTGTGTGTATGTTTGCATTTCCAGTGCTTGGAGAGCGGGAAGGGAAAACCACTACTGTATCTTGGGATAGTGTATGCTATTGTGTCTGAGTGGGGAATTTGGGCATGTCCGCGGGTAGTTCTAGTGTGTCATGGGGTCCCTGTGTCAGTCTGCCACCGTGTGTGTCAGGGAGTCCCATCCTGAATCCAAGAGGGAGAGTGTTAAGGAAATATTTCTGAGTTTGCAGATCTAGGGATGTCTGAGTGGGTGGTTGGTCTGTGTCAGGGTGTGGCTGGAAGGAGGGGCGCCTGTGTGTCCCCGTGTCCCATCCTGCAGGGTGTGAATGGCCAATGGTGTCAGGGTGTGCCTTTTAACACTGGGGGTGCCTGGGTGTCATGTACATGACTGGGTGGGAATGTGGGTCAGAGAGTTACTGTGTGTTACACTGAGAGTGTGAACGTGGGTCACGAGGCCATGACAGAGTGTTAGAGGCTCTGTGTTGAAGGAGGGTCAGGGTAGCGGTGTGAGTCTCAGTGACCGCCTGACACCCCACCCATCTCAGGCCATGCCATAGGCTCCTGGGCCAGTCTCACGGGTAGAACCGGGACTAGGCGGCCTCTCCTTCGTCCCCCTGTTCGCGGGACAGTCCCAGCGCCCCACTGTGGGGCTGTTTTCCTCCTAGCACCAGGCCGGGCGCGGGGCCGCTGTGTCCCCTGGGTCTTCTGGGTGGCCTTAGCAGAGGGTACCCGGCGCGGCTGGGCATGAGGCGCGCTCGCCCCCTGGTGTCCGCGGCGAAGAATGCGCCGTCCACCGATGGCCTGGGGAGGCCGGGTCTTCCCGATTCACTCATTCCACGTGTATTTGTGAAGTGCCAATTCCGGCCCAGGGATTGTTCTAGGCCCTCGAGATTCAGCTGGGAACGAGGCCGAGCTGGCTTTGGCATCCCAGTGAGGAAGACAGACAATAAATAAACTCGCACGCTGAACTCTGGTGACTTTAGGAGTGATAAGGGCAACATTTCCAAGAGAGGGAAGCGGGCTTGGCCGCTCAGTCCTTGTGCAAGCAGTGGACGACGCTGGACAAGGCACATCACCTCCTGGGGCCTTGGCTTCCTCTTCCATAAGGACTAAGGTGGTGACAAGGATGGGGGAAGGGTGGTGCTGTTTCCCTGGAACACAGTGGGCGCTGTTACTGTCCAGATCGCACCCCGAGCATGGCAAGAGGTTGTTTCCCTTCGGCTGGGGCTGTGGGTGCTTAGTGCTTGGTTCATAACGAACATTTGATAGATTCCCGCTGAGTGGACACTTAAATGAATCCTTCTGTTTTGGAGGATTGCAGAATCTGGTTGGTGTCTGAGCCACTTATCCCAAGCAAGCCTGTAAAATGAGAATAATAGACTACCCTTACACTGGCCAACCACCCGCCTGCCCTGCCTGGAGGCCCCGCCCTACATCATGACCCTTGTCCATGCTGCTGTATTTAGCCTGGACCCCTGACCCATCCGCATCTCTTGAGAAGATAAACCGGAAGACCCAGGCGGCCGGCAGGGCCTGCAGTGTTCCGGTGAGCAGAGTCCCAGAGCCAGGAATCAGGACTCCACACCAAGGCAGGGAAGGCCCAGAGGAAGAAGCCCAGAGCCCGATTCCCATGAGACCAGCTCCACTTCTGATCCCTGAGGTTCTCTAAACAAACATTCCAGGTCCTTCCTCTGGGACTGAGCTTGGATATATCCTGAACCAGCCCTCCCTACCTCCCCAGGTTCCCGCCGTGCTGCCCCTTGCTCCTAGTTATTAAACTCCAGTCGGTGGACAACATTTATTGAGCGCCTGTGGAGTGCTCGGCTCAGCATTGTACTGTACAAGGCACTGGGGTGGGGGGTAAGACAGGCAGGAAGGACATACAAAATTGCCAACGGGTCACTTCCTACCGGCGAGGAGCCAGGGGGAGCGAGGCGATGGCGAGGGAAAAGCTGTCGGTGGCCTCGTTAGGCACCTGGGCTGTGTCTGGACATCCATCTGCAAGTCCACGATTTCTACTCCCAGGTGTCACATCTCACACTTGGGTTGATGTCCCTTTGTGCTCAGTGACCGAGGGGAGAGCTTCTGAGATGCAGTGAGCCCCCATGCTGCTGTGGCCCTTGTCCCTCAGTGGTGCCCCTCTCCGCAGCTTCCTAGGCCGCGCACGCCCTCTCGTGGTTGGTGCTGGGCATTGTCCTTTGCTGAGATTCGCCGCGGCTCCGGGCTCCCCTTGGGGTTGCCCTGGCCTTGAGGGATTGTCGGCGGAATAAAGGGTGTCGTTGGAACCTGACGCCCTGGTTTGGGTGGGAGAACACCTGATGACTTACTGTCTGACGTCCTGGGCATCACTTTCCTGAACCTTAGTGGCCCTAACAAGCCATGCCCTGCTCCCCGAAGCTTTTGTGAGGGCCAAGAGATTAGTGCAGAGAAAATGGTTTCCCAGACCCCTTCTCCATTCTCAAAGTTTCTCTGCTTGTGGGTGGGCATTATCTCCCCTGAGCAACTGCCCTGGGATGCTGGAGCTCTTGGGAGGGCTTCTGGTCTTGGGGACAGAACTCGGGCGCTTTCTTCCCAGGGCTTGATCTCCAGGGGAATAACCTTTCCAGAACTGACAGACCATGCGTCAGCAGGTGAGAGCTCCCATCCCTCCTCCTACCTTCCCTTTGCCCCTAGTCTGAGCTCTGCTTGTAGCAAAATCATCCATGTTGAGCCCTGGAACACTTCTGGGAGACAGGCAGGGCAGGGATGGTGCCCCCACTTTACAGATGAGCACACTTAGGCTTGCAGGTGTGGGTTCTCCAGGGTCTGGGGCAGGCTGTCATTGCTGCTTCCCTGAATGCTCCTGACCCCCAGGAGTGGTTGCAGCCTTTCAGGGCCTGGAAGCCCTAGCCTGTGAGGGTGTACAGCCCTGCCTCGGTGTCCTTGGTGGGAAGCTGGGACCACTGCCCCCATCAATGTCAGAGGTTAGGCATCCATTAGATTTGTCGGCAGTTGGGCACACTCACCATTGCAGCCTGCCTAGTCTCCACATAGCTGGGGGGTCCCCCGAACCCCCTCCATCTTACTCCAACTCCTTAGATGTGGCCATTCCCCCGGCTCCCCCAGAGATAAGTCTCAGAAAGAGGTGGCAGCAGACACGGGAGAGGGCCAGGGTTGGGGGTAGCCAAGGAGGCCAGAGGCTGGTGGGGCTGCTGGCTCTGAATGCCTTTCCAGTAAATCTCCCTTCCTGCTACTTCCAGTTATTCATCTGCTCTCTGGCTGCCCCCAGCCTCCCGCTCTCCTAACGGAGCAGGGCCTGCCCTGGCCTGCCCTATGTCCCCATCAGCCGTTGCCTCAGACTCTCCCCCGTTGTCGCTGGGGCTGGCTTGGCTCCCAGTGGCTCCATCTCCCAAGCCCCCCTGCTTCTCTCTGCTCCCCGCCTCTGGCTGCCCACTGCCCTTCTCCTCTGTGGCAGCCCCCTGGGTTTCAGGCCACTCTGCTTGGCGGTAGACGAGGTAGCCGGTGGTGGGCAGTCTGTGGGCTGGGGCTCCGGGGGGCAGGCGGTGGTAGCCCTGCTCCTTGTACAGGAAGAGGCCGAAGGTGTCGGGCTGGGTCACTCGGAACTTGGTGGCACAGAGCTGGTTCAGGGTGGCGATCGAGGCCCCTGGGGGCACGGCCAGGGTCTTGGAGGTACAGCCACTGCTGGGGTCCTGATAGGCTACTCGAAGGAGGTTCTGCGGAGCAGAATTAAAACCAAGTTCTCAGCCCTGCCCAGCATGCATCTGGCTCCAGCGCTGAGGGGCCAGGGCAGGGACAGGGTGGGGTGGTGGAAACCCAGTGGCAGAGTAAACGAGCAGAAGGTCTGTGTGCTTCAGAGGGTGGGCTCGCGGGCCAGGGAGGAGGCACAAAGACAGCCCACGGGAATCTCACAAGCCCAGGTGAACCTCAGATAGAACATACTTTGTGCCCCAAGCACCCATCCTGCATTAACTCACTCAATCCTCACATCAACCCCAGGAGGTAAGTACTATTTCCTCATTTTACAGATGACAAAACTGAGGCACAAAGAGGTTAAGAACTTGCCCAACCTCCATAATCAAGAAGTGGTAGAGGCCAGGCGCAGTGGCTCACACCTGTAATCCCAGCACTTTGGGAGGCAGAGGTGGGAGGACTGCTTGATCCCAAGAGTTTCAGACCAGCCTGGGGAACATAGCGAGAACTCATCTCTACAAAAAAAAAAAAAAAAAAACATTAGTTGGGTGTGCGCCTGCAGTCCCAGCTACTTGGGAGGCTGAGGCAGAAGGATTGCCAGAGCTCAGGAGTTTGAGGCTGTGGTGAGCTGTCATCATGCCACTGCACTGCAGCCTGGGCGACAGACCCTAACCAAAAAAAAAAAAAAAGGTAGATCCAGGATTGGAATCCAGGATCTGGCTACAGAGCCAAGGCTAGGAAGGCAAAGGGTAGGGATAATGTCTGACTCTGAGGACACCCAGGACAAACCCCGGATGGGTAGGGCAAGGGAGGCAGAGCCTTGGCTGGGGACAGAAGGCCAGGAGTTGGGGCCTGAGTCTGCCACCTGAGTCTTTTCCCGACCAGTTTCCCCATCTGTAAAATGGGCATAGTCAATGGTCCTACTTCAGAGTTTCTGTGCAGATCTAGGGAGGCTGCCCCTGGAGTCTCAGCACAGAAGGACTGGCTTTCATATTTGGGTAGGATGCTACTTCTCTTGCAGGGTGACACAGGGCTAGCCCTTGCTGGGTCTCACTCGGAAGAGGAGGGGACTGCACTGGAGGGTGCCAGTGCCCCTCTGGGCCTGGCTAGTTTGGGTGGAAGCCAGGGAGGGGCTGTTACCTGCAAGCTGTGAGTGGCGGGCAGGCGGCGCTGCTCCCAAAGGCTGAGGGAGCGCTGTAGCTCCTGGGAGGGACTCAGGGGGAGCACGTGGGCCTGGTCCAGGCCGCTCAGCAGGGCCAGGCTGGCCGAGAGGCTGGTCAGGTAGTAGCCGCCTGGGACACACGGGGGAAGAACACAGCTCGGGCTGGGCACGGGGTGACCTGCTCCCTCTCCCCGTTCCAGCTTACTCAGGGACCCCAGACAGGGAGTTGGGGGTTTCCTCACCTTCTCCAGTGAGCAGGGTAGGCTCCAGCAACTCTGACATGTACTCAGCCGCCAGCAGCAGCTCGGGAAGGTCGCACTGGGCCAAGACAAGACTCAGTAGTGGCAGGAACTCATCGGCACCTGCACCCTCTCCTGTGGGGACGTGGTGGGGGAGAAAGCTTAGGCTTCCCTGGAGTCCAGGGTCAAAGGGCAATCCCTGCCTTAGAGAGTGACCCCTCCTCTCTGCCTGCTGGGCCTTAGCAACCACGTGGAGGGGCTGCACGGAGGATGCTCCATTCTCTGGGCCTCAGTTTCACCATCTGTGAGATGGGAGGGTTGGGTCATTCTCCCCTGCTGTGCCGTTCTAGGGTCCTGGGGATCTCTCTCTGAAGGGCCTGCCTCTGGCTCGGACAGGACAGTGGGAGGTGGGAGGGGACATACCCTCGTGGGTCCTCAGGGTTGTGTACAGCAGCTTGCAGGCCTGCAGGAGCCGCTTGATCTGGGCGCTGGGGGAGTAGGCGCGGAGCAGTTGCAGAAATTTCTGGCGCACCTGCTCCATCTCGGCCGGAGAGGGCAGGCTCAGGCGGGACCCGAAGGCTCCAGGGCCCTGGGTCCGGGCCAGGCGGAGGCCCTCAGCCAGGTGGCTCAGGGAGCCGTCTGCGGACAGCCGGCGCTGCAGGCGGGCTACCAGGATGGGCCGGAGAGGCTTGAGCACAGAGCGATGCAGCGACTTTTCCAGAACATGATCTGCCGAAGAAGGGAGGCAGGGGTCAGGAGAAGAAGGGCGGGGCAGAAGGCATAGTCCAGGAGAGAAGGGAGAAGAAGCAGAAGGGGAGGAGAGGCACGCAGAGCAGGAGGAACCTGGGTGGGACGGGAGATTGCAGGAAGAGGCCGGGGATGGAATTCACTCGAATAGTGGCGAGACAAGGCGGGTTTGTAAAGCAGAACGGAATCAGAGAGACAGGCTGGAGCCCTGGAGAAGATGAGAGGGTCGGATGGGAAGAGCTGGAGTTATGGAGACAGGGGCCAGGTCAACACAGTCCCGGGTGGGGCCTCACCCAGCCTCTCAGGCGGCAGCAGCTTCTCAGGGCCCAGCTCTGTACTCAGCATGACCCGGGCCCGGCTTAGCGCCTGGCGGATGCCCTGCAGCTCCTGGGACTCAGGGCCGGCCCGCACCTGGGTCAGTAGGTCCTGCACCAGCTGGCCCACGGCCGTGTGTCGGTCCTGCATCAGCGCGGAGGCTGCCCGGCCCACCTGCCGCTCGGGCGCCAGCAGGGAGCAGAAGGCGGCACTCATGGAGCGGAGCAGAGGCCGCCGGCGGCCCAGGAGGGGTGAGGTCGCCGGGCTCCCCCGGGACCCCGGCGCCCCCTCCTCCTCGGAGCTGCTGGGAGAGCCACAGTCCACCTCCTGGAGGGAGGGCAAGGGTGGAACGCTGGGGCCGCCACCCCCTGGCACGCGATACCCCACTGAGCTCTCCCTCCGCAGCAGCTGGTGAGGGGGCAGCCGCTCAGTCTGGCTGGGGGCTGCCCCTGGCAGTACTGGGACCGGGGGAGGTGGCACGGCGGGTGGAGACAGGGGACTGGAGGTCTCTGTGGACACGCGCACTTTGAAGCTCCTTTTGAATTTCTCCCTCTTGGTGGGCCCCAGGTCCCCTGGAAACAGAGGATTGAAGAAGCAGAGGGCGGCTCCAGTGCCCTGGTCCAGCTCTTGAGGGGACCGGGCCTTGAGTCGGGGCAGTGGCGGGGCTTCAGATGGGTCCCGTTGAGCCTTGGTGTTGAGGGAGGAGCTCCAGAACTCTGGGGAAGAGAAACCCACTGGGGAGGGTGCCAGACAGGGGAAGGCGCAGGCTTTGGGCTGTGTGGTGAGTGCCTTCCCTTTCCCTCTGGGCCTCAGCTTGCCTGTCTGTGCAGTGGGTGGCAGGAGAGCCTTACCAATGCCCAAGTGGGAGATGGCCTCCAGCTCCTTGAGGGTGGCTGCCTGGTGGATAGCTCTGGGGAGCTGGAGTGGGAGGAGAAGGATGTCCCTGGGGCCAGAGAGGGGAGCAGAAAGTGAGGTGGGATGCTCGGCCACGGGAGGCGGGGTGGAAACTGTCCAGGGAGCAGGACCCTAAGGACACCAGGTGCCCCACGGGCAGACTCACCGGGCGTGGCAGTAGGCGCAGATGAGCTGGACCAGGTCCGGGAACACCAGCTCTGAGCCCTCCAAGGACATGCCTAAGAGATGGGAAGTGAGGTTGTCCCCTGGGGATCCTCCTCCCTTTTTCTAGCCCCTTCCCGCCAGGCTAGCCCCTCTCACCGCCAGGGCTCTCCAGGATGTAGTGGCTGGAGACGAAGGAGGGGCCGCTGGCCTCGGGCAGCCGCACGCACAGGGCTTGGCACTGGCGGGTATTAGATTTCCTCACCAGGAACGTCTGCAGGTGGACGGGGTCGGGAGGCTCGGGTCCTTGGGACCGGCCCCCTCCTTCCCGCCCCTGGCTGGCCAGTCCCTGGAGGTGGGCAAGACTCACCCCCGGAGGTTCGGTCCTCAGCATGTGCAGGGCAGCGGCGGCGTTGGCCCGCAGCTGCAGCCACACGGACCGGGTGAGCAGCAGACGTTCCCGCAGGCTCACAGCGCGCCCTGGCCGCTGGGGCCCACCAGCTTGTGTCCCGCTGGCATCGGGCACATCGTACAGTGGGTCCTGGGCTGGCCTGAGGGCGGGCACTCAGACCTGAGCAGGGGCCCAGGGCCTGGGACCCTTGCCCGTCCCTTTCCCTCTCCTGGGCTTCCCACCTCCCCTGTCCGGGGACAGAGAGACCCGCCTCTCTCAGTCCCTCCCCGCCCCACCTGGCAGCCCTGCCAACTTCACTAACTTTTCTCTCTCCAGGTGCCCAGGAGAGAAGCTGGACAGGCCGGAGGCCCCGAGAGGGCCTGATCCTGGCTCCCCAGGGCTTTCCATGGCTGGGAGCTCCCTTGCTTCTCCCAGGACTCAGGAAGAAAACCCAGCCTCAAGGCACAGGCACGCACATTCCCGGTGAGTAACACTTCCTGAAGGCGGTCGCCTGTCACACCCGCCAGTTAACTCTTGTGTGTCCACCACGCCTGGCCAGTGCCCGCCTCCTCTGTTCTGGGCCCAGCCCTGAGAGGCAGGGATCCCTTCCATTTAAGCGCCCCTCTGAGGGCCCCGGCTGTTAGGCTGCCACCCCCACACAGGGCCCCCTGCAGCCTTGCCAGCCACTTCACATCACCCAGGTGGGCAGGAAGGAGTTAAGCAGGGTCTGACTCAGTCTCCATAGGCCCCAGCCACACCCTCAGGCACCTCTGAGTCTGTGGTCAGTTGCTCATCTGCCCCTCCACCAGGGGATCAGCCTTGTGGGAGAGCACCCCCTACTGGCCACAGATGACTCAACCCTGAGCCTAACCTGGGTTTGGGGATTTCAGGTTGCCATGGAAGGAAGATGCCGCGTCGCCATGGAAACCAACCCCTTTGCTTAACTGAGGTTCTGGGGGCGGTTCTGACACTCAGCGCTAACTGGGGGGAGTCTGGCTGTGAGGTCGTCGGCACATGGCGCTGCTGCCGGCTGCCTCCCACACACACAGGCTCTGCCAGCCTGCCTTGCCAATCTGCCACTGGGACTGGGACAGGTGCAGACATGACCCTGGCTCCAAGCACCGAACCAGCCCTCCTCACCCTCCGCCTGTGCCACGTGTTGCTTCTGATTGCGCACCAGCATGGGGCAGTCCAGGGCCCAGCACCCTCTTCCCCAGCCTCACCCCAAGGCAGAGCACTCCAGCTCCTGCTGGTTGGTGAGAGGGACCAAACTGCAGGGCCCCAGAAGAGGGCCTGCCTGTCTTAGGAGCCCCCCCAAAAAAGCCCTGATTCCCTTGCAAGGTAAATCAGACACACAGGGCACGCCAGAGTCTCAGGAGAGGCTTTAATTTCAGTCCTCAAGATCTAGGAGGCAGCCACCAAGAACCGCCCTGAGAAAACCTGGGAAGCCTGGCTTGTCACCTCCAGCTCCAGCCAGGATGGACAGTCCCCAGATATCCTTTCTGGCTCAGAGTCCCCGCACAGTGGGGCCCAGCTCCCTAGCCCAGTGGCTGGAGGCCAGGGTCCAAGATCAGCAGGATGTGGCTTTGGCTTAGGACGTCGTCTTTGTCAGGGAAACCCTGAGGAGGCTGGTCTTCGAGAGGGGAGGCAGTGGGCTGCTCAGGGATGACAGTCTTGCCCAGCCAGGTTGACTCTGCAGCCACAGCCGTGCAGGCCTCAGGGAGGGCAGAGGAGTCCAGGCCAGTAACGGCTGGAGGGGAGGGCCCAGCAGCAACACTGGAGCAGCTGGGCAGACCCTGGGGGCTTGTGGGTGTGCTTTTCTGCAGCAGGAATCCGAGGGACCCCCTGGCTGTGAGAGCAGAGTCACGGTCCTGGGGTGTTGGGAGGGAAAGCATTGAGAGGGAGACAGCCACTTCTTGTGGGAGACTGAAGGGTGTGACTTCAGTCTGGCCCAGGACAGGCCCCCCAGGAGGGCTCTGGGAAGCCCCACGGTCAGGGGCTCCCTGACCCCTCCTGGCTGGGGTCTCATTAACCCAGAGCTTCTCCTCCCCCATCCTGGATCCTGCTCCCCCAACTCCCACAGACTCCTCAAACCTAGATCATTCTTTCTCGGGTCACTGATTCTGACACGGCCATGCCCCTCTGTGGACTCCTTCCCAGGACTGGGCTGTGGGGAAGTGATGGCAAGAAGGGAGGGGGAGCAGTGCGACATCCATGGTTTCTTACCGTCTGGCTTTCTCTTCTGAGGGGACACAGCTGCTCTAGCCTGTGTGGGAGAGAAGAGAAGCCCCCTGAGAGCCAGCCTCCAGCTTGCCAACTCCTTCCTCCACCCTGGCCTCATGGGGAGGGACTGTTGCTCCAGGTCCGAGAGCCAAGAGCATAGGACCCCCCAGGCATAACCTCCATCTGTCAGAGGCCCAGCCTCCCCCCATCAAACCCACCCTGGAAAAAGAGGCTGACACAGATTGAAAGTCCCTTCTTCAGCCGGGCTCGGTGGCTCAGCCTGTAATCCCGTGCCTTTGGGAGGCTGAGGTGAGTGGATTGCCTGAGCCCGCAGGTTCGAGACCCGCCTGGGCAACTTGGTGAGACCTCATCTCTACAATAAATCAAAAATTAGCCGGGCATGGTAGCGCTCGCCTGTAGTTCCAGTTCCTTGGAAGGCTGAGGCGGAAGGATCGCCGGAGCCTAGCAGGTCGAGGCTGCGGTGGCCGGGAGCGGCCACTGCACTCAAGTCTGGGTGACAGAGTACGACTCCAACTCAAAAAAAAAAAAGTCCCTTCTTCCAGGCAAGCTTGAGCACAAAGAGAACCCAGGCTGAAGATGGGGGAACAGAGAACTCCAGGCCCCAGGAAGCTCAGGCCTGCAGAGGGCATAGTGCCGTCTGGGTGCGGGACACTGAGGTAGGGTGGGGGACACGGGCAGCAGCAGACCCACCTTTTTGATGGCTGTCCAGTCTTCTAGGATGTCAATCTCCTGCAGCATGTACACAATGTAAGGGCCTGAGACAGGGTCAAGGAAGCAGAGAGCCCAGAGGAGGAAGCAGGTGATGAGGGCACAGTCTGGGAGTCCAAGGGTGGCAGGGCCACCTGCCCAGCACTCAGAGAGTGTGGAGGGGGAGCTGACACCCTGGGTCTGAGCTCAGGCTTCGCCTCCTACTTCTTGGTTTCCTGGTTCTGGGGACCCTTGTGGCCTTTTTCTTTTTGAATTAGTCTCACTCTGCCGCCCAGGCTGGAGTGCAATGGCACACTCATGGCCACCACAGCCTTGACCTGCTAGGTTCAGGTAATCCTTTTGCCTCAACCTTCCAAGTAGCTGGAACTACAGGCATGCACCACCACACCTGAATATTTTAAAATTTATTTTAGAGATGCGGTCTCGTCAAGTTGCCCAGGCTGGTCTTGAACCTGCCACCTCGGCCTCCCAAAGTGCTAGGATTACAGGCATAAGCCACTACGCCCGGTTGGCCTATTTCACTGAATCCATCGAGGGAACTAAGCCCTTCCCCGACCTCCCTCGCTCACCCAGGCCCATCCCACCCTTCAGGGGCCTTGTTCCTTTTCCTATTCCGTATTGTCCTATGTCACGGTCTCTTCCTCTGGCCGCCTGCCCCATCTAAAGACAGACTCAGGCCTCCACTCTAGAGATAAAGCTCCTGTGCTCTCCACCTGAAATCTCCAACGCCCTCACCTCCCATGTGCTCAAGTCACTGCCTTCCGGACTTCTCCCTCCCTGCCTGGGCCTGCTTTCGAGCACCGGGTGGCTATGATGACTGAGACTCTGGCTGCTGCAGGAATGCCCTCCAGGGTGTAGGAGAACTCAACTCTGTGCTGATCCAGGAGGGATGAAAACATGGCGGGCCCTGGACTGAAGGAACTTTTGCCTAGGAAGGGACAGAGGCAGCTAGTTCCCTTCAGGATGTGGACACCCTGGGGTAGGGCACAGGGGTGCCCAGGAAAGTGGAGTCATAGGCACTGGAGGAAGAGGAGGAGAAGTTTCATGGACGAGGCTTGAGATGAGCCCAGAACAGGCAGGGACACGCTCCGAGGAGGGTAGGAAGTGAGCAAAAGTGCCCAGGGAAAGCTGGGGGCCTGCTCGGATACCAGGAGACAGAAGGCCTTAAAAGCTGAGACTCCCTCGGTAAGCTAAGGGGAGTCACTGAACTGAAGTTTCTGTTTGTCTAGGGTCCACATAGCCCAGGGGACACCCAGGACCCCACAAGAAATCGCTCGGCTGGATGACACCCAACAACCCTGAGTGCATTTAGTCTGACTGTCCTCACATCCCCTCCAAGCCCCTCCTCGGGGTCTGGAGCTGACCCTGACGTCTTGCCCATTCTCAGGCCATCTTGGGTGAAAGGATACCAGAAACGAGAGGTGCCTTCTTCCTCTTGCTGGGCGGCAGGGGGTCCCAGGACTTGGAGCTGCCTCTGGCGTGCAGTTTGTCATCCCACCACTCTGTGTCCCCAAAGAGAGTCAGGATTGGGGTGCTGGCCCACAAGACACCTCCTCCCCCATAGCCTCTGTCCCCCCCACCATGGGCCGGCCCAGCCTCCCCTCTCTGCCCCATCAACACCCTGAGCTTGGGACTAGAAGCCCCTCACGTGGTTCAGGTCTTAACTGCACAGCTGTGCAACTCCGGGAAAGAAGCCACTTCATTTTTGTGAGCCTTGGGCAGTGGGATGACAATTCCTGCCTTTCTAAGAGCCCATATGATCCTAAGTACGTGGACGTGGAGGGGACTGAGTATATGTCACATTGAGATGCTCTGCCCCCATTCTGGAAAGAAAGCAGAGGCAGATGAGGGCAAGGGCACCCGTTCTGCCCAAGCCCCTCTGTCTGCCAGGCACTGGCCAGACCCTCTCCAGGCCTGGTCTCCTTCAGTCCTCATAGTGACTCTAAGAAGCAGGTCCTCTGACTTTCCCTGTGTGCAGTCAGGGAAGCTGAGGTCCAGAGGGGGGCGGGCATTGACAGCGCTGGGCCCGGGCCTGGGGCAGGCCCTCGCGCTCACCAGAGCTGAGGTCCAGGCTCTGGCGGTCCTCTTCCAGCCTCTGGATCCGTTCCTGCAGCTCCCCCTGCAGCGTGTCATACAGCAGCAGCTTCTCGCTCTGGAAGAGTGGGCAGTGGCTTAGCCAGGCAGGATGGGGAGGGGCCGCTTCAGGCCTCACCTTCCCCCCAGGTGACCCGTCAGGCTCACTTCCAGGTGCTGTTTGGCTCCCTGAAGCTCACACTCGTACTTATTCCTGATCACATCCAGGCAGAAGCCCTTGTAGATCCCTGCAGAGGGAGGGAAGAGAGGGCCTGCTTGGCTGGGGGGCCCCGGTGCCCACAAAGGAAGGCAGCAGCGAGAACGGGGTGTGGCAGAGCAGGGACGAGAGGGGAAGGGGACAGACAGTCATGAGTTCTGGAGGGAAACAGGACCCAGGACCGCCCACAGACCTGCCACCTGAATGCGAATTTTGAGGCTCTGCTGTAGCCCCCCAAGAGGCTCTGTGTACTCGGGAGCTCTCTCAGCCCCCACTTCCTCCAGCCGCAAGCGCAGCTGACTCAGTCGTTCCCTGAACAACCTGGGAGGTGAAAAGGCAACAAGTACTCATCCGTGCCCATTCTACCGCTGGTTCCGCGGTGGTGCTCTCTCATGGGGGCCAGCCACCCCTGCCCAGCACCAGGCCCACTGCCTCCTCAGCCCAGGGGCCTGGAGTCCCAGCCCAAGGTGTCCCTGCACTCACTTCTCCTTCAGCTCCGAGAACTGCTTCTCCAAGTCCAGCATCTCATTGACACACTCGCTACGGCGCCGTTCATAGTCCTCATCGTCCATCTCTGGGACAAGAAGCCAGTCAGGGACGTGTGTGTGCGTGCGTGCACGCGCACATGCGTGCGTGCGTGTGTCGAGGGCTCACCTGAGCTCTCCTCCTCTGACTCCGTTTGGCTGCCGCTCCGTTCCTCCTCACTCTCTTCCTCCTCCCCATTCATCTCGGCGGCTGAGTCGCCCTCTGCTTCCATCTCTTCTGTGTCTTTGCTTGGAGGCTGGATGGGCATCTGGAGAAGGAGAGGAGCCATCACTCAGAGCTGCCCAGGGTTCTGAATGGAAAAGAGGCCAGGCGGGGAGTTGAATCAAACCCAAACCCAGATGGGACAGCCCGGGCAGTGACTGACCTCACCACTCAGCACACTGGGTGGCGAGGGTGCAAATGGCTGGCGGCATCTTGCACAGAAGCCTGGGGGTTGTGCAAACGCTCCTGCCCTGGGCCATTGTTGGTGACCCCAAGCCCAGAAGTACCGGCCAAGGCTACGATCCACAGATGGGAAGAGCCCAGGGGAGCTGCCCACTGCCTGTGGGACTGGCCCAAAGTTCTGACTGGGGTTTTTTGTTTTTTTTTTTGAGTCAGAGTCTCACTCTGTTGCCCAGGCTGGAGTGCAGTGGCACGCTCACGGCCACCGCAGCCTTGACCTGCTGGGCTCAGGCAATTCTTCCACCTCAGCCTTCCAAGTAGCTGGGACTACAGGAGCACCCCACCATGACCAGTTAATTTTTTTTTTTTAGTTGGAGTCTCACTCTGTCACCCATGCTGGAGTGCAATGGCACACTCACAGCTTCCCCAGCGTTCACCTGCTGAACTCTGGCGATCCTACCGCCTCAGCCTTCTAAGTAGCCAGAACCACAGGCGCGTGCTACCATATCCAGCTAACTTTTATTTATTGTAGAGATGAGGTCTCGCCAATTTGCCCGGGTTGGTCTCAAACCCATGGTCTCAGGCAATCCACTCGCCTCGGTCTCCAAAAGTGATTGGATTACAGGTTGAGCCACCGATCCTGGCCAGTTTTTTGATTTGTTGTAGAGAAGAGGTCTCACCATGTTGCTCAGGTTGGTCTTGAACCCCTGAGCTCAAGCAATCCTCTTGCCTCTGCCTCTGCCTCCCAAAGTGATGGGATTGCAGGCATGAGCCACCATGCCCAGCCATGACTGGAGTTTTCAAGGTCCTACACAGACTGGGGTTGAATTACGGGGTCCAGCTACTTCCCCCAGCAGTTCTCACACTTCTACCTCCCTCCGTCTGCCGTGCTATTCCTTTTGCCTCTGATATTCTCAACTTTCTCCTGATAACACTCTACAATCCCCTTGTCTTTCACTGCGCTCTAGGTCAAATCCCATTTCCTTCTACTGCCTCTGGGATCCTGGGTCAGCTGTGCTCTCCTCTCTCTTCTGTGTCTTCACCTTCTTCCTCCTGGCAGCCTCCTGCCCATGCAACGTTAGATGTGCTCAGGTATTTCTACCATCAAGAAAAAGCAGAAACACAAAGCCTCACTCATTTCACTTAACTGCTTCCTCTTTTCCACTCCATAGTCACACTTTCTAAGCCTTGTGCACATTGCCTGTTCCTACTCTCACCTCTCAGTAGGAAAGGATACTGTATCCTTTGCTACTGTATCTGTTGTATCTGTTTCTGTACCTATCAATTTCAGCTGAAACTGATCCTGGAGTTAACTAGTGACTTCCTTGTGGCTAATGCCAATATTTTTCAGTACTTATCTTGACTTATCAGCAACTATAAACACCATTAAGCATTCCTTTTTTTAAATTCACTCATCCAGCATTTGTTGATTATTTAATATATGCTAGGTATGCTCAGACACTATGGTAAGTGCTGGGGCACAACTGTGACAGATAAACACAGTCTTTGACCCCAAGGAGCTTACAAGGTCCTGAGAGAGAAGGGCAAAGGAACAGACCATTACTATGATATGAGGAGAATTAAGACCTGGGGCATAAGGGAGAGATCTCTAACTAGGACCTGAAGCTTTCTGCAGCAGTGAGGGTTTCCAAAGGATGATGGACCAGATGGGTGGACTGAGCTGATTGACAGAGAGCGAACATGCCAGGTAGAGTGAGTAGCATGTGCAAAGACCCAGAAATAAGAGAAGGCAAGGAGTTGGGGCACATGGGTCTAAGCCTCAGTGAGAAATCTGAGCTGCAGAGATTTGGTCATCAGCATATAGCAAGTTCTTCATGCCAAAAGACAGGCATGAGACAAGCAACAGAAAATATGCAGTGAGAAGAGGTCCATGATGGAACTCCCAGAGTTACCAAAGGGGCAGATGAGGAGACCCCTGCGAAGGAGGGGGAAAGACCTAAAATCACGGAGAAAGAGAATTTCAGAAGGAGGCAGTGTCAAGAGCTGCCAAGAAACCCTACCTAAGAGGAAGAATACACAATCTTCTCAGCAGATAATCTCCCTGCCTTATTAAGGATTTCTATTTCACTGTGATGTTCTTCCAACTTCTCTGGCCACTTTGTATCGCTTTAGAACAGTGTAGACACCACTCTCCCCAGGAAGCCTTCTTTGTTTACATCTCCTATTTGCCCATTCTTTTTTTTTTTTTTTTTTTTTGAGTTGGAATCTCACTCTGTTGCCCAGACTGGAGTGCAGTGGTCGCTCCCGGCCACTGCAGCCTCCGCCTGCTGGGGCTCTGGTGATCCTTCCACCTCAGCCTTCCAAGTGGCTGGAATTACAGGCGTGCGCTACCACGCCTGGCTAATTTTTTGATTTATTGTAGAGATGAAGTCTCACCAGGTTGCCCAGGCGGGTCTCGCACCCACGGGCTCAGGCAATCCACTCACCTCAGCCTCCCAAGGCGCGGGATTACAGGCTGAGCCACCGAGCCCGACTATTTGCCCATTCTTATGTCTGTCCCCTAATCAGTCTGTCTCACCAGGGCAGGGGCTGCACAAGCCTTATTCAACTAGCACAGTACAGGCTCACTTGGTGACCAGGAGGATTTGCAAACACAAATTTAACTAAATAAACTTTTGCAGGGCAGGGACAACTTCTGCTTCTTTAGCCCCAGGTCCCTATGGCGGTAGCAAACTTTCACTGACACCTCCATTCATGTTGCGTAGAATGTCCGGCTCCATTCATGTTGCGTAGAATGTCCGGCCCAGGGAAGAGTTTCGTCACGTGCCTCAATGATTTCACCAATGATCTGAAACCTGACCTGGAAACCCTGGTTCTCCACACCAGCCTCAACGTTCTCATTCTCAAGCTTAATCTCAAGCCGCAGTTCCCAACATCTGCAATCCCGCTTCACTGATAAGAATATTTACTTTGTGAGACGCAGGGTAAGTCCTATCTCTTCCGGAAGCCTTTCTCTCCTTCAGTTGACCCTGATTAGGAGTGAGTGGAATTAAGTGACGATCTCCTCTCCTTACCCCGGGTGCAAAGAGAGGACAACCATGCTTGCTTTGAGTGTTGTAAGGGATGGAAGGGCACGTTGTAAATCGCTGTACACCGGCCATGTATCTCTCTAGGCGGTAAGCTCCTCTGGGACAGGTCCCCAGGGAAGGCAGACCCCGCTCCACTCTCTCCCGGCTTCTCCCTCCCCGCTCCACCCCCCAGATGCGGCCCCCGCGGCTCAGCATGCATCAGGTCGGTCGTCTCCGCTTCGGCCCCGGAGGAGGGGACAGTGCCGGTGCAGACCGACTGATCGGAGGGGCCGGACCCAACGCCAGGCGTGGCGATACGCACCGCGAGCAGCTGGGCCTCCGGCCTCACGATCGAGACTTCCCTGAGAAGTGCCCGAGGCTGCTGGTACCGGCCGCCGCCAGCCTCCTGTAAGCGCGGCGCGGGTCCCTCTTCCCCCCCCACGGGAGGCGGGGCCTGTCGGCGCTTCCGTGTGCGTCATCAGGAGGCGCCGGCCGGGGGAGCTCGCAATTGGACGGCGGGGCCCCGCGGCATGCTGGGATACCGCGGGCCGGTCTCCATAGCAACCGGCCGACATTCAAACGGGCCTTCCGTCCGCCGGGAAGGCCCGTGTGGTTTCCTGGCTTTGCGGCGGGCGCCCCTCGACTCGCGGCCCCCCTCCCGGGCCCCCCACCCCCAGCGTGCACGAGAACCCGGGGCCCCCCAGCTCGGGAGAGTAACGGAGCCAGCTGTGGGTGTGAACACTTATTTATTTACACGTTTGTCATCGACAGGCACATACTCAGTCCAGCCTGTTCCAAGGTACAGATCTCAGGCTATCACCCCCAGACCCTGCAGACCCTTCCCTCCTCCAGAGCCCCCCGAGGGCGGAGGCATGAGAGAACCGGGAGGTTTAGGCTTCTGCCCAAGAGCTAAGAACTAAATTCTACGACTCCATTTGATTTATTTTTAAAAAGCCCATTGCATTAAGTACTCAGACTTCTCAGCTCCAAAACATTCATACTTTTTGCTCTCCTACTACCCACCCACCCAAGATTGTTAATAACAATAATAATAACATAATAATACTGTAATAATATTAATAATACTTCACATTTGTACGAAGCTTACAGAATGTTTTCACATACAGCATCTCATCTGAGCCTCCCAACAGTTCTGTGAGGTAGGCATTCTCGCCTCCCTTGTTACAGACAGGGTAACCGAGGCTCAGAGAGGTAACGGGATGTGCTCAAGGCCACACAGCTAGTTAGTGGTAAAGCTAGGACTCAATCCCAGCACCCCATATTCAAGTCCAGTGTTTCAACACCACAGCTACCTCTGTAAAGCAGAGTGACATTTCTTACCCCAGTCAGGCCTGAGGGGCGGCCTGAGGAGCCAGGAGGCTGAGATTTCTCAGATTAGGGGAGGGAAGGGCTCAGCAGCGTCGGGGAGAGTTGGGGTACTTGGCCTTCAATTCCTGTTTGAACTGGCGGTAAAGGATCTTATTGTGCTGGTTTTCAACCTCTTTTTGGGGATGGAACTTCAAGGCCTCTTTGAAGCCCTTATGAACCAGGAAACCTTCGTTCAGCACCTCGAAATCAAATCCTGCCACGTGCAGCTCACAGGCCTGTAGGGGGAAAGACAGGTCAGCAAAATTTGATGCCATTGGCAGGACTAAGACTGACTTCCCTAAAGGCACACTCTGGCTTCCTCATCCCCCCAGAGGCATCCTGGATCTTCCAACCATCCCACTCCCTCCTCAACTATGATCTCTCCTGTTTCATGACCTCTTTCCATCCAAGGCCACTCATCACAGCTCCCTGACCCCACCATCCCGCCTGTACCATTTCCCCTGCCCTCTCCCTCATGGGCACCTGGCTGATTCGATTGAAGCCGTACTGCCGAAAACGCTCGTCGAAGGTGGGCACCTTGCCTCCCGCCACATAGAATGGCTCCCAGGGGTCCTGCCAAGGCACCACGTAGGCAGGCCTCAGCAAGCTCTCTTCGGGCAGGTTGACCCAGCGGGAATAGTTGGTGGGTGCCTGGCAGGGCGTGCACAGCCCGTAATAGAAGGGCCGCACCTCACCCACTTGGTAGAGCTGCACCAGCTCTGTCTTGCTCATGGGCATGCGGCGGGCTCGTCGGATCTCGAAGGCGGGCACCACCAGTGCCGTGCCCCCCCACTGGTTGCTCTGATCCAGCATCTCCCGCAGGCTTCTCCACAGCCCCTCGCTGGGCACCATGTCCACATCGATCACCAGGACATAGTTGGTCCCCTCGCGGGCCAGATTTCTCAGCAGGTTATTGGGGTAGGAGACATTGGTACCCAGAGCGTAATTGATCCCGGGCTGGGCCACCCTGGTTAGCTTGTCAAAGACCTCTTGGCAGGATCGCAAAAGGGCAAACTCCCCCGGCTCCCGAGGGTCGGGCACGGCTGCCTCATAGCGCGAGGGGCACACGAGGTGCATGGCGACCCTGGCGCGCATGTCGGGGCAGTGGCTGCTCAGCGCGTAGGCCAGCACTGTGGCCAACTGCGCCTCCTCCTTGGTGGCCGCGAACACCGACACGGACAGCGGGCCCTCCCAGCGCTCCAGCAGCCCGGAGAGGTGCAGCAGGTTGTCCACGCTGGCGTGCGTGGCCAGGATCACATCGTTGGGATCCATAGTGGTCTTCAGTAGGCCCCTGTAGACGCGGTAATCGCCGCTGGCGTCCAGGACGCCTCCGGAGGCCAGCGCGGTGCGGAGCTGCGCCTTGACCTGGTCCACGGACCGTGGGGACGGGGGGAAGAACTCAAAATACTGGTCCTGCTCCTCCTGCCCGTGCAGCCTGGACAGCAGCGACAGGTAGAGCAGCTGCAGCATCGCCACCAGCATGAGGGCGGCCAGCAGCAGCTGGTAGAAGGCACAACGGATGGCGTAGGACATCTGCATGGCTCTCAGGGCTCGGAGCGCGCAGCAGGGACCACCGGCCACAGCCTGCACCGGCGGCCGCAAGCCCGGATTTACCGCAGCGTGCCGAGCGCAGCCGAGGCGAGCCGAGGCGAGCCGAGCCCCGGCGCGCAGCCCCGCCCCCGCCACCCCCATGCCTCGGGCGCGCCTGCTCGCCCTCTGCGCGGGAGGCGGAGCTTCTGCGCCCGTCGTCCTCGCCGCGCGCTTTGCAAACGCCGAGCCTGCCTGCGGCCCCCCGCCGCCGCGCTCGCAGCCCTCCTCGGGCGCGCACCCCTCCCTGCCTTGGCCCGGGTTCGACTCCCTCGACCAAGCGCGTCCCGAAACCCCGGCGTGCTCGCCCGGACCCGGGGAGGGGAAACCGCGGCAGGGGCAGCTTGGGGAAGGAAGGCGCGGATTCCCGGCGGAGGCAGGCCGGAGGGAGGGAAAAAAAGCTGCTTTCTTCCCACCGCTTCTCCCTCTTCTGAGTCCTATGGAGGCGGCGTGGCAGTGCGTGTTGGGGACAGGGGAAGTGCGGAGGAGATGAGAGATAAGGGAATGTGGAAAGGGCTGCTGTACGTGGGACGAGGTGGCCGAGTGGTTAAGGCGATGGACTGCTAATCCATTGTGCTTTGCACGCGTGGGTTCGAATCCCATCCTCGTCGGCCCTATTTTACAGAGAGGAAAGTCCTCTTAAGGTCTTAAAGTTTTCACATCCCGCCCCTCTGGAATAGCAAGTTGCAGAAAACTGAACTGGAGATGCGAGTGAAATTCGGTCCAAGTCGGGGCTCGCTCTCTCCTTATCTGCCGTGCATCTCCTACGTACCTGTACTCCAGGTATGGGAACCTCTGGGCAGAGGCCAGAGCTGTGTTTTTCTTTCTCCCTAGAAAGAGGGCCCGGGATCAGTTGCACCTAAAAGAGGGGAGCCGGGATTCTAGCCAATGTCAAGTTGGGGGCCAGTATGTTTTCTGCAGGAGAGAATCCTCCACTGGAGGCAGCGCCCTCCCGATCTAAAGAAGGGGAGAGGGTGAGAGCAGTAGTGTTGAAAAATTATTACTCTACTCAGTCTACTAATTTTCCCCACTCCTAGCTCCTCTTCCAGGGCAGAGTCCTTGTAACTCTCTAGCAAAAGGCCTCAAACATTCCAACACCAGCCACCATACACAGAAGACCTTTCATAAGCGTTTGTGGATTAATTGATCCCTGGGGAAGGGCAGACACCTCGACTGCTAAATCAATTGCTGTCTGTGTAATAGCTGCTTGACCTCTTAGGTTGAGCCCGGGAGGCCCCTCTAGGGCAGAACATTCTAGGGCCTCTTGGGAAAGTACATTGGGATAGACTGGGGAGGGGGCTGAATGCTAGGAAAAGGCGTTGCTCCACTTTTCCCCAGGCAGTAGGGTGCCAAGGGTGTTGAATCGAAGAAAACTTTGATTTTGCTCCCCAGGGCAATAACACCCACTGAGAACCTGCTCCCTGCCAGGGGCCGTTAGGAACAGGCAGTGGGGTCTTGGAGACACAGGTACTGTCCTTCTGATCCCTTCTGCACAGCCTTGCAAACTGGAAGCTCAGAAGCCAAATTTGTCACCATGTGGGGTTTTGTGTGTGTGTGTGTGTGTGTGTGTGTGTGTGTGTGTGTGTGTGTGTGAGAGAGAGAGAGAGAGAGAGAGAGAGAGAGAGAGAGAGAGCTGCTCAGTGTTTAAAAATAACAATTTGAATCATGTCAGTAGTTAACTTTGGTGAATCAGGAGATTTCACAGAAAATACACCTTTCCAACTTCTGCTTTAAGTTCTGGAAGATTTGGCAATGCCAGACCTGCATTCCCACAGGGTGACAGTTGGCTAAAGCACCCTTTCCAATGTCTTCTTTTTGCCAAAGTCCCACCCTGCCCCTTCCCTCTCTGCCCCTGGCCCTTTGAGCATTTGCATTTCATCTGCAGTGCTCACACAATACCCTTTACTACCTCAAAGACTATTCACCCGGCCGTCTGCCCATAACTCCCCTGCCCCCAGACTATACTGTTAAGCACAATACGTGTTTGTTGGATGAATAGATAAGATGCTTATGATGGGTCCTCAGGGCCCTAGTCTAAGGGGACCCTATAAAGTGTGACTGGGCTTCTTTTCAAGGTCAGCTTCATGGCTGGAAGTCATGCAGCTCCCATGGGCATGGCCAGCAGCCTCAGGCCTTTGGTGATGGTCTTTTTTGGGCATCTGCAGAGATGGTGAGTAGCAGAGCGGTAGGTTGAAGCTTCAAAGTAATGGATGAATTAAAGATGAATTAAAGATGTTGGCTGTGAACTTGAAAAAAATCACATGAAAACCCACCACCTTAAGATGTTGAATGTAAGGCTCTTTATGATGAAATTTCTATAAATGGTGTAGTCTCAGCCTCAGTTTCTGGGGCTGGAAGAGAATCCTCTAGCGGCCACATTTGTGACAGCTGCTCTGAACCAGGACTTGGACCCAGGCCCAAAGTGGGATGTCTCTCATGTGTGTAAGCAGACAAGACTTTCGAACAGTATTGAGGTTATCTTCCAGTGATGCCAGGTGAAAATCAGTACAACCCTGCCTCTGCTGCTAATGCCTATAAAATCACCTCACAAAAAGAGAATCATTGAAGTTATTTGGGCTTCATCTTTTTTTTTTTGAGTTGGAGTCTCACCCAGGCTGGAGTGCAGTGGCACGCATGGTCACGGTTATCCCAGTGTTGACCAGCTGGGTTCAGGAGATCCTTCCCCCTCAGCCTTCCAAGTAACTGGAACTACAGGCATGCACTACCATGCCTGGCTAATTTTGTATTCATTGTAGAGATGAGGTCTAGCAAGTTGTCTGGGCTGGTCTTGAACTCGTGGGCTCAGGCAATCCACTTGCCTTGGCCTCCCAACCAAGCCCGGCCTTTTTTTTTTTTTTTTTTTTTTTGAGTGGGAGTCTCACTCTGTTGCCCAGGCTGTAATGCAGTGGCACGCTCACGGCCACCATAGCCTCAACTTCCCAGGGCTCAGATGATCCTTTCACCTCAGCCTTCCAAGTAGCTGGAACTATAGTCTCAAGCCACCATACCTGGCTAATTTTTATTTTATTTTATTTATTGTAGAGACGAGGTCTTGCCGTGTTGCCCAGGCTAGTCTTTAACCCTTGGACTTGGCAATTCTCTTGCCTCCACCTCCCACAGTGCTGAGATTACAGGCATGAGGCCCTACCGCACCTAGCTAAGGCTTCATCTTTAAAGAAATTCAAGTGACTGCGATCATCCCAGAAAACCATTGGCAGTTAGTGAAATTAGGGTACAGCCAGGAACATTCAGAGCTCCAGTTTGAGTAATCTGAGTATAATCTCAAATTGATGGGACTGCAATGATTGTATGAGGTCTGACAATTAAATTTGGGAACTTGCCACTGTGTGCTTACATTAGCAACACTGTACAAACAACTCAGTAAGGTTTCATGACCTTGGTATTCATATATCAGTGTATCACAGCTGTGTTCATGTAGACATGTCAAGACGGTGCCCCACTGCACTTCCACCAAGTAGTGAGAGCACATCTTGTATTTGCAGAAAAGTCAAACGTGACTTGTGTTCATCATTCATCTTTTGTATATACTGAGTATTACAATTTTAATACAGCTTTTTCCTTTCCTAAAATGTGTATATATATTTTGGCACTCTGTATACTCTGTTGAGGGAGACTAAGGGGAAACAGATGCTTGTCCTTGAAAAACATTTTTCAGTGTATTTCCTCTGAGGACAGCGGTTGGGCTTAAATTTTGAAGCACAAATAAAGTTATTTTTTAGTTGCAAAAAAAAAAAGTGTGACTGGGTCATGGTGAGGTGTCAAGATCAAGGAAAGCCACAGGGATGGCCCAGAAGGTGTGTAAAAGCCTGCTAATGTGGGCAGAGACACTCGGCTGGGGAGAGGGGCTGGCTGTGACAGAGGGGGACATAAGAAATTCAAAGACCAGTATTAATAACCATTAACAAGGAATCGGGAGCCCTTACTGCAGGCCAGATAACAGGCCACCATGTCCTCTGGCTCTCCCTAGGGAGACTTCTAGTAGGGTTCTTCAGAGAAACAGAACCAATTGTGTGTGTGTGTGTGTGTGTGTGTGTGTGTGTGTGTGTGTGAGAGAGAGAGAGAGAGAGAGAGAGAGAGAAAGAGAGAGAGAGAGATAGATTTGGTTTTAAGGACTTGATTCATGTGATTGTGGGGACTGGCCTTCTGAGGGGCAGGCTGGCAGGCTGGAGACCTAGGAAGGACTAAATGTTGCAGCTCAAGTTCAAAGGCATTCTGAAGGCAGAATTTCCTCTTGATCTTTTCCCCCTTAAGGTTTTCAACTGATTGGATGAGACCCACTCACATTATGGAAGGTTGTGATATAATAAGAAATGTATCTGCTTCTGATTCCTGACACAGAGCTCCTAAATCTCTTGGGATTTCCTGGGTGATGGGAGCACTCATTTTGTTCCAATGAGGTGGCTGGGGGCTGGCTGCCAGAGGAACTGGCCATGTGATTGAGGGCTGGAACTTTCAGCCCCACCCTTGAACCTCTGGGGAGTGGGAGAGGATCTGAGAGTTGAGTTGACCATCAATATCCAATGATATGATCAGTCATGCTTAAGAAATGAAGCCTTCATAAAACCCTAAAAGGACAGGGTTTGGAGAGCTTCCAGGAGGGTAGCGTGTCCAGAGACGGCGTGGAAATCCACACTCTCTCGTCTCTGCCTTGCCCTGTGTATCTCCTCCATCTGGATGTAATATTCTTTCTAAGGAATGGGTGGGCGTAAGCAGATGTTTCCCTGAGTTCCGGGAGCTGATCTTGCAAATTTATCAAACCCAAGGAGGGAGTCTTGGGAACCAGGGTTTGTAGCTGGTCAGTCAGAAGTGTGACAACTGGCATTTTAATTGGGACAGCCTTGTGGGACTGAGCCCTCAACCCGTGGGAGTTGATGCTATCTCCAGGAGATACTCTTAGAATGGAATTGAATTATGTGACACCAGTTGGTGTCCACTGGAAAATTGTTTGGTTGGAGTATGAGGAGAAATCCCCACACATTTTGGTGGCCAGAGGTAAAGTGCTATATTTGGTGTGAGACTAGAGAGAAAAAAGCTTTTTTGCTTCAGAGAAGGAAATGTGTTTTACTCAAAGTCTACTGATTTAAATGTCAATCTCATCTAAGAAAAGACCTTCAAAGTCACATTTGGACTGGTGTTGGATCAAGTATCTGGGTCCTGTGGCCTCGCCAAGTTGACACATAAAATTACTCATCCCAAGACTGTTGCTTTCTGACTAGGTCACTGGTTTCCTCCCACTTCCTTCCCACAGTTCCAGCCAGACCCCAGACTCACTGGCACTTCAGACCTCACCCCCAGTCCCCATTCGGGACTGGTCTCTGCTGTCTAGACCCTCCATCACCCACCCCTCAAGAACTGAGTTGGTGCCGACCAGATCAAGCCATTCACAATGGCTAACTCCCAGCTACAGATTTCAACGGGGTTCTGTCCCAAGTCATTTGCAGGTTTGATTGAGGCCTGGAAGACAGTAAAACCCTTCCCTTGTCCCAAAGTGAAGGCCAATGGCTATAGTTTCCTGAGATTCTATCATATATCAGGTTGGGCCAAGGGCGTAACCCTTGTTTGCCCACCCTGAATTCCCAACAGCCCATCGAGGGAGGTCTGTCCATTCCCTAATGCCCTTAGCCATCTTCCCAGAGTGTTTTCTTCCTCCCCATCCGCCAAACTACATGACCTTCATGCTCTGTCTTTGATGGCTCCCAGCCCCGGAGCTGCCTCTGCTCTGAAGCAGTCACCTGACTCCAAGTGCTGGGAGGACGGAATTATTATCTGAACCAAACAGCTTCATGCGTGGCTATTTGCTGTTCTGTATGGCATCCTAGGGTCTTGAGGTATTTTCTTGGCAAGCAGGACAGGCAGAGTATGGACTCTGAAGTTGGAATTCCAACTCTGCTGTGTGGTCTTGAACAAGGTTTTTTGTTTTTTTTTTAATTTTTTCATTTTTTTGACTTGGCATCTCACTTTGTCATCCAGGCTGAGTGCAGTCGCACGCTTATGACCACTGCAACTTCGACCTGCTAGACTCAGGCAATCCTTCCGCCTCAGTCTTCCAAGTAGCTAGAACTACAGGCCCACTAATTTTTCTTGACTTATTGTAGAGATGAGGTCTCACCAAGTTGCCCAGGCTGGTCTTGAACCCCTAGGCTCAGGCAATTCTCCACTTCAGCCTCCCAAAGTGGTGAGATTACAGCCATGAGTCACTGTGCCCAAACTTTTCTGGTTTTATTTTTATTTTTTAGTTGCAGTCTCACTCCTTCGCCCAGGCTGGAGGGCAGTGGCACGTACACTCATGGCCACCCCAGCGTCGACCTGCTGGGCTCCAGTGATCCTTCCGCCTCAGCCTTCCAAGTAGCCGGAACTACAGATGTGCACTACCACATTCGGCTATTTATTTTATTTTATTTTACTGTAGAGATGAGGTCTCGACAAGTTTCCTGGGCTGGTCTCAAACCTGCGGGCTCAGGCAGTCCACTCGCCTTGGCCTCCCAAAGTGCTGGGATTACAGGCTGAGCCACCAAACCTGGCTCTAGTTTTTTAGAATAACTTTTTTTTTGAGTCAGAGTCTCACTCTGTCGTCCACACTGAAGTGCAGTGGCACGCTCACGGCCACTGCAGCCTCAACCTGCTGGGCTCAGGTGATCCTCCCGCCTCAGCATTCCAAGTAACTGGAATCACAAGCATATGCCACCATGCCTGGCTGATTTTTTGATTTATTTTAGAGATGAGGTCTCGCCATGTTGCTCAGGCTGGTCTCGAACTCCTAAGCTCAGGCAATCCTCTTGCCTCCGCCTCCCAAAGTGCTAGGATTACAGGCTTGAGCCACCGTGCCTGGATAAAATAACTTCTTTTAAAAATGGAAGTGAAGCCGGGCTTGGTGGCTCAGCCTGTAATCCTGCGCCTTTGGGAGGCTGAGGTAAGTGGATTGCCTGAGCCCGCGGGTTCGAGACCCGCCTGGGCAGCGAGACCTCATCTCTACAATAAATCAAAAATCAGCCGGGCGTGGTAGCGCATGCCTGTAATTCCGGCTACTTGGAAGGCTGAGGAGGAAGGATCGCCGGAGCCCAGCAGGTCGAGGTTGTGGTGGCCAGAAGCGGCCACTGCACTCCAGTCTGGGCGACAGAGTGAGACTCCAACTCAAAAAAAAAAAAAAATGGAAGTGAAGTACACATAACTTAAAATGAACCATTTTAAAGTGTACAATTTAGTGGCATTTAGTACATTTACAATGTTGTGCAACTTCTACCTTGTCATATTCCAAGACATTTTAATCACTCCAAAGAAAGCCCTATGCCCATAAAGCAGTTACTCCCAAATCCCCCTTCCTCCACTCCCTGGCAACTAATCTATTCTCCTTCTTGTCTCTGTGGATTTGCCTATTTTGGATACTTCAGATACATGAAATCATATGACATATGACCTTTGGGTCTGGCTTCTTTAACTTAGTATATGAATTTCTGGGTCATATGGTAATTCTATGTTAAACTTTTTGGAGGAACTGCCAGAATTTCCCATGGAGGCAATGGGAAATTTGTAGTCTCACCAGCAATGTGTAAGTGTTCTAATTTCTTCACATTCTTGCCAGCACTTGTTTTTTTAAAGAAAGTTACTATAACTATCTTAGTGGGTAGGCAGTGGTATTTCATTTTGGCTTCATTTGCATTTTCCTGGTGGCTATTAAGGTTAAGCATCTTTTCTTGTGCTTGTTGGCCATTTGTGTATCTGGTTTAGAGAAATGTCTATGCAAGTTGTCTATTTTTTGATTTGGTTGTCTTTTTGTTGTTGAGTTGTAAGAGTTCTTTATATATTCTGGAAATTAGACTTTTTTTTTTTTTCAGTTGCCCTGGCTGGAGTACAGTGCCATGATCACAGCTCTTCACAGCCTCTACCTCCTGGGCTCAGGCAATCCTTCCTCCTCAGCCTCCCATGTAGCAGGGACTACAGGTGCATGCCACTACTCCTGGCTAATTAAAAAATTTTTTTTGTAGAGACGAGTAAAATTTTTTTGTAGAGACAAGTCTCGCTGTGTTGCCCAGGCTGGTCTCGAACTCCTGGGCTCAAGTAATCCTCCTGCCTTGACCTCCCAGAATGCTGGGATTACAAGAATGTGCCACCACACCTGGCCTTAGACTTTTATTCAGTATAATTTGTAAATATTTTCCCCCATTCTCTATGTTGTCTTTTCTCCCTCCCTCTCTCCCTCCCTTCTGAGTCTCTCACTCTGTTTTCTGGGCTGGAGTGCAGTGGCATGATCATAGCTCACTGTAGCCTCAAGATTTTGGACTCAGGCAATCCTTCCACCCCCATCCTCCCAAGTAGCTGGGACTACACCCAGCTAATTATTTATTAATTATTATTATTATTGTTATTATTATTATTATTTTGAGTTAGAGTCACAC
The DNA here is from genome assembly GCA_027257055.1 of Cephalopachus bancanus. Taxonomy (NCBI): domain Eukaryota; kingdom Metazoa; phylum Chordata; class Mammalia; order Primates; family Tarsiidae; genus Cephalopachus; species Cephalopachus bancanus. The sequence continues at coordinate 622,518 of JAPVLO010000390.1, forward strand.
TCTGTCGCCCAGACTGAAGTGTAGTGGCACGTGGCCAGCCATCGCAGCTTTGCCCAGGCTGGATTGAAGTGGCATACTCAGGCCACTGAAGCCTCAACCTGCTGGGCTCAGGTGATCCTTCCACCTCAGCCTTCCAAGTAACTGGAACTACAGGCGCACATCACCATGCCTGGCAACATATTTTTATTTATTTATTTATATTTTTTGAATTGGAGTCTCACTCTGTTGCCCATACTGGAGTGCAGTGGCACACTCTCGGCCACCACAGGTAGCCAGAACTACAGGTGCGCACTACCACGCCAGGTTAATTTTTGGTTTACTGTAGAGACGAGGTCTCGCCAAATTGCCTGGATGGGTCTTGAACCTGCGGGCTCAGGCAATTCACTTGCCTTGGCCTCCCAAAGTGCTGGGATTACAGGCTGAGCCACCGAACCTAGCCTATTTTTTAGTTTTTTACAGACGAGATCTTGCTCTGCTGCCTAGGTTGGTCTTGAACTCCTAGGCTCAAGCAATCCTCCCACCTCAGCCTCTCAAAGTGCTGTGATTACAGGTGTGAGCCACCACACCCAGCTTTTCTTTATAATGTTGTTTGGTTGATAAAAGTTTTAAATTTCGATGATGCTCCAATTTATCATTTTTTTCTGTTGTTGCTTATGGTTTTTGTGTCCTAAGAACTCATTGCCAATGAAGTAATGAAGATTTACCCCTACATTTTCTTCTAAGAGTTTTATAGTTTTAGCTCCTATATTTAGTTCATTGATCTATTTTGTGTTAGTTTTTGTGTATTGTGAGGTAGGGGTCCAAATTTGTTATCTTTCTCCACGGATGATCTGGAACCCTTGCCAAAAATCAATTATCATAGACATATGAGTTTATTTCTGGTCCCTCAATTCTATTCCATTTATCTACATATCCATTCTTATGTCAGCACCACACTCTTTGTTTATTTTGAATAAGTAGGAATTTATTAGAGGCTAAAAAAGCTCCCAGCAGCAGGAAGGGTCCTGAAAGGGTTGCCCCACATTGTTTTGATGACTGTAGCTTTGAGGTAAGTTTTGGCCTTGGAAAGTGTGAGTCCTCCAACTTTGCTCTTTGTTTTCAACATTGCTTAGGCTAGTCTGAGTCACTTGCAATTCCATATTAATTTGAGGATAGGCATTTCCAGTCTGCAAAAAAAGTCTGTTGGAACTTTGATAGTGATTAGTATTGCCATGTTAAAAATGTATGTCTTCCAGCCAGGTTTGGTGGCTCAGGCTGTAATCCCGCGCCTTTGGGAGGCTGAGGTGAGTGGATTGCCTGAGCATGCGGGTTCGAGACCCACCTGGGCAGTGAGACCTCATCTTTACAATACATCAAAAAATCAGCCAGGCATGGTAGTGCATGCCTGTAATTCCGGCTACTCAGAAGGCTGAGGCGAAAGGATCACCGGGGCCCAGCAGGTCGAGGCTGCGGTGGCCGGAAGTGGCCACTGCACTTCAGTCTGGGTGACAGAGTGAGACTCCAACTCAAAAAAAAATGAAAAAAAAAAAAAAAAGTATGTCTTCCTATCCATGAACATGGACTATCTTTTCATTCATTTAGGTTTTTAAAATTTATTTAATCAATGTTTTATGATTTTCAGTGTACAAGTATTTTCACTTCTTGGGTTAAGTTTTTCCTAGAATTCTTTTGGACCCTATCATAAATATAGTTGTTTCTTTCTTTTCTTTTCTTTTTTTTGAGTTGGAGTCTCACTCTGTCACCCACACTGGAGTGCAGTGACATGCTCCTGGCCACTGCAGCCTCGACCTGCTGGGCTCCGGCAATCCTTCCGCCTCAGCTTTCCAAGTAGCTGGAACTACAGGCGTGCGCTACCACACTGGCTAATTTTTTGATTTATTGTAGAGAGGAGGTCTTGCCAAGTTGCCCAGGTGGGTCTCAAACCCGCGGGCTCAGGCAATCCACTCACCTCAGCCTCCCAAAGCACGGGATTACAGCCTGAGCCACTGAGCCCGGTTTATAGTTGTTTCTTAATTTCCTTTTCAGGTTGTTCATTGCTAATGTATAGAAATACAACTGAATTTTGCATGTTAAAATGTTGAATCTTGCGACCAGGTGCAGTGACTCATGCCTGTAATCCCAGCACTTTGGGAGGTGGAAGCGAGAGGATTGCCTGAACCCACAGGTTCAAGATCAGCCTCGGCAACACAGCAAGACCTTGTCTCTACAATTAATCAAAATATTAGCCAGGTATGGTGGCATGCACCTGTAGTCCCTACTACTTGGAAGGCTGGAGCAGGAGGATCACCTGAACACAGCAGGTCAAGCCTGCAGTGGCCATGAGTGTGCCGCTGCACTTCAGCCTGGGTGACAGAGTGGGACTCTGACTCAAAAAAAAAAAAAAAGAATCTTGCAACTTTGCTGAATTTGTGTATTAGCTTTAACAGTTGTGTGTGTGTATGTGTGTGTGTGTGTGTGTGTGTGTGTGTGTGTGTGTGTATTTTTTTTTTTGAGTTGGAGTCTCACTCTGTTGCCCAGATTGGAGTGCAGTGGCCGTTCCCGACCACCGCAGCCTCACCCTGCTGGGATCCAGCGATCCTTCCACCTCAGCCTTCCGAGTAGCCAGAATTACAGGTGCATGCTACCACGCCCAGCTAATTTTTTGATTTTATTGTAGAGATGAGGTCTTGCCTGCCCAGGCGGGTCTCAAACCCGTGGGCTCAGGCAATCCACTCACCTCAGCCTCCCAAAGGCGCGGGATTACAGGCTGAGCCATTGAGCCTGGCTTGTGTGTGTATTCTTTAGGATTTTCTGGATATGTATAGAGTATGTCATCTGTGCATATGGATAATTTTACTTCTTCCTTTCCAATTTGGAGACCTTTTATTTCTTTTTCTTGCCAAGTTTTTCTGGCTAGAACCTCTAGTACAATGTGGAATAGATGAATGTTGAAAGCAGGCATCCTTGTCTTGTTCCTGTTCTTACAGGGGAGGCTTTCAGTCTTTCACCATTGATTATGATGTCACAAGTGAATTTTTCATAAATGAGCTTTATCAGGTTGAGGAAGTATCCATCTATTCCTTGTTTGTTCTGTGTTTTATCTTGAAAGCATGTTGAGACCGGGCATGGTTGCTCAAGCCTGTAATCCCAGCACTTTGGGAGGCCAAGGTGAGAGGATTGCCTGAGCCCACGGATTTGAACCAGCCTGGGCAACTTGGCAAGACCTCATCTCTACAATAAATTAAAAAAAAAAATTAGCTGGGCGTGGTAGTGCACGCTTGTAGTTCTGACTACTTGGAAGGCTGAGGCAGAAAGATTGCCTGAGCCCAGCAGGTCAAGACTATAGTGACTGTGAGTATGCCACTGCACTACAGCCTGGACAATGGAGTGAGACTTCAACTCAAAAAAAAAAAAAAAAAAAAGCATGTTGGACTTTGTCACATTCTTTTTTTTTTTTTTTTTTTGGCATCAAATTAGATGATTGTGTATTTTTTTCTCCTTTATTCTGTTAATGTGGCATATTATATTGACTGATTTTTGTATGTTAAACCACCTAGCATTTCTGGAATCAATCCCACTTGATCATACTGTATAATTCTTTGTATACGCTTTTGGGTAGTGTTTGCTAGTATTTTGTTAAGGATTTTTGCATCCATATTCATAAAAGTTATAGTCTGCAGTTGTGATGGCTTTATCTGGCTTTGACATTAGGTCACATACAATCAGTCAGGAAGTGTTCCCTTCTCTTCTATTTTTTTGAAGCTATTGAGAAGAATTGGTGTTAATTATTTAAATGGTTGGTGGAATTCACCTGTGAAGCTATCTCATCCTGGAATTTTCTTTGGTGGGAGGGGTTTTTAAAATCAGACTTCTTGTTTCTTCTTGAGTCAGTTTTGGTAGTTTGTGTGTTTCTAGGAATTTGGTCATTTCATCTAAGTTGTTGGCATAAAATTGTTCCTTTAAATATATTATTTTTACTTATTTGTTGAGTTGGAGTCTCATTCTGTCACCCAGGCTGGAGTGCAGTGGCACACTCATGGCCACCACAGCCTCGACCTACTGGGCTCAGGCGATCTTTCCGCCTCAGCCTTCTAAGTAGCTGAACTACAGGCGTGCGCCACCACACCTGGCTAATTTTTAAAAAATTTATTGTAAGCCGGGCTCGGTGGCTCAGCCTGTAATCCCGCACCTTTGGGAGGCTGAGGTGAATGAATTGCCTGAGCCCGTGGGCTCGAGACCCGCCTGGGCAGGCGAGACCTCATCTCTACAATAAATCAAAAAATTAGCTGGGCATAGTAGTGCATGCCTGTAGTTCCAGCTACTTGGAAGGCTGAGGCGGAAGGATCACCAGAGCCCAGCAGGTCGAGGCTGCGGTGGCCGGAAGCAGCCACTGCACTCCAGTCTGGGCGACAGAGTGAGACTCCAACTCAAAAAAAAAAAAAAAAAATTTATTGTAGACATGAGGTTTCACTGTGTTGCCCAGACCCGTGGGCTTAAGCAAGTCTCTCGCCTCTACCTCCCAAAGTGCTAGTTGAGGCAAGAGGATTGTCTGAGTCCACAGGTTCAAGATCAGCCTGGGCACCTTGGCAAGACCTTGTCTCTACAATTAATAATAATAATAAAAATATCCAGGCATGGTGGTGCACTTCTGTAGTTCCAGCTACTTGGAAGGCTGAGGAGGAAGGATTTCCTGAGCCCAGCAGCTTGAGGCTGTGGTGTTTGTGAGTGTGCCACCGCACTGCAGCCTGGGCAAGAGAGTGAGACTCCTGACTCAAAAAAAACAAAACAAAACACCAAAAAAACAGAAGTGCAGCCTGAAAATGTGACTGAATTGCTGCATCTCATGATAGAACTTGAACAGGTGAGGAGTTGGATGAGCAAAGAAAGTGGTTTCTTGAGATACAATCTTTTGCTGGTGAAGATGCTGTGAACACTGATGAAATGATAAGGATTTAGAGTGTTACATACATTTAATTGATAAAGGAGATAAGTTTGAGAAGATTATCTCTAATTTTGAAATAAGTTCTACTGTGGGTAAAATGCTATCAAATAGCATCACATGGTGCAGAGAAATCTTTTGTGAAGAAGAGTCACTCAATGTAGCAAACTTAATTGTGGTCTTGAAAGTGGCCATGAGCTTGCCTGTAATCCCAGCACTTTGGAAGGTGGAGGCGAGAGGTTTGCCTGAGCCTATGGGTTCAAGATCAGCCTGGGCAGCATTGCGAGACCTCATCTCTAAATGAAATTAAAAAAAAAAAAAATTAGCTGGGTGTGGTGGCACATGCCTGTAGTTCCAGCTACTTGAAAGGCTGAGGTGGAAAGATCGCCTGAGCCCAGCAGGTTGAGGCTGCAGTGGCCGTGGGCGTAACAGAGTAAGACGCTGACTCAAAAAAAAAAAAAAAAGTCATTGCCACGGCCTGGCATTGTGGATCAAGCCTGTAATCCCAGCACTTTCAGAGGTGAGAGGATTGCCTGAGTCTAGGGGTTTGAGACCAGCCTGGGCAACTTGGCGAGATCTCATCTCTACAATTAAAAAAAAAAAATTAGTCAGCTGTGGTAGCACGCTCCTGTAGTTCCAGGTATGTGGAAGGCTGAGGCAGAAGGATCGCCTGAGCCCAGCAGGTCGAGGCTGCAGGGGCCATGAGCTTGCCACTGCACTCCAGTCTGGGCGACAGAATAAGACTCAACACACACACACACAAAAAAAGACAATGTCACAACTACTTCAATCTTTAGCAACTAACACTGTGATTATTCAGCAAGCATTAACATTGAGGCAAGAGCCTCCATCAGCAAAAAGAGTATGACTTGCTGAAGATTCAGATGATAGCCACCATGTTTTAGCAATAAAGTATTTTAAATTAAAGTATATATATTTTTTAGGCATAATACTATTGCACACTTAATATACTACAGTGTATGTAGACATAACTTTTCTATATATTGAAAAGCCCCAAAATTCACGTGACTCACTTTATTGCAATATTCACTTTATTGTAGCAATCTGGAGCTGCCATGTCTCTTAGGTATGTCTATAATTGTTGGTAATATCCCTACTTTTGTTTTGTTTTGTTTCTTTTGAGTTCGAGTCTCACTCTGTCACCCAGGCTGGAGTGCAGTGGCATGCTCATGGGCACCACAGCCTCATTTGCTGGGCTTAGGCAATCCTTCCACCTCAGCCTTCCAAGTAGCTGGAACTACAGGCACGCGCCACGATGCCCAGCTAGCATTTGACTTCTTGTAGAGACGAGGTCTCGCCATGTTACCCAGGCTAGTCTTGAACCTGTGGGCTCAGGCAATCTTCTTGCGTCGGCCTCCCAAAGTGCTAGGTTTACAGGCATGAGCCACCGCACCTGGCCAATGTCCCTATTTTGGTCATTTAAAAATCTTCTCTCTTTTTCTCTTAGTCAATCTAGTTAAAGGTGTGTCCATTTTGTTGATTGTTTCAAAGAGCCAAATTTTGGTTTCATTTATCTTCTCTATTGTTTTCTATCCTCAATTTTCTTATCTCTATGCTAATCTTATGTCCTTCCTTCTGCTAGCTTTGAATTTGGTTCTCTCTTCTTCTTCTAATTCCTTAAGTTGTAACATTAGGCTATTGTTTGGGGATTGTCTTCTTTTATTTTTATTTTTGTAGAGACAGGATCTCACCATGTTGCCCAGGCTGGTCTTGAACTCCTGGCCTCAAGCAATCCTCTGACCTCATCCTCCCAAAATGCTTGGATTACTGGTATGAGCCATTACACACAGTATGAGATTTTGTTATTTTTTAGTGTAGGCTTTTATGGCTATACATTTCTCTTTAAGCACTGTTCTCACTGTATCCCATAAACTTTAGTATGTTGTGTTTTCATTTTTCTTCATTTTGAACGTATTTTCTAATTTCCCTTTTGATTTCTTCTTTGACTCATTAGGTTTTTTTTTTTTTTTTTGAGTTAAAGTCTTACTCTGTCACCCACACTGAAGTGCAGCGGCCGCTCCTGGCCACCGCAGCCTCAACCTGCTGGGCTCCGGTGATTCTTCCGCCTCACCCTTCCAAGTAGCTGGAACTACAGGTGCACGCTACGACGCCTGGCTAATTTTTTTATTTACTGTAGAGATGAGGTCTTGCCAAGTTGCCCAGGCGGGTCTCAAACCCGCGGGTTAAGGCAGTCCACTCACCTCAGCTTCCCAAAGGTGCGGGATTACAGGCTGAGCCACCGAGCCCAGCTGATTTCAGTCTTTTTAAATGTATTGAGGCCAGGCACAGTGACTCGCACCTGTAATCCCAACACTTTGGGAGGCAGAGGCAAGAGGAATGCTTGAGCCCAGGAGTTCAAGACCAGCCGGGGCAATGTGGTGAGACCTCATCTCTACAATAAATAAAAAAGTTATGGCACATCCATAGTCCCAGCTACTCAGTGGACTGAGGCAGAAGGATCACCTGAGCCCAGCAGACTGAGGCTGCAGTATCTGTGATCATGCCATTGCACTCTAGCTTGGGTGACAGAGTGAGAACCTGACTCAAAAAATTAAAAAATGTATTGAGTTGGGAACGGTGGCTCATGCCTATAATCCCAGCAATTTGGGAGGCCGAGGTGATAGGACTGCCTGAGCTAAGAGTTCAAGACCAGCCTGAGCAACTTGGTGAGACCTCATCTCTACTTAAATCAAGAAAAATTAGTTGAGCATGGTGGCACACAGCTGTAGTTCCAGTTACTTGGAAGGTTGAGGTGGAAGGATGGTCTGAATCCAGCAAGTCAAGGCTGTGGTGGTCCTGAGCATGCCACTGTACTCCAGTCTGGGTGACAGAGTGAGACTCCAACTAAAAAAAAAAAAAAAATTACTGAAATGTTGTCTTCTGGCCTGACATACAATGTGTCCTGGAGGATGTCTCATGTGCACTTGAAACAGCTTCAATAGTATACACTAACTCTGCTCTACACAACTTTATTTCTCCCTCTTTATGTTGTTGTCACAAATTACGTCTTTATGCATAGTGTGCCCATTAATATATTTATAATAATTGCTTTATGCATTTGTCTTTCAAGTCATATAGGAAAGAAGTAAGAAGTATCCTTTTTTAATTTTTGCCTGAATGACTCCCTTTAACATTTCTTGTAGAGCAGGTCTACTTCTGACAGACTCACTCAGCTTTTGGCGATCTGAGAATGTCTTAATTTTTCCTTCATTTTTGTGATGAATTGTTTGCTGGATATAGAATTTTTGGTTGACGGTTTTTCCCCCCAGCACTTTTAAATTTGTCATCCCACTGCCCTCTAATATTCATAGTTTCTGCTGAGAAATCAGCTGTTAGTATTATTGAGAAACTCTTGTATGTGATAGAGTTTCTTCTCTGTTTTTGTCTTTCAACAGTTTTATTATAATGTGTTTCCTTGTGGATCTCTTTGTTTATCCTTCTTGAAGTTTGCTGAGTTTCTTAAATGTGTGGATGCTTTTTTTTTTTTTTTTGAGTTGGAGTCTCACTTTGTTGCTTAGGCTAGAGTACAGTGGCACACTCACAGCCACCCCATTGTCAAACTGCTGGGCTCTGGTGATCCTTCTGCCTCAGTGTTCCAAGTAGCTGGAACTACAGGAGCGCACTACCACGCTCAGCTTATTTATTTATTTATTTACTTATTTTATTTTGAGTTGGAGTCTCACTCTGTCGCCCAGACTGGAGGGCAGTGGCTGCTTCTGGTCACCACAGCCTCGACCTGCTGGGCTCTGGTGATCCTTCCACCTCAGCCTTCCAAGTAGCTGAAACTACAGGTGCGCTACCACGCCCGGCTAATCTTTTGATTTATTGTAGAGATGAGGTCTCGCCAAGTTGCCCTGGCTGGTCTCAAACCTGTGGGCTCAGGCAATCCATTCACCTCGGTCTCCCAAAGTGCTGGGATTACAGGCTGAGCCACCAAAGCCGGCTGAAGATGCATTTTTTTAAAAAATCAAATTTGGTTAGTTTTGGGGCATTTTTCTTCAAATATTCTCTTTTTCCTCTCCTAGAACTCCCGGCATACATATATGTTGGCACACTAAATGGTGTCTCATAGGTATCTTAGGCTCTGTTCAATTTCTTTCACTTTTTTCTTTCTGCTTTTAGGCTACATAATTTTAATTGATGTAGCTTCAAGCTAGCTGATTCTTTCTTCTGTTTGCCAAGATCTGCTGTTGAAACTCTTGAGTGATTTTTTTTTTTTGAGTCAGAGTCTCACTCTGTCACCCAGGCTGGAGTGCAGTGGCATGCTCACAGCCACCGCAGCCTCAACTTACTGGGTTCAGGCGAGCCTTCCACTTCAGCCTTCCAGTAATTCCAACACACTGGAACTACAAGTGTGTGCTACCATGCCCAGCTAATTTTTTGATTTATTGTAGAGACGAGGTCTCACCGTATTGCCCAGGCTGATCTCAAACCCGTGTGCTCAGCCAATCCTCTCACCTCTGCCTCCCAAAGTGCTGAGATTATAGGCGTGAGCCACCATGCCAGGCCTTAAGTGATTTTTAAATGTTAGTTATTGTACTTTTCAGCTCCAGAATTTTCTTTTCTTTTTTTTTTTGAGTGGGAGTCTCACTTGGTCGCCCAGACTGGAGTGCAGTGGCTGCTCCTGGCCACTGCAGCCTCGACCTGCTGGGCTCCGGCGATCCTTCCACCTCAGCCTTCCGAGTAGCTGGAAATACAGACGTGCGCTACCACGCCTGGCTAATTTTTGATTTATTGTGGAGATGAGGTCTTGCCAAGTTGCCCAGGTGGGTCTCGAACCCGCAGGCTCAGGCAATCCACTCACCTTGGCCTCCCAAAGTGCTGGGATTACAGACTGAGCCACCAAGTCCGGCCTCAGCTCCAGAATTTTCATTTGGCTCCTTTTTAAAATTCAGTTTCTTTGTTGATATTCTCTATTTTTGATATGTTGTTCTTCTTGTTTCCTTTAGCTCTTTGAGCATATTTAAGACAGAAAATGTAAAGTCATTGTCTAGTAAGCCCAATGTCTTGCTTTCTTAGGAATGGTCTCTGGTAACTGCTCTTGTGAGTGGGCTGTACTTTCTCATTTCTTTATATGCTTCACAAATTTTTTTGAAAACTGGACATTTCGAATATTATAAATTGGTAACTCTAGAAATCATATTCTCCCCTTCCCCAGGGTTTGTTTTATTCTTTGCTGTGCGGGTTTTAGTTTTTTGTTTAGTGACTTTTACAAACTTTTTTTGGTTTAATTTTAGAGATAAAATCTCACTCTGCACTCAGGTTAGAGTGCAGAGGTGTAATCATAGCTCACTGTAACCTTGAACTCCTGGGTTCAAGGGATCCTCTTATCTCAGCCTTCCAAGTAGCTAGGACTACAGGTGCACATCAGCACACTTGGCTAATATTGATTTTTGTGCATACAGGGTATCACTATGTTGCCCAGGCTGGTATTGAATTCCTGGCCTCAAAGTGGTCCTCCTGCCTCAGCCTCCCAAAGTATTGGGACTACAGGAGAGAGCCACAGACGCTACTTTTGTTTTTTATTTATTTGAAAAAAAATATGTATTTTTTTGAGTTGGAGTCTCTTTCTGTCACCCAGGCTGGAGGGCAGTGGCACGCTCCTGGTCACTGCAACCGCAACCTGCTGGGCTCAGGCGATCCTTCCACCTCAGCCTGGAACTACAGGCATGCGCCACCATGCCCGGCCAATTCTGTTGATTTATTGTAGAGATGAGGTTTTGCCAAGTTGCCCAGGCTGGTCTCGAACCCATGGGCTCAGGCCATCCTCTCACCTCAGCCTCCCAAAGTGCTGGGATGATAGGTGTAAGCCACCACGCCCGGCTCAGAAACTATTTTTGTAAAGACTATGTTCTTTGCCATGTTTGGTCTCTGTAATCTTTGTCTCTTTAGCTTGTGGTCAGCTGTTTTGACTGAGATTTACTTGATCACCCAGAGCTAAAAAAAAATAAAAAAAGAATTAAAAGAAAATCTCTTCCTGTCTTTGCAGACTTCTCTGTGTTGGAGCACTCATTCAATATTCAGCCAAGGCTGGGCTCGGTGGCTCAGCCTGTAATCCCAGCACTTTGGGAGGCCGAGGCAAGTGGATTGCCTGAGCCTGTGGGTTCAAGACCAGCCCGGGCAACTTGTCGAGACTTCATCTCTACAATAAAATAAAAAATAACCGGGCGTGATAGCGCACGTCTGTAGTTCTGGCTACTCAGAAGGCTGAGGCGGAAGGATCACTGGAGCCCAGGAGGTCAATGCTGGGGTGGCCATGAGCTTGTGTGCCACTGCACCCCAGCCTGGGCAAAGGAATGAGACGCCAACTCCAAACAAACAAACAAACAAAAAACAAAAATATTTAGCCAAGTTGTTTGCAACTCTGCCTTAGCTTTCACTTCTCACTGTGTGAGTCTAACAATCAGCCAGAGGTGAGCACTTAGGGTCTTCTCAAGGTTTTTCTGAGCGTGCACCCTGCTCTGCATGCACAAGCCTTTCTAAACCCTTTGCTATTTGAGGGAGCTTTTCAGTTCCCCCCAGAGAATCTCAACCCAGCTTTTCCTTACAGGCTTTCAGCATGACTGTAAGCTGCTCCGGAAAGCCATGAGTTGTTGATTTGTCTTTTAATGTTTTGGAGAACTGCCTTCTGAGCAGATACTTTTCTATCCTCAGAGCTTTCTGAGTCAGACAAAACAAAAGCAAGAACCTGGCATCAGTTCTTCAGGTAGTCTCTCCAGACAGGTCAGAACTGATAGATACAACAGTTTTAGAACAAAGTCTGCTTTGCTTCCTCCAGAGTCAATGAGCAGGGTCCCATGTTGGGAATGCCATCTTCACAGTTACCACCAACCCAGAATGGAAATGGGACAAGGGCAAGTAAAATATAGCAAAGCTCTTCTAGTATTTTAAGTTGCCTCTTTCTTGCTTCAGCATTTTCTTGGTTGTTGTTAATCTTCAATTATTTTCCAAAGTTCTAACAAGTTTGCTTCCAATGTTCTTGTTCGTTTTTTTTGTTTTGTTTTTTTTTTTGAGTAGGAGTCTCACTCAGTCACCCAGACTGGAGTGCAGTGGCTGCTCCCGGCCACCGCAGCCTCGACCTGCTGGGCTCAGGCGATCCTTCCGCCTCAGCCTTCCAAGGAGCTGGAACTACAGGCCCGCGCTACCACGCCTGGCTAATTTTTTGATTTATTGTAGAGATGAGGTCTCGCCAAGTTGCCTAGGTGGGTCTTGAACCCGCGGGCTCAGGCCATCCACTCACCTCGGCCTCCCAAAGCGCGGGATTACAGGCTGAGCCACCGAACCCGGCTTTTTTTTTTTTTTTTGAGTTGGAATCTCACTCTGTCACCCAGACTGGAGTGCAGTGGCACGCTCCCGGCCACCGTGGGCTCGACCTGCCGGGCTCCGGCTCTTCTGCCTCAGCCTCCCCAGTAGCTGGAACTACAGGCGTGTGCTACCACGCCTGGCTAATGTTTTGATTTATTGTAGAGATGAGGTCTCGCCAAGTTGCCCAGGCGGGTCTCGAACCCGCGGGCTCAGGCAATCCACTCACCTCAGCCTCCCAAAACGCTGGGATTACAGGCTGAGCCACCAAGCCCGACCGTGCTCATTTTTCAGTATTTTTTGGAGGGACAGGCCCATGGAGCTGCCTACTTCACTACTTTTGTTTGCAGTCTATTAATATTGAGCCTTATGGAACCTCAATTTACTCATCTGTAAAATGGGGATAGTAGTGTCCAGGGCTTCTGCTTGACAAACTCTCTGGGACTGCAAGGAAAAGATAGCCCAGCCAGGTGACCTCAACCAACAATAGTTTTGTCAAGAAACCTTGAGAAGAAAGAAGGCAAGAAGAAACAAGAGTGTCACCTGGCTCCATCCAGGATATCATGGCAACTCTAGTGACCACAAAATAACACCCCATTCTGTCATGCGGATAACACCCCTACGACCTATTTTTTCTAACGTGTCGCTGAGCTCAAGACATGCCTCCACCCCCACCACCATGTTGTGACTTAATTCTCCAAAGAAAGATGAGCTCATTGGCTCCTCTCACCAGGGAAGCTGGGCCAGGCTACCTCATAGGTTGCTGGCCAGCCAATAAGTGGCTGCACTGGCTCAGAGCCCAGTCTTGTTGCAATCAGCTGTGGCCGGATCAAGATGCTATTCCCCTACAGAGCAGGGTGTGAGGCTGAGGCAGAGGTCTCTGGAGCTACTCAAAAGGGGTGGTACCCTGGCAACGTCTCGCATGATCAGAGCTGTAGTGAGACAGGTGGAAAAGCAGATCATAGATGTCAAACGCTTTTCATGTTTCATGTAGTAGAATTCTAAGCATCACTAACCAACCTCCTCCTCATAAAAGGATCAGCAGTTTGAGGGTGAGGGCTAGGCTTCACATGCCTGTGGTCCTTTCCTGAGTCTAGCTCAGAGCCCGCTATGCAGAGTCTTCTGCAAGTGTTTGCTGGAAACTGGTGCTTCTGAGGGAATCTGGGGCTGTCAGCAGAGCTTTGTCAGGGGCTGGGAGGCAACAGTAGTTGGGGAATGGGCACCAGGAAGGGACAGGCAGGTCCAGTCTGAGTACTTGTTTCCAACATCAAAAGCTAGCTGCATCCCAATCTGATGGGAAAGTTGGGCTTGGTCTCCCAGGAAGGAGGATAGGAAGACAGAATTCCAGGTTGAGACATCATGAAGACATCTGAGAGGTGTCTTCTTTCTGAGTTCTATTCTCTACTGCTCAGCCCAACCCTAGGCTGGTGACAGGTCACCCTACTGGGTTCCCTGGGACAGCTTGGCCTGCGAGGTAGGGATAGGGTAGGTAGATATCTGTCTTCTTGGCCCCAGGTAGGTCTGGCAGGAATAGGAGAAAACAGTCTCTGAAGGTGGAGAGGAAGGGGACCCAGCAAGGGTTGGGTCCCGTTGCTACCAGTCTCATCAAAGGATACTGCTAAGTCTAGTGGTCTTTGCAAGATATTCTCGGGATTCCAATGGCCATTTTCCCAGTATCATCAGAAGCTGCACTCTAGTCCAATCTCACTCCAAGATTCCAGGACTCAGGCAAGCTCTGACAGAAAAGGGAAGACCGGGCGCGGTAGTTCATGCCTGTAATCCTGGCACTTTGGGAGGTGGAGGCAAGAGGACTGCCTGAGTCCAGGGGATCGAGACCAGTCAGGGCAACTTGGCAAGACCTTGTCTCTACAATAAATCAAAAAATTAGCCAGGTGTGGTAGTGGGTGTCTGTGGTTCCAGCTACTTGGAAGGCTGAGACGGAAGGATCACCTGAGCCCAGCATGTCAAGAATGCGGTGACTGTGAGCATGCCACTGCACTCCAGCCTGGACAACAGAGTGAGAGACTAACTCAAAAAAAAAAAAAAAAAAGAAAAGAAAGAAACAAGAAAAGAAAAAGGGCTGGATTTGAACCCAGGACTCTGGGTCAGCATATGTGCACTTAAATAACATTAATTGGCCTCTATAGAAGCAGCCGCCCTCATGTCTCTTGTATCCATCCTCCTCTAAGCTGCTGTCTAGGCCTCATTACCTCATCACTCCTCACTGGACTGCAGGAAGCAACTCCTCTGTGGCCTCCCTGTTTCTGCCTCTCCTCCATCTGAACTCAGCAAACTCATATTCATCCCTCAAGGCCCAGCTTGAGGAACACCTCTTCCAGAATACCTGCCCTGACTTCCCAGGTAGAATCAGTGGCTCTTTTTTCTGGAGTCCTTAATGACACACACCTGCAGGGCCCTCACAAGCTGTACCCCAAGTCCCAGTCTGCTTCCCACGGTCTTGGGAGTGGGGACTGCATCTCCTTTGTTTCAGGGTCTCTAGACGAGCCAGGGCCTGGCATGGGGCTGTGAACAGTAGTCCAAGGAATGAATCCTTACCTGGGATCTGCCCTGTGGCTTATTTCAGCTACCAAGACTACATCTTGCCTCGTCTTCCTCTTTGGTATCAGAAGAATTTCTGAGCCGGGCTCAGTGGCTCAGCCTGTAATCCCGCGCCTTTGGGAGGCTGAGGTGAGTGGATTGTCTGAGCCTGCGGGTTCGAGACCCGCCTGGGCAGCGAGACCTCATCTCTACAATAAATCAAAAAATCAGCTGGGCGTGGTAGCGCATACCTGTAATTCTGGCTACTTGGAAGGCTGAGGTGGAAGGATCGCTGGAGCCCAGCAGGCTGAGGCTGCGGGGGCCGGAGCGGCCACTGCACTCCAGTCTGGGCGACAGAGTGAGACTCCAACTCAAAAAAAAAGAATTTCTGGTTTAGCACCCAGTACAAAATAGGTGCTCAGTAAATGTTCAGGAAGGCAGGTAGGCAGAAAACCCTTGCTTTTCCTTGGGCTGGTCAGGGTAGCACAGGTGTTGTGAAGCAGACCTTTTTTCGATCCATCCATAGAATTGGCAGGGTTGCCAAAGCCCTGCCCAGGCTGACTACCCCTCTGAGGCTGGTTTTCTGAAGAGCTACCCTGGGCAGGGTGGTGGGAGGTGGGTAGAGGATACTGGTGAGAGCCCAGGGGCTGACGGAGGGAACGGCAATAATTGTCCATCCAGCTAGGTGCTCTGTCAGGTGTTATCACGTGGTCCAGAGGATCCAGCACAGAGATGCCCAGCAATCCCTGCCCCTCTCAGGGCCTCAGTCACCCCACCTGTCAATCATCCCCATCCCACCCAGCTCACTGAGGCCAATAGAGCAACAGCATTTTGGAAATAAAGACTCAGCGAACACATCATACAAATGAATAGAGTTGTTATTAGACCCAGGAGCAGGGTAAGGGGGGAAACTGAGCAAAAAGGTGGAGTAAGTGCTTAGGGCTCCTGCCCTGACCCACCTGAGGAAAAGAGAAGCAGGTGGTAGGCAGGGAGAACAGCACCTACAGGGAGCAGGGGGTTGGGGACTGAGTCCCGGTTCTACCACGGACCAGTCACGTCCCCCGCCCCGGGACTCAATTTCCTCTCCTGTACAATGAGGGAAGCACACTCCCTGCTTGGTTCCTTCCAAGGGCCTCGGTGAGACGGTATAGAAGACCTTTGCAAACTGTAAAGTGCGTGCACACATGCAGGCTAGCTGCGGTTCTGGGACCCAGGTCCAGCTGGGCTCTGTGGAGCGGGGACAGTTAGTGTTGGCCATGAAGACACTGTTCACTGTTCAAGGCCAGAGCCTGGTCCTCCGAGTGCCCTCAGATCCTCAGCACCTGTTCCTTCCCCTAGGCCCCTCTCAAGTTCCCTGGTTCCCTTTACCTCGAGGTCACTGGGGCCTGGGGGGAAGAGGGCGCCTGTCCTGGGATGGTCCCACCTCCCACTCTGAGCTTGAGGCGGGGGCCGCTCAGCCACACCTTTGGCAAGGACCCCTGGCCTCCTCTGCTCTCGGTAATGATTAACAAATGCAGCTCAGACACTGAGGAAGACCACGCCTGTGTCTTCTTTCCCCTGATTATCAATCTTTCGATGAAGTCATGGAAGTCAGCTCCGTTCCTGGATGAGGGTTAGAATGACCGGTGGTGAATTCTTCCTCGAGCACCTCAAGTGGTCACCAGCCAGCAAGGGGGAGCATCTCCTGCCCTTCCCGGTAGCCTTAGAGCCAGGGGCCCCCGCCCAGCAGAGGCCTGAGCCGGGTTCGCCATTCCCCTGGGCTGGATCTCAACTCCACAGTGGGTGCCGTGGAGAGGGCTGCTGGGAGAGCTCGGATGGGCCACTTCAGAGCAGTGCCTTGAAGAGGAAGGAGAGGGAGGCACCACAGGACAGTCCCAGGGCCAGGAAGAAGGTCATGAGGGCGCCAGCTACCTCCCTCTCGTGTGGCTGCACCTGTCTAGAACACCAGGAATAGGAGCTCTTAGAAGATGCGAGGCCCAAACTCAGCCCCAAGGTCCACTGCCTGTTCTGTCCAGACTCTGACTCATGTCACAATTAGGTCCCTCTTTCTAGGCTTCAGATTCCCGATCTGTAAAATGAGACTGCTGGACAAACACATCTCTCTCTCAGGGCCTTTGGGGTCCAACATTATGGGATTCTAGATTCCACTGCCTTCTCTTTTCACAAAGTGCCCCTGATGGCCAAGCTCGGTGGCTCAGCCCATCATCCCAAGACTTTGGGAGGCTGAGGTGAATGGACTGCCTGACCCCGTGGGTTTGAGACCAGCCCAGGCAACTTGGCGAGACCTCATCTCTACAATACATCAAAAATTAGCCAGGCATGGTAGCGTGTGCCTGTAGTTCTGGCTACTTGGAAGGCTGAGGTGGAAGGATTGCTGGAGCCCAGCAGGTAGATGCTGGGGTGGCCGTGAGCGTGCCACTGCACTCCAGCCTGGGTGACAGAGTGAGACTCCAACTCAAAACAAAAAACAAAAACAAACTGCTGGGGAGAGAACCAGACTGGGGACGTACCTGCCTCGTAAAGTAGGAACTGGTTCTGGGGACTCATCTATGGGCCTTAGTTTCCCCATCTATAAAATTAATGCATTGGACTGTCATCCCTCAGGACCCATCTAGCTCCAAAATTATCAGCTGAAGGGGAGCTAAGGTTTTGATTGAAAGTGGAATGCATGGACTATTTCTCGGAGGAACAGTGGCATTGAGAATCCAGGGAGAGTAAAGGTGACAGGGAGAACCAGGTCAGGGACACCACAGCCTGGACCTGCTGGGCTCCGGCGATCCTTCCGCCTCAGCCTTCCAAGTAGCTGGAACTACAGGCGCGCACCACCATGCCCAGTTAATTTGTTGATTTATTGTAGAGACAGGGTCTCACCAAGTTGCCCAGGCTGGTCTTGAACCTCTGTGCTCAGGCAATTCTCTTGCCTCGGCCTTCCAAAGTGTTGGGATTACAGGCTTGAGCCACTGCGCCCGACCATTTCCCCAGCAGTTAAGACCTGCCCCGACGGGGGGCGCCAGCAAGGCCTGCAGACAACTAGGGCTGGGCTGGCCAGAAGCAGAAGGGACCCTCCCTCCCTTGCAGGCTGCCCCTCCTCAAAGATCTAACCCACCTCCCACTCCCAGCCTGCACACCACCCCATTCCCCGCCGAACCTGGGCGCCAGGCACATGGTGAGGGACACCAGGTAGCCATTAGAAATGGCAAACAGCAGCATGAAAGTGATGAAATAGGCATCCTGCGGGAAGAGGATGGGCAGCCGGGACCTCTGGGGCACATGGCACAGCATGAAGAGTGGCACGAACAGGAAGCGTAGGCAGACCAGCAGGGGCAGCAGCCGGCTGTCCTCGTCTGGCTGTAACAGAGGCTGGAGTGAGCAAGGTCCCTGGAGCCAGGTCTCAGCTCCATGGGGACCTTGGGGCAGCCATAGGACAGACTGATCCGTCAACCCTCGTTGTCCTCTGACCCCATCTACCCTATGAGCCAGTGAGGACCCAGTGTTGGGGCCTCTAGGGAACGAGGACCTGGGCCAAGGCCACCCAGCAATCAGGGGGACAGGCCTGGGACTGGCCTCTTTCTCTCCCAATCTCTAGCTGTTCATGGCAGAACTGATTCTGCAGTTTTCAGACTTGGTTCCTAAGAGCACCCCTGGGGGGTTCCACAAACCTCTCTGGGGCAATTAGGTTTCCAAGTGGGATTAGAAGCTGGAGATCCAGGTCTCCTGTCCTGACCTGGATCAGAGCAGCTCCTCTTTGGTGTTTTATTTATTCTCCTTGGAAGATTTCATTTAAAGAAATAGCATGGGGTCAGGTGCAGCGGCTCACGCCTGTAATCCTAGCACTTTGGGAGGCGAGGGGAGAGAACTGCTTGAGCCCAGGAGTATGAGACCAGCCTAGGCAATATAGTGAGGCCTTGTCTTTAGAAAAATAAAAATAAAAAATTAGTCAGGCATGGTGACATGCACCTGTAGTCCCAGCTACTCAGGAGGCTGAGGCAGAAGGATCACCTGAGCCCAGGAAGTTGAGGCTGCGGTGAGCCATGATTGTGCCACTGCACTTCAGTCTGGGTGACAAAATGAGACCCCAACTCAAAAAAAAAAAATAGCACCATGATGGAAAGTAATCGCAAAACTAGGGATCTTGTACAGCCTCTTGCCTGGTGCAGGAATCTCCATGTAACATTCTCTGAGTCAGACACGGTGGCTCATGCCTGTAATCCCAGCACTTTGGGGGGTGGAGGTGAGAGGACTGCCTGAGCTCAGGGGTTCGAGACCAGCCTGGGCAACATGGCTCGTTCCTACAATAAATCAAAAAATCAGCCGAATGTGGTGGCACATGCCTGTGGTTCCAGCTACTTGGAAGGCTGAAGCAGAAGGATTGCCTGAGCCCAGCAGGTCCAGGTGGCCATGAGTGTGCCATTGCACTCCAGCCTGGGCAACAGAATGAGACTCTGATTCGAAAAAAAAAAACATTCTCTGAGTACCAAGGTTGGGCCCTGGGCTGGATGCTGGGAGCACAGAGGTCAACTGGACTTGGCTTTTGCTTTCCAGAAGCTCACAGTCCAAGCCCTGGCTTGCATACTTCCAGGGCCCAGGTGCTCACTGCCACTTGGCCAGCAGTTCCTTTGTCAGACCACGGGGGCTGTTGGAAAATCACCTATGTTCTTTCATGCCCTGTGATCCCAACTGCTTCCTAAAGCATCAGATCACCCAACTCAGGTGTGCTCACCCACAGGAAGTAAGAAGTCAGGCTCCGTCCCAGCCAGTCCATGATGTTGAAGAGAAGGAAACAGCAGATGGGGTTGAAGAACTGACCTGGGGGAGAGAGGACTGGTGGTTCACGCTGGTCCCCAATTCCCCTTTTCCTCCTCCCCGCTTTGTGCCCCCTGCCTTGTCCTCTTCTGCACTCCAACACTCACTCCACTTCCCAGGACCCGTAGAGCTGGTCACCATGGCTGTGATGGCGGGGAAGACGGACAGGGTGACTGTGAAGACCAACACAAGGCACAGCGCTGTCAGCCAGATCTGGGAGCCGGAGGCAAGGGTGTGAGTGGGCGGGGCAGTCCCAGGGCCCAACCCTCTTGCTCAGGCCCCACCTGGAACAAAATACTTGGGGCCCAGCCCAGCTGTGTTCCTGGCCCGCTAGGACCCTGTGACCTCGGAATAGACAATGCGAGGCTCCGTTCTTCCCACTGCTGGTGGGTGGGGGTTATATTCAAGTCAAACCTTTCGGAAGACAACGAAGACTGAAGGTTTTCCTGGGTTCTGGGGTTCATTTGGCTCTGGTTCCTTCTCAAGATCAATGTCCAGAGTCAGGGCTACCTTCTGGGGGCTGTTGGGAATCCCGTTCTTCTCATCTGGGGCAAGAGGAGAGGGTGGAGTCACACCTGCAACCATGTTTCCTGACAGCCAGATTCCCAGCAGTTAAAATATGTGATTTGCCGGGTTTGGTGGCTCAGCCTGTAATCCCGTGCCTTGGGAGGCTGAGGTGAGTGGATTGCCTGAGCCCGCGGGTTCGAGACCCGCCTGGGCAGGCGAGACCTCAGCTCTACAATAAATTAAAAAAAAATTAGCCGGGCGTGGTAGCGCACGCCTGTAGTTCCAGCTACTTGGAAGGCTGAGGCGGAAGGATCACCGGAGCCCAGCAGGTTGAGGCTGTGGTGGCCGGGAGCGGCCACTGCACTCCAGTCTGGGCGACAGTGAGACTCCAACTCAAAAAAAAAAAAAAAAAAAAGGGATTCACTGGGCATGCTAGCTCACGACTGTAATCCCAGCACTTTGGGAGGTGGAGACAAGAGGACTGCCTCTGAGCCCACAGGTTCGAAACCAGCCTGGGCAACTTGGTGAGACCTCATCTCTCAATAAATAAATAAATAAATAGCCAGTGGTGGTGGCAAACGCCTGTAGTTCCAGCTACTTGGAAGGCTGAGGCAGAAGGATCACCTGAGCCCAGCAGGTTGAGGCTGCGGTGGCCATCAGCACTCCAGCCTGGACGACAGAGTGGGACTCTGACTCAAAAATAAAATAAAATAGCAGGGCATGGTGGCTCACACCTATAATCCCAGCACTTTGTGAGGCTGAGGTGAGAGGATTGCCTGAGCACACAGGTTCAAGACCAACCCGGGCAACTTGGCGAGCCCTCATCTCTACAATAAATCAAAAACTTAGCCGGGTATGGTGGCACATGCCTGTAGTTCCAGCTACTTGGAAGGCTGAGGCAGAAGGATCGCCTGAGCCTAACAGGTCGAGGCTGCGGTGGCCAGGAGCATGGCACTGCACTCCAGCCTGGGTGACAGAGTGAGACTTCTATTCAAAAAAATAATAATAAAATAATCCTCCTCCAGCCTGGGGTGCAGGTGAAGGGAATTCATGATGGAAATAAACACAGCTATGAGGAAGCACATACATGTGGCAATGAGTTAAGCATCTCTAAAAGATGCTCTCTTTTTATTTTTTATTTATTATTATGTTTTTGAGTTGGAGTCTCACTCTGTCACCCAGACTGGAGTGCAGTGGCCGCTCCCGGCCACTGCAGCCTCGACCTGCTGGGGCTCCGGCGATCCTTCCACCTCAGCCTTCCAAGTAGCTGGAACTACAGGCACGCGCTACCACACCCGGCTAATTTTTTTAAAAATGTATTTATTGTAGAGATGAGGTCTCACCAAGTTGCCCAGGCGGGTCTCGAACCCGCAGGCTCAGGCAATCTAGTCACCTCAGCTTCCCAAGGCACGGGATTATAGGCTGAGCCACCGAGCCCAGCTTCTTTTCATTTTTATTTAAAATACGATGGGAGGTCTTACTTTGTTGCCCAGGCTAGTCTTGAACCCCTGGACTCAAGCGATCTTTTCTCCTTGGCCTCCCAAAGTGCTGGGATTATAGGCATGCACTACTGTGCCCAGTTTCCCAGCTTCTGATAGATTAGCTCATTGCCATTGCTTTACAAATGAGAAAATGAAGCTCGTAGGGGTTACACGGTTTAGTGACTTGTCTCAGGCCACACAGCTGGGACGCTGTGAAACCAGGATTCAAATTCAGATCCAGAGCTTGCATGCACGAGGCTCTACTGTCTCCCCATTTTATAGAGGAGGAAACTGAGCCCCAAAGAACAGCAGGGATGACTTAATCCTGCTGACTCCCTTTGTGATCTGCCTCTACTCGCTTAAGGCTACTAGAGGTGGGGCCCTAGTTGGGGACAGAGGAAAATGCTTTCCAGGGGAGATGGCTCTAAATTCTCGTAGGTCTCCCTTCTCCCCAGCAGGGTCTCAGGGCTTACCAGACTGGAGCAGCTCAGCTTTGGTCTCCAGCTCCTGAGTTGGGGCCTGCGAGGAGTCCTTGGCCAAGTAGTAGCGGGCAAACTTCTGCAGAAGCACAGGAAAGTGTTGGACCTGCCTGGCTTGGCCGTGGTGTCCAAAGTCCACCCCACACCACTGACTTGGGCGCTGGAGTCCCTGGGGGTAGACTCCTTTGGGAGTTAGGGCTCAGCCCAGGTCTCCTCTGCCTCCCCCGGCCCCTCTCAGGGCCTCAGACTCAGGACTCTGTCTGAGACGCTTTGAGATGGGACCTCAAGCCCAATGGTAGGCTCACCAGGCGGGACAGACTCAGATGGCACACAGTGGACATGAGAATGCCCACACAGGGGGTGATGAAGTACCCCAGGGCAGAGGTCTGGGCGTCCACGCCACCTGCGGAGAAACTTTGGCTGCAGAGGAGAGGCGGCTGGTCCCACCGGCTCCCACGGGACTTCCAATTCATGTCTCACTTCCCATCATGCACTTCTCAGATCCCCTCTCCCAGTCTCTGGTACTTGAACCTTCAATGACAAACTCGGGAATCTTGCACATGGCCCCAGACAAGCCCTGCCCTTCTCTGACTTTCCCCTACTATGTGCCAAGAATCTTCTCTTATTGCATGCTAATGACAGCCTGAGCAGGGAACTGTAACAATCACATAGGCCAGGCGCGGTGGCTCACACCTATCATCCCAGCACTTTGGGAGAAAGAGGTGAGAGGATTGCCTGAGCCCATGGGTTTGAGACCAGTCTGGGCAACTTGGCGAGACCTTATCTCTATGATGAATTAAAAAATTAGTCAGGCGTAGTGACGCGTGCCTGTAGTTCTGGCTACTTGGAAGGCTGAGGTTGAAGGATCACCTGAGCCCAGCAGGTCGAGGCTGCGGTGGCCGTAAGTGTGCCACTGCACTCCAGCCTGGGCCACAGAGTGAGACTCAGACTCCAAAAAATAAAATAAAATCATATAGGTGGGAAAACCAGCCTTGAAAGGAACCTTGAGAGGTTCCAGGCCTTGTCCAATGCCCCAAGCTAGTGAGCAGTGAAGCGGATTCAAACCCACATGGATCTGAATCCCAAACTTGTCCCCCTCCCTTAACCATAATCCGTTGCTGTGTGCCAGTCTTGGCCCCAGAAATCCTGCCTTTGGCTCTGAGTTAAACCAGTCCTCACCAGGTTATTATTCCTCACTACAGGGCCCAAGAGCCCGATTCCTAGCCCCAGACCCAATCCACATTTCCACACATCACCCCATTACCTCTGTCTCCACCCAGAATCTCTCACACGCCCTCTCTGCTCCCCAAGCCTCAGAGGCCATCCCAGCCCTCCAGCCACCCAAGTCTACTCACTGGCCATGGACAGGAGCATGGCAAGGGCAGCGAAGATCCCAGCCAGGCCCTGGCCGCTCAGGAAGAGAGTGCTGTACGTGGAGGGCATGGTGCCCAGCTGCCCAAAGAGGCTGCCCTGCAGGATGGCACCAAAGGCTGCAGAGGGACAAGGATGGGGTTGTTGCTCAACCAGACAGGCCTTGCAGGCTCCCTGGAGGAGGTGTTGCAGGGCGCATAGGGCCTCTAGACTAAATTGGGCAGTTGTGAGGTTTTTCTAGGGACTCTGGGACAATATCCCCCATATATTCCTCGGCTGGGGGCTGGCGGCCAGGAGGTCTGCTCCTAGGTCACCGTGGGGCCTGCAACAAGTCACTTTTCCTCTCCCTCTGAGCCTCAGTTTCTCCATCAGGGATATGGGTAAACATGAGGCTGTCTTTCCTTCTCGGATATGTTGGGCTCTTTCAGTTATGAGGAAGAGGATGGGCTGAAGCCCTGCATGGGATGGCTGGGCGGGCGGGGGGGCAGGCGTGCTCACAGTTGATGAGGCAGACGGAGACCATGGTGATGGAGAAGAAGGGTCCGGGGCTCATGTCCACCTTGACCAAAGCCGCCGTCAGGACGAAGAGGAGAAGTATGGCCAGAAGGCTGCCCAGAATCCGCACTATCTCAGGGATGCTGTCCAGAAGGAGGCAGAGTAGATCAGCTGGGCCCAGTGGGGATGGGGGAGGTGGGGGGTGAGGGATGGGGAGTGGGCAAGAGATTCAGCGCCTGGGGCTGGAATGTAGGGCTGGGGCTGTGGATGCCGGGGAAGCAGAGGAAGGACAGGAGGTCTTCCTGGGCTGGATAAAGCTGCCTCAGTGGGGGAAGGGTGGGGGGGAGCGACACTCTCACCACTGGTACAGAAAGGAGTTGAGGAGGGTGAAGACCAACAGGGGCAGCTGGGACAGCAGCGTCACCCAGTTGTTGAAGTTGAAGGTGTCTTCAGGGACTGTGTGGTTGGCGCTCAGGCTCCCGGCCGTGCTGTGGTTGGCTCCTGCCAGCCGGCCTTGGAAGTACTGCCGAATGGAGAGGGGACATAAGGTCAGGAGCCCCCCCACCGCCTTCCCCCTCTACCCCCCCCCGCGCTTGTGATTGCTTGGTTCATGTCTGTGGGGACTGTCTGCCTTGTCCTTTTTCTGTCCCCAGCTCCGGGCACAGCTCCCTGAACGTGTGCTGCGTTGAAAGGCTGAAGTCTGGGACAGAGCCCAGGTGTTAACAGTCTCAGCTCTGGCCTTGCCCAGTGCTGGAGCCTAACCTCCCTTTCGGTGCCCTGGTTCCAACTCCACCCCCACTCCTGCAGTAGCTTCTGGATGCACTCATTCCACGGATATTTATTGAGCACCTACTGTAAGCCAGGTTCTGGCCTAGGTGCTGGCCAAATACATTCTCTCTGGAATGCACATCCCGTCACCTCTCCACTCCCATCCATGCCTTCTTATCTCCCTATTCGGGGCCCATCAGAATCAGACCCCAGTCTCCCTTTTGTGCCCCATTTTCCTGCTGTGTCCTGCTAAGCTCCAAGCACCCCGGGCTCTGGATCTTTCTCTGAACGGGTTGACCCTCTCTTGCCTCCGTGCCTTTGCGTGGCTGTCACCTCCATCTGGAATGTCCTCTCCTCTCCTGATCACTCCCTGCAACACACACATTTTGCCTACCCAACTACCAAAGTTACAAATCTTCTCTTCCACGAAGCAGGTGGAATTTTCTCCCTTCCCTGAGACCCACAGGACTCTGCTCCAAGCCTGGGATGCACGTGTCACATTACACTGTTAATAACTCTGTGGCCCTCTCTTGTTCTTAAGACCAGGGGCTGATTTGTTCTGGGGTCTGCAGGGCCCAGCACAGAGCCAGGCACTCAAGAGGCTTCTGAAAAGTTGTTGTTTTGGGTATCGATGAATAACCCAGTCCCCAAAAGAATGCAAGTCACACATTTCTGCCTTCCCTTAAGAGAATGAGCGCTCAGTGTGGATACAGCCTCTCTGTTGTTTTTCCTCCTGTATCCCCAGTGCCTGGTCCACAGTAGATGCACACTAAAAATTTGCTGAATGAATGTGTGTAACTCATGCTATTTCAAAGAAAACCAAAGACTTTGATAACCCACTTCTGGGGTGACTGGCTCAGGAATAACAGCAAACAGAGGAGGTGGTTGGGTAGCTCTTTTGCAGTTTTGCTGGTTTTAGATGGTGGCCTTGCCTTTCTGGGATCTGGGCATTCCTGAAAGTTCGCTCCCCTGGCCATGATAGAAACATTCCCCTCTCTGAGGTTCTGTGCTGAAGCCCACACATGAGCTTAATGAGGAGTCACAGGCGGCATGGGGGGATGGGGGGAGAGCCCGGTAAGCCTCTGTCCAAGGTTGGAGAGATGGATGGTGGTTGGTGACCATGGGGCTGTCGCTCCTGCCGCGAGTCTCACCGGGATGGCAGTGATGAAAAAGTTCCAGGGAAGGAGGGTGCCCAGCCCCAGGATAAAGAAGCTGATCCCGACCAGGTGGTAGCTGTGGGGATCAGGCAGAAGGTCACCCCGAGGACGCACCCGCCTCAGCCGGCCCGCCCGCCTCCCAGGCCACCCCCTCCGGGGAGCGGACTACAAGCCCCATCACCCCGCTCAGGCAACCGAGGGAGTCGGCTGATGGGAACTGTAGTTCAACCCGGTCTTCCTCGCGCCCTGGAGCGCCTGGAGACGGGGTCTGCGCTGCCCCGACCACTCGCGTTCGCGTGGGCACGCCACCCGGCCCCCACTTACCTGTCCCGCGGGGCGTCTCCTCGCGCCATGGCCGCCGCAACGGGGTGCGCCCTGGGCGGGAAAGGGGCGGGGAAGCCGCACCCGCCCTTGCGCCGGGGTCGAGGGTCGGAGGACCGCGGAGGGCCGGGGGCAGTCGGGTCTCCCCGAATCTGGGTCGGGGGAGGCGGGAGCCGGGGAGGGAGCCCCGGGCGGATTTCGGCGGGTCTCAGGCTCTGCAGGCTCAGACCTCGGCTCCGCCCCAGGGGCGGGGACAGAGGGTCGCGCCCCCTCCCTTTCCTTCCTCCCACCCCACCCCCTGGCAGAGGTTCCAGATTCGGGTTTTGGAACCCGCCACACCCTAGGGTCTCCGGATCCCGCCGCGCGTGCGGTTTAGAGGGGGCTGACCGGGAAGGTCTCACCGCTGCCGCCCCTCCCTGCCTCCCCCACCCCCAGCCCTCTCCGCAGGCGTTTGTCCCGGATCAATGCAAGTCGGGGGGGCGGGGGAGATGGAGGGAGACGGGGTGTGCCCTCACCCCTCCCTCCGCGGATGGCTCTGGACCCGGCCTGGCGCGGGGATCTTCCCGCTTCGCCCGCTCAGAAGAGATGCCGGGGCGGCGCTTGCGCCCTGCCGGAGCGTAACCCGAGCCCGCCCGGGCGAGGGAGGCTGGAGGCACCGCCAGTCGCCCGCGGTCCTGGCACGCTCCTCCGAGCTGAGTCCCCCCCACCCGGGAAGGGGGCGGGGGGGGGGATAGGACAGGACGGAAGGGGAGCTCGGAAAAAAAAAAAAGCATTGCTTTCAGCGGCCCCACGACAATCGTATCAAACGTTTTAAGGTGCATCCACCTCCCACCTTTTTCCTGTTTAAAAAAAAAACTTTGAAAAGACTGTAAACCCTGGCAGTTTCGAAACTAATTTGCTCCGACGCTCATAACTTACGAAAGAGTGTGGTTTTTTTTTTTTTTGAGTTGGAGTCTCACTCGGTCGCCCAGACTGGAGTGCAGTGGCCGCTCCCGGCCACCGCAGCCTCGACCTGCTGGGCTCCGGCGATCCTTCCGCCTCAGCCTTCCGAGTAGCTGGAACTACAGGCACGCACTACCACACCCGGCTAGTTTTTTGATTTATTGTAGAGATGAGGTCTCGCCTGCCCAGGCGGGTCTCGAACCCTCGGGCTCAGGCAATCCACTCACCTCAGCCTCCCAAAGGCGCGGGATTACAGGCTGAGCCACCGACCCCGGCTAAGAGTGTGGTTTCTTTATGATCGCCCTGCTTGTCCGGGATGCTGGAGGAAGATGGATGATTTGCTATCATAAATCATGAAATTGGCCGTTTCCAGGATACTTGTGTGTTTTTCCTCCAGCCTCCAGACTGTGAGTCTGTGAAGCAGAGGCTGCTTGTCTGGTTCGCTGGTTTGTTACCAGCACCTGGCGCCTTTCTATGATAAATGGATTGCAGTGAAATGCAGGCGATTTTAGGGAGAACAGGTAACGTGATGTGATAGATTAAATTACACTGAAAGAGAAAGTTACGTTCTTTTCAATGTTCTTTCAAAGCTTGGAATATATCCAGGGTGTTAACACGTTTCTGACACCTTTTAATCTGTTCCCCACCCACCCCCCTCAGCTGGCCCTTTGGGCGTCTGCTGACAATTATGTCTCAATACAATTGAATAACTTTCATTTCCTATTTATTTATTTAGAGGCAGGGGTCAGGCTAGGTTGCCCAGACTGGTCTTGAACTCCAGGTTTCAAAGGATCCTTTGAAGGACTTTTCAAAGTTCTGGGATTACAGGCTTGGGCCACTCCTGCCCAGCCCTGTATTTATTTTTATAGTTATTTTTAGAGCTACTCATACCGGTTTTCTATTTATAAGAGTGATATCAACTTGACTTTGAAAAATCAATTTATTTATGAAAAATAAGTCATTTAAAGAAAATAAAGCCAGCAGGACTGCAGGTGAGGCAGAGCTAGGGCACAAGTTTTGAAGAACGGAGATCCGTGGAGACGGTGAAGAAAGAAGATGAGGACATTTCAGGGAGAGAACAGCCTGTCCCAAGACTAGGGACAAGAGAGTGCTGACACATTCTGGGACATACAAATAGATCCCTTTGGCTGGCGTGGTGGGAGGAGGGAACAGAGCTTCCACGGCAGCTGGGCTGGTTATGGCAGGACTGAGGGCTGAGTAAGGACCTTGGATTTTATTTCAGCTCCCTCAGATTTGTCACCCTGGTAACAAATATTTGGTTACTATACTGTGATGAAATTCATCTATAACAAAACCTAGCTATTCACAAACATTTTAATGTCAACATAATATCCCAATTTCACTACAGAGGATAAAAAAGAAGGTATTGAGTAATAAGAAAATATGTTTTTGAATACGATTAGTGCTCAGGGACATTAAGTTGTCAGATGTTTGGTCCCTCTGTATAAACCGCAGTGAATGTCACCACTGCAAACACACGTCCTAGACAGGCATGTGATGAAATCTGATGCTCAGAGAACTCTAGTATGCCAGTGGTGATGTGATTTCTTTTCCTTTTGCTTGAAAGTTTTCCTTATTCATTTTTAAAATTTTATGATATTTATTTATTTTATTGATATATAAGAGGTACATATTTTGGGGGTACATGCGATAGATACTTTAATGCAATCATTTAATGTGTAAAGATCAAATTAGGGTAATTGGGATATTCATCACCTTAAAGATTTGTTTTTGCTTTATGCTAGGCTGGAATTTTCTGAAAGGTGACCAGGTCTTGGCAAGGTTCCAAAGAAGACAAAGTGCAGGCTCAGCGTGGTGGTTCACACCTATAATCCCAGCACTTTGGGAGACTGAGGTGAGAGGATTGCCTGAGTCCACAGGTTCGAGACTAGCCTGGGCAACTTGGCGAGACCTTGTCTCTACAATACATCAAAAAATTAGCTGGACATGGTGACGCATACCTGTCGTTCCAGCTACTTGGAAGACTGAGGCGGAAGGATGACCTGAGCCCATCAGGCTGAGGCTGCAGTGGCCGTGAGTGTGCCACTGCCCTCCAGCCTGGGCGACAGAGTGAAACTCCGACTCAAAAAAAAAAAACCCAAAATACAACAACAAAATGCAACTGTCCCTCTACATAGACAGTAGTTGTGTTCCTGAAAAATAGTATTGTATATTCAGACTTTACAAATGATACATTTTGTCCATATGTAATGTGGATTTAGAGGCTAGATTCCAAAAAGTATCAATATGGTTTTTTTGTTTTTTTGAATTGGAGTCTCACTCTGTCTCCCAGACTGGAGTGCAGTGGCTGCTCCCAGCTACTGCATCCTCGACCTGCTGGGCTCCGGCGATCCTTCCGCCACAACCTTTCAAGTAGCTGGAACTACAGGTGCGCGCTACCACACCTGGCTAATTTTTTTATTTATTGTAGAGGTGAGGTCTCACCAAGTTGCCCAGGTGGGTCTTGAACCCGCGGGCTCCCAAAGCACGGGATTACAGCCTGAGCCACTGAGCCCGGCTGGTTTTTTTTTTTTTTTTTTTTTAAATGAGTCGGAGTCTAACTCTGTCACCTAAGCTGGAGTGCAGTTGCACACTCATGGCCACCACAGCCTCCACCTGCTGGAGTCAGGTGATCTTTTCTCCTCAGCCTTCCAAGTAGCTGGAACTACAGGCATGTGCCATCAACACCCAGCTAATATTTTTTATTTATTGTGGAGACAAGGTCTTGCCAAGTTTGCCCGGGCTGCTCTCGAACCCCTGGGCTCAGGTAATTCTCTCGCCTCTGCCTCCCAAAGTGCTGGAATTACAGGCGTGAGCCACTGCGCCTGGCAACATGTTTCTTAAAAAATAAATAGATGCTATTTTTAGTACAGTTTTAGATTTACAGACTATTTGAGTTTCACATATCCATCCCCCAATCCACCACCCAGTTCCTCCCCCCACTCTTTTTGTTTTTAGTTGGAGTTTCACTCTGTCGCTCAGGCTGGGGCACAGTGGCAACTCATGGCCACCGCAGCCTCGATCTGCTGGGTTCAGGTGATCCCTCCGCCTCAGACTTCCAAGTAGCTGGAACTACAGGCAAGCTCCACCATGCCCAGCTAATTTTTTTATTTATTGTAGAGATGAGGTCTCTCCAAATTGCCCAGGCTGGTCTCAAACCCCTGGCTCAGGCAATCCTTTCGCCTCTACCTTCCAAAGTGCTGGGATTATAGGCGTGAGCCACCACGCCCCGTTTAGTCTCCCCTATTACTGACATCTTGCATTAGTGTGATGCACTTGTTACAATGAATGAACCTAGGCCAGGCCTGGTGGTTCATGCCTATAATCCCAGCATTTGGGGAGGCCAAGGTGGGAGGATCACTTGAACTCAGGAGTTCAGTACCAATCTGGGCAACATAGTGGGAACTTCTCTCTACAAAAAAATTTAAAAAGTAGGTGGATGTAGTGGCATGTGCCTGTAGTTCCAGCTACTTGGGAGGCTGAGGCAGAAGGATCATCTGAGCCCAGGAAGTCTAGGCTGAGGTGAGTTGTGATTGGGCCACTGCAGTCCAGCCTGGGCAACAGAGTGAGACCCTGACACACACACAAAAAAGAAAAAAACTGACCGAGTTCAATGGCTTGGCCTATAATCCCAGCACTTTGGGAGGCTGAGACAGGTGGATTGCCTGAGCCCACAGGTTTGAGACCAACCCGGACAACTTGGCGAGACCTCGTCTCTACAAAAAAATAAAAAAATCAACTGGGCCTGGTGGCACACACCTGTGGTGCCAGCTACTTGGAAGGCTGAGGTGGAGGGATCACCAAACCCAGCAGGTTGGAACTGGGGTGGCCGTGAGCGTGCCACTGCTCTCCAGTCTTGGTAACGGTGTGAGACTCCAACTCAAAAAAAAAAAAAAAAATTAGACACTGGCGCGTGCCTATTAGAATGGCCAAAATCTAAAACACTGACACCACGAAGTGCCCATGAAAATGTGGAGCAACAAGAATTGTTTCATTGCTGGCAGGGGCACAAAATGGTACAGCAACTTTGGAAGATAGTTTGGCAGTTTCTTACTCTACTAACCAGTCTTACCATGTGATCTAGCAATGGTTTTCCTGGTATTGAGCCAAATAAGCTAAAAATGTATGTCCACACAAAAATCTGTACACAAATTTGTGTAGCATCTTCATTTGTGATCACCCAAAACTGAAAGCAACCAAGATGTCCTGAAATAGATAAAGGGATAGACAAACCGTGGTGATGTACACAATGGAATATTGCTTAGCAATAAAAAGAAATGAGTTATCAGGCCATGAAAAAACATGGAGGAAACTTAAATTGCATATACTAAATGAAAGACGCCAGTTTAAACAGATTACATTACTGTATGATCAAAAAATTAGCCGGGCATGGTAGCCTCGACCTGCAGGACTCAGGTGATCCTTCTGCTTCAGCCTTCCAAGTAGCCAGAACTACAGGTGCACACTACCACTGGTGAGAGAACTGCCTAAGCCCACAGGTTCAAGACCAGCCTGGGCAACTTGGTGAGACCTCATCTTTACAATAAATTAAAATAATTAGCTGGGCATGGTGGTGCGTGCCTATAGCTCCAGATACTTGGAAGACTGAGGCAGAAGAATCATCTGAGCCCAGCAGGTCGAGGCTGCAGTGGCCGTGAGTGTGCCACTGCACTCCAGCCTGGGTGACAGAGTGAGACTCCAACTCAAAATAATAATAATAATAGTAATAATAACAACAACAATAATGTGCTTTAGCCAAATGTTATGTATTCATTGCTGGCATATAGGAAAGAGATCAACTTTTGTAAATTAATCTGTATCCTCCAACCTTGCAATAATTGCTTATTAGTTCCAGAATTTTTTTGTTTGTTGATTCTTTAGGGTTTTCTACATAGATGACTATGTCATCTGCAAAAAAAGGTTTTTTTTCTTCTTTTCCAATCTATATATCTTTTCTTTCCTTTTCTTGTCTTATTGCATTAGTTAAACTTCCAGTATGATGTCAAAAAGTGGTGGTGAGAGGAGACATCCTTGCTTTCCTTGATCTTAGTGAGAAAGCTTCAAGTTTGTTGCCATTAAGTATAATGTAGTTGTAGGTTTTTTGTAGATGTTCTTTATCAAGCTGAGGAAGTTCGCATTTGTTCCTAATTTTTTTTTTTTTTTTGAGTTGGAGTCTCACTCTGTCACCCAGACTGGAGTGCAGTGGCCGCTCCTTGGTAACCGCAGCCTCAACCTGCTGGGCTCTGGCGATCCTTCCGCTTCAGCCTTCCAAGTAGCTGGAATTACAGGCGCGCGCTACCATACCCGGCTAATTTTTTGACTTATTGTAGAGATGAGGGCTCACCAAGTTGCCCAGGTGGGTCTCGAACCCACGGGCTCGGGCAATCCACTCACCTCAGCCTCCCAAAGCGCAGGATTACAGGCTGAGCCACCGAGCCTGGCTTTGTTCCTAATCTTTATCATGAATGGGTGTTAGATTTTGACAAATACTTTTTCTGCATCTATTGATATAATCAGTGCAGTTTTTCTATTTTAACATGATGATGGGATGGAGTACATTAATTGCTTTTCAGATTAGCTTTTCAAATACATTGAAAGATAGGTTATATAATTTTCTAATATCTTGATTGTGTTGTTTAATATTTTCTTGGTTGGATTAAATAAGTTCCCAGTAATACCAAAGAGAGAGAGAGAGAGAGGAGTTGGGGTCTCACTCTTTCACCCAGACCAGAGTACAGTGGCACAGTCATGGCTCACCACAGCCTCAACCTTCTGGGTTCAAGAGATCCTTCTGCCTCAGTCTCCCAAGTAGCTGGGATAACAAGTACACGCCATCACGCCTGGCTAATTATTTGACTTTTTGTAGAGATGAGGTCTTGCTATGCTGGTCTCAAACTCCTGGGCTCAAGCAATTCTTTGTCTTTGGTTTCCCAAAGTGCTGGGATCACAGGCATGAGCCACTGTGCCCCGCCAAAAATAATTTTAAACGTGTTCCATCTGGTGGTGGATCGGCAGCTTAACCAGAGCCAGGCAAAATGGAATTTGAGGCCATAAGCCCCGTGAACCCGGCAGTCTTTCTGCATCTGACCACGGTGCTCTTGGCCACTGGTATGTTCTTCACTGCCTGGTTCTTTGTGTATGAGGTCACCTCCACCAAGTACAGTTGAAATACTTATAAAGAACTCCTCATCTCCTTGGTGGCCTCGCTTTTCATGGGCTTTGGTGTCCTCTTCCTGCTTCTCTGGGTCAGTATCTATGTGTGAGCTCCCAAGGTTACCAGTCAGGCGACTTCACTGAATCCCTGCTTTTGTAAATTAATTTTTTTTACTGTGCAGAAAGCCTCCCACCTGCTGCTTACAATTAAGGCAGAAGTGTGGGAAAAAAATAAAAGATGTTCCTTTGGAAAGCATCTTACTTCCAAGGGTGAGATAAGATATTTAAATTCTTTTTTGTTGTTACTGTGCAGTTTAGGTATAATCTATAATTCAATGAATCATTTTTTATTTCACTAAGTTGAATAATATGAAAATGCTGATATTTGATCCTTTTATCTACAAAAATGCCAAAAATGCCAAGTTCAACCTAATAATAACACGGGGAAAACATTTGTTGATTTGTAGTCTTTCCTAAAGATTCTTTTTTTTTTTTTTTTTTTTTTGAGTTGGAGTCTCACTCTGTCGCTCAGGCTGGAGTGCAGTGGCCCGGCCACTGCAGCCTCGACCTGCTGGGCTCCGGCGATCCTTCTGCCTCAGCTTTCCAAGTAGCTGGAATTACAGGCGCACGCTACCACACTCGGCTGATTTTTTGATTTATTGTAGAGATGAGGTCTCGCTGCCCAGGTGGGTCTCAAACCCTCGGGCTCAGGCAATCCACTCATCTCAGCCTCCCAAAGGCGCAGGATTACAGGCTGAGCCACCGAGCCCAGCTCCTGAAGATTCTTGATGGCCAGGTGTTATCAATGAACAATGCAATGGCTTACTGGGTCATCTGTTGCTAACTTTTTGTTAGGTTGGCCACAAAACCTCACTGGCTCCCAACTCATGTGAGGACAGATTTGTGGTTGGGAATTCTCATGGGAGCCCTTTACAAATGGACTAAAATTGAATGAGATACATTGAATCTATAAAACCCCATGAATTCATGATGATAATAAAAAAGAAAGAAAAGCCGGGCTCGGTGGCTCAGCCTGTAATCCTGCGCCTTTGGGAGGCTGAGGTGAGTGGATTGCCTGAGCCTGCGGGTTCGTGACCCACCTGTGCAGGCGAGACCTCATCTCTACAATAAATCAAAAAATCAGCCGGACGTGGTAGTGCATGCCTGTAATTCCGGCTACTTGGAAGGCTGAGGCGGAAGGATTGCTGGAGCCCAGCAGGTCGAGGCTGTGGTGGCCGGGAGTGGCCACTGCACTCCAGTCTGGGCGACAGTGAGACTACAACTCAAAAAAAAGAACAACCAAAAAAAACAACCGAAAGCTGACTTTCTTTGCCACCACTTGAGGAGGTCATCACATCAACTCTTTTTTTGTTTGTTTGTTTTGAGAAAGCAGGATTTATTGAGAGGACAGAAAACTCCTACAGTGGGAGGGGACCAGAGTGGGTTACCTACACCAACTCTTAACTCTGAACATTGGTCATTAAAAGAAAAGTATTCAGCATGTATGGGAATTAGTTTAAAATGTCATGATACAAGCCGGGCTCAGTGGCTCAGCCTGTAATCCCGCGCCTTTAGGAGGCTGAGGTGAGTGGATTGCCTGAGCCCGCGGGTTCGAGGCCCGCCTGGGCAGCGAGACCTCATCTCTACAATAAATAAAAAAAAAAATCAGCCGGGCGTGGTAGCGCATGCCTGTAATTCCGGCTACTCGGAAGGCTGAGGCGGAAGGATTGCCGGAGCCCAGCAGGTCGAGGCTGCGGTGGCCGGGAGCAGCCACTGCACTCCAGTCTGGACCATGGAGTGAGACTCCAACACACACACACAAAAAAAATGTCATGATACAGCCGGGCTCGGTGGCTCAGCCTGTAATCCCACGCCTTTGGGAGACTGAGGTGAGTGGATTGCTTGAGCCCGCGGGTTTGAGACCCGCCTGAGCAGCGAGATCTCATCTCTACAATAAATCAAAAAATCAGCCGGGCTTGGTAGCACATGCCTGTAATTCCAGCTACTTGGAAGGCTGAGGCAGAAGGATCACTGGAGCCCAGCAGGTCGAGGCTGTGGTGGCCGGGAGTGGCCACTGCACTCCAGTCTGGACGACAGTGAGACTCCAACTCAAAAAAAAAAAATGATACTTGATTTTTACTTTGTTTACATATTATATTTATTATTTATTATGTTATTTTTTTCACATAGATAGGGAAAATGTGGCAAAATGTCAAGAACTATTGCACCTAAATTGTAGACGAATGAGTGTTCATTGTGTTGTTTTGTCTGTGTAGTTGTTACTCTTTATTTTCTTTTATTTTTATTTTTTAGAGAGCAGGATTTATTGAAAGGACAGAGAAAGCTCCCAGAGTGGGAGGGGACCCGAGGGGGTTGCCCTATTTTTTTTTTTTAATTAGAAAATATAGTTTATTTAAAAAGTACAGCCGGAACCGGGCTCGGTGGCTCAGCCTGTAATCCCGCGCCTTTGGGAGACTGAAGTGAGTGGATTGCCTGAGCCCGCGGGTTCGAGACCCACCTGGGCAGCGAGACCACATCTCTACAATAAATCAAAACAAAAATCAGCCGGGCGTGGTAGCGCATGCCTGTAATTCCGGCTAGTCGGAAGGCTGAGGCGGAAGGATCGCTGGAGCCCAGCAGGTTGAGGCTGCGGTGGCCGGGAGTGGCCACTGCACTCCAGTCTGGGCAACAGAGTGAGACTCCAACTCAAAAAAAAAAAAGTACAGCCGGGCTTGGTGGCTCAGCCTGTAATCCTAGCACTTTGGGAGGTCAAAGTAAGTGGATTGCCTGAGCCCGTGGGTTTGAGACCAGCCCAGGCAACTTGGCAAGAGCTCATCTCTACAAGAAATAGATAGGGGAGAAGAGACAAATCTTCCTTACAGAATAATTGAAAAGAGAAATTGAAATTGAAAAAAGAATTTAAAAGAAAGGGGAGGTTCACCTCCCCAAGGTAGAGGAGGGAGCCAAAGCCAGGAAACATGGCCCGGCCGTAACTCAAAGAATACAGTATGGACACATGACAGTTTAGTCAGGCAATGGCCGCAATGGCCAGGCAATGGTCTGAAGCTTTAAAAAGTAAGGATTTCACTTACTTTTCCTATCCTTTTCACCATTTATCAAAAAAATGTTTTTAAGGACCAGGCTCAGAGGCTCAGCCTATAATGCCAGCACTTTAGGACGCCGAGGTGAGAGAATTGTTTGAGCCCACAGGTTCGAGAACAGCCTGGGTCACTTGGTAAGACCTAGTCTCTACAATAAATAAATTAAAAAAAAAAAAAAAAACCAGGTATGGTAGTGCATGCCTATAATTTCGGCTACTTGAAAGGCTGAGGCGGGCTGGGCTCGGGGACTCAGCCTGTAATCCCGCGCCTTGGGAGGCTGAGGCGAGTGGATTGCCAGAGCTTGCGAGTTCGAGACCCTCCTGGGCAACTTGGTGAGACCTC
The DNA here is from genome assembly GCA_027257055.1 of Cephalopachus bancanus. Classification (NCBI taxonomy): domain Eukaryota; kingdom Metazoa; phylum Chordata; class Mammalia; order Primates; family Tarsiidae; genus Cephalopachus; species Cephalopachus bancanus. Next base: position 659,238 of record JAPVLO010000390.1, read on the forward strand.
ATCTGTACAATAAATAAAAAAAATCAGCCAGGCATGGTAGTGCGTGCCTGTAATTCTTGCTACTCTGAAGGCTGAGGCGGAAGGATCGCCGGAGCCCAGCAGGTTGAGGCTGCAGTGGTCAGGAGCGGCCACTGCACTCCAGTCTGGGCGACAGAGTGAGACTCTGATTCAAAAAAAAAAAAGGAAAGGCCGAGGCAGAAGGATTGCCAGAGCCCAGAAAGTCAATGCTGGGGTGGCCATGAGAATGCCATTGCGCTCCAACCTGGGTGACAGAGTGAGACTCCAACTCAAAAAAAAGATGTTTTTATATTTCCCCCAGCATTTTAGTTGTGCTACACTAGAAGCAATTTCTCTGAATCATATCGCCTAACTCTTTAAACTTTAAAAAAAATAACTGATAGTGGTTCATTGTATAGCTAAACCATAATGGGTGTGTGTGTGTGTGTGTGTGTGTGTGTGTGTGTGTGTGTGTGTATGTGTGTGTGTGTGCTTAGTTGGAGTCTCACTCTGTCACCCAGGATGGAGTGCAGTGGCATATTGACAGCCACCATAGCCTCGACCTGCTGGGCTCAGGTGATCCTTCCATCTCAGCCTTACAAGTAGTTGGAACTATAGGCGCACGCCACCACGCCTGGCTTATATATTTTTATTTATTGTAGAGATGAGGTCTTGCCAAGTTGCCCAGGCTGGTCTCAAACCCCTGGGCTCAGGCAATCCTCTTGCCTTGGCCACCCAAAATGCTGGGATTACAGGCTTGAGCCACTGCACTTGGCCCAACCATGATGTTTTAAAATAGTCCTCTATTAATGGACACTTGAGATTAGGTTACTTCCAATCTTCTGCTATTGTAAATAATGTTGCAATGAATTAACTTTGGGAGTCTAGTTGTAGGTGAAATTCCTAGAAGTATAAATGCTTTTGAGTACATATCTATATCTATCTATATATATGTATATATATAATTTTAACAGATGCTGGTAAATTGCCCTACACAGAGATGGTACCAATTTACAGTTCCATCTGCTATACATGTTGGGGCTCGTTATCCCCATCCTAGCCAGCAAGATTTATTTATTTATTTTCTGAGTTGGAGTCTCACCCTGTCACCCAGGCTGGAGTGCAGGGGCACAGTCACAGCCACACCAGCATTGACCTGCAGGGCTCCAGCAATCCTTGCTCCTCAGCCTTCCAAGTAGCTGGAAATACAGGCTTGTGCTACCACGCCCGGCTAATTTTTTGATTTATACTAGAGACGCCGTCTCGCCATGTTGCCCAGCTGGTCTCGAACCTGTGGGCTCAGGCAATCCTCTTGCCTCGGCCTCCCAAAGTGCTGGGATTACAGGCTGAGCCACCAAGCCCGCCAAAATATTATTAAACGCTGAGTTCTTTTTTTTTTTTGAGTTGGAGTCTCACTCAGTCGCCCAGACTGGAGTGCAGTGGCCGTTCCTGGCCACCGCAGCCTCGACCTGCTGGGCTCCGACGATCCTTCCGCCTCAGGCTTCCAAGTAGCTGGAACTACAGGCGTGCGCTACCACGCCCGGCTGATTTTTTGATTTATTGTGGAGATGAGGTCTCGCTGCCCAGGCGGGTCTCGAACCTGCAGGCTCAGTCAATCCACTCACTTCAGTCTCCCAAAGGCACGGGATTACAGGCTGAGCCACCGAGCCTGGCTTTAAACGCTGAGTTCTTAACCAAAATGTAGATGGATAATTGTATCTTCATATAGTTTTAATTGGCATTTATCTTTATGCTGTGGGTGAGCAATTTTTAATAGGTTAGGTCATATGAGGGTGTCATTTTTATAAGTCAAACGCAGTCAATATTGTCAGTTTTATATGGTTCAAGCTACTATATATATATTTTTTCCCATTAAAAATTTTTTTGTTACAAAGATGTGGGGTACAATTCAGGGTTAAGTATACAAACTATTACGCACGTACCCTTGTTGATGAGGTATGCCCCTCCGTCCCTTGGCAGTTTCCCTCAACTACCAATCCCTCCCCCCTCCCCTGACAGTTTCCCACTACTGCCAATCCCTTTCTTATAGTATTATAATTGTTCAAGGTCCACTTATGAGTGAGAACATATGGTACTTTGTTCTTTGTTTCTGTGATAGAACACTGAGTATGATCGACTCCAAATCCATCCAAGTTCAAGCTACTATATTTAAAAGCCTCTTTTTTTTGCGTCCTGCACGACTGGATGATAAAGGATCCTGAAAGAGGAATGGCCTAGTATAATGCAACTCACAAGACACTTTTTAGAACTAGAAGGTGTGGGAACCAGGGGGCACTTTGCCTCCCAGAACAAAGACTCCGAGTTTCTTACCCATCAGACTTTTATTAGTACAAAATGATGTAGTTAAGTAAGCCTTCAAGGACAAAGTACAGACAGTGCAAAGAAAACTCCCTGTTTTGATCTTAAAAAGCTTTTATGATAAAGTGTGACTTTACAAAATATCGTGCAGCTGCTTGCAAGACAATGTATAACTTTTATCTAATTTAACACAATAGACACTGCACTTTCAGAATCTGCTCAGCATACAGGCCTAACTGGCTTTGCCATTATAGGCATTCCTGGCTACTTGTGACTTTGCACATACGCCAAGTATGTTTTCAGCAGAGTTCAAGCAGGACAGTGGTCTCCGACACTTTTTCTGAGAACTGTTGATTGTCTAACAGGTTGTTAGTCTTTGCTTCTTAATAATGAACGGTAAGCCGGGCTTGGTGGCTCAGCCTGTAAACCCATGCCTTTGGGAGGCTGAGGTGAGTGGATTGCCTGAGCCCGTGGGTTCGAGACCCGCCTGGGCAGCGAGACCTCATCTCTACAATAAATAAAAAAATCAGCCGGGCGTGGTAGCACATGCTTGTAATTCCAGCTACTCAGAAGGCTGAGGCGGAAGGATCGCCAGAGCCCAGCGGGTTGAGGCTGCGGTGGCTGGGAGTGGCCACTGCACTCCAGTCTGGGAGACCAAGTGAGACTCCAACTAAAAAAATAAATAAATAAAATAAAATAAAATAATGAACGGTAGACATTATATTTTAGGGAAATTAAACTTCTGTGTATCATGTTGTGTTGTGAATTTTTTTGCCAGTTTGTCATTTGACTTTGCTGATGGTAGTTTCTCCATGCATTTTGCTTTTTTTTTTTTTAGTCTGAATCTCATTATTTCACTCAGGCTGGAGTGAAGTGGCATGATCATGGTTATTGCAGCCTCAACCTGCTGGGCTCAGGATTATAGGCAAGAGCCACTGTGCCTAGTGCTGTGTGTGTGTGTGTGTGTGTGTGTGTGTGTGTGTGTGTGTGTGTTTTGAGGTGGAGTCTCACTCTGTCGCTCAGACTGGAGTGCAGTGGCCGCTTCCGGCCCCCGCAGCCTCGACCTGCTGGGCTCCGGTGATCCTTCCACCTTAGCCTTCCAAGTAGCTGGAATTACAGGCATGCACTACCACACCCAGCTGATTTTTTGATTTATTGTAGAGATGAGGTCTCGCTGCCCAGGCAGGTCTCGAACCCGCAGGCTCAGGCAATCCACTCACCTCAGCCTCCCAAAGGCGCGGGATTACAGGCTGAGCCACCGAGCCCGGCTTGTGTGTATATTTTTTAAGTCAGAGTCTCACAGCCTGTCACCCAGACTAAAGTGCAGTGGCACGCTCACGGCCACCACAGCCTCCACTTGCTGGCCTCTGGCGATCCTCCCACCTCAGTCTCTCAGGTAGCCAGAACCACAGGTAAGCATCACCATGCCCGGCTAATTTTTTTATTTATTGTAGAGATGAGGCCTCTAAATTGTCCAGGCTGGTCTCAAACCCCTGGGCTCCGGTAATTCTCTTGGCTCCGCCTCCCAGCGTGCTCAGATGACAGGCGTGAGCTACTGCTCCCAGCCAACCCAGCAAATAATTTTGATGTTAACTTTGATCACCTGGTTAAGGTCATGTTTGCTAGGCTTATTTGGTATGAATTCACTGTTTTTCTCTTTCCATACTCTATTCATTAGAAGCCAGTTGCTGTGTCCAGCCCACTGTCAAAGGAGGGTGGGGCTAAGCCCTACTTCCTGGGGCGGGAAGAAGTTCTAATGTTATTTGAAGTTCTTTTGTAAGGAAGATTTGTCTCTTCTCTCCTATTTATTTATTTATATCCATAGACTCATATATGTTTTATTGTATTTTTTTTTTGAGTTGGAGTCTCATTCTGTTGCCTGGACTGGAGTGCAATGGTAGGATCGTGGCTAACCACAGCCTCAACAATGTGGGCTCAGGTGATCCGCCCACCTCAGCCTACCAAGAAGCTGGTACTACAGGCGTATACCACCACATCCAGCTAATTTTTTTTTTTGTAGAGACGAGGTCTTGCTATGTTGCCCAGGCTAGTCTCAAACTCCTGGGTTCAGGCGATCCTCCTACCTCAGCCTCCCAAAGTGCTGGGATTATAGGTGTGAGCCACTACACCTGGCTATTTTATACTTTGAGTTATAATCCAATACGATGCTGCTCAAATTGTTCCTCAGTGACTGTTGGGAGTTCTTTCAAGTTGGTTTCCGTGTCCCTATGACATGCTTTTGTTTTTTAGAGTATTTATTTGCTTTTGGTAGTACAGAATGCCCTGGTTTATTTCCCCGCTCCAGCTCTGCGTTGATCATTACCCCCAACTCCACCTCCCCTCCCCATCCAGGAATCTGGTTCCTTTTATTGGAGGATGGTATTTACATACCAAGATCCGGGCACTGAGATCCAGAGTGACCTTTTAAAACTGAAAATTGGGCCGGGTGTGGTGGCTCACATCTATAATCCCAGCACTTTGGAAGGCTGAGGTGAGAGGATTGTCTGAGCCCGCAGGTTCGAGACCAACCTGGGCAACTTGGTGAGACCGCATTTCTAGAATAAATTAAAAAATTAACCGGGCGTTGTGGCGTGTGCCTGTAGTTCCAGCTACTTGGAAGGCTGAGGTGGAAGGATCACCTGAGCCCAGCAGGTTGAGGCTACAGTGCCGGGAGCGTGCCACTGCCCCTCAGCCTGGGTGACAGAGTGAGACTCCAACTCAAAAAAAAAAGCTGAAAATTGGATTTTATCAATTCCCTGTTTATGCTTTTGGTTGGCTTCCCACCGTGCTCAGAGCCAGAGCTGAGTCTGTTCACAGCCTGTGAGGTCCTGCCTGAGGGGGCTTCTGCCCGCCCCTCCATCCCTATCACCAGCTTCTCCCTCCTCAGCTCACCAAGTCCCCATCACACCATCCCTTTCGGTTCCTGGGATAGCCCAAGTTTTCTGTCCTGGAGATCAGTTTGAGTGTTTCGCCTCTGTCTGAGCAAGTCTGATGCCTCCCCAAATGCCCCTTTCTGAGAAATGTCCTTTCTTTCTTTTTCTTTTCTTTTTTTGAGTAGGAGTCTCACTTTGTCACCCAGGCTGGAGTGCAGTGGCACAGTCATGACCACCACAGCCTCTACCTGATGGGCTCTGGAAATCCTTCCACCTCAGCCTTTCAAGTAGCTGGAACTACAGGCATATGTCACTATGCCTAGCTAAATTTTTTACTTCTTGTAGAGATGGAGGTTTCACCAGGTTGCCCAGGCTGGTCTCAAACCCCCGGGCTCAGGCAATCCTCTTGCCTCCGCCTCCCAAAGTGCTGGGATTACAGGCGTGAGCCACCATGCCTGGCTGAGAAAGGTCCTTTCTAAGGACCTCCTCCTGCAGGTCATGTTTGCCAGATTTATTTGGTATAAAGTTACTATTTTTCCTTTTTCCAAATTTCATTAGGGCTCCTTGTTGAAGGACCTGGGGTTTTTTTGTTTGTTTTTTGTTTTTAGTTGAAGTTTCTCTTTGTCACCCAGGCTGGAGTGCAGTAGTACAAACATGGCTCACCGAAGCTTCCACATCCTGGGCTAAGATAATCCTCCCTCCTCAGCCTCCCAAGTAAGTAAGTGGGACTATAGGCGTGCACTACCATGCCCAGCTAATTTTTATATTTTTTATAGTGATGAGGTCTCACTATGTTGCCTAGGCTGGTCTCGAACTCTTGGACTCAAGGGGTCCTCTCACCTCAGCTTCCCAAAGTGCTGGGATTACAGGCATGAACCACTGTGCCTAGCCTAGGACCCAGTATTTTTTTCTTGTGTAGCAAAAACTTCTTGCTACCCACCAACATCCTTTCCCTTCTTCTTTGGTAATAATAGAGTGTATTTAGACACGTAACACTGTCTATTCATTCACTTCCCAGTCTTCCTTGGAGTTGGCTTCATCCACATGCTAAGTGGAATTTGACTGGAAGTGACATGTGCCACTTTCCGAACTGGTCCATACAAACTCCCATACGTAAGCCAGGCGCCCTGACTTACACCTATAATCCCAGCACTTTGGAAGCCTGAGGCAAGAGGATTACCTGAGTCCACGGGTTCGAGACCAGCCTGGGCAACATGGCAAGACCTTTTCTCTACAATAAATCAAAAAATTAGCTGGGCGTGGTGGCGCATGCCTGTAGTTCCAGCTACTTGGAAGGTTGAGGCAGAAGGATCGCCGGAGCCCAGCAGGTCGAGGCTGCAGTGGCCATGAGCGTGCCACTGCACTCCAGCCTGGGCGACAAGAGTGAGACTCCGATTCAAAAAACAAAAAGAAACTCCCAGGCGTGCCCTTCATGGCCTTTTCCCCATCCTGGGGGCTGGAAAGGCCACAGCCAGAGGCCCGTGGAAGCTTTATTCAGATGGAATCTCTGCTGTTGGTCTGGCAGCTTGGATAACTGCAGTGGACAGAGGCCTTCACCACTTTTGCTTCTCTAAGCCCCAGAAGCAAAGAAACCTGAGCCCTAGAGAAGCAGCCTGTGAGCTGAGGGGATGGTAGCCCTAGGGGAATGGTGATGGCTAAGGGCTTGGTGTTTTGTTTTTGTTTGTTTTGCTTTGCTTGTAGTAACTTTTTTTTTTTTTTGAGTTGGAGTCTCACTCTGTCGAGTTGGAGTCTCACTCTGTCGCCCTGATTGGAGGACTGGAGTGCAGTGGCCGCTCCTGGCCACTGCAGCCTCGACCTGCTGGGCTCCAGAGATCCTTCCGCCTCAGCCTTCCGAGTAGCTGGAATTACAGGTATGTGCTACCACGCCTGGCTGATTTTTGATTTATTGTAGAGATGAGGTCTTGCCAAGTTGCCCAGGCGGGTCTCGAGCCACAGGCTCAGGCAATCCACTCACCTCAGCCTCCCAAGGCGTGGAATTACAGGCTGAGCCACCGAGTCCGGCTTATAGTAACTTAAAAACAACATTCATCGAGCACTTACTGTTTGCCAGTCACTGTTTTCAGTTCTTCACTTGTATCTACTCTTTTTTTTTTTGACTCAGCGTTTCAGTCTGTTGCCCAGGCTGGAATGCAGTGCATGCTCCTGGCTACCACAGCCTCGACCTGCCAGGTTCAGGCGATCCTTCTGCCACAGCCTTCCAGTTGTGCACCACTATACCCAGCTAATTTTTATTTTTATTGATCTATTATAGGGATGAGATCTCACTAAGTTGCCAGGGTGGTCTCAAACCCCTTGGCTTAGGCAATCCTCTCACCTCGGCCTCTCAAAGTGCTGGGATGACAGGCATGAGCCACCACACCCAGCATGAGTCTCAATATTTGGGGGGAGGGAGGTTCAAGTCAAATTCTTGTTTGTTCCTTTTGCTCTTTCCTTCTGAAGAACCAGATGCCATGAGACTAGCATAAGCCTCTGCCTAAGAAGACCGTGCTACTGTTTTCTGTGTTCCACTGACCTGGGGTAGCCCTCGTGTGCACCAGTAGGGTAGGGACTGTCATTTGAGGATCACTCATTGGAGCTGCTGTTAGGAATGTGTTTAGGTTTCTCCTTTTGACCTGTAGTTGTGACAAAAGCAGAGAAGGACAGGAACCAAGATCATCACATGATTTCACATCCTAGGTGTCCTCGAGAGCCGGGTCACTCTGTTCAGAAGTACGTCCCCTTAAACATAAGAAGTTGCCCTCTGAGCCGGGCTCAGTGGCTCAGCCTGTAATCCTGTGCCTTAGGAGGCTGAGGTGAGTGGAATGCCTGAGCCTGCAGGTTCGAGACCCGCCTGGGCAACTTGGTTTGGTGAGACCTCATCTCTACAATAAATCAAAAAAATTAGCCGGACGTGGTAGCACGTGCCTATAGTTCCAGCTACTTGGAAGGCTGAGGCGGAAGGATCACTGGAGCCCAGCAGATCAAGGCTGTGGTGGCCGGGAGTGGCCACTGCACTCCAGTCTGGGCGACAGAGTGAGACTCCAACTCAAAAAAAAAAAAAGAAAGTTGCCCTCTGGCCAGGCTTGGTGGCTCAGCCTGTCATCCCAGCACTTTGGGAAGCCGAGGCAAGTGAATTGCCTGAGCCCACAGGTTCGAGACCAGCCCGGGCAACTTGGCGAGACCTTGTTTCTACAATAAACCAAAATATTAGCTGGGCATGGTGGCGCATGTCTGTAGTTCTGGCTAATTGGAAGACTGAGGCGGAACGATCGTCAGAGTCCAGTAGGTCAACGCTGGGGTGGCCGTGAGTGTGCCACTGCACTCCAGCCTGGGCGACAGAGTGAGACTCCAACTCAAAAAAAAAAAAAGAAAGTTGCCCTCTAAGCTTATTGATAGACAGACTGATGGTGTCTGGCAACCATTATAAATTGCTACATCCACAGGCTGGTTAAAAAGGCTATCTCAGGCCGGTCATGGAGGCTCATGCCTGTAATCCCAGCATTTTGGGAGCCTGAGGCGAGAGGATTGCTTGAGCTCACGGGTTTGAGATCAGCCTGTGCAAGTTGGGGAGACCTCGTCTCTCCCAGCAGGTAGAGGCTGTGGTGGCCAGCGAGCATGCCACTGCACTCCAGGCAACAGAGACTCCTCAAAAAAAAAAAAAAAAGGCCATCTCATCCTTGCCTAGAGTCTCCACAAGGGGGCAGTCCAACAGTTGCTTACAGGTTCCTCAAAGGAGAAAAACTTGGTTTTTAACCTATTTAGGGACAAAAGACGAACTCTTAGGTTTTGATAGGGGATAGGTTAGAAATGGATCTTTGCATAAAACTAGACCCTTGTTAGGAAGACCAATCACTTCCCACTGGCCCAGGGAGGCAAACCACAAACCCTGTCTCAGCAGTGGCCTTGACTGGGTAACAAACAAGGTTCTTAAATCAGGTGCAGTATCTCACCTGTAATCCCAGCACTTTGGGAGGTGGGAGGTGAGAAAACTGTCTGAACTTAAGGGTTTGAGACCAGCCTGGACAACTTGGCAAGACTTCATCTCTACAACAAATTAAAAAATTAGCTGGATATGGTGGCCCAGCTCTGTAGTCTCAGCTACTTGGGAGGCTGAGGTGAAAGGATCGGCTGAGCCCAGGAGGTCAAAACTGTGGTAAGCCAGAATCGTGCCACTACCCTCCAACCTGGGTGACAGAGTGAGACCCTGGCTCAAAAAACAAAAACGAACACACAAGGAGGGAGCCTGAATCAGTTCATTATGTAGGAAACTAAATTTTAATAAAATCATAATTTAAAAAATTATTTAAAAATCATAATAAATTAAAAACATGAATCCCAGCCTTTTTTTTTTTTTGAGTTGGAGTCTCACTCTGTCACCCAGACTGGAGTGCAGTGGCTGCTCCCGGTCACCGCAGCCTCGACCTGCTGGGCTCCGGCGATCCTTCCGCCACAGCCATCCGAGTAGCCGGAACTACAGGCATGCGCTACCACGCCCGGCTGATTTTCTGATTTATTGTAGAGATGAGGTCTCGCCAAGTTGCCCAGGCGGGTCTCGAACCACCTCAGCCTCCCAAAGGCGCGGGATTACAGGCTGAGCCACCGAGCCCGGCTCCCAGGCTATTTCTATTCCTTCAATGATACTATAGCCTGAATGTTTGTCTTCCCCACTCCTCCCAATTCATTTGTTGAAATCTAATCACCAATGTGATTGTATGGGGGAGGGGGTTTTGAGAGTTGATTAACTCAAGAGAGTAGAGTCCTTATGGATGGGATTACTGTCCTTATAATAGAGGTCCCAGAGAGCTCCCTCACCCCTTCTGCCATGTGAGGACACAGTGAGAAGTTGCTCTCTATGATCCAAAAAGTGAATGTCACCAGATACTGAAACTGCCAATACCTTGATTTTGGACTTCCCAGCCTCCAGAACTGTGAGAAATAAGTTTCTGTTGCTTACAAGTTATCCAGTCTATGGTATTTTGTTATAGCAACCCAAACAAGACTAAAACAGGGGTCCAGAAAAAGCAACTGTGAGACCACTTTGGTGAAACTCAGCCCTTCTTAATAGACTCACAGTCAAATGAAGAAACAACTTCCCGTGAGCAAAAGTGAGCAGACACCACAATCAAGAGCATTACGTCCTTCAGGAGCTAATGTGTGTTTCTGGATAGGAAAGTTGAATATAAAAAATTATTGACCTCATGCCTGTAATCCCAGCACTTTCGGAGGTGGAGGTGAGAGGATTGTGAGCCCAGGAATTTCAGACTGGCTTGGAAAACATAGTGAGAACTCATCTCTACAAACAAAACAAAACAAAACAAAAATTAGTCAGTTGTGGTGGTGGATGCCTGTAGTCCCAGTTACTTGGGAGTCTGAGGCAGGATGATAGCCTGAACTCAGGAGTTGGAGGCTGCAGTGAGCTGTGATCACACTACTGCACTCCAAATTGGATTACAGAGTGAGACTCTGACTTAAAAAAAAAAAAAAGAATTAGCCAGGCATGGTGGCTCATGCCTGTAATCTCAGCACTTTGGGAGGTGGGGACAAGAGGATTGCCTGAGCTCAGGGGTTCGAGATCAGCCTGGGCAACTTGGTGAGCCCTTGTCTCTACAATAAATTAAAAAATTAGCCGGGCGTGGTGGCACATGCCTGTGGTTTCAGCTACTTGGAAGACTGAGGCAGAAGAATCACCTGAGCCCAGCAGGCAGAGGCTGTGGTGGCCATGAGCATGTCTCTGCACTCTAGTCTGGGTGACAGAGTGAGACTTTCACTCCAAAAAAAAAAAAAAAAAGAGCTGAGCACTGTACAAAGTACTTCAGGAACACACTGCTCCCTCCAGTGTCTCTTCGGCATCCTCTATTGATGAGGCCCGAGACAAGATTTCTAGAAAGGACTTCTTTTTTTTTTTTTTTTTGAGTTGGAGTCTCACTGAGAATGCAGTGGCTGCTTCCAGCCACCGCAGCCTCAATCTGCTGGGCTCCGGAGATCCTTCTGCCTCAGCCTTCCAAGCAGCTGGAATTACAGGCATGCACTGCCACTCCCGGCTGATTTTTAAAATTTATTGTAGAGATGAGGTCTCGCCAAGTTGCCCAGGCTGGTCTCGAACCCGCAGGCTCAGGCGATCCACTCACCTCAGCCTCCGAAGGCACAGGATTACAGGCTGAGCCACTTCTAAAAGCAATGGAGAAGGAATTCCGCTGAACTTGTCAGATCCTGGTTCTCTACTCACTCGATGAATGTGAGCTCCCTCTCAAGGAAGTTGTTACTTGGTCTTACCACTCTAGACTTTGAAGATGGTAGAAGAAATAAAGTTACCTTTTTGAGGGGTAGATACGGGGTCTCACTATGTTGCCCAGGCTGGTTACAAACTCCTGGCCTCAAGCGATCCTCCTGCCTGGGCCTCTCAAAGTGCTGGGATTAGTGGTGTGCGCACCGTGCCTGGCTTCCAGTTACCTTTTTAAGTGCAAGTACTGCTCTTTCAATGCAAAATGACTCAGTAAGTGAAGACTTAAAAATCTGTTGAAATAAAACTGATCTGTTTCACCAACGAAGATCAGACTGCAGGAATTTGTAAAGGACACCAGAGTTACAGTATGAAAAAGGTAGATGACCGGTTAGACTGATTTCAGGTGGGATCATGCCAAGATAATTTCCAGCTGAAGCAGAGCAGAAACATTTCGGTGACCTCCAGATAAAGTCAAGGTGGGTGATGCTATTCTGGACTTGATGGCAAAGAAATCACATTAGAAGTTTCTTTTGTGCCGGGCTCGGTGGCTCAGCCTGTAATCCCGCGCTTTTGGGAGGCTGTGGTGAGTGGATTGCCTGAGCCCGTGGGTTCGAGACCTGCCTGGGCAGCAAGACCTCATCTCTACAATAAAAACCAAAAAATCAGCCAGGCGTGGTAGCACATGCCTGTAATTCCGGCTACTCGGAAGGCTGAGGCGGAAGAATCGCTGGAGCCCAGCAGGCGAGGCTGCGGTGGCCGGAAGCGGCCACTGCACTCCAGTCTCGACCGAGTGAGACTCCAACTCAAAAAAAAAAAAAAAAGAAGCTTCTTTTGTTATTTTCATGCTCAGTTCCTTGGTGAAAGTAAGAAGAAACTGAACCATGGTGAAAACCATTTGAAGTTAGATGGAAAACAACAACGAAGCTCTCCCAAGATCTACAGGAAGTGCATATATAACAAGGGGATCTTCCAAGCTCAGTGTTCTAACACATCTGAAAGGCTAAGTTGGCACCACCTGGGAAAACTTTTCATTTTATTTTATTTATTTACTTGAGTTGGAGTTTCACTCCGTCGCCCAGACTAGAGTGCAGTGGCACACTCATGGCCACCCCAGCATCGACCTGCTGGACTCAGGTGATCTTTCCATCTCAGCCTTCCAAGTAGCCAGAAGTACAGGCACGCACTACCACATCCAGGTAATTTTTTATTTATTGTAGAGACGAGATCTTGCCAAGTTGCCCAGGCTGGTCTAGAACCTGTGGGCTCAGGCAATCCCTCACCTCGGCCTCCCAAAGTGCTGGGATTACAGACTTGAGCCACCTTGCCCGGCCAGCCTTCTCATTTTAGTCTTGGGGAACAAAGTAACGTAGTCACAACTCACAGAAATTTCTTCTGTCTCCAGAACCCGCATCCTCTGAATTCTTTTCTTTTCTTTTTTTTTTTTGGAGTTGGAGTCTCACTCTGTTGCCCAGGCTAGAGTGTAGTGGCACGCTCCTGGCCACCACAGCTTCGACCTGCTGTTCTCAAGTGATCCTTCCACCTCAGCCTTCCAAGTAGCTGGAACTACAGGCATGCGCCACCATGCCCGGCTAATTCTTTTATTTATTGTAGAGATGAGGTCTCACCAAGTTGCCAGGGCTGGTCTCGAATCCGTAGGCTCAGGCAATCCTCTCATCTCTGCATCCCAAGGTGCTGGGATTATAGGTGTGAACCACAGCACCCAGTTGAATTATATTTTCAACTTTTTTTTTGGTCTCTCCCAGGCTGGAGTGCAGTGGCATGACTATGGCTCACCATAGCCTCAACCTCCTGGACTCAGGGGAGCCATCCGCCTCAACCTCCTAAGTAGCTGGGATCACCAGCGCACTTCACTGTGTCCAGCTAACTTTTTGATTTTTTTTGTAGAGATGAGGTCTCGCCACGTTGCCCAGGCTGGCCTTGAACTCCCAAACTCAAGCAATCCTCCTGCCTCAGCCTCCCAAACTTCTGGGATTATAGGCGTGAGCCACCATGCTCAGACTATCTTTTCAATTGAAACTTGCATGTACAGGCCAGACGCAGTGGCTCATGACTGTAATCCCAGAACTTTGAGAGACAGAGGCGAGGATTGCCTGAGTCCATGGGTTCGAGACCAGCCTGGCCAACTTGGCGAGAATTCATCTCTACAATAAATAAATAAATAAATAAATAATTAGCTGGGCATGGTGGTACCTACTTATAATTCTAGCTACTTGGAAGGCTGAAGCAGAAGGATCACCTGAGCCAGCAGGGCAAGGTTGCGGTGGCCATGAGCGTACCACTGCGCTCTAGCCTGGATGACAGAGTGAGACTCCAACTCAAAAAAAAAAAAAAAAACCAAGAAACTTGCATGTACAAAGTCTCATCATGACATAAAGACTTTCATATTATCATCTTTGGAATTAGGGAAAGCAGCTATGGGAAAATAGTACAATGATAGCATGCCTTAAGAGCATGTCAACAAGCCAGGCGCCGTGGCTCAAGCCTGTAATCCCAGCACTTTCGGAGGCGGAGGCAAGAGGATTGCCTAAGCTCACAGGTTCGAGACCAGCCTGAGCAACATGGCAAGACCTTGTCTCTACAATAAATCAAAAAATTAGCTGGGTGTGGTGGCATGCTCCTGTGGTTCCAGCTACTTAGAAGGGGTGAGGCGCAAGGATCGCCAGAGCCCAGCAGGTCGAGGCTGTGGTGGCTGGAAGCATGCCATTACACTCCAGCCTGGGTGACAGAGTGAGACTCTGGCTCAAAAAAAAAAAAATCATGTCAAGACTACTATATACAGGGATTTTTTTTATTATGTAGACCAGTGAACCTCAAAAATAACAATGTAAATAGTGAGTGAAACCAGATTTCTTGAATGAATGAGCAACAGTGCACATCACACCGATTTCCACTTTCTACTCTATGCACTTTTGTTCTTTTTGTATTAAAAGATTGTTTCCTGGTGTCATTTGTGTACTTTTTAAAAAAGTGAGGCCAGCCCCTGCTTCCGGCAGAGCTGCGGAAAGATGGCCGCGGCCGTGGCGGCATCTGCCCTGGCGGTCACCTTCGGGCGGCGGACGTCCGCCTGCGGCCGCAGCCTCCTGAAACCCCCAGGGCCCGGAGCGGCCTCCCTGTGGTCGGCTTCTCGAAGGTTCCGTTCCCAGAGTGCTTCGCTTCCACAAAGATTTGTTCCCTTAAAACGTCCCTGAGTTCACCTCCGTGGCCAGAGGTGGCTCTGCTGGACCCGGTGGAGGAGACCCAGCACCACACAGAGGTCGTGGGGAAGGTGAACCAGCTGATCGCTGCAGGGCAGTTCAGCCAGCTCTTCGCCGTGGTGCACTTTGCCGGCCACCAGTGGAAGGTGACTGCTGAGGACCTGATCCTCATTGAAAACGAGCTGGACATCGTGTGCGGAGACAGGATCTGGCTGGAGAAGGTCCTGCTGGTCTGGGCGGCCGACTTCACTCTGCTGGGCAAGCCACTCCTGGCAAGGGACCTTGTCCGAGTAGAAGCCACAGTCATTGAGAAGACAGAATCATGGCCAAAAATCAACATGAAATTTAAGAAAAGGAAAAACTTCAGGAAGAAAAAAATCATTGTGATCCACCGCAGACCGTTCCTCCAGATAAACACCACTGAGATTGCACTGTGTCTGTCGTGATCATCGAGCTCATGTTTACAGAGGTCCACAAGTAAACTTGCTTTCCAGGGGGAAAAAAAAAAGTGAGGCCAGGCACAGTGGCTCCTGCTTGTAATCCTAGCACTTTGGGAGGTGGAAGCAGGAGGATCACTTGAGCCCAGGAGTTCAAGACCAGCCTGAGCAACAAAGCAAGACTTTGTCTCTACAAAAAGTAAAAGAAATAAACTGGGCATGGTGTTACTAATAAGCCCTTAAAAAGTGACAGTAGCTGTAGTTCCAGCTGCTCAGCCTTCCAAGTGGCTGAGGAGGAAGGATTGCCTGAGCCCAGGAGGTGGTGACTTCATGAACCATAATTGTGCCATTGGATTCCAGCCTGGATGATAGAATGAGACCCCCCAAAAAATAAAAAGGAAAAAAAGAAAGAATAAGTGAATAAAAGTTAAATCAAGAACACATTCTACTTTTTTTTTTTTTTTTTTGAGTTGGAGTCTCACTCTGTCGCCCAGACTGGAGTGCAGTGGCCGCTCCCGGCCACCACAGCCTCGACCTGCTGGGCTCCGGCGATCCTTCCGCCTCAGCCTTCCAAGTGGCTAGAACTACAGGCATGTGCTACCATGCCCAGCTGATTTTTTTATTTTATTGTAGAGATGAGGTCTTGCTGCCCAGGCGGGTCTCGAACCTGCGGGCTTGGAGTCTCACTGTCACCCAGACTGGAGTGCAGTGGCATGCTCACAGCCACCATGGCCTCAGTCTGCTGGGCTCAGACGATCCTTCCACTTCAGCCTTCCAAGTAGCCAGAACTATAGGCACGCACCACCATGCCCAGCTAATTTTTTGATTTATTGTAGAGATGAGGTCTCGCCAAGGTGCCCTGACTGTTCTTGAACCCATGGGCTCAGGCAATCCCTCACCTCGGCCTCCCAAAGTGCTTGGATAACAGGTTTGAGCCACTGCACCGGCCCCAGTTTCTACTTTTAAACAATGCTCCCCCCCAAAAGATGTCCAAAACCAAATCCCCAGAACCTGTAACTGTGTGACCTTACATGGCAAAAGGGACTTTGCAGGTGTGATTGAGTTAAGCGTCCTGAGATGGGGAGATCATCCTAAATGTTGGGGGCAGCCCCAATGAAATCACAATGGTCCTTTTTATTTTTATTTTTATTTTTTTGAGTTGGAGTCTCACTCTGTCACCCAGACTGGTGTGCAGTGGCTGCTTCTGGCCACTGCAGCCTCGATCTGCTGCGCTCCGGCAATCCTTCCGCCTCAGCCTTCCATGTAGCTGGAACTACAGGCGTGCGCTACCACGTTTGACTAATTTTTTGATATATTGTAGAGACAAGGTCTCGCCAAGTCACCCAGGCTGGTCTCAAATCCCTGGGCTCAGGCAATCCTCTCTCCTCAGCCTCCCAAAGTGCTGGGATTACAGGCTGAGCTACCGAGCCTGGCCTTTTTTATTTTTAATTTTGAGTTGGAGTCTCACTCTGTCACCCAGACTGGAGTGCAGTGGCACACTCCCAGCCACTGCAGCCTCATCCTGCTGGGCTCTGGCTATCCTTCCGCCTCAGCCTTCCAAGTAGCCAAAACTACAGGCGTGCACTACCACGCCTGGCTAATTTTTTTGATTTATTATAGAGATGAGGTCTTGCCAAATTGCCTGGGCGGGTCTCAAATTCGCGGGCTCAGGCAATCCACTTGCCTCGGCCTCCCAAAGAGCTGGGATGACAGGTTGAGCCACCGAGCCCGGCCAAGGGTCCTTATAAAGTTACAGATGGAGACAGTAGTGTGAGTCCAAGAAATATTTGAAAGGTGTTTGAAAGGTGTTACCCTGTTGGTTTTGAAGATGGAGGGAGAAGGCACAAGCCAGAGAATGCAGGTGACCTCTACAGGCTGGAAATGCCTAGGAGACAGAATCCCCCCTAGAGCTTCCAGAAGGCACACAGCCTTGCCGACATCTTGATTTTAGCCCAGAGAATCATTTCAGCCTTCTGACCTCCTGAACTGTAAGATAGTAAATCTGTGTGAAGTAATTATGCGCTAATTTGTTACAACCAACTATATGAATTTACGATGTAGCCCAGACCAGGAAAGAATCATCCAGTCAAGCCATGCTGTGGTCTAAGCTCTCTGCTTCTTGGCTTTTTTGATTAAATGGACCCAATGACACCAGATGGAAAAACTGTTTGGAGCCTATGGTAAGACTATGGTAAGAAGAGAATTGTAGCCTTTGTTTTGAGTCAGGGTCTCACTGTGTCACTTAGGCTGGAGGGCAGTGACATAATCATAGCTCACCACCAGCCTCAACCTCCTGGGATCAGGCGATCCTTCTGCCTCAGCCTTCCAAGTAGCTGGGACTACAGGCATGCATCACCATACTTCTATTTTTTTTTTTTTTTGCAGAGATGAGGCCTGCTATGTTGCCCAGGCTGGTCTCGAACTCACAGGCTCAAGCAATCCTTTCACCTTGACTTCCCAAAGGGCTAAGATTATAGGTGTGAGCCACCATGCCCAGCCCCTTATGGTTTTTTGTTTTGTTTTGTTTTGCTTTTCTGTCAACCAGGCTGGAGTGCAGTGACATGCTCATGGCCACCGCAACCTCATCCTGTGGGCTAGGCAATCCTTCCACCTCAGCCTTCTAAGTAGCCGGAACTACAGGGGTGCGCCACCACGTCCAGCTAATTTTTTGATTTACTGTAGAGACGAGGTCTCGCCATGTTGCCCAGACTGTTCTCAAACTCGTGGGCTCAAACAATCCTCTCACCTCCACCTCCCAAAGTGCTGGGATTACGGGGGTGAGCCACTGCATCCGGCCCCCTGTGTTTTTAAATGAACAGTTTTATTTTTAGATAATTGTGGTTTCATATGCAAATCAAGGAAATATGCAAAGATATCCCATATACCCTTGACCCAGTTTCTCCTATTGGTCACATCTTGCAAAACTATAGTATAATATCACAATCAGGATATTGACATTGAAACAGTCAAGATACAGGACATTGTTATCACTCCAAGACCACCCCCCAGGCTGCCCACAAATGGTCATACCCACTTCCCTTCCCCGTTTCCCTCTCCTTACCCACATTCTTAACCCCTGCAACCCCAACTGGTTCTCCATTTCAATTATTTTGTCATTTTGAGAATGTCATATACATGGAATTGTACAACATGTAACCTTTTGCGACTGGCTTTTAAGCCGGGCGTGGCGGCTCACACCTGTAGTCCCAACACTCTGGAGGCAGAGGCGAGAGAATTATTTGAGCCCAAGGGGTTCGAGACCAGCCTGGGCAAATTGATAAGACCTCGTCTCTACAATAAATCACAAAATTAGCTGGGCGTGGTGATGTGTGCCTGTGGTTCCAGCTGCTACTTGGAAGGCTGAGCCCAGCAGATTGAGGCTATGGTGGCCATGAGTGTGCCACTGCACTCCAGCCTGGGGGACTGAGTGAGACTCCAACTCCAAAAAAAAAAAAGAGAGAGAGAGAGAGAGAGATTGGCCTTTTTCATTCAGCATAATTCTCTGGAGGTTCATTTAAGTTGTTGTGTGCATCAGAAGTTCATTCATTTTTATTACTGAGACTATTCCATGGTGTTGATTGCTTCGCAGACAATATTCACCCATTGAATGATTGTATTCACCCACTGAGTGACATCTGGGTTGTTTCCAGGTTTGAGCTATTCCAAATAAATGCACTGTTAACATTCGTGCACGGGGTTGAGTGTGAACCTAAGTGTTCATAAATCCCCAGGACGGCAATTGCTGAGTTGTATGGGTCATGTGGTAGCTGTATGTTTAGTTTTCAATGAATTGGGTAAACTCTTTTCCGGCATGGCTATGCCATTTTGCATTCCCACCAGCAGTGCATGAGTGACCTGGTCACTCTGCAACCTTGTCGGCATTTGGTGTTGTCTGTGATCCATTTAGAGTTAATTTGTGTATGAGCTGTGCAATTTAGATTATGATTCCATGTTATTGCCTAGGTATGTCCAGTTGCTCAGATATCTTTTCCTGGAAAGGCTGTCTTTCCTCCATTGAGGAACCTTTGTCCAAAATCACTGGGCATCTATTTCATTCGATGGATGTAGACATCTGTCCCTCTGCTGATACCACACAGTCTTGGTTACTGTAGCTATATAGTAAGTTTTGGATTCTTAGAGTGGTTCTTCTCACTTTATTCTTCTTTCAAATTATTTTAACTATTCCAGTTGTTTTGTTCCATATAAATTTTATTTTTATTTATTTTTTGTTTCTTTTTCATATAAATTTTAGAGTACTCTTGTCTATAGCTAAAAAAAAATCTTGCAGGTTTTGGTGGGAATTGAATTAAGCCTATATATCAATTTGGAGAGAATTGACATGTTTACTGTGCTATCTTCTAATCCATGAGCACACAACCACGACGTCTCTCCATTTATTTAGATATCCTTTGATTTCTTTCATAAGCATTCTGTAGTTTTCAGCCTACAAGTCCATATTTTGTTAGACTTACACGTGTTTCCTTTTTGTTTGGAGCAATTATAAATGGCATTATATTTTAATATCTGTGTCCATGTATTGTTCATTGCTATTAGATAGAAATACAATTGATTTTCTGTGTGTTGAGCCTATATCCTGCAATCTTGTTACTTATTACTTCGAGGTTTTTTTTTCTTTCTGTAAATTCCTTGGGATTTCAATCTGTATGGCTTTTTATTTTATTTTCTTTCCTTTCCTTCTCTCTCTCTCTCTCTCTCTTCCTCCCTCCCTCCTTTCTTCCTTCCTCCTCTCTCTCTCTCCATATGTATCTCTCTCTATCTGTCTATCTGTATCTCTCTCTCTCTCCTTTCTCTCTCTCTCTCTTTCAGACAGGGTCTTGCTCTGTCACACACCCAAGCTGGAGTGCAGTGGCACAATCATAGTACACTTCAGCCTTGAACTCCGGGGCTCAAATGATCCTCCTACCTCAGCCTCCCAAGTAGCTGGGACTATAGGCTTACACCACCATGCTGGGCTAATTTTTTTTTATTTTTTGCATAGATGAAAGTCTCGCTGTGTTGCCCAGGCTGGTCTCCAACTCCTGGTCTCAAGCAATTCTTTTTCTTGTTCCCCCCTGTAATGCTGAGGCCACCACACCTGGCCTGTTTCCTTTTCTTGAAGCTAGAACTTCCAGGATTAAGTTGAATAAGAGTGGTGAGACCTACAGCCTTGCCTTGCTTCCAATCTTAGAATATTCCAATGTTTTGCTTTTTTTTTTTTTTTTGAGTTGGAGTCTCACTCTGTCACTCAGGCTTGAGTGCAGTGGCATGTTCATGGCTACCGCAGCCTCGACCTGCTAGGCTCAGGCGATCTTTCCCTCCTCAGCTTTCCAAGTAGCTGGAACTACAGGTGCATGCCACACACCTGGATAATTTCTTGATTTATTGTAGAGATGAAGTCTCTCCAAGTTGCTCAGGCTAGTCTCGAACCCCTAGTTTCAGGCAATCCTTTCGCCTCGGCCTCTCAAAGTGCTGGGATTACAGGCGTGAGTCACCATGCCAGCGTGTTTTGCCATGAAGTATATTGTTAGCTATAGGTTTTTTGGTAGACGCCCCTTATCAAGTTGAGGAAATTTCCCTCTAGTCTTATTTTTGTGAGAATCTTTGTCACAAATAGGGGTTAAATTTTGTCAAATGCTTTTCCTGAATCAGTTGATTAAATCATGTGATTTTTTTTCTTTAGTCTGTGTTATGAACAGAATGGCTTACCCTTCTCCTCCACTCCAAAATTCATGTGTTGGAATCCTAATTCCCAGAACCTCAGGATGCATCCATATGCGGAGATGGGGTCTTTAAAGAGGCAGTTAATTTAAAGTGAAATTATTAGAGTGGTCCCTAATGTAATATGACAAGTGCCTTTATAAGAAGAAAAAAATTGGCTGGGCTTGGTGGCTCAGCATGTAATCCCAGCACTTTGGGAGGCCAAGGCGAGTGAATTGCCTGAGGTCATGGGTTTGAGACCAGCCTGGGCAACTTGGTGAGCTCTCATCTCTACAATAAAATTTAAAAATTAGCTGGGCGTGGTAGCGTGTACCTATAGTTCCAGCTACTTGGAAGGCTGAGGTGGAAGGATTGCCGGAGCCCAGCAGGTCGATGCTGGGGTGGCCTTGAGCATGCCACTGCACTCCAGCTTGGACAAGAGAGTGAGACTCCAACTCAAAAAAAAAAAAAAAAAAGTAGCATGTGGCCACAGGCACACAGAGAGAAGACAATATGAAGATATAGACAGAAGAAGGCTCTTGGAAGGAACCAACTCTGCCCGCACCTTGACCTTGGACTTTTTGCCTCCAGAACTGTGAGACATAGATTTCTGTTGTTTAAGCCACCTGATCCATGGCCCTTTGTGGCACACTGCATTCCCTTTAGAAACAATTTGTGTTCTGCTGTGAAGCAATTTCGGCTTCCCTCTCTACCCAGGGTGAGACATTTGCCTGATGATATGAAATCAAGTGACTGCAGAAGCTAAGTACCCATAAAGAATGGTGTTTTGTCCAATCCACCAAGCCATGGGCTGGGCTTGCAAAGCCAATCTCTATCATTAAGTGAAAGTTGTGCAAATGAAATGAAGCTCAAGCACAGTCTGGATGCAGAGGGAGGTCGGACAAGCGGGGGCCTCCCACTTCCAGTGTCCCCAGACTTTCCCTGCATGGTCACGCCTCCCTCCACCTTCACCCACAGCCTGATGGGGTGTTCTGAGCCTGGTGCACACAGGGCTCCGTGTAATCTGCTGGCCCCAGCTGGAAGTGGGCTCACGTAGCATGACAACCCACGCACAGATGTCACTGAAAGGCAGTGGGCGGAGAAATTCCCAATTTTGAGGGGCACATCTAATCCACCTTGTTTTGAAGGAGAGATGTTCTGAATTGTGGCCACGTACAAGGGCAATGGATAGCAATTTGACTGTTATGAGGGGCTTTATTACCTTAGGAGTTAAGAGCATGGATTTGAACAAACTTCCTGGGTTCAGATCCTGGCTTTGCTACTTACTGCCCATGTGACTGTAAACAAGTTATTAAAATTTCTGAACCAAGCCAAGCTTGGTGGGTCAGCCTATAATCCTGCACCTTGGGAGGCTGAGGTGAGTGGATTGCCTGAGCCCGTGGGTTCGAGACCCGCCTGGGCAACTTGGTGAGACCTCATCTCTACAATAAATAAATAAACTTCTGAACCCCTATTACCTCTTCTTTAAAATGGGCTAATAGGCCGGTTGCAGTGGCTCACGCCTATAATCCCAGCACTTTGGGAAGCCGAGATGAGAGGATTGCCTGAGCCCGCGGGTTCGAGACCAGCCTGGTCAACTTGGCGAGACTTCATCTCTACAATAAGTCAAAAATTAGGTGGGCGTGTTGGCGTGGGCCTGTAGTTATGGCTACTTGGAAGGCTGAGACAGAAGGATCACCTGAGTCCAGCAGGTCAAGGCTGCAGTGGCTGTGAGCGTGCCACTGCACTCCAGCTGAGGCGACAAAGTAAGACTCCAACTCAAAAAATAAATAGATAAAATAAAATAGGCTAATAATAGTATCTACCTCATAGAGTCATTGGGCTGACAATTGAATTAATAATATAGGTATGTCCAGGTTTGGTGACTCATGCCTGTAATTCCAGCATATTGGGAGGCCAAGGCAGGAGAATCACTTGAGCCCAGGAGTTCGAGACCAGCCTGGGAAGCATAGAGAGACCTTGACTCTACAAAAGAATTTTTTAAAATTAGCCAGATGTGGTGGTGCGTGCCTGTAGTCCTAGCTGCTTGAGGTGGGAGGATCACTTGAACCCAGGAGTTTGAGTCTGCGGTGAGCTGTGATTGTGCCACTGCACTATAGCCTGGGTGAGAGTGAGATCCTGTCTCAATAGTAATAATAATAATAACAAGGTAAAGTACTAATATTAGTACCTAGAACATAGTAAGCACTATGTACATTTACCTGGTATAAATAGATGATGATAATGACAATGATGATGCCACCCAATTGTCAGAAATCTGGCAGGAACAGAACTGAGGATTTATAACCAAAATTCCTGACAGAATCACTCAGATCCTTTAGAATTGAAATTTTGGGTCACCCCACCAGGGAAAGAACCCCAGTGAGCCCAGGTATAGGCTGAAGGCAAAGAGAAAATGGAGTGGGTCACAGAGAAAGGTAGTTGTAAATAACAACAGCAGCCTTAGACCTGTTACAGAAATGAAAATTCCAAAAGGCACTTAAAGTTTTTTCCTTGCCCTGTTATGTAAGCCTTTTCGCTTGTCTTCCTCTCTTTTTCTTTTGCTCTCTATTTTATATATGGTTGCACTCTCAACCAGGGGTGGTTTTGACTCACAGGAGACCTTTGGCAATGGCTAGAGACATTTTTGATCGCCATGACTTTGGAAGGCGGTGTGCTACTGACAACTAGTAGGTAGGTTGCAGGAGATTGCTAAACCACCCTGCAATGCACAGAAAAGTTGCCCACAACAGAGAAGCATCTGGCCCCAAATGTCAACATTCCCAATATGGGGAATTCTCGATAAAGGTGTGTAGATGGTGGTTCACGTTTTAGTCCATGTGTTACAGGATATCAAGGTGGAAATGGAATTGAACCAAAGAGGGTTGAACAATACCCGGAAATGGATGAATGACAGATGGAACATTGAGTCACCAATGTTCCCTTTTAAGGAGAGGGCGAGTGATTTTATATCTATATGAGTAAGTGACATTATGTTGGGGCCATGTGGTGGTTGATGTTGTTTTGGGGGTGTTTGAGGATGGGAAGGACGGTTGGATGAATGTTGAGAGAACGAAAGGGTGGAATTTGGCAGACATGGTGGATTGGTTCACTTATCATCTCTCCCAGTCCCTTTCCAGCATGCTATCCAGTTCGTCAGAGACTAGGAAGGGAGACACTCCATTTCTCAGACTCACCTACAGTTAGGGATCTGGGTGTGACAGATCCCACCAGCTAGACACACTCCCGTGAGACCTGCCTGCAGTACTGGGTCACGTGGGTGGTCAGCAGTATGGGGGGGCGTCCTCTGATACTGACTTTCTAATCTACAGATGCCAGCCAAGGCAGACATTCCTAGAACCAATGCTCACAGCGGCAGCTTCCCAGTTCTTGGCCAAAGTGGTGTCATTCCAGAGCCAGCAGTTGGGACAGAGGATTCCCCAGCCTCCAGAATGTGGCAGAGTCAGCAGGTGGGCTGATTCTGTACGGTTGTTTTGAATGTCCTTTCTGAAAGCCTAATCAAGAGCCCATTTATTTTCCTAGCCCTTCCAATGGCATTTAAAAAATAAATGTATTTATTTATTTAATACAGACAGGGTCTCACTATGTTGTCCAGTATGGTCAACATACTGGGCTCAAGTAATCCTCCTGTCTCAGCCTCCCAAAGTGCTGGGATTATAAGTGTGACCCACCATACCCAGCACCCTTCCAATTATTTTATAAATACTAAAGCCCTATAGGGAATTCATTAATCCTTAAAATGATGGGTAGTTTCCATAGTAAAACTCTGATTGATAGAGCAATATATAGTATCTAAAATGTAGAAATAACTCCCATTTATCAGTAAGAAAAAGGAGAGAAAAAAAGGAAATTAAGCAAAAGACATGAACATTCCAGAGGGAGAAAGTATGAATGGTCTATAAACTTGAAAAAAATGTTCAGCCTCATGAATATTCAGGATAACCACAATGAAATACACTTTCACACCACCAGACCAACAATTTAAAGACATTTTTGGAGTGCCACTGCACTCCAGCCTGGGTGACAAGGTGAGACTCTGACTCAAAAACAAAAACAAAAACAGGCTGGGTGCGGTGGCTCATGCCTATAATCCCAGCACTTTGGGAGGCCAAGGTGAGAGGATTGCCCAAGTCCACGGGTTTGAAAACAGCCTGGGCAACTTGGCGAGACCTCATTTCTACAATAGATCAAAAAATTAGCCCGGCATGGTGGTGCATGCCTGTAGTTCCAGCTACTTGGAAGGCTGAGGAGGAAGGATTGCCTGAGCCCAGCAGGTCGAGGCTGCAGTGATTGTGAGCATGCCACTGCACACTGCACTTCAGCCTGGTGACAGTGAGATGCTGACTCAAAAACAGATAAATAACAAAAACAAAACAAAAAACAGTAAGTGGAAAGGAGAAATGTGGTACACAGTATATATAAAATTATATAAATACATATGGGAAGGAAAGACTGAGGCATCTAGCTCCTATGAACACTCAAAACCCCAGGAGCTGTTGAACTTCCCTTTATCTGGCTGCCTCATCCTAAAAACCCCTAGATTGGAGGCCTGGAGACCTAGGCTCCATCCATAGCTGTCTGAAACTTCCCGCAAGACCATTTCACTTCTCTGCACCTCGGAGTCTCCTCGCCTGTCAAATGGGAACAATTTTCACGAGCGCCCTCCTGCTCATCTCAAGAGACCGTGAGTCTGATCAAAGGAGGCAATGGATGTGGGAGTGAGAGGATCACGAGCACTTCTCACAGAGGCCAGAGTTCAGGCGGCAGTTCTGTCCCTTGCTGCCACGGGATCTTAGGCAAATTTGCAATTTCTTTCACCAGTTTCTCTCACCGTAAAATGAGAGTAATGATAACAGTATTCTGCACTACAGAGCTGCTGTGAGAATGAAGTGACGTGCACAGTGTCGCCCCGAGCACAGTACCTGACACACCGCGGCGCTCACTCAACGTTAAGTACGAGTGTAATCTAACGATACCTTTGCTAATGAGGGTTCCAATGTCAAGACCGCCGAGTTCTTGTCTGCTCTTCCCCCTCGCTGACGCCAGAGGGCGACATACACGGCGGGACCCCGGCCACAGGCGCACCTGCTGCAGTGCCACCATCAGCCACGCGGTGGCGCTAAGCCACCGATCGCTGTATCAGGCTTTTCGCAGACTTTGGGGAGCAGAGGGGAGAGATTAGGGAAGGGGGAACCCTGGAAACGGAGGCGCCCGGAGCCAGAGGTTCGGGGATCCCTGCACCGAGTGGCTCCCGGGGTCCCGGGACACCGTGGGACCAGTTGGGAAACTGTGAGCCGGTCTTAACCCGAGGGCTCTGCGTGGCTTCCCGGCGTGGCTCTGCGTCCCCTTCCCCGGGCGGCCGCGGCGCCTGCCGCGGGGGAGCGCGCATCTCGGCGGCGCGCTCCTCTCCTAGTTGGGGCTCATTCATCAGCGGCCGCCGCACGCCGTTGCCATGGAGACGTGATGCAGGCGTGGATGGGGGGAGGGAGGGAGGCCCCGGGTGACGTCTGCGCTGCTCGCAGCTCGTCTCCCGCGGCCTCCCGATTCTTGCCTATTTTGGAAGAGAGCCGCAGCCCTTCTGCTGATGCGCGCGCGCTGGCGCCTTTTTAAGGCAACCGGCGGAGTGGCGGCTTCCCGCCAGGGCCCGAGAGCGGCCCCGCCCCCGAGCCGCGAGCCCCGCGCGGGGCCCGGGCCCGGGAAGCCCCCGGCACCGTACGCCCCACCCCCCACTCCCATCTCCGCGCCCTCCTCCCACCATGGGGACTTCTCGACCGTGGAGAAAGGAGGACCTGTCCTTGCCCCTGGCCCTGCGCCCCCCTCCCCGCCTCCTCCAAACGGGGGAGACTCTTCTGTACAAACCTTGGAAGGAAACAAGATGTCAGGCCTAGCGCCTTTGGGGATCCTCTCTGGACAAGGCCACGGGGTGAAAACACCAGGTGAGGACTTCACGGCCCTCGGGCCACGCTGGAACCCACGCCTCCCTTCAGCGTCCTGCCTTACCTTTTTCTCTTTGGGCTCAGCGTGGAGCCAAGTTGGGATCCCAGAGAAGCCCCATTCCCAGTTGCTCCAGCCTCCTGGTTAAACCGAAAGGGAAACTGAGGCCCAGAGAGGCGTAGGGGCTGACCAGGGTCACATGACCTGTTCCTGGAAGAGCATGGGCCAGGGGCAGTCCCTGTCCCTTGATGTTGAGTATAGCCAGCCCAGTGTGCCAGTCTCTGGCCCCCACCCAGCACCCAGCAGAGGGGCTGGACAACTCTCAAAGAGCACTAGCTTCTTTTTCTTCCCCAGCCCGTCCAGACCCAGCCCTGCTTCCTGGACAAGCCCCTGGATCCCACAGACTCCATGACCAACCAACCAGGTTGCTGCTTGCAAACACCTGCTTCCATTGACGGCTCCTCGCAGCCCGCCAGCTCTCTGGAACTTTCTGGAGCCAAACCTTTCCCAAACTGCCTCCAAGGGCCAGTGGCTTCTACATGGAGGGGTGGCCTGCTAGGCTCTGGGAGGGCTCCTCAGAGCTATGTGGACCCAGACCTTTGGACCCCCCCCAACTCCTGCCTAGTGCTGATGACATCTGCACTTTCCCGCAGGACCCACTGAAGACAGCTGAGAAGTGAATGACCATTTCCAAGCAAGTTTGTGGATTCCAGACATTTCTGGGCCTCTACTCTGGACCTGCGTGGGGTACCCAGGGTGCCTGTGGGCTCCAAGTCCAGCAAGGAGAGACATTCATGCTCTGGCAGTTAGCCCTGGAGACTTGAATGGCGCTTCTGAGGACCAAGACTTCACGGCACAGAAGAGGAAACTGAGGCAGCCCTTGGAGAGCAAGTCGGTGTCTTGCTGAGACCGGGACCTAGAACCTCCCCTTGGCCCAGACTCTTCTTCACACCTCGATCCCAGAGGCCAGCCTTTGGGATGCCCAAGATCACTGGATTCTGAGCCAAAGACCTGGGTTTAAGGTCCACTTACACCACGTGTTGGCTGCGTCACTTGGTCTCTCTATTCTCTGCACTAAGCCTCAGTCATCTGAGATGGATGATTTCTCAGAGACCCCTGATCCAATTGTGAGTCTGAGATTTTCTGACATTGAGCGGTTTGGCCAGGCTGTGGGGTCCCTCTGTGGGACACTGCTGGGGGATTTTCTTCCTCCCACCAGACTGAAGACGGTAGTTGCTTCAGTCACAGGCTGTGTGGGCCACTCTGAGGATGACCTAGGGGTCCGTTTGGCCCACCGTGGAACCCATCGGATCCCTCCAATGGTGAGTTCCCTGGTGTACCTAGCACCAAGCACCTGATGGGTTGGGTTTGAGGAAGGAAACTACAGGGTCAGTAGCAGGACTTGCTTTCCCAGGACTCCAGGGGCCCAGGTGGCCCTGCTCAGCCAGGTCTGAGGACTTAGTCTTCTGGGTGACTTTGGGCCCACCGGGACCCTAGCCCTGGGCAAGTGACTCCTCCCCACCTGAAGCTGGGTCTCAGGGTCACAGCATTCAGTGTTCGAAGTCCGAGAGGCACTGGACCAGGTAGAGCCTGGGCCCAGAGCTGTTTGAGTCCAAGGGGTCCAGTCCATTGCCTTTAGAGAAACTGAGGCCTGGAGAGGGGAAGGGATTTGTAGAACACTCCCAGCAGACTGGTGGCAGAGCTAGGACCAGAGTCTATGTCTTCTGGTCCCCCTATCCAGGACTCTACCCCTGAATCAAGCATAATCTGCTGACATTAGACCGAACTTGACCGCTCCCTCTCTGGGCTTTTGGCTCCTGGCCAGAAGGCTCCTCCAGCCACCCCCTGCCTGGGAGGGCAAGTCAGAAGCTCTCCCTTCACCTTGAGGGTCCTTTCTACTGAAGCCTCCTGTCATCCTCCCCATCCACCCGGTACTCATTTCTTCCTGATTCCAGAAGCTTCTCCATCGGCAGGCCATCATGGCCACTTTCCTTTTGTTGCCATGGTTCAGCCAACACTCTACATTCCTGGGGGTGGGGGGGTACCATCCTCCCTTCTCTTGGAGGTCTCTTCTTCATGCTACCTAGCGCTTCTCTTCTGTCTTGGGCCCAGTCCTTGCTCACCTCTGATAGCCTAGACTTAAACCCAATCAGTCTCTCCTGGGATCTCATAGACCGTTCCCTGCAGACCCCTAGCTCTACCAGCCGAGGGCCTGCGGAATTAATAATATCCTAGGTCCTAGGTTGCTGTGAGGTTTTGATGTGCTCGTACACTTGTTAGGTACAGAAGGTGCAGCATCTGTAACTCTCACGTGACGAGGCGTGCTCTGATCGTAACAAGGAGAGGCTTGAAGCTGGAGATCCCCGTGGCCAAGGTGCCTGCAGGCAGCAGGGAATGAGAGGAAGCACCAGCCAGGAGGATTTTTGAAGAGAGGTTCCAGGAGAAGCCATGAGGGTCTTAGAACAGAGAAGAACGTGCTCAGGTTGGCTTCTAGCAAGATGCCAAGGGGAACCAGGTGGACACCGGGAGGTATGTCGGGCCTGACAAGGCCTCTCCCTTCCTGATCTCAGTGGGCAGTGTGGCACCAGCGGATGGTCCAGGAAGGAGTGTGCTGGGGCCAGAGACCTCAAGGCCACCTTGTGTCCCTTGACTTCCCTAGGCTGCAGCCCCCAGCCTGGCCTGCTCCATCTGGTGCTCTAGGATCTGGCCTGGACCAAAGCTGCCAAAAGCCATGGGTGCCCTGGCTGTTCCCACACTTACAGGGCCAGGGAATGCGCTATCTCCCCACCCCGCTATCGGCCCATGCTGTCTCTGCAGAGTCTTGTTCCAAATCACACTTTTCACAAAGTTGAAATAATAACGACTAACATTCCATCATTCAACAAGGAGTGCTCCTTTTGGGCACGAGGCATTCTAAGCACTTTAACTATTTAACTACTTCTTACATCAGTCTCTTGATGTCGGTGCTATTATCTCTGTTTAATGGATGGATAAACTGAGGCAGGAGAGGCTAAGTCATTTAACTGAACTGCCGCAACGACTGTCTGTGAAGGAAGCAGGACTCAGCCCAGAGCCTCCTCCCGGCCACCACCCTCACCTGCCTGACGTCCCCTCCCACCGTGACAGCCCTTCACATCCCCGCAGATGCCAAGCCACTGACTTCGAGCCTTCTCTCCTCTGAGTAAAATATCTCTGTTCCTTCCATCTTTGTAAAATTCCTTACAAATATTTACAGAGTGCCTCACTCCACGCTGAAGAGTTGGCAGTGAGCAAAGTGGACACGGCCCGTTGTGACGGCCGTGGTCTAATGGTGGAGAGACAATAACCAATAGATCACCAAAATTGTTATTGTGACAGGTGCTGATAGAGGGACAGGGTGCCTAGGAAACTATAACTGGGAGATTTGGCCTAATTTGGAAGGCTTCCTGGAGGAGGTGGTCTTTGAGCTGAGTTGTAAGGTAAAATGGGATGAAGCAAGCAAAGGGGAGAGACAGTCGCACCCCAGGAGAGGGAACAGCACGTGCAAGGTGGGCCTGCTCACCTCTAAGAGACTTGAGGCCCACTGGGACCCTCGCCCTGGGCAAGTGGCTCCTCCCTCTCCAGAACCTGGGTCTCAGGGTTGCAGCATTCAACAGTCAAAGCCTGAGAGACACTGGGCCAGGAGGGATCTGGGCCCAGAGATGATTGAGGCCAAGTGGTTCAACCCATTGCCTTTAGAGAAACTGAGGCCCGGGGGGGGGAAGGGGCTTGCAGAACACCCCAGCAGGCTGGTGGCAGAGCTAGGACCAGAATCCATGTCTTCTGATCCCCCTGTCCAGGACTCCACCCCTGCATCAGGTGGAATCCACTGACATTAGACTGAGCTTGACCGCACCCTCATCCTGGACCTTTGGATCCTTGCCAGAAGGTTCCTCCAGCCACCCCCTGCCTGGCCTGGGAGAGTCAGGAGCTCTTCCTTCAACCAGAGGGTTGGCTTCTAGAGAGATGCCAGGAGGGGCTCTGGAGAATGGCCGGGTCAGGAGGAAGGTATGTGTAGCTGGGAGAGAGGGAAGGGGGCACACAAAGCCAGACAGGCTGGAGGGGTCCCTCAAGCCAGACTTGGGGGGAGGTCTGGGTCATTCTTCTGCTCCTCCCTACTGCCTGGGCCCACAGCACAATGCCTAGAGCCAAACCTCCTGTCTCGGGGGGGGGTCAGCCCACTCATAGTGGTTGCCCTCTCCCCATCTCCCCTCTGTTCACCTATTTTTTTTCTTTTGAGTCAGGGTCTCACTCTGTCACCCGGGCTGGATTACAGAGGCATGATTACGATGATCACAGCTCATGGCAGCCTCAACCTCCTGGGCTCAGGTGATCCTTCCAGCCCAGCTCATTTTTTTTTTTTTTTTTTTGATATACGAGGTCTCCCAAAGTGCTGGTATTACAGGTGTGAGCCACTGTGCCCAGTCCACACACCTGTTAACACAGCCTCACCTGCAGTGGCTTCTCCTGCGGCTACCTGGAACTGTGCAGAGTCCTGGCTCACTCCTCCATCCACCCCACCCAGCCCACCCACCCAGCATAGCCTGGCCCGGTCAGTCAGTGACTTGCCACCAGCAACTATGGGCGCTGGCTCCTTGGACTGGTCTGTCCCTCCTCTGCTGTCCCCAAGCCCCTGCATGCCTTCTCCACAGCAGTATCCACAGCTGACTGGATGGAGTTCTCACTTTCTCAGCTTCCTGAGGTCAAGACTAGCCTGTGTTTGTGCACCATCGTGTCACCGCAAGGGCTGGCACCACCTTGGCCGTCATGTTGGCTGCATGAGTGACTTACACACATGAGGTCCTGTGCCGGGCATAGATGTTGGTGGGAGAGATGGCCAAGTAAAAAAACAGTGACAAAGAGGGTGACTAGTGCCATCATGGGGAAGCACCGGGGCCAGGGAGCACCAAGGAGGACCCCACTGGAGTCCCAGCAGGACAATGAGGAATTCACAGTGGGGAGAACTCTGAAACTGGGGGCAGCAGTGGGGAGGATTCTGAAACTGACGTGGGGAGGGTCTGTCTCCTTCAGCCCCCACCCTGTCCACCACCCTCCTGCTCCTTGAGGGCAAGGCCTGGGTTCCACCCTCTGATCTCTACACGGCACTGGGAGTGTTGGGTCTCTGCCCTGCATTCAGAAAGCAGTTTTCATTGATTGATTCATTTCCCTTCTTGGAATATGGCCGGTCTGACACATGCCTCATTGCAGTCCTGTGTCCTCTTCTCTTGGCCCTGCTTTCAGGCCTTTGCCCAGAAAAACTTCATCTTTTCCCACCTGGGGTGCACTCCCCCCCTCCCGGCTCCACCGCGGTTCTGTGTCCCTCGCCCAGCTCTGGCCGTCTCAGTGCGTGGGTGCCAGCCTGCACCCTCTTTACATGAGGTTTGTTGATTTCATAACCATAAATAGATGAAATGTTCTGAATGCTTCCATGTGCAAGGAGAATTGAGGGAGTGATCGCAGAATGAAAAGGCCTTAGGAGAAAGCAAACAGCCTGTTAAAATGCGGCAGAAGACAACACAGCTTCGCACAGACCAGCTCTACGTGGGGGTTCTATTTTCACTGCACAGACTGTGGAGCCATAGACACAGAACTGGGAAGGACTTGGGAATGTTAGAAAACCTTTATGTGGTTTTAAACCTATCCATTCAAAAGAACAACATAGTTAAAAAAAAATACAAAGAAGTAGAAGTCAGGAAACGTGGATTCTAATTCTGAATTTATCTTATTCTAGCTGTGTGACTCTGGGCAAGTTACTCGACCTCTCTGAGAAGATACATAGAGATTCTTCCTCTGGGTTAGACTAGAGACTTCAGGAGCCCTGAAGTGCCACAATGCCTTCATTTTCTTCCCACAAGGAAATGTCGCTCTGACAGTGCTTTCATCACCAACCGTGGCACTTCATTCTTCCCTAAATGCATTCCTAGCTTGGTGTGATAGCTCGTACTTGGAATCCCAGCACTTTGGGAGGCCAAGGAAGGAGGATTGCTTGAGCCCAGGAGTTTGAGACCAGCCTGGGCAACATAGCAAGACCTCGTATCTACAAAAAAAAAAAAATCAGTCAGGCATGGTGGCACACCTGTAGGCTCAGCTACTCAGGAGGCCGAGGCAGGATCATCTGAGCTTAGGACATCAAGGCAGTGGTGGGCCATAATCATGCCACTGCACTCCAGCATGGGTGACAGGGTGGGACCCTGACTCAGAAAAAAGTGCAGTCCTGAGGACTACAATGGGATAGGAATGGAATAGAGGACCCTGCCCCTTCATGGCCAGTTCCAACTCCTGTTGCTATGGGAACAGCATCACTCCTAAAAGGGGAGGCCACATCTACACAGCCACAGAGGGAGTAGAGACTAGCAAGGAGCATGGACCACAGGCCTCCCCATCTCTCCTTCCTTATGGTCTCCAGGATCCCAGCTGCTCCATGGCATTTGGAATAGGAAAGGGAGATGAAATAATATTAATATCTTGGTATGTCCTGGGCCAGGAGAGCTTCCTGGGTGAGAGAGAAAAGCAAGTAGAGATATTTCTA